>CM053764.1:4325445-4352908 GCA_028658305.1 Pachyuromys duprasi
CCCCCGCACAGATGGGGCCCATGATAACTCGGTGTAGGACTGAAGACCCAATTCAGGGAAACAGGGACTGTATCAGTCATGATCTTGATGGCTGACTCTTTGACCCTCCCCCATACAAGCCGGGGAGTGACAGACTAGCTAGATCCCAGGGGAGGACATTGCAGCCAGCCCTGAGGAGACAGGATGAGCTGGGTTTGGATGGAAGGGGAGGAGGTCCTCCCCTGTTGGTGGACTTGGGGGGGCGGGGAAGAGGGAGATGAGGGAGGGAGTGGGAGGGTAGGAGGGAATGGGGGAGGGGGCTATGCCTGGGATTCAAAGTACCTAACGTGTGATTGAGATAAAAATAAATAAATTAATAAAACAAAAATATATTAAAAAAAGAAAAGAAAAACAATGTATAATCCCAAAATATGACCATACCATAGTCCATGAAAGAAAATGCTTTTTTTTGTGGAGACCCATATTTCTTAAACATTGTTTTATTTTCAAAAATTAAACTTGTTCTTAGAGAATTTTACATATGTGTGCAACATATATTTACTACTTTAACATCCTATCTCACTAACACACTTATTCAGTTCTGCTTTCCTTATGCTTGTTCCTTCTATATCTCCCTTCCTCCCTCTCCTTGCCTCCCTTTCCTCCTCCCTCCTTCCCTTCATTCCTCTCTGTTTCTCTCTCTCTCTCTGATTCATTATTATTTATTCTGTGACACCCTAAGGTTAACCAGGGCCTTCTGTGTGACTATGCTTATGAAGCTAGTAGACACAGCAGGGCTATACAACAAGTCAGTGATTGTCCCTTCCTAGAATCTATACATAGCTAATAGATCAGAGTCAAAGTGTATCATCTATAATCCCCTCCTTCCTTCACTAATGGTCTACAGTAGGGATGGTCCTTATTTTTTCTTGTTTACAGTGTGTAATCCTAAAGTCCAGGTATACTACATTTTATAAAGAAACACATCCAGAGTTGGATGACTCACAACCATACTATCATCACTGATGACCATATACTCTTGAAATTATGTATTTTGCAAAGGTTCTTGTTTTTGCTTAGCTACCAGAAATTAGTAGATAACTACCTTGAATATCAAGTTTTCATTTCAGAATAATCGAAGACCAACATTCACGACACTATAACTGAGTTCAGATGTTAAATGCTAACAGAAAGATATGAGCTTTGTGAGACATTCTGCCTATACCCTCATTTCCTTAAAATGTGATCATAGCATCCTCTGTCCTCTGAAGTGAAATGTCAGTCCCCTTGATTGACATTTATAGCCTGCTTTCTTGAGACATTCAGCCATAAACTAGATAATCCTTGGCATCTTGTGAATTTAGCATTACTGTTTATGAGCTTCACAAGTGACTCCAAGGAGTTTATGATTTTTGTATTTCATCATATTTTTATATGAATTTAAATCACATTTAAACATCATGGAAACTTATGAGTGAATGATCTTCATTGGTACCTGGAGCCACACAGCATCTCCAGTCAACAAAATCCTGTTGTATTTTGTTTGTCATTTGGGTACTATCAAAAGTCTTTATTCTTGAGCTGCAGACTATTCTAGTATAAGAATAGCCACCCAAACTTCAGTCTCAGTTAGATATGGATGGTTTATTGGAAGGCCTTTTCCAAGCTGATCAATCAGGACCACAGCCAGAACTCAGGAGCCTACCTGTGAGTTCTTATAGACAGAACTAAATGCAAAAGACATGGAGAGGGCAGTAACACAGTTTGGCTAACCATACAAAGCAATTATAGTTTTGGCTATCTAGACAAAGTATTATCAGCTAACCTGATAATGAGGCTGGGTTTAGGGTCTTCTAGAATACATCCAAAGTATAGCCAGATGTGTAGATAAGAAGGTGTGTCCAGAGTGTATCCAAGTAAATAGATAGTAAAGCATGAGTTATGACACTATTGAACCATAGTAAAATATAAGGTTATCTATGAACAACTGCTTCCAGGTAGCAGAGTTGAAAATTTAAAAATTTGAACTTAATTTAACCTTAGAAACAAAATGAAAGCTGAATACAAAGATGGCTGCAGCTTTGTCTCAAATAGCAGGCTACAACAGAGACAGGGCCCAAACAGTTAAGAACACTGACTGATCTTCCAGAGGACCCAAGTTTTTCCAGGCACATGGCAGCTCATAAACTTCTGTTACTTTAGTACAAGGGGATCTGACACTTTTTTCTGCTTGCCATTCAGTGTTTGCCTTTACCTTTTTCTGAATATCTTGTGAAATTTTTTACTATGAACTCCTAGTTTAATTGTCTCATCAGATTTGATGCTGAAGGTTATTTCTATTTTTTTAATCTGCAAAAACTTGATTTGTGAGGCAGGATGTGGTCTATTTTAGAGAATGTCCCACAAGTTGAGAGAAATTAGTATTGTTTGTTTTGTGTACAGTGTTTTGTATGAATCTGTAAAATTCATTTGGTACATGCTGTGATTTAACTCTGGGTTATCTTGTTCATTTTCTGTCTGTATGACCAGTCTAGAGATCAGAGTATGGTATTGAGATCACCTGTTATTGTTACATCAGGACATGTGTGACCTTTCTATGTCCATTAGTGTTTGCTTCACAAAATTGGGAGCATCAAAATTTGGTGAGTATATATTTGTTTTATCTTAATGAATTGTTTCCTGCATTAATACATTGTGGCCTTCTTTATCTCTTTTCATTAGTTTTATGTTAAAGACTACTTTATTATTACATATCAGAGCAGTTACATGAGGTTATTGGGTCTTTTCCCATATTTGATACATTGGCTTCCAACCTTTGACTCTAAGTCTACAAATGTCTTTAGCAATGTTTCTTGGAGATTGTAGATAATTGGATTATTTTTTCAATATAAGCTACCAGACTGTATTTCTATGGATGAGTTAAAACCATTTACATTGAAGGTAATTATTTGTCAGATGTTTACTAAATACTGTTGGTTATTTTCTATTTGGATGGGTTATTGTTTATCTTTTCTTTCTTTTTCTTTCTTTTTCATTAATATTAAAAGTTTGTTATTTGCTAATAACACTGTTGTATTGTGCATTATACATTCCTTCATTATTATTTTATGTTAATATAGCCTCATCCTGAATTTATTCTTTCCTCTGCTCTTGCTTTCATGATTGACACTATGCATAGGGTTCCTTTAAATAGTGCTGGCTTTGGTGGTTATGATTTGTCTTAATTTGTACTTGCCCCCAAAATGTTCTCATTTCAGCATCAAAGATTAATTTTCTGTGACAGCAATCTTGGTTGGAAGTTCTTTAAGTGCTTGAAAAAGGTCATAACTTGTTTTTATGAGTTGTAGTGCTGGCAATAAAAATGATGATCTGATACCTTTTATTTTGCAAGCGAAATGTTAGTGTTACTTTACAGATTTTAAAGAATTTTTTTCCTTTGTAATTTAGACATGTATGTCATAGAGAAGGCCTCATGCCTACTTGGGATTCTGGATGCTTCTCTCATTTAAACGTCTTTCTCTTGGAATTTATAGCTTGCTTTCTCGCTATGTTTCTTTCTTTCTGCCTCCCTCCCTTCCTTCCTCCCTCCCTCTCTCCCTTCCTTCCTCCTTTCCTCTCTCTCTCTTTCTCTCTTTCTCTCTTTCTCTTTCTTTCTTTCTTTCTTTCTTTCTTTCTTTCTTTCTTTCTTTCTTTCTTTCTTTCTTTCCTTATTTATTTATTTCTTTCAACCTTTCAACCTTTCAGACAATAGAAAGTGTTCATTAATTGGCCAGCAACTATGCTGGATGTTCAGGATCCCAGTGTAAGCCTCTAGCATTTCTCAGATTGAGCTTTAAGCATAAAAACCATGTCCTGGGTTGACATACTTCAGTGAACAAGAACAGTTAGCCAGAAGCAGAACTACCAAAGCAGAAAAGCAAGGTTGGTATATTTAGAGACTTTCCCAGAACTATGGACTTTGATGGACTAAGTCTTGGTTTGCATTTTGGTGGGTGCTGTCGTCTAAATGCTGAGTTTTATGACTTGAGTGGTATGTCCATCCTGGAGTCAGTTGGGCCAAGGCCTTGCTATAATGGGCCCCTAGGCCTTAGCACAATTGATGTTATTTCATTAAGAAGATATTTTTTTTTTGCCTGTATGGTTTATCTCAGCTTCTGCTTCTACACTGTGGATATTTTACTGTACTGTATTTTTTTTTATTTTTTTCAGATCTCAGAGATCTTCGACACTATGGTATGAATATTTTTCCCATTACTGGTGTTGAATTTGCTCACCTTCTCTTTCATAATTAATAATTTTTTTCTTTTACTTAGTTTAAGCCTATTGGTAGTGATTTCCACAGTGTTTGTTATCTGATTATTATTATCATTTACATTTTTATATTTGTTCTTTTTTATTTTTTTAATTTCAATTTTATTTTTATTATTTACAGTTTATTCCCTTTGTATCCCACCTGTACATCCCTCCCTTTCCCCCTCCCAATCCTACCCTTCCTCTCTCTTCTCCACCCATAAGCCTCCCACAGTCTTAGGTCCTCCTCCCCTTCAATCTGATCTTATCATGTCTCATCAGGACTGGCTGCATTGTCTTCCTCTGTGGCCTGGTAAGGCTGCTTCCCCCTCAGTGGGAGGTGATCAAAGAGCGTATCACTGAGTTCATGTCAGAGACAGTCCTGTCCCCATTACTATGGAACCCACTTGGACACCAAAATGCCATGGGCTAACTCTGTGCAAGGGTTCCAGGCCATCTCCATGAGTGGTCCTTGGCTGGAGTATCAGTCTCAGAAAAAAATCCCAGTGCCCAAACTCTTTGGATCTGTTGCTCTCCTTGTGGAGCTCCTGTCCTCTCCAGTTCTTACTATCTATCTCCCCCCTTCTTACATAAGATTCCCTACACTCAGCCCCAAGTTTGGCTGTATCTCAACATTTGCCTCAATATACTGCAGGGTAGAGCCTTTCAGAGGCCCTCTGTGGTAGGCTCCTGTCCTGTTCCCTGTTTTCTCCCTCCTCAGATGTCCATCCTTTTTGTCTTTTTAAATGGGATTGAGCATCTTATACAGAGTCCTCCTTCTTGATCAGCTTCTTTAGGTGTACAGATTTTAGTATCCTATCTTATACGTCTAATACCACTTATGAATGAGTATATACTTGGTGTGTCTTGCTGCTTCTGGGATACCTAACTCAGGATGATCTTTTCTAGTTCCCACCATTTGCCTGCAAATTTCATGATTTCCTTGTTTTTAATTGGTGAGTAATATTCCAATTTGTAAATGCACTACAATTTCTGTATCAATTCCTCAATTGAGGGACATCTGGGTTATTTCCAGCCTCTGCCTATAACAAATAAAGTTGCTACTAACATAGTTGAGTAAATGTCCTTGTTGAGTATCTTTTGGATATATGCCTAGGAGTAGTATAGATGGATCTTGAGGTAGCACTATTCCTTATCGTCTGAGAAAGCACTAGATTGATTTCCAAAGTGGTTGTACAAGTTTACAATCCCACCAGCAATGGAGGGGGTTACCCTTTTTCCACATCCTCTCTAGCATGTGTTGTCACTTCAGTTTTTGATCTTAGCCATTCTGATGGGTGTAAAGTGAAATCTTAGAGTCATTTTGATTTGCATTTCCTTGATGACTAAGGACATTGAGCATTCTTCGATACTCCTATAATGAGAATTATCCGTTTAGCTCTGTACCCTATTTTTTAATTGGATTACTTGATTGTGGCTGTGTAACTTCTTGACTTCTTTATATATTCTGGACATTAGCCCTCTGTCAGATGTAGGGTTGGTGAAGATCCTTTTTCCAAACTATAGGCTGTTGTTTTGCTCTGACGATAGTGTGCTTTATAGAAGATTTTCAGTTTCATGAGGTCCCAGTTATTGATTATTGATCTTAGAGCCTGTGCTGTTGGTGTTCTGTTTGGGAAGGTGTCTCCTGTGACAATGAGTTCAAGGCTGTTTATCACTATTTCTTCTAACAGGTTTAGTGAATCTGATTTTATACTGAGGTCTTTGACCCACTTGGACTTTAGTTTTTTGCAAGGTGATAAGTATGGATCTATTTGCTGTTTTCTACATGTAGACAGCCAGTTAGACCAGCACCATTTGTTGAAGAGGTTATCTTTTTCCATTGTATGGTTTTGGCATCTTTGTCAAAAATCAGGTGTCTATAACTGTGTGGGTTAATTTCTAGGTCTTATATTTGATTCTATTGATCCACCTTTTTATTTCTATGCCATTATCATGCAGTTTTTACTACTGTAGTTCAGCTTGAGATCAGGGATGGATATACCACCTGAAGATCTTTTCTTGTAGAGGATTGTTTTGGTGATTCTGTTTTTTTTTTGTTGTTGTTGTTGTTGTTGTTGTTGTTATTCCATATGAAGATGAGAATCTTTCTTTCAAGGTCTGCAAATAATTGTGTTGGTAATTTGATGGGAATTGCATTGAATCTTACCATTTTGGTAAGATGGCCATTTTTGCTATGTTAATCCTATCAAGTCATGAGCATGGGATATCTTTCCATTTTCTGATATCTTCTTCTATTTCTTTTCTTCAGAGACTGGGAATTTTTTTTTTCATACAAGTATGTGACTTGCTTGGTTAAAGTTACACCAAGGTACTTCATGTCCTAATGTGAAGGGTGGTGTTTCCATATTTTCTTTCTCATCCCATTTGTCTTTTGTATAAAGGAGGGCTACTGATTATTTTTAAGTTGATTTTGTATCCAGCCATGTGGCTGAAGGTGTTTATCAGCTATAGGAGTTCCCTGATAGAATTTTTACGGTCACTCATGTATACTATCATATCATCTGCAAAGAGTTATATTTTAACATCTTCCTTTCCAATTTGTATCCCCTTGATCTCCTTTAATTGTCTTATTGCTCTATCAAGGACATCAACAACTATGTTGAAGAGATATGGAGAGATTGGGCATCCTTGCCTTGACCCTGATTTCAGTGAAAGTGATTTAAGTTTCTTTCCATTTAGTTTGATGTTGGCTATAGGCTTGATGTATATTGCGTTTACCATTTTAGGTAAGTGCCTTGTATCCCTGATCTCTCCAAGACTTTAAACATGAATGGGTGTTGAAATTTTATCAAATGCTTTTTCAGCATCTAAGGAGATTATGATGTTTTTTTTTTCTTTCAGTTTGTTTACATAGTGGATTCCATTGATGGATTTCCACATTTTGAACCACTCCTGCATACCTGGATGAAGCCAACTTGGTCATAGTGGATGATATCTTTGATGTGTTCTAGTATTCTGTTTGCAAGTATTTTGTTGAGTATTTTTACACTGTGTTCATAAAGGAGATTGGCCCGAAATTCTCTTTCTTTGTTGGGTCTTTGTGAGGTTTAGGTACCAAGGTGCCTGTGGCTTTATAGAATGAATTTGGTAGTGTTCCTTCTGTTTCTATTTTGTGGACTAGTTTGAAGAGTATTGGTATTAGCTCTTCTTTGAAGGTCTGGTAGAATTCTGCACTGAAACCATCTGGCTGTGGGGTTTTTTTGGATGGGAGACTTTTGATGACAGCTTTGATGACAGCTTCTATTTCCTTAATGATTATAGGACTATTTATTTGATTTACCTGGTATTCATTCAGCTTCAGTAAGTGGAATCAGTCAATAAAAATATCCATTTCATTTAGATGTTCAAATTTTGTGGTATATAGGCTTTTGAAGTAAGACCTAATGATTGTTTGGATTTTATCAGTGTCTATCATTATGTCCCCCTTTTCATTTCTGATTTTGTTGATTTGGATAGTGTTTCTCTGCCTTTTTTTAGTTTGGCTAAGGGTTTGTCTATCTTGTTGGTTTTCGTAAGAAAATCAACTCTTGGTTTCATTGATTCTTTGAATTGTTTGTTTCTAATTTATTGATTTCAGACCTGAGTTTGATTATATCCAGCTGTCTATTCCTCTTTGGGGTGTCTGCTTCTTTTCTTTTTTACTTTTCCCTAGGACTTTTAGGTGAGCCTTTAAGTTGCTTTAATGAGATGTTTCAAATTTCTTTTTGAAGGCTCTAAGTGCTATAAACTTTCTTCTTAGTGCTGCTTTCATTGTGTCCCATAAGTTTGAGTATGTTGTGCCTTCATTTTCATTGAATTCTAGGAAGTCTTTAATTTTTTTCCTTATTTCGTCCCTGTCCCAGCTGTCATTGAGTAGCAAGTTGTTCATTTTCCTTGTGGTGTGTAGGGCTTTTTGCATTTCTTTTGTTGTTGGGGTCCATCTTTAGCACATGTGGTCAGATAGGATACAAGGGATTATTTCAATTTTCTTGTATCTGTTGAGGATTGCTTTGTGACCAACTATATGGTCTATTTTGTAGAAGGTTCCATGAGGTGTTAAGAACAAGGTAAATTTTTTTGTGTTTGGGCGAAAGTTTCTGTAAATGTCTGTTAGGTCTATTTGATTCATGGCCTCTGTTAGGGTCATTGTTTATTTAATTTGTTTTGTTAACCTGTCCTTTGTTGAAAGTGGGGTGTTGACGTCTCCCACTATTAATGTTTGTGAATCTATGTGAGGTTTAAATTTTATTAATGTTCCTTTTACAAATGTGGGTGCCCTTGTATTTGGGTCATAGATGTTCAAGATTGTGATTTCTTCCTGGTGGAATTTTCTTTGATGAGTATGAAATGTCCTTCTCTATGTCTTTTGATTAATTTTGGTTGAAAGTCTATTTTATTAGATATTAGAATGGCTACTCCTGCTTGCTTCTTGGGTTCATTTGCTTGGAAAACTGTCTTCCAGACCTTTACTCTCAGGTAATGTCTATCTTTGTGACTTAGGCATGTTTCTTGTATGCAACAGATTGTTGGGTCTTCTTTATGCATCCATTCTGTTAGTCTGAGCGTTTTTATTGGAGAATTGAGTCCATTGATGTTGAGAGAGATTAATGATCAGTGGCTTTTAGACCCTTTGATTTTGATTATGGCTGTGGTAGTGTGTTTGTGTGCTTGGCTACTTTTTTTAGTATATGTGCTGCCAAAGCGGGCACGTGCTTGGCTACTTTTAGTTTTGCTGTAATGATGATGTTTATTTACTGTGTTTTCCTGAATGCAGTTAGCTTTCCTGGGTTGTATTTTTCCTTCTTGTATCTTCTGTAATGCTGGATTTGTTGGTAGGTATTGTTAAATTTGTTTTTGTTGTTGAATGTCTTGTTTTCTCCAACTATGATGACTGAGAGTTTTACTGGACATAGTATCCTGGGCTGACATCTGTGTTCCCTTAGGATCTACATGATATCCATCCAGGCCCTTCTGGCTTTCATAGTCTCTGTTGAATAGTCAGGTGTGATTCTGATAGGTTTCCCATTATATGTTACTTGGCTTTTCCCCTTGCAGCTTTTAGTATTTTTTCTTTGTTCTGTGTACTTACTGTTTTGATTATTATGTGGCAGGGGCATTTTCTTCTCTGATCTAATTTATTAGGTGTTAAGTATGTCTCTTGTTTGCTTATAGGCCTCTCCTATTAAATTGGGGAAATTTTCTTCTATTATTTTGTTGGAAATATTTTCTGGGCCTTGCTTTCCTCTGCAGCTCCTGTTTTCTTTCCTAGATTCCTTCTGTCCATGATTTCCCCCGTTGTGTTTTTTTTAATTTTTCCAATTCTATCTTCAGGTCTTGCACCATTTTGTTGATTTCCTTCATCTGTCTGACTGTATTTTCCTCTTTTTCCTTCAATTCCTTCACCTGTTTGTTTGAACATTCCTATGTTTCTTTTATTTCTTTTAATGACTTAATTATTTCCTCTCTGAGGGTCACAAACTGGCTGCACCTTCCTGTATTTCTTTATGGATGGCCATACTCTGTTTTATTTTGTCTTCCTTCATTTCTTTATGTATAGCTATTAATGTGTTTGACTTTATCTTCTTATGGTTCTTTACGGATAGCCATAATATGTTTGACTTTATCTTCCTCTAATTCTTTATGTATTTCATTTGTTTCCTCCATTATCCTCTTCATAAGCATAGATGTAAGGTCATCTTCTTGAATTTCACTAATATTAGGGTGTCCATGTCTACTTGCCCTGGATAACTGGGTTCTGGAAATGCCATATTGCTTTGCCTTTTGTTGGTTGTGCTTTTATGCTGGCCTCTACCGATCTGGCTGTCTCAGATGTTGGCTGTTAATTTCTGGTGCCTTCTGGCTACCTGGGGTGGGGAGAATCCCTTTAGCAGGGTTCTGAATGCCTTCTCTGCTTTTTGGGTATGCTCAACTCTTGGCTGGCGACTGAGTGCCTGCAAGGACCTGAACCTGATTGGCTGCCACACTGTGGGGTTTCCTCTCACCTGGAAAACACAATCGCTGGTGTTTTAGGGCCCAGAGTTCCGTCTGTTGGTCACTGTGCAGTCCCTGCTGTGCTGCTGGTCAGAAACCGTGTTCTCCTGCCTCCGACATCTTGGCTCCCCTGTTTTTTCTTTTTTCTTTAAAAATCTCATCTTCTTTGGTGGACTTTCCTTCTGTATTGCTTCCTTCTTTTATCTATATTGCTGATTTTTTCATAGACTATAGTGATCTATTTCTCTACTTTGCTGATGTTCCCCTCAGTTCTTAGAATTAATCTGCTAGTAACCTCTATCTGGTCATTGGTCATTTTCACAAAATCATCAATAATTTTATCCATGTCAGTGTTTTTGACTTAAATAGCTGAATAGTTGTCATTCTGAAACCCCTTAGGATCTCCCTACAGCACCCATCCCTGTCTTGATTTCCTTTTTAAAGAGCCCCCATCAGAGCCTCTATTTCCAATCTTCTCTTATAGTTTCAATTCTTCTTCTCTTTTATTAAATTTTTAAAGTCATATAAAACATTGGAATTAATTATGTCATTTACACAAATATATCGTTTTTTAAAGATTTTATTTATTTATTAATAGTGTTCTGCCTGCATGTATGACTGCATACCAGAAGAAAACACCAGATCTCATTCTAGATGGCTGTGAGCCATCATATGGTTGCTGGGAATTGAATTCAGGACCTTTAGGAAGAACAGCCAGTGCTCTTAACCCCTGAGCCTTCTCTCCAGGTCCCTATACAAATATATCTTATTTTTTTTCCAATATGCATCTCTCTCTAATTTACTTTTTACAAAAAAAGTTTTAATTTGATTTTTCTCTCTTGCATCTGCAAATGTCAGATCCACAGATTAATGTGTCTCTTAACTTTCTTCAGAGAAGCTATTTGCAATAGATTGTGATTAACATAAAGACCCACAATTGACCAAGGTGCAAAGAATGAGAGATTTCAGAATGCTCAGCCCTAAATGGAACATCTATATCTGACCTTATATTCCTCCCAAGGACTAGAAACCATTCCAGGTATTTGGCATAAAGAGTGTACTATGCAAGAGTGGTGAGTAACTACAAGAAAGCGGTATCTTCTAGACACAGTAGGGCTATTGCACATATAAATTCAAAATGGTTGTGACAGCATGCAGAAGGTGTGTGCAAGCACAAACTGAACTAATCCTGAGCATAGTGAGGGCGATGGGCCTGAAGTCCCATTCTTAGCTGAGGACTATTTGTGATTGGTAGCTGCTGGGAAACGGAATGCCAGTCTTCTGTAAGAGTGTAGGCTCTTATATTTCATGAGCCTAGCTAACTGTTAGCAGATGAGCCTTCTCTGTGGTATGCATATTAGATGTTAAGTCAATGGTAACCAAGCTTATATTCCTTAGCACCACGGAAGTTAGCTATAGTGTAAAAAACTAGGGGGTATAGATGGAGTCATTAAAGAAGGAAAATAGAATAAGTGATAATGAATGAATGTGGAAGTGCTGGAAAAGAAGTATCAGGTTGGAAAGGAAAGGGAAGAGGGACACAAGGGAGGTAATATATATATAGAGAGAGAGAAAATTTAAGGGCAAGTGTCTATCTTGTTTTCCCTTCTGAATGAGGAAGCATCTTCCCTAGGGTCCTCTTTGTTGTTTAGCTTTTTTAGGACTGTAGATTTTATTATGTTTATCCTATATTATGTGGCTAATACCCACTTATAAGTGAGTATATACCATGTGTGTCTTTCTTCTTCTGGATGACCTCACTCAGGATGATCTTTTCTAGTTCCATCCATTTACCTGCACGTTCATGTGGGGAGCAGGAACTGTCTCAGTGTCCAACTCTTTGATCACCTCCCCCTGGTGAGGGGCCTAAATAGACAACAGAAAAAAAGGATCCAGACAGTCCTGATGAGACCTGATATGCTAGGGTCAGCTAGTAGGGGAAGAGGACCTCCCCATCACTATACTAGAAGGACATAAAGGGGGAAAAGGGTGGAAGGGTGGGACCGATCAGAGATGAGGCAGAGGACTATAGTTGGGATACAGAGTGAATAAATTGTAATAAATAATAATAATAAAGAAAAAAATCAAATGAGGGGAAGTTGAGTGGTAGTATAGAAACGTAACGCACTAGACGTTTCCTAAAATATATACATATATACTCCGTCTCCCCAAATAACAGAAGAGACAGAGTTCCATCTGGCCATCTCTTGTCACCAAACAAAACTGCCAATACTGGGATTGGTTTACATTTAGTTGAGCTGTTAGCCAAAGGGGTCCCAGGGGAATCTCCAAATCAGAGATTGAAAGGGAGGGAGGGAGAGAGAGGGAGGAAAGATGAGGGAATGAAATCCTTTCTTCAGGAGTCATTTCTAACCTCTTCCTTGTTATGATTTAGAAAACTGTTTTACTGTCTCTGACAGTGACTGTCTGTCATCTGAGAAGAACAAGGAAATTTGCTGGAATTTTGTTCTGCCTTACTACAGGAAATGGTAATATTAATGTCAGTGGGGAGTGTCATCAAAATGGTCATTTTGTAAAAGACTCAGAAATGGTGATAGATGACTTATGGCAAGTTGTAAAGTACTTATTATATTACTGTGTTTGTCATGGTGATAACAATTTGATTATACTTGTCTATCAGATTTCTTTACAGTGATTTTAGAATTTTTACGTTGAATGTGCAATTCTTGCCTTAAATTTCTAACTTCCAGCATCAGGGAATATTAAGTGTACACACACATATATACATATAGATACACATAAGGGCACATACATATACGTACCAAAACATATGCACACATAAACATACATAATACACACATATATATACATACACACATGCACACATGTGCACATTACACACACATATGTGCATACACATATGTAACACTCATAATCACACATACACACATAAACATACACATATAGATGCACACAAACACACGTAGCTATAAAAACATAGACAGATATACACACACATACATATGCACACAAACACAGAGAGAGACACACATATACACATAGGCAAAGGCACATACACACTTATACACACATACGTATAGACATGCACACAAACACACAGAGAGACACACATCTACACATATACATATATACACATACACAAAACACACATACATACAAACACAAATACACACAAACACATAAACATAGACACACAGAGAAACACACAGATACACATATGCATAAAATAAAAACTAATATAAAAGTTCCTACATTTTTATTATAACTCAAATGCATATCCAAATACTATTTTTTCTAAATAAGGTAGAAACATTTTAAATATATCTGTAAAATTGAAACCTGGTATCCATTCTCTTAAAATAATGAATATTTATTCTGTTAAAACAGTAGTCCCTTTATCAGTTAGAGGTTACACTTCCCTGTCCCAGATGAATGTGGTTCATCTATGTGGCTGATCCTGTCTCCCATTCCCAGGAGGAGAAATGGTCTATAATCTCTTAGAGCATTACATCAGGCCAGCCTTCATGACTAATTCAGGGAAGGATATACGACACAGACAGACCAATGGCATCATTTCTTCATATGTATATGAAGTTCACAGCCCACTAGGTCTCTGAAGTAGGCAGAATGCAGCCACAGAGATGGTCCTGTTCAACTTAGAGACAGAGGAAGGTCTACCTAGGAACTCGCTAGTAAAAAGAAAAGAAATATGGAGGGAGTCGGAGACCGCATTGATTTTATGCCTTAGTGCAGCCTTGCTGCATGGCATCTGCCCTTGAGTTTTCCAGTTACACAGCTGATACTCCCACTTCCTCTGCTGTTGTCTTTCCCACCCCCTTCCCTCTCTCTTTAACCCAGTCCATTTCTCATTGTATTTTGTCACTTGAAATTAAAAAGTCGTAGTCAACATCACAATTGAATAAGATTTTGACAAATGATTTGAACATACTGTTTTTTTAATACTTTTTATTTTTAATATTAATGACAGTTTATTTACTTTGTATCCCAGCTGTAGCCCCCTCCCTCATTCCATCCCAATCCCACCCACCCTCCCTCATCTCCTCCCTGCCCCTCCCTAAGTCCACTGATAGGGGAGATCTTCATCCTCCTCCCCTTTTATCTGACCCTAGTTTATCAGGTCTCATTAGGACTGGCTGCAATGTCCTCCTTTGTGTTCTAGCAAGGCTGCTCCTTCCTGGGGAGTCAGGGTGGGGTGGAGGGGGAGGTCAAAGAGCCAGCCACTAAGTTCATGTCAGAGACAGTCTCTGTTTCCCTTAGTAGGGAAACCTACTTGGATGCTGAGCTTCCATGGGCTATGTCTGAGCAGGGGTTCTAGGATATATCCATGCATGGTCCTTGGTTGGAGAAACAGTCTCAGAAAAGACCCCTGTGCCCAGATATATTTGGTCCTTGTGACATTCCGATCTTCTCCAGGTCTTTCCAACTCCCCCTTCTTTCATATGATTCCCTGCACTCTGCCCAAGGTTTGGTTATGAATCTTAATATCTGCTTTGATACACTGCTAGGTAGACTCTTTCAGAGGCCCTCTATGGTAGTCTCCTGTCCTGTTACTTGTTTTCTCCTACATCCAATGTCCATCCCATTTGTCTTTATAAGTGAAATTGATCATCTTACCCCAGAACCTCTTCTTGTTTAGCTTCTTTAGGTGTGCAGATTTTAGTTTGTTTGTCCTATCTTATAGTTCTAGTATCCTAGGTCTGTGAACATACTGTTCCATCAACATTTTAAGCATTGTTTTATATATTCATAATTAATACAAGAAAAGGAGCAGAAGTAATACAAAAGATGATTTGTGAATCAAAAACATACTGCATACAGATGTGCTTGTGTGTGTGTTTTCCGGTATATATAGGGAAACTAGTGTGTTGGCACACATAAACATGTGTGTCCTTGTGTAGAGCCCAAAGGACAATCTCACATGTCTGTCATTCTTCAGATGTCACATTTTGTTTTGTTTGTTTTGGTTTTCTGAACTAGTCTCTCACTAACCTGGAACTAACAAAGTAAGCCAATATGACTGTTCAGTGATCTACAAAATTCACCTGTCTCTGTCTCCCCAGCACTTGGCTTTCAAGTGTGCACATGAAACCTGGTATATTTTACTACTTGGCTTCTGGGTATCACACTTACAGATGGTATTTGATAAGACAAGCAATTTGCTAATCAAGTTTGTTCCCTGAATCACAAACAATTTTTCTTTTATTCTTGAGATTATAATTACACAATTTCCTCCTCACTCTTGTTTCTCTCTCCAAACTCTCCCTATACCCCTTCTTGCTTTCTTTCAAATTCATGGGCTCTTTTCATTAATTCTAAATATAACTTGCCCAGTCTCTATAAAGTTTCTCTTTTGTGTGTGTGCATGTGTTTTGTTTTGTTTTGTTCTTTGAGAAAAGGTTTCTCTATGTAGCTCTGGCTGTGCTAGAGCTCACTGTAGACCAGGCTGGCGTTGAATTCACAGAAGGTTTGCGCTTTTACCCCTAGCTGATGTTTCTTTTATGCATGTTTTCAGAGACACCTAATTAGCTTTTAGGCAAGCAGATGTAAGATTGTGTCCCCTAGGACTTTTAGAAGCTACTCTCATGAAGTCTCACAAGCATGACTACTTAAAGGTGAGCTGAACAAGCACAATCAGTATAAACAATAAAATGGACAGGGAAAAGCCCATGAATTCTCAGCTTGCACAAAGCACTACAGGCATCTAAGAAGTGCTGAGAGTGGGAGAGGAACCAGGGGCTTTAAAAATAAGATAGTTGTATGGATGTTCTATATGAAGTCATAAATTTAAAAAAAGGTGCTTTAGCAATCTTGGATGATGGGAGAAGAAGGCTGAGTTTCTGCAAAATGAATGCACATTTTGCCCCCTTTCACCTTTCAAATCAATCTTTTTTATTAACATTTTTATTTTATATTAATCACAGGTTATGTACTTTGTATCCCAGCCATAGCCCCTTCCTGCATTCCCTCCCCATTCCCCCCACCCCTCCTCATCTCCTCCCTGCACCTTTCTAAGTCCACTGATAGGGGAGGACCTCCTCCCCTTTCATCTAACTCTAGGTTATCAGGTCTCTTCAGGAATGGCTGCAATGTCCTCTTCTGTGGCCTAGCAAGGCTGTTCCTCCCTGGGGGGGGGGGGGGTCGAAGAGCCAGCCATTGATTTAATGTCAGAAATAGTCCCTGTTCCCCTTACTAGGGTACCCACTTGGCTATTGAGCTACCATTTGCTACATTCAAGCAGGGTTTTAGGTTATTTCCATACATGGTCCTTGCTTAGAGAAACAGTCTCATAAAAGACCCCTGTGCCTTGATATATTGGTCCTTGTGGAGCTCCTGTCCTCTCCAGGTCATACTAACTTCCCTCTCTTTCATATGGTTCCCTGCACTCTGGCAAAGGGTTGGTTATGTGTCTTAATATTTGCTTTGATATACTGCTAGGTAGAGTCTTTCCGAGGCCCTCTGTGGTAGGCTCATGTCCTGCTACTTGTTTTCTCCTACATCCAATGTTCAATCCCATTTGTCTTTCTAAGTGAGGATTAATCCTCTTACCCCAGGTCCACTTTCTTGTTTCTCTTCTTTAGGTGTATAGACTTCAGTATGTTTATCCTATCTTATAGGTCTATATAAGTGAGTATATACCATGTGTGTCTTTCTGCTTTTGGGATACCTCACTCAGGATGATCGTTTCCAGGTCCCACCATTTGCCTGCAAATTTCATGATTTCCTCACTTTTAATTGCTGAGTAGTTTTCCATTGTGTAAATCAATCTTGTTATAAATCAGATTGACTAAATTTGGGAAACTTGACTATTCAGTTTTAATAATCTAAAGAACAACCACATTTTTGGGTTGGTGATATAATTGTGATGTAAATAACCAATTCTACTAAAATTTTCTGGGAAAGGAATTTTATCTGAATGTTTTCCCAGAACAATTCCACAGAGAATTTTGTATTAATAATTCCTACTTTTTAATATTTAGAATATTCCTTGCTCCACACATAGTAACTAAAATTCTCTTTAACAAATCTGAGAAGTAAGCACTGTCTCTCTCTTGTTTTTGAGACAGCTCTCCATGTACTGCCCAGACTGGACTCAAACTTACTGTTTGAACTCAGGGACCTGCTGCCTCAAATGCTCAAGTGCTAAGATTATAGACACACAAAACTATGTCTAGTTTTATTATTTATAGATGAAGACATTGATGTTCAATGGAGTTTTAGATACATGCATAAGGCAGTGAAAGGTTAATCTGAGGATTTTACCGTGTCAGTCCTGTTTAACAGTGCAGCCTCTGGTAAGTGAACTACACACCGCAGATGGCTACACACGCAGAAATAGATGCACAGCACAAATTGGACTTGATGAATGTAAATTAAAAAGATAGGATAAATGTGGTCAAAACACATATGAAACGCTTCAAGAACTAATGAAAAAGTAAAAGTTTCACCATCACAAGAAATTGTTTTGGGGGAGAATTGCCAATTGTTAGTCTTTATGTGGTTGAATGGGTGTAGATAACCACCTACCACCTTGCAGAAAGTCTGTGAGGAAGAAATAAAATCAGAGCATGGAGAGATACATCTCCCTGAAGACATTAATTAACCCCAGGGATACACCCATACATGAAAGGAGAAAAATTTCTAAACTTTCTTAACCTATTGGCAATTCAAATGAGTTATCTCCTTGGAAACTGAAAAACATTGTCAAGTACTTATAGGAAGCTACTTGCTATAATGATAGCATGATTAGTGATAACAAACATTTAATTTTGCTTGAAGTTTTTATATAACATATGGCATATACTGATTTAATTTTGTATATAATTATAAGTATGCATTGTTAACTCATTTTGGTATTTTGAAGGCTGAAAGTATTGTCAATGTGTATTTTCACAAATATCTTGAACTTTCATGTCTTCATTCTTAAAACAATAGACTTCTGTTTGTACTTCTGCTGCCCAATGATATAAATATTATGTCAGCCTGGTTTTAAAATGGTACCTAATGAAAATCACATAGGATTCATTATTAATATTCAGTCATTTTGACTGTTTTGTATGTTTCCAATTATACTAAATATTTTAAAGGCAAAATAAACAATAATGATTTGCAATTATAGTCTAACTATAAGATTAGAATTTACACTATAGTAATTTCCTCCTTTGTATTTAAAGTATAAGCTTGTGGTATGTGTCCATTCTGTCTTGTTAATAGAACATGAGTGTTGAGCTTTGTTATCTGTGTTTAGAACATTTTTGAAACATATATTACTCAGGACCTTCAAACTGCTATTTCTACTTAAACTATTAATTACTGACAGTAAAGTAAACCCTCAGTGTCCTTTACCCAAGTAAACAGCTCAAAGGAATTATATCCTATTAATAAAAGTGAGTGAAATGTCCTAAGATATACATAGAGATCATTAATCAAGCAGAACACTATGTGAACGGTGAAGCCTTCCATGGCAACAAGAGCATTGCTCTATTTTCATTCACTAATATACTTTATCTGTCAAGAAGAGTAACTGTAAAGTAAAAAGCATTGACTGCGTGTAGCTCTTCATCTAAGGGTAGTGCCCTGTTACATTCCCAAATTGGCATGTCATCTGATATTGTCCTTGTTACAATCTTGTTTAGTCTACCATATTTTGAAATTTCCTTTGCGAAGCTTCTTTGTCTAAACAGAAGAAGCAATCTCCAAGTAGATACGTTGGTCCCCTGGATCATATACTCTTTCTGACCCCTGAGAAAAGGAGAATCCATCTTTATCATGGATGAGCTTCATAACTGGCTATCCAATAGCAATCAGTCAGCCTTAAGTTCATACAGATACAAGCAACACTAAATGGACTAAAAAGGTTTTGTTTATATATTACATGTGTAATGACAATAATTAAAGAAAGAGAGTAGACAAGGTAAGTGGGTAGAGGATTAGGCAGGTGAGGACCTGGCAAAGAGTTAGGGAAGTGTTGACAATTGAAATATTGCTTTAAGAAAAACAACAAACACTGACTATATATTTCATTAATTAAAGGATTCAATGGTAAATTTTCTATTTAGATATGTGAATGTAGAAAACCAAGAATAATAAGGGAATAAAGCTTTAATCCTACTGCACAAAAAGTTGGACAGCATATCCTAGCCTAATATTGCATTTGTGATTTATATTGTATCTAAGGTGAAAAATCACTGAAAAAGCAATAAAAATAGCAACTTACTAAATGACTTACTTCACTATAAAATAGTTTATGCTAACAAAACTTTGGAAATAATATAACTATCTAAGAATTGGGTATTGATTGGAATAATTATATATATATATGTATATATATATATATATATTAGAACCAACTGTAAACATTAAAATTGCATTAAGTTCCATTCAAATAAAATGATCAGTACACAAAAATTAGGATAGTATTTTTTTTTTTTTTGCTATGTGATGACAAAGAGTTTGATGTCACAATCTCTACAAAAATAAGACTGAGCACTTTCTTGGTTACTGCTTCTTATAACAATGTCTTTCTCATGTTGATATTTCCATCCAAATAAAGCTTTTATGAACAGCACAATGCCAGTGGATTAAATTCAGAGTATACAGGGCACTGGTGAGACAAAAATATCTAAGCAAATAGGCAACTGTCTTTGTTCCACTGTTTTTAATTTTAATATTGGTTTAGGGGATTCATGCCTAAAATACAAACACAAATGATAAAAAACAATGACATTCTCGGAAAAAGAAATGGAAAATGTGGTATTCTACTTTTTTCTATGTACCGTAAAGGAACAAAATATTACAAAAGACACCTTTCTTTTCTGTTCATTTAATGAGTTCATGGGAGTGTAGTTTAATGTTTCCACTGAAAATGTGTCAATAAATTGTACAACTATTTTTCACAGTGGAAAGCATATTTTGACATTGTCTTTCAATATTTAACTGATGAATCTCCTATTATAATTCTATAAATATTCAAGAACCTAACCTCAGATATAATCAGGTAATACATCTTATTTTAAAGAACACTGAGTTGACTTTATGAAGACCTCAAAGCTCAGGTCAATGTTTAGTGATGCAGCAACTTTTCTATCTCTCTTATAAAATGAAAACCTCATCCTGGTCCAAGATATATGTTCTTTAATCTACCATATCATCTGTCTTAAATAATTATATAGTTAAATAAAACACTTTTGAACACTATTATAGATAACCCTTATGATATATTTTATAAACAATGACTGTTGTAAATGTCAATTTAAGAGTTAAATTTACAAAGTATCATTTTAAAGCAACATTAGGAATTCAGATTTCTGATGTGTTCATTATTTATGCCAGAGGCAAGAAATAATTTTACATCAAGAAGTTATAATTTCCTATGTAGGAGATATATACAATAACACTGCTGTCATCTCTTAATAAAGTATCTTTATCTGTTAGAACATAAACATGATTTTAATATTTGATTAGTGTTGCCCTTTTCCATAGCCAATAATAGTCATATTCAATCCCTTGAGCTACTCAAGTAGACTGTCTTAACCTAGTTAATCAACTGAAGCATAACATAAATATATTCTAGGAAAGTTTTAGGAAAAACTAACATTGTGCAGTTTTGATGGCAATAAATATGTCATAGAGACTTATCTTTGGTAGAAAATATAGTTAATGACTTACAATGTTTTATTAAGTTATTTTAAATTATATTTAATATTAAGTTATTATATATAAAAGCACTAGTCAAGTAAACATCAGTGCTCTATCTATCATGTTCTTAGTTGATATATGCAGCACTATGAAAAAAGTTTAGTATGCTATAGAATTTTTAATTTGAATTTCAGAGTGCTATAGGAAAAGAGTCAAAGTTGAAGTTTTTAATGGCAGCTAAGAAGTTCTAACCTGTATGGTACAAATTTTGGTATTTGGAAAGCAGTGAACTCACTGAATTATTTAAGAGAATAAAGGAGAAATATATGTGATTAACTTTATGTCCGATTTCTTCACAAATCTAAAATTCCACAGTTCCAGGGAATGGTAGTTTTGTTGCTTTATCTTTGCTGTTCATCATTTAACATTACACATTGTTCATTGAACAAATGATTTTTGTAGTACCCTGTAATAAAAGTCACAACTGGAAAAGAAAGAAATCTCCACACAACAAAACAACAAACAACAAAACAAGAAAGTTGGTAAAAATTGCTTTCAAGAATGTCAGGAACAGAACTTTGAAAATTGATGAGAATCTCTTAGCCATTTTCATTCACACTAAAGTTTAACAAAGAGCCAATAAATTGTACATATACTCTATTGGAATCTTAATTTATAACTTCAGTGACACTGTTCTGTGTGACTAAAATATTTTTAAAGAATAACACTATTAAAGTATACATTGTCAAAGATTAATATCTGTAGAGTAGAGTAAAACATTCAGGATGCTGAAAGCATAAAATATAAGAAGATAAATAAGATACTTGGCAACATGTCATGCTAGGGAATAGTTAAGTACATGGTACTAAGACCACTAGGGATGCTTATACCATGCTTGTGCCATGTGAAGGATTATTGAAGATTATTAAAACTGTAAGACAGTAATTTATGACTTGACCAACCCAGTGTGTTTTACAAGGTTGATAAACCACATGATACACCTCTGAATATCCAAGGGAAAAACAACCCACGATGGTGAATCACAGTACACTAAAATCATGGCATAGAACTAAAGACTAGAAATAACCTGGCCATAACTATTCACCCTATTATAAATTCACATTTACTGTAGATTTAATATTAGTCTTCTCTATTTTGAAAATTAAATATAATATTAATATATAGTCTCTATTAAAAACATGAGATTATTCTACCCCATTTTAGAAAAACTCAAAGGATTGCTAAACAACTGACTATATTATTTGTTCTGATACATGACACAAATGGTTTAAGGTTATGGGAAGACTGTTGACTTAATGATGACTTCAAGGTCTAGGATGATGAGAAGACTAATGACCTAATGATGATGGCTTCAAGTGCCTGTGTATCATCTTGGGAAATGTAATTCTGGGAACACTGGTGGTGAGAGTTCTGAAGTAACACTGTAACACATTCCCTTCTTACAATACCCAACCACCACATACCCATAGGCAAGCATAACTTTCCCCACATCCACACATGCAGGCAAACACATAGAAACACACACACAAATTCCTCCTGAAATTATTTTTCTGCTTTTCAACCAGTGTGATGCTTTCACAGAATAAATACAAGCATAAACTACATGGCGCTAATTTTGCCTTGATAGATTTATTTTATCAGTTGGCTACTTACTTACACAACACCAAACAAATTCATTACATTATTTTGTTTTCCACCAAGCTACCTATATATTCCCAAAGTAGTGTTTTGTTTTTATAAAAGGCCAAAGACTTTGTGTAGTTTTTAGGGAAATACAAGATGCCTGTAAACATAAACAAAATATGAAACAAAACAACCCAAAATTTAAAGTCTAGAAGCATGCTAAGACTTATAATTTTACCAGTTACTGAGAGTCTGAGAAGTAGCTTCTACAGCAGTGTGGACATGTGAACTGTGTGGTGAGAATCAGCAGGTGGATGTCATTGAGTTTTTTTTTTTTAAAGCAAACACAATTAAATAAAAACAAATTACCAGTTAAGACATAGTCACAAGATTTAACAGTTCAAGGAACTGGAATTCTTTTTTAATAGACTGCCATCATATCTCAATTCCAAATAAATCTCTATGCAAATTAACAACTGCATAAACTAGGTGGCTCAAACCTAGTCAATGTGGCTTTCATTGATAATTATCTCTATTCATACTCATTTGGGAGAGAATGAACATTGACTCACAAAGTATGAAAAATGAAAGCATCGCTTCTTTTAAAGATAATGATTTCATTGGCCAATAAATTTCTTTTAATTTTCCTCTATATTATCATACGTAGCTTGGTAAACACACAGAAACAGCAGAAAACCAGCAGATAAGGAGACTGATTAAAATATAGGTCTCAGTAACAGGACAGGAGCCTACCATAGAGGGCCTCTGAAAGACTCTACCTAGCAGTGTATCAAAGCAGATGCTGAGACTCATAACCAAACCTTGGGCAGAGTGCAGGAAATCATATGAAAGAAGGGGGAGTTAGGGAGACTTGGAGAGGAATGGAATGTCACAAGGACCATAGGGGTCTTTTAGGAGACTGATTCTCCAACCAAGGACCATGCATGGATATAACCTAGAACCCCTGTCCAGATGTAGCCCATGGCATCTCAGTATCCAAGTGGGTACCCTAGTAAGGGGAACAGGGATCTGTCTCTGACATGAACTCAGTGGCTGGCTCTTTGACCCTCCCCCACCCCAGGGATGATCAGCCTTGCTAGGCCACAGAGGAGGACATTGTAGCCAGCCCTGAAGATATCTGATATACTAGGATCAGATGGAAGGGGAGGAGGATCTCCCCTATCAATGCACTTAGAGAGGGGCAGGGAGGAGATGAGGGATGGAGGGTGGGATTGGGAGGGAATGAGGGAGGAGGCTACATCTAGGATACTAAGTAAATAAACTGTAATTAATATGAAAAATAAAAAATTAATTTAAAAAATACAGGTCTTAAAAATCAACCAGGCTGATTTATGTTTACATTCCTTCAATTCTATATTTGGCCTCCATTAGACTATATGCTTCCATTTCTGTACCTATAACCTGGTCTTTCTTATCAATACTTACTAAATCAAAAGCACTGCATCTGACAATACTATATAAATGCAACTTGTCACAGTGCAGACCACAAAACAAATAATCTGAAACGGTAGCTCTTAGGAGACTTAAGCATACCGTTACCCTCTCTGACTTTTAACTAGTTGACAATAATTATAGAAAGGTAATAAATGCCATTATATGACAAAGAATCTATGAAAGGCTCTATCCAACAGGGTATCCAAGCACATGCAGGGACTCACAGGCAAACTTTGGACAGATCACAGGGTGGGGTGGTGGAGAGAAGGACCCAGAAGGGACAGGAGCTCCACAAGGAGACCAACAAAGCCAAAATATCTGGGCCTGCAGAGACTGATGCATCAACCAAGCACCATGCATGGTGAGGACATAGACGCCCTGCTCAGATGTAACCCATAGTCAGTTCAGTCTTCACGTGGATGCTCTATTAACAGGTGCAGGGGCTGTCTCTGATTTGGTTGCCTGCTCTGGGATAACTTCCATCCCAGAAGAAGTGGTGAGGCCTTGCCAGGCCACAGAGGAAGAGGATCCAGGCAGTCCTGATGAGACTTGGTAGGCTAGGGTTAGATGGCAAGAGAAGAGAAATTCTCTTTTCAGTGGCTTGGGGGAGAGGAATGGAGAAAAGAGGGAGGAGGGAGGGGGCTAAAATTGGGATATACAATGAATAAATTGTAAAAAAAATAAAGTAGTTTAAAAGAATATAACTTAAAATTTCAATGTAAATAAGAACTTTATTTTCCCCCTTTTTATTTATTATTTTTATATTATAGTTTATGTACTTTGTATCCGAGCTGTAGTCCCCTCCTTCATTCCCGCCCAATCCCACCCTCCCTCCCTCATCTCCTTCCTGCCCCCCTCTAAGTCCACTGATGGGGGAGGTCCTCCTCCCCTTCCATCTGATCCTAGTTTATCAGATCCCTTCAAGGCTTGCTATAGTGTCCTCTTCTGTGGCCTAGGAAGGCTGCTCCTTCCTGGGGGGAGGGGAGGTCAAAGAGCTGCCATTGAGTTCATGTCTGAGACAGTCCCTGTTCCCCTACCTAGGGAACCCACGTGGATACTGAGCTACCATGGGCTACATCTGAGCATGGGTTCTAGGTTATATCCATTCATGATCCTTGGTTGGAGAAACAGTCTCAGAAAAGACCCCTGTGCTCAGATATATTTGGTCCTTGTGGAGTTCCTGTGCTCTCCAGGTCATATTAACTCCCCCTTTTTTCATATGATTCCCTGCACTCTGCCCAAGGTTTGGTTATGAGTCATCACATCTGTTTTGATACTCTGCTAAGAAGAGTCTTTCAGGGGCCCTCTGTGGTAGGCTCCTGTCTTGTTACTTGTTTTCTCCTATTTCCAATGTCTATCTCATTTTTCTGAGTGAGGATTGATCATCTTAACCTGGGTTCTCTTTCTTGTTTATCTTCTTTAGGTATACAGATTTTAGACTTTTATTTAAATTTTCAATATAAATAATCTATTTATATTTATATTGTCCAGAGGTAGAAAATTGAGATACAAAGAAGTAGTTAAATGACTCAAGATCATTCATGATTAAGACCGTAAATGAACCCTGGTTAATTGTTAAGGTTCATATTTGCTGCCATACCCCTCTTTGATTAAAAGACAAAAGGATGCTGGAAGAAACAATTCCTACCAAGAAAATGAGCAGGATGAAGGAGTGGAAACTTCATGACTGTCTGACTACACATTTAATAATATCCTGATTGTTTGATATGTAGACATTATATAATCTGCACAAAAATCCATGTTAAGGTATTTCACCCTCCTTTTTCTAGTACTAGAAAATGAGATAGAACCTTATGCATGTGAGAGAAGTTCTTTAACATACAGCTATGCGCTCAACTGAGTTCCCATATTTTAATCATAGTATTAAATATGAATAAAAAATTAAAGAACACTCTGGGAGGCAGAGACAGGTGGATCACTGTGAGTTCTTGGTCAGCCTGTGTACAAAATTAGTCCAGGACAGCAAAGGCTACACAGAGGAACGTGTCTCTAGAAAACCAAACCAACTAAACCAAACCTAAACAAAACAAAACAAAAATTAAAAAAATACATCTCAAGAAAGAAAGCATACCTAAAAGAACCAAGATACCTTGAAAATCCAACAGATAAACGCCTTTCTCCTATCCTTTGCTGCAAGGAAATTATATTGAGAAATTAATGTTTGTTACTTCAGGAGCTTTTATGCTTCTGCTACATGTTTACTTCAACTAGTCTATAGCACTATCCTGTGGAGAGCTGCGTGTGCTGCGCCACAGCGCTGGTTTCCACCTTCTGCCATCCCGACGGCGAGTGCTCTTGCGGACAGCTCCTTATTTGCTGCTCTTGTGGACAGCTCCTTATTTGGCTGTGGACAGCTCCTTATTTGGCTGTGCTGTGTCTGATGATCCGCCTTCTCTTGTGTGTACCTATCCGCACTTCCCACGTGGCTACCCGGGGTTGGCTGGCTCAGGGTACTTATTCCTGGGACGGGCTCTCCTAGAAGAAGAAGATGATAAAGAAGAAGAAGAAGAAGAGGAAGAAGAAGAGGAAGAAGAAGAAAAGTCAGAAGAAGAAAAAGCAAAAGAAGAAGATTGTTCGAAACTCCTGAATAAACTGCTTGAAGAAGAGCTCTTGTGCCGTGTCTTTCCTTGCTGGTCGAGGTGGACACTACACTATCCAATATATCTTAACATTCATATGCACTTTATTCCTTAAGAAGGTTGTTTATTCAAATATGTAATGTGGCTCATCAATCTGTTCAATTTCAGTATACAACAATTTCAGCATTCAAATTAAATAAAACATCACATATTATTTATATACTCAATTTCAAACAAACATCACAGTCTAACCATTTTTGTTGTTGAAGATCTTTTCTTCTACATGTCACATGTTTCTCCACATATGAATCTGTATATAACATGATATAAGCACCCATGTGTATCTGTGCAGAATTATATGCAAGATCATATCTGAGAATCTAAAAAGCTCCAAAGGGAGAAAATATCTCAACCACCCTAGGTACTAATGAGTATTTCATGTTTTCAATTGTAAGTGATTACTTCCAAATTGTTCTCAAAGTAAGTACAATAACTATAAATGTTTCATTCCTTCACCCCCCCCCAAATCAGTATTTTAAAACATGGAATAATTTTGTAAATTTAATGAGCTTATAAAATGTGTTTAAATATAATTTTGTGTATCACTAAAGAGTTGGAATATTTTTATGTTATTTTGGTATTAATTTTTTCCTTCTTGTATCTATGTTGCTACATCTGCTATTTATTTAGACTCTAGCCCGTAGGCAGCTTGGTCTCCATGGGGGTGACCGAGTAAAGAGAGCTGGGGCTGTCTCTGACATGAACTTGGTTGCCTGTTCTTTGACCACTTTCCCCTAGTGTTGCAGCCTTGCCAGGCCACAGAGGAAGAGGGTCCAAGCAGTCCTATGAGACTTAACAGGGTA
>CM053764.1:4353408-4371928 GCA_028658305.1 Pachyuromys duprasi
GTTTTTGATCTTAGCCATTCTGACAGGTGTAAGGTGAAATCTCAGGGTTGTTTTGATTTGGATCTTCCTGATGGCTAAGGATGTTGAGCATTTCTTTAAGTGTTTTTCTGCCATTCTACAGTTCTCTACAGAGAGTTCTCTTTTTAGCTCCATACCCCATTTTTTAATTGGATTAATTGATTTGTTGCTTTTTAACTTCTTGAGTTCTTTATATATACTGGATCTTAGCCCTCTGTCAGATATGGGATTGGTGAAGATCCTTTCCCAATCTGTAGGCTGTCGTTTGGTTTTGATTACGGTGTCTTGTGCTTTACAGACGCTTTTCAGTTTCATGATGTCCCATTTATTGATTGTTGCTCTTAGAGCCTGTGCTGTTTGTGTTCTGTTCAGGAAGTAGTCTCCTGTACCAATGAGTTCTAGGGTCTTTCCCACTTTTTCTTCTAACTGATTTAATATGTCTGGTGTTATGTTGAGGTCTTTGATCTACTTGGAGTTTAGTTTTGTGCAGGGTGATAAGTATGGATCTGTTTTCACTTTTCTGCATATAGACATCCAGTTGGACCAGCACCATTTATTGAAGATGATGTCTTTTTTCCATTGAATAGAGTTGGCTTCTTTATCAAAAATCAAGTTTCCATAGGTGCGTGGGTTTATTTCTGGATCTTCTATTTGTTTTCAATGATCCACTCTTCTGTTTCTATGCCAATACCTTGCAGTTTTTATAACTATTGCTCTGTAGTACAGCTCGAGGTATTTCCATCCCTAATTTCAAGCTGTACTACAGAAGATCTTTTATTGTAGAGGATTGTTTTAGCAATTCTGGGTTTCTTGTTATTCCATACGAAGTTGAGAATTTTTCTTTCAAGGAACAGGGACTGCCTCTGACATGAACTGGCCTGCTCTTTGATCACCTCACCCTGATGGGGGAGCAACCTACCAGGCTACAGAAGAAGACAATGCAACTATTCCTGATGAGAATTGATAGACTAGGATCAAAAGGAAGGAAAGGAGGACCTCCCCTATCAGTGAACTTAGGGAGGGGCATATGTGGAGAATGGGGAGGGAAGGTGGGTTTGGGAGAGGAGGAGGGAAGGGCTTATGGGGGGATACAAAGGGAGAATAAAGTGTAATTAATACAAAATTTAAAAAAAGAAAAAAGAATAATTTCTTTTGCTAACAAAAATGTCTTGTTTAAGCAGCCCTCCTAGGCCACAGAGAAGGACTTTGCAGCCAGTCCTGAAGAGACCTGATAAACCAGGGTCAGAGGAAAGGGGCGGAGGACCTCCCCTATCAGTGGACTTGGAAAGGGGCAGGGAGGAGATGAGGTAGAGAGGGTGGGATTGGGAAAAAATGAGGGAGCAGGATTCACATGGGATACAGAGTTAATAAAATGTAACTAATAATAAAAATAAAACAAAAAAATAAAAAAAGAGCCCACATTCAAGGAGCCAAATGACAGCTCTCAACCATCTGTTAAATACAGTCTAAGGTAAACCAATGCCCTATGGCCTCTGCGGGCCTCAGGCATGCACATGGTACATATACATGGACACAAACAAGACATCTAGTTTTATGTACAAAAACATAAATAAATAAACAAACAAATAAGTAAAGATGTCAAACTGAACCTCTTTTTCTTAGAAACAGTGCAAGTAAAATGAGAGTGAAATGGGATATTTATTGATACAAAAAGAACCTCATTGCTGGTTGTGGTACTGGTCATGTGGGCATTCTGTGATCACCAAGGCTGGCAGAGCAATGATTGTATAGACGTGAGGTGAAAAGAAATTCTAACTCAACAGGATTCAGCAGCTGGCGTTGGTTCAAACTTCAAAAAGTCTGGCATTGGACAGTTTATTTTCAACATGTTTAAAGCACAGCACAATTTGGAAAAAAAAGTTTCCTGGTGGTAATTAACTTAATCCTGTGTGCACAGGATAGTTTAAGGCATGGCCACATAGAAAATTCTGGGAAAGTACATGTGACATATTCCATAAAGGTGAGTTCTATATATTGACCACATGTGACATCTTAAGGCTTTGTGGGAGGACATGGCATGGTCTGGGTCATGCAGATATTGCAAAGGTCACCAGGCTATTAACCACATCTGCTCTGAGTCTTCTGGGCAGAAAAGGTTATACATCTTTCCCTTTGAAGAGACACCCCTGTGTGTTTAAAATTCCTGGTTTTTCAAGTGCTTATCTGTGAGCACAAGAACCTCTGTGTCCTCTACAGAACCTCACCAACGTAAATTTGTATACTGCTCAAAATTCTTTTAACATGAAAGAAAAACATTTTCATAGACAAACACTGGAGGAATTTTTGCCTATAGAAATATTTTTTGAGAAATATTAAAACAAGTTCTTTAATGAGAACAAAAATGATATAGGTAAGAACCCAGTTCTGAGTTTTACTTTAAATCTTCAGTAACTCAAATTAGAATCACAACATATTCATCTAGAAGCATTAATTTGGAAATTTGTACACAGAATTGTATTGAGGCCTCCATGTAACTCATGACTTGAATTTTGGCTTTTAAATGAATGGACAGAGGAAGGATGAGGAAGATGGGAGAAACAGATAAAAGAAGTGAGAAAAGAAGAAGAGATGGAATAATGAAAATATAAAAACCATGAACTACAGAGAGTGCACAATACAAAAATAGGAACTAAGATCAGAACATAGAAAACAATAATGACATGATAGGTATTAATCCAAATGGATCAGCAAATACTTCAACCTTCAGTGATCTAAACTATTAAGAAACAAAGATCAAACCCCTTATGATTTGTTTACTCTAAGCACAAAAATAGATGGAAAATTGGTAGCAAGAGTAAAAATATAAAAAACATTATATTATGCTAGCAATATTAAAAAGAAGGTGGCTATGTTGATATCAGAACCAAAGTTATTAGATATCAGGGTGATTATGACTTAATGAGTAAATGACTTCTCTAAGAAGTCACAACAATCTTAATACATTGCACCTCCCACCTGAGAGTTCAATTTTGTGAGGCCAAACCCCTTAAACTGAAAGGAGTTAATGAATCTACCATTATGTTGGACACTGAAACACATTTGTATCAGAAGGAGATATAACAGATGGAAAATCAAAAACACATGCTTGAACCCTCTAAAACCAATGATAAGCTGTGCATAACTGATATGATAATGCAGCTTCATTTGACTGTATAGAATACATGCACTTCTAAATCTGGGACATTCACAACTAATGACATTATGTGCTACTAGATATATTTTCAGAAAACAGTTGTGTGTGTCTGCTGTTTGTGTGCATTACTATTCATGTATGTGGAGTTGTATGTATGTGTGAGTGCATGTATATGTGTGAATGTAAGCGTGAGGGCAGAGATTGACATTGGGCATCTTCCTTAATTGTTCTCTATCTCATCTATTAAAGCAGGATCTTTCACGTGAACCCAGGATTTACTAATTTTCCTAGTCTAGCTATCCAGTTTCCTCCAAGGCTCCTCAGATAGGAATGCAAGCATGTCACAATACTATCTGGAATGTACCTCTTATTGGGGACCCAGGCTCTCCTCCTCCTGCTTGTGCAGCAAAAGCTTTCCTCTCCGAGCCATCTCCCAGGAGTTTAAAAACAGGAGATCATACAATGTCTACTATTAGAACACAACAACATTAACTTAAAAGCAAGTAGCAGACACTTACTCTTATCTGGGAGAATTCCAACACTAAATATAGGTCATTAACCACACATTTCTGCTTCACATAGAAGTTTAAAAAAAGTTGTAAAATAAATTTCAAAAATATGCTAAGCTAAGTTAAAAGAAAATATATCTTTTAAAATTTGTGCAAAGCAGTAAAATCAAGTTTGGAAGAAAATTTGTAGAACAAACTGCAGGTATGAAAATAAATATTTATAAGCAACAATATTAAGATTCTATCTTAGAAATTAGGCAAAAAGAAGAAAATTAATTCCAAAGTAATCAGGTGCAAAGAACTAGTTAGAGGGAGGGAAGAAATTTATGAAATTGAAATGAACAATAAACTAAATAAGTCAATGAGCAAATAAACAATAAACTCAATTTAAAAAACCAGTAGAACCAAAGCTGTTTGCTTCAAGCAATTAATGAAATTGTTAAACTTTGGGACAGTCTAAGGAAAAAAGGACACATGACAGAGACATTACTGATAAAAATGTTATTATAAAATAACTGAACTTTAGAATAACTTTGTGTTCATACTTGAAAATCTAGATGAAATGAACTTACTCCTTCGAAATCCACAATTTTCTGAAACTTACCTAAAACTCAGCAGATAGCTTTCATAGGCTCATTTTTATTAATGAAACTGAGACCTTGTTGGGAGGTTCTATCAGGGGAGGACAGCTATTCATATACTCTTGACTGAAGACTGTCCACCTCTATTTGGGGAAGGGTATCCTCTTTGCAAAGTGTACAGCTTTGGGAGGGATGCATGAAGAACAAGGGAGGAAGGAGATAGCTACATAGTCAGCCAATCAGCTGAATCCTGATCCACTTATACGTATACACGTTTGGGCATATACCCAACATTTCTTGATATCACTTGGAGGCCTGCTCTTTTCTGAATAGAAAGGAGAAACAGTGGATCTGGGGAAGAGGAGAGATGAAGAGAGCTAGTAGGAGGGAATGGAAGGGAGGCTGCAATAGGCATATATTTTATGAGACAAGAATAAATAAAACAAAATATAGAAGTTTAGCCAATAATGAACAATTTTCTAAACTTAAAGCAACAATCTCATATAGTTTACTATAAAATATAATTCTACAAAACATTTAAGAAAGAAACAATATGAACTATTTAAAGCATTCACAATATTCTCCAAAAGCTACAGGGAAAACTATGGAGATAATGAAAATATCCCTGGTTGCAAACTAAGGGTTAGGGAAACACAGCCTAGTAGATAAGCCTCAGAGTATTTCCAGGAAGGTGGAACTGTTCTACATGGTACTATAATTGTGGGTGTGTGCATTGCATGCTTGTTTAGAACATCAAAGGTGACCCCTCCAGTGACCCTTGATGATGATGTCCCATTTTAAAATCACTGACTCTAATCACTGCACAATTGTGGTATGAGGTATTGTATGGTAGGTAGGAGGTAATGTGAGGGTACAGGGAATAAATTAAAATTTCTGTGCTTCTGTTTAATATCATAGTGAATCTGAAAATTCCATACTATATCTATATACATTATATATTATGGAATATATATAATATAATACATTGTTTATATTGTTGTTGTTGGAAAGATGGCTCAATGGTTAGAAGCACCGGCTGCTCTTCCAGAGGACCTGGGTTCAATTCCAAGCACCCACATGGCAGCTCATACCTGTCTGTAACTCCAGTTCTAGGGGATCCAAAACCCTCACACAGACATATATGTAGGCAAAAGAGTAATGAACATAAAATTAAAAAAAACATTGAAAAAAGAACTTTAAGATAGCAATAATGACCACTCCCCACCCCCACCCAGTAGTTGTGTTAGTGAATATGACCGGTGAGCTCCGTGCTCCAGGTTGACACAGTGACCTCCAGCACCGGAGGAACCTAAAGTGGGCCTGTGAGCAGTGTCAACACCTAGGAGATGCTCTGCTCCTTGCTCAGTGCACTTAGCTCTTGGCAAGTTCTCCTTCCTATATATATATATATATAGAAAGAGAGAGAGAGAGAGAGAGAGAGAGAGAGAGAGAGAAGGGGGGGGGGTATGTATAGCCTGGCTGTTCTAGACTCAATTTTGTAATCCAGGCTGGCCTCAAACTCACAGAGATATTCCTACCTCTGCCTCCCTGAGTGCTGTAATTACAGGCACGCACCACTGCACCCAGCCTTCCAAACTCTGTTAACAGAAAGAAAGTCACCTCCAATAAAGAAGGGGGACATTAAGCAGTGATTGTATCATGCTAAACAAAATTAAAACTTGAAACTAAAGAAAAGTAATGAACGGAAGGACTATGGTACAAACACAGAATGCCTAATCAAAAGTTGTGGGGGTGGGCATGTTTACCTACATTCTCTACCCTTATATTTAAGCAAAGACTCAAACAGCTATTCTGTGTCACTGGATACTAATGCCTCTTCATTCCATCTGAGAATTTTGAAATAACAATCACATTCAGAATTAGGCATGGGAAGCTCCTGTAGGATGAAGAGATTAAACACATTATTTTAATGGAGAAAAATTAGTGAAATAAATTAAAAGTAGAAAACAATTCTTAAAATGCATTAAATATTCCAAAAGATAACTGGAAGTCTGCTAGGTGAGAAACAGTCCTCACAAGGGCTCACTACAAGGTAAATATATATCCTCTGAGAGGCTACACCCAGCAATGGACCAAAATAGATGCTGAGACCCACAGCCAAACATTAGGCAGAATGCAGGCAGTGTTGTGGAAGAGTGGGAAGAAGACATAGGAGGACCCTAAGGGGACAGAAACTGTACAAGAAGACCAACAGAGCCAACTAAACTGGGCCAGAGGGGACTGCAGAGATTGAAACACCAATCAAAGACTATGCACAAACTGGACCTAGGCACCTTACACAGATATACTTGATAGGCAGCTTGGTTTTCATGAGGGATTCCTAATAAGGGGAACAGGGTCTAGCTCTGTCATGGGCTTTGATGCATGCTTTTCAATCACTCTCCCCTGGCAGGACATCCATGCAAGAAGATGTGCTCAGTTCTGATGCAACTTGATGTGCTGGTGTGTGTTAAAGGGGGGAGATGTCTAAGGGGTAGAGGAGGAGGGATAGGGGAAAGAGGGAAGGAAGGTGGGACCAGGAGGACAGCAGGGAGGGGGGCATAATTGGGATATAAAGTGAATTAAATTAAGAAAGAATGGAAGGAAGGGAAAGAGGGAGGGAGGGAAGAAGGAAGGAAAGAAGAAAGGAAGAAAGAAAATAAAGAAGGATTGCCTCCCTAGCAATCTTGGGAGACTTGTGTCATCTTAAACCTTCACAGTGAGTAGAGGAGGATACCAACCTTTTCCATGAACTGAAGAATGTGTGAGGGTGCTGCTATGCCTAATCTAGGCTCTCAACTTGACTATCATAAATCAATTAAAATCCAAGCTGCTGGACACTACTGTAAGGCATTTTCTAAATCAGATCACTTGAAATGGTAATTCCCACCCTACACCTGGGCCATACCTTCTGCTTGCAGCCCATATAAATGGACATGGAAGAAAGTAATTTTGCTTTTTGGGCTTCTTGTCCTTACTCTTTCTTTGACAAATTCATCTAGCCTGCTGTAGTTAGTATTAAATCCTTCTTTAGACTACCAACTTAGACTGAAGACCAGCCTGAGTCTGCTGAGACATTCAGCCTAGTGGAATGAACAATTAATCAGATTCTTGGTCATCTTTTCATCATGAGACTGCCATTATTACATGAGCCAGACCCCATCCTGTAATCATTTGATCAGTCCTTTTCCTTGAGAACAGTGGTCGTCCACTTGCAGGTTGTGACCCCTTTGATGGTCACAACTCTTTAATAAGGATCACCTAACAGCATCCAAAAACACAGATATTTATACTATGATTCATTGTAGTAAAATTACAGTTATGTAGTAGAAACAAAGTTTTATTGTGGGTCACCACAACATGAACAACTGTACTAAATGTCCATGGCATTGGGAAGGTTGAAGACACTACTGTAGAGAACCTTGATTAACCCAAGGCATTTTACCATTCAATTCTCGTTGGAGAACCTGGGATGACTGAGGCAGTTGGAAACACTTTCTTCTAGACTAGAGTTATCCGTTGAGACCCAAGTCTACTTACTTTTTAAAAAAATTGTTTTATTTTAATTTTATATTAATCACAGGTTATGTACTTTATATTCCAGCCATAGCCCCCTCCTTCATTCCCTCCCACTCTCCTCATCCCTCCCTCATCTCCTCCCTGCTCCTTTCTAAGTCCACTGATAGGGGAGGACCTCCTCCCCTTCCATCTAACTCTAGCTTATCAGGTCTCTTCAGGACTGGCTGTAATGTCTTCTTCTGTGGTCTAGCAAGGCTGCTCCTCCCTCGGGGGCCAGGGGTGGGGTCGAAGAGCCAGCCATTGAGTTCATGTCAGAAAAGACTGAAATCGAGGTAGACTTACAGTTAACAACAATGTTCTAATCTTTTTTTTTTTTCATTTTTCTATTTTCTAGCTACAGAAATAAACTTGGGTGGGCCTCTGATTCTATCAGAATCCTATGCCATGAGAATTTCACTACGACAGCACACCATCTGATCTTTTCCTCGGGGAAAACAGAAGAGAATCAACAGGTGAATGAAGCGTGCATGAGTAGTGGCTGCTGAAGCCATGAGGAGAAATGTGAACTCAAAACTGACAGTAATTTAGGCTCTTTATAACTAAGAAGAACTGTGAAGATGACAGTAAACAAAAAGTACTTCCTGTAGTCTTTATTGTCACTGATACCACCTCACAAGTGTGCACACAAACAACCACACATCCAAGGAAGGGTTGAAGGTTTTGATGTGACATTGATAATTTTACAGATTTCAAGGTTCCAGATTTGTTGCTAAGCTGTCATATCTCTTCCTTGTTTGTTTTTTCTTTGACTTTTGTGTGACAACAGCTTTGCAAAGGGACTATGATTTAAAAAAAATAAAATGAAATGAAACAAAGCATTTGTTGACTGGGATCTTCACATACCAGCAAATGCAGAGAGGACAACAAAGCTGTGCCCTGTAACAAAAGTCCATGGACCATCAAAGACAACTAATTAATGTGGTTCCCATGTTTATACCAAGTGCTGAGTAAAGATGAGTTTCTTGACATTGCTAAGAAAACAAGCCACTAAGTGAGAGACTAGAAGAGAAAGACATCGTGAGGGTTTTCATCAATTCCTAAATCAAAGTTAGGATATACTTGGATGGTAAGTACGAACTTCATTTAGTACTTCTCGGCCAAGCCGAGTTTTAACCCAGAAACAATACGAAAGACAGCCAAATGGGGAACACTGAAAGGTAGTAGAAAAAAGAGAAAACTTTTTTTTTTTGGATTCTAGAAAATAGGAAGAACACAGTAACATACAATCCAAGAACTTGCTTCCAACACAAGAAAAAAAAAAAAAGGACACCATCAAATGGACAAAATGGCTGCCTACAGAATGGGCAAAGTCTTTAACCAATACCTCATCTGACAGATGGTTGATATTCAAAATATATTAAAGAACTCAAGAAACTAGGCATCAACAAACCAAACAACACAATTTAAAAATCAGATGCAGATTTAAGGAGAGAATTCTCAACAGAGGGATCATTAATGGCTGAGAAGCACTTAAAGAAATGGTCAACATCATTAGTCAGCAAGAAAATGCAAATCTAAACTAACTCTGAGATTTCATCTTATACACAACAAGAGGGCTATGATCAAAAACTCAAACAACAGTTCATGCTGGTGAGGATGTGGAGCAAGGGAGACCTTCTTCCATTGCTGGTGGGAGTGCAAACTTGTACAACCACTTTGGAAATCAATCTGGAGATTTCTCAGAATATTGGGAATCGACCTACCTCATGATCCAGATATACCACTCCTGGGCATACACTCAAAAGTTGTTCCACCATACCACAAGGACAGTTGGCTCAATTATGTTTTATTCATAATAGCCAGAAACTGGGAGCAACCTAGATAGATGCCCCTCAACCGAAGAATGCATAAAGAAAATGTGTTACACTTACACAATGCAGTACTACTCAGCTTTCTGTTTGTTTGTTTTAGTTAATCACTTAACATCCTGATATCAGCCCCCTCTCCCCTCTGCTTGCACTCCTACCCTTTCCCTCCCCTCCACCGTTTACTCCTCTCCTTCTTCTCAGAGAAGCGGGGAGCCCTAAGGAGTACCAACCCACCCTGGCACTTCAAGTCACAGCAGTACTAAGCACATCCTTTCACACTGAGGCCAGGAAAGGCAGCCCAGCTAGAGGAAAGGGATCCAAAGGTAGGGGACAGTGTCAGAGACAGCACCTACTCCCATTATTAGGGCAGCCACATGATGATGGCACTGCACATCTGTTGCATATGTATAGGGGGTCTAGGTCTAGCTCGTGCAAGCACTTTGGTTGTGGGAGAATCTCTGGGACAAGGGAGACTCCCAGGGGTCTATGGGTGTGACTCTAGGGGAGACTCCTAGAGCAGGGGACATGGAGTCTGAAGTTGTCACTTCCTGTAGCCAGGCAAGACTTCCAGTGGAGGAAGAGGGACACCAATTCACACATAAAACCTTCTACCCAAACTTGGCCCTGCCTGCAAGAAATGCAGGGATAAAGATGGAATAGAGATTGAGTGAACTGCAAACCAATAACACCTAAATTGAAACCCACCCCATGGGAAAGAACCAACCCCTGTCACTATTAATGTTACTCTGCTATGCGTACAGACAGGAGCCTATCATAACTGTCTTTTGAGAGGCTTCCTCTGACAGCTGATAGAAACAGATGGAGAGTCCCACAGCCAAACAATAGGTTGAGCTTGTGGAATTTTGTGGAAGAGTGGAAGGAAGGACAGTGGGGACAAGGACACCATAAGAAGAGCAACAGAGTCCAGGAAGTCTATGGTGGTGGCACTTGCCGAGACTCCTAGCAGAAGGGGATATAGAGACTGAACTGGTCACCTCCTATTACCAGGTAGAACTTTCAGTGGAGAGGGACACCAATCCATAAACAAAACCTTTGATCCTGCCAACCAATGACCAACCCTGCTTGAGTCTCATGTTATGAGAAAGATCCCAACACTGGCACTGTTAGCAACATTCTGCTATCCTTGCAGAAAGGAAGCTAGCATAACAGTCATCTGAGTGGCTTCACCCATCAGCTGAAGAAAACAGATGCAGAGACCCACAACCAAACATTAGGCAGCACTTGGGGAATGCTATGGAAGAGGGGGAGGAAAGATTGAAAGAGCCAAAGAGGTCAAGGACACCACAAGAAAACCTACAAAATCAATTAAACTGGACACATAGAAGCTCACAGAGACTAAACCATCAACTAGAGAGCATCCATGGAATGGATCTAGCCACCAACCCCCCTCATATGTAACAGATATACAGCTCAGTCCTCATGTGGGACCTCTAACAGCAGGATCAGAGGCTGTCTATGACTCTGTTTCCTGCCTTTGGATCCCTTTCCCTGAACTGAACAGCTTTGTCTAGCCTCATTTGAAGAAGATATGCCCAGTTCTACTTGATATGCCAAGGCAGTTTGATAGCCCCTGGAGGTCTCCCTATCTCTGAGAAGAAAGGGATAGGTCATAGGGGAAGGAGAGGATGGGATTATTGAAAGGAGGTATTAACATACACAGAAGCCTAGACAGGTCTCAAAGAACTGTATTGAAAACAAATCCAACTTTGAAAGGTTGTGTATCAGTTTAATCATTATAAGTACATAGAAATAAAATATAAAAATTGCTTTTAAAGGTTACATACAGCATGATTAGATGTAAATAACATTCTTATGATAAAAAACTTTAAAATAGGACAATCATGATCCTAGTTGCTGTTGCTTAGGAATGGGAGTGCAGACATGAGGTGTCTGGGCAGTTACTGCTCATGTAAAAAAAAAAATCTTTGTGGGATCCAACTGCTCCATTTCTGGACTATGGTGATGGATACAGTAATGTGCATATGAAAGCAACTGTGTGGGCCAAAAACACACATATAAAAGAAAGCAAAGAGAGTGGTGAAATTCTGATTAGCACCAGTGAAGTCTAAAAATGACATCATGGGGTTGGGATATTATAGCATAATTTTGCCACAGATCACCTTTTAATAGAAATGAGTAAAAATTATATTAGAGTACTTTGTATAATTCTTATAAATGCTTGTGTGTTTATTAATCTCCAATTAAAGATAATCGGTTGTTAAGATTAGAAACTGAAAATGGGTAACCTTTTTATGAGTGTAACAGACAAGGATAGGTTTCTAAAGGCCTCTCATAATACCTGGATCTGCCCTCTATATAATGTTCTGAAGTTTTAGAACATCTAACATGCATTTCTTCATAAATCCTATCATCCTTCATCTGGTTTTAAGACAGACGTTGCTGTATCTTCCTAATCACATAATGCACACACATTTCTAATGCATGTGTGCAAATAAAGAATGTGAACAGCAAACAGTGGAACTTCTAATCAACTAGAAAAAGAAAATAACATAAATATAAGTATGATACCAGAATGAGAATAGAGAATAGAGATACGTAAACAGTTACTAGGAAAATGCTTAGCATTAATGATGTAGTTACAAAGTTTGACCTCACACATTTAGAGTTAATTGGAGTAGTAGAAGTAGTAAAAAATACATTAGGTCGACTGAGGATTGAAATGTGCTTGCAGCCCCCACATAAAGCATGATACTGAGGCTATATGCTCATAATTTATGTAGAAAAAGTAATGAAGTCTCATCTATAGAATATTATAGCAAGAAAAGATGACTCAATAACCTTGATATTCAATGCAACCACACCTGATGAGAGCTGATAGACTAGGATTAAAAGGAAGAAAAGGAAGACCTCCCCTATCAGTGGACTTGGGGAGGGGCATGTGTGGAGAAGGGGGAGGGAAGGGGGGATTGGGAGGGAAGGGGTTATGGGGGGATACAAAGAGAATAAAGTATAATTAATAAAAATTAAAAAATAACCTTGATATTTACTGAAGTAAGAAAACTCGCCTGAGAAATAATAATCAAGAGTTGGTCATCAGCATAACTGGAAATCAATATTTGTTAATTCATGACCTAAAAAATAGATGCCAAAATGTGTTTGCAGAAGTCCTATAAGACAACACTATAGACAACTTGAAGAAGAAAACAGAAAACTAAAGAAATTTAACTTCAAATAGTCCTGGGAGAATTATGAGTAATTACTAAAGGAAATATCTGACTAGTAAAAGCAATTAATTAAAAGCCATTCACCAAAAAGTTTTGGAATAAAGAAAAATAGAGGAATATGACAGAATAATTAGTAACAAAAAATTATTAGACACACACACGATTAATAGATTTAAGAAAGGACAGGGTAACTTATAAATGAGTTCAGGAATCTTGGGGAAAAAAAAGAAAATCAATAAATGAAAATATTTAACAATTGTAGTTAAAACATCAGCAAGTAGGACAAAGACCACATTCAAAAAAGCTGAATGGATATCTGTAGTGTAAAACAAAGGGAGAATTCATCACCGAAACTTGGACCAAAGAACAAAGTGATAATATAGATTTTATTTTAAATGAGTGAAACTAGAGCAAACATTCTAATATTTACCCAATAAATGCTTCAGAAAGAGAAAAGAGCATGATAAGATAAGGTTGAAAATATAGTGGCTGAGAAATTTCTAAAATTCTTGGAAGGCCATGTAGTTTTCCAGATGATGAATAACAAAAATTCCCAAACAACTATTTACTCTAGTGGAGACCAGAAAAAGACCCTTAAAAACATACAGAGAGATCAGCACAAGATCCTGGTTTCAGTAATGCCAATCCAGGACTTCCAGGCTGCTGTGGATGATGGAAGTATGATAGAGCAGAGTAGTGGTCCCACTTCCCTTTCAGGAGGCAAAGCAGGAGGTATAAAGGTCTGAAACAGATACAGTCTCGAAGGACATGGCTTAAATAACTTCCACCAACTATCTCTACATCTGAATGTTCTGTCACTTTTCATTAACATATCACATCAAAAGCTCATCAATGTTATCCATTGATTAGAGAAAACATTTATAATCAAATCACACCTTAATTGGATGATCCTGGTAGATAACTAGAAACTACAATGCTTTATTTGTTGGCTGTAATATTTAAAAAAATAAAATAAAAACATATGAACATCCTAACTGCCAATACATACAACATGACCATATGTGGATATAAGGCTCTTACAAACATAATTGCTTATATAGAGATGATTTCCCACAGGAGTAAGGTTGGGTCTTAAACTCAGAATAGTTGAAGTTATAAAGAAGGAAAAGAATATATGGAGGGAAGGTAACCAAATGAAAGCACAGAGTCACATGAAGAGGGGAATACATTCGAAGATGGAGATAGATTAACTGTCTAGTTTCAGAGATATATTGTCATAGATAGCTGTCAACCCACCAGAAGTGAGGAAGGGGAATAGAAGGATACTTTTACTTCCTAAAAGAATGTGGCCCCATAACACTTGATATATTGGTATTTGGCTCCAGAATTGTAACAGATTAAATTCTTGAACTTTTTATGCTTTGTCAGTTTTTATGCTTTGTCAGGAATATCTTTTATAATTATGTCTATTTGCCTGCAAATTTCATGATTTCCTTGTAGCACATATTGTGTAAATGTGCCACATTTCTCTATCCATTCATTCACTGAGGGGACTCTAGGTTGTTTCCAGATTCTGGCTATTACAAATGAAGCTGCTATGAAAATAGGTGAGCAAATATCCTTGTTTAATGGTGGGTTGGATTTATGCCCAAGAGTGGTATAGTTGGATTTTGAGGTAGTGATATTCACAATTTTCTGTGAAAATGCTAGATTGATTTCCAAAGTGGTTGTACAAGGTTGCACTTTTACCAGCAAAGACAGCATCTTCAACAAATGGTGGTGGTCTAATTGGATGTACATGTAGAAAAATGCAAAAAGATCCATACTTATCACTGTGCACATAACTAAAGTCCAAGTGGATCAAAGACCTCAATATAACCAGACACACTAACCCTGTTAGAAGAATAAGTGGGAAAAAACCTTTTGGCACGGTAGACAACTTCCTGAACAGAACAACAACAGCACAGTCTCTGAGATCAAAAATCAATAAATGGGACCTCATGAAACTGAAAATCTGTAAAGCAAAGGACACCATTGTCAGAACAAATCGACTGCCTACAAATTGGAAAAGGATCTTCACCAACCCTAAATCTGACAGATCACTAACATCCGGAATGTATAAAGAACTGAAGAAGTTAAACAGCAACAAATCAGGTAATCCAATTAAAAATGGGGTACAGAACTAAACAGAAAATTCTCAATAGAGGAATATAGAATGGCTGAGAAACAGATAAAGAAATGTTCAACACCCTTAGTCATCACAGAAATGCATATCAAAATGACCCTGAAATTTCACCTGACACCCATCAGAATGGCTCAGATCAAAAACTCAAGTGACAACACATACTGGAGAGAACGTGGAGAAAGGAGAACACTCTTCCTTTGCTGGTAGGAATATAAACTAGTACAACCCCTTTGGAATTAATCTGATACTTTCTCAGACAATTAGGAATAGTGCTATCTCAAGACTCAGCTATACCATTCCTAGGCATATATCTAAAAGATGCTCAAGTATCCAGCAACATTTGCTCAACCATGTTCATAGCAGCTTTACTTGTAATAGCCAGAAGCTGGAAATAACCCAGATGTTCCTCAGTTGAGGAATGGATACAGAAATTGTGGTACATTTACACAATGGAATATTACTCAGCAATTAAAAACAAGGAAATCATAAAATTTGCAGGCAAATGGTGGGATCTAGAAATGATCATCCCGAGTGAGGTATCCCAGAGGCAAAAAGACACACACAGTATATATTCACTCATAAGTGGATATTAGACATACAATATAGGATACACATATTAAAATCTGTACCCCTAAAGAAGCTAATCAAGGAGGATTCTGGGTAAGGTGTCCAATCCTCATTCAGAAAGGCAAAGAGGATGGACATCAGAAGAGGGAGAAAACAGGGAACAGGACAGGAGCCTACCACAGAGAGCCTCTGAAAGACTCTACCCTGCAGGGTATCAAAGCAGATGCTGAGATTTATAGACATATGTTGGGCAGAGTGCAGGGAATCTTATGAAAGAAGGGGGAGATGAAAGAGTTGGAGGGGACAAGAGCTCCACAAGGAGAGCAATAGAACCAAAATATCTGGGCACAGAGGTCTTTTCTGAGACTGGTACTCCAACCAAGGACCATTCATGGAGATAACTTAGAACCCCTATACAGATGTAGCACATGGCAGCTCAGTGTCCAAGTGAGTTCCCTAGTAATGGGACATGGACTGTCTCTGACATAAATTGATTGGCCTGCTTTTTGATCACCTTCTTCCTCATCCCTACCAGGCCACACAGGAAGACAATGCAGCCACTCTTGATGAGAGCTGATAGACTAGGATCTGAAAGAAGGAGAAGAAGACCTCCCCAATCAGTGGACTGGAGGAGTGGCATGGGTGGAGAAGAGGGAGGGAGGTTGAGTTTGGGAGGGGAAGAGGGAAGGAGCTACAGCGGGATACAAAGTGAATAAACTATAATAATAGTAAATTATTTTTTAAAAGATCTACAATTAATAAAGGCGACCTCCTGAATCTGAAAAGTTTCTGTAAAAACTCTGTCAAAAGACTTTACAGAGCCTGCAGACTGGGAAAGGATCTTCACCAACCCCATATATGACAGAGGGCTGATATCCAGAATAATAAAAAAAAAACTCACAGAATTAGATACCAACAAACCAAATAATCAAATCAACATATGGTGTACAGAGTTAAACAGAGACTTCTCAACAGAGGAATCTTGAATGGTGGACAAACTCTTTATATATATATATATAATTTTAATTACAGTTTTATTTTATATTTTATAGATATATATCTTTTTAATTAGTTTATTCACTTTGTTTGTATCCCCCTGTAGCTCCCTTCTTCATCCCCTCCAAATCCCACCCTCCTCCCCCTTTTTCCACCCATGTCCCTCTCTAAGTCCACTGATAGGGGAGGTCCTCCTCTCCTTCCTTCAGATCCTAGTCTATCAAGTCTCATCAGGGCTGGCTGCATTGTCTTCCTCTATGGCCTAGTAAGACTGCTCCCCCCTCAGGGGGAGGTGATCAAAGAACAGGCCAATCAGTTCACGTCAGAGACAGTCCTTGTTCCTATTAGTAGGGAACCCACTGAACTGCCATGCGCTACATCTCTGCAACGGTTCTAGGTTATCCCCATGAATTGTCCTTGGTTGGAGTATCAGTCTCAGAAAAGACCCCTGTGCCAAGATTTTTTGGTTCTCTTACTCTCCTTGTGGAGCTCCTGTCCTTTCGAAGTTCCTGTCCTTTCTAGGTCTTACTATCTCTCCCTTCTTTCATAAGATACCCTGCACTCTGCACAAAGTTCGGCTATTAGTCTTAGCATCTGCTCTGATACCCTGCAGGGTAGATCCTTTCAAAGGCCCTCTGTGGTAGGCTCCTATCCTGTTCCCTGTTTTCTCCTTCTTCTGATGTCCATCCTCTTTACCTTTCTGAATGGGGATTGAGGAACTTTGCCAGAGTCCTCCTTCTTGCTTAGCTTCTTTAGGTGTACACATTTTAGTATGTTTATCCTATATTATATATATATATATATAATATCCACTTATGAGTGAGTATATACCCTGTGTGTCTTTTTTGCTTCTGGGATACCTCACTTAGGATGATCTTTTTCCAGTTTGCACCATTTGCTTGCAAATTTTATGATTTCCTTGTTTTGTGTTGCTGAATAATATTCCATTGTGTAGATGCACTACAATTTCTGTGTCCATTTCTCAACTGAGGGGCATCTGGGTTTTTTCCAGCTTAACAACACCCTTCACAATAGCTACAAAGGACATAAAGTATCTTTGTGTGACCCTAACAAAGCAATTCAAAGACTTATATGAAAAAAATGTCTAGTCTCTAAAGAAATAATTAGAAGATGATATCAGAAGATGGAAAGATCTCCCATGTTTATGGCTTGGCAGGATTAGCATAGTAAAAATGGCCATCTTACTAAAAGCAATCTATAGATTCAATTCAATTGCTAACAATTTACCAATACAATTCTTTACAGACATTGAAAGAAAAATTCTCAACTTCATATGGAATAACAAGAAACCCAGAATTGCTAAAACAATCCTTTACACTAAAAGATCTTCTGAAGGTATCTCTATCCCTGATTTCAAGCTGTACTATAGAGCAACGATACTGAAAACTGCATGGTACTGATATAGAAAACAACCGGTGGATCAACGGAATCGAATAGAAGATCCTCAAATAAATCCACACACTATGGACACCTGATTTTTGACAAAGATGCCAAGACCATTCAATGGAAAAAAGACAGCATCTTCAACAAATGGTGCTGGTCTAACTTGATGTTTACATGTAGAGATGCTCTTAAAGAAATGCGCAACATCCTTAGTCATCAGGGAAATGCAAATCAAAATGACTCTGAGATTCTATTTTACACTGATCAGAATGGCTAATATAAAAAACTCAAGTGACAACACATGCTGAAGAGGATATAGAGAAAGGGGACCCTCCTCCATGGCTGGTGGAATATAATTTTTTTTAATTTATTTATTTTTATCTCAATCACAGGTTGGGTACTTTGAATCCCAGGCGTAGCCCCCTCCCCCATTCCCTCCTACCCTCCCACTCCCTCCCTCATCTCCTTCTTCCCCGCCCCCTCCAAGTCCACCAACAGGGGAGGACCTCCTTCCCTTCCATCCAACCCCAACTTATCATGTCTCCTCAGGGC
>CM053764.1:4372428-4487734 GCA_028658305.1 Pachyuromys duprasi
CACAGGGAAATTTCTCCAGGTAATAACTGGGTGTCCCTAAGGTTTTCCCACTTGATTTTCTCACCGTAGGAGTTCCGCTCACCTGGCACTCACAATGCTGGCGTTTTAGGTCCCAGAGTTCAGTCTCCTGGTCGCTGCGTTGTTTCTGCTCTCCTACTCCTCAGACACAGTGTTCTCTCGTGGCAGCCATCTTGGATCCCCTGGAACATTTCCGGAATATAAATTTTTAAGTGCATCTTTTGATTCTATGAAATTCTACTCTGAATTTTGTCTTTTATTTGTTTTTGTTTGGTTTGTTTCTCTCTCCCTCCCTCCCTCCCTCCACAGGGTTTTTCTCTGTAGCCTTGGCTGTTCTGGACTTGCTTTGTTGATCCACCTGCCTCTGCTTCCCCTAGTGCTGGGGTTATAGGCGTGCACCACCATGCCCACCTCTTCTGTGTCTTTTTAATGTCCCCGTCTTCTCTAATTTTATTAATACAAATATTAGCTGCTTTCACCTTTTAATCAATTTGGTTAAAAGTTTGTTAATCTTGTTAATTTTTTCTAAGCACTAACTCTTTGTTGCATTGATTCTTTTTTGTTGTTGTCATTTGTTTATTTCTGTTTCATTGATTTCAGGCCTGGGTTTGCTTATTTCATCCCAAATGTTTTGAGTGTTCTTCCTTTTTGTTCTAGAGCTTTAAGGTATATCACTATGCTATCAATATGAACATGCTCTAGTTTTTTTTTTGTTTTGTTGTTGTTTTTTGTTATTGTTGTTTTTATGTAAGCACTCAGTACCAAAAATTTGCCTCTTATAACTTTTAATTCTGTCCTCTGGGCTTGGGTACATTGTATTTTTATTTCATTCAACTCTAAATTGTATCCACTAAAGACCATAAACCAGATTTCCTGAAGCTAGAGAAGCTGTGGAAAAACTCCGTCTGAGTTTTTCTTCTCTTCAGGAGGGACTGCTTAAGTCTAGGAGAATATCTTTTTGGAGACTTGAGAAGTAGATCACTTTCAAACTTCAGTACAGATCTATGTAAGAAAAGCTATTTTCACAACCACTTGATGGATGACCGATAGGTCACACAGGTGTGCATTACAGGAGTCAAGGTTGAAATGCTCCCTTGACTGTCTGTACAGTAGGTATTCCTATGGATTTGGTAAACACTGCCTCTTAAAATGATTAGTTTATGTCAGTGACAGCCCCATCCAGTTACTAAGGGACCCCCACGAAGACTGAGCTCAGCTCCACAAGTGTAGGGGCCCAAGTGCAGTCCATGCATGTACTTATGCTGGTGGTCCTGTCTCTGTGATGTGCTTAGTCCTGACACAACATGAAGTCAAAGGTAGGAATGGCATGGGTAAGAGGGAGTGGGAGGGGGTTCCCTTCTAGAAGAAGAAGAGAAGGGGGACATGGGGAAGAGGATGGGGCCTGAAAGGAGAGGAGGGAGGAGGCTGTGATTGGCATGTAAAGTGAGTAAATAAAAAATTAAAGTGAAAAGTTTAGTTTCATATATGCTGCTACTGATTCATGAGTAAAGCTACTACTTCATGCACTGTGTGCTTGCCATACATACAGTTCAATACTACTGACTATGCAGATATAATCCATTTAATATAGAATCTTGATGTAGAAGATCTTTCATAATGAACCTCATGAACTATAGTCTGAATTTTATTTTGGAAGATATTTTTTAGTTTTTTAAGCAAAAATTTAATAAAAACCATATATTTAACAGATTAATATGGGTCATTTTTTCATGTCTAGACAAAGCTAAAGGGATTGCAATGTCCTAAATGTGGTAAAAATTTGTCTGCAGCAGCCAACTTCCTGTATTTAATTAGCATTTTTTCCTAACCTTTCATTTTATAGAAAATTGTAGTCATTTGCAAGTTTGTTTTATTTGTAAGTATTGCCTTTCTAGAAACAGTCACAGAAGGCCAAGGAAAAGACCTTAAAAGGCTTATTTTATCATTTTAGCTGATGGATAATTCTTAGGATAATTTAGTGGGGTCGCCTCTTCAAACATTCTGACATTCTGTTTCTGAAACTCTATTGAATATTAATAAGGCTTCAAATGATTTGTTTGAAAAATTAGGAAAAAGGGCAACAGGTTGTTTCATTGCGAATCTTCAGGTTAAGATGAACATATTTTCATTTCATACTCAAGTAGAAAATGGGCAGAAGTAGTGTACTCAATATTAGTTTTTCCTTTTAATGATAAATATGAAAGGTTAAAATAAAATATAAACTGGTTAGCCCTGAAAATATGTATATAAATAATTTTATATAGACTGAGAAGGTTGTATTTTGGCATGAATATGTATGTATGTGTGTATGTGTGAGCATATATATACACACAGACATACATATGTATATATACATATATACACATATACATACATATAGCAGCAGCAAAGGAAAAAAGTGTCTATGGATTTGAAAGAAAGCAAGGAAGGATATAAGAATGGAAGAAAGGGAAGAGAAAAATGATGTAATTATATTATTATCTCAAAATTAAAACAAAAAAATTGAAAGCTTCCATTACTTACAGGATTACTTCTTCTTAACTGTATAGATACTAAGAGCTCAACTGACCTAGAGCCCATGTATACCAATGGGCAGCTTGGTCTTCTTGTGGGTGGCCTAAGGAAAGCAGGGGTTGTCTCTGACTTGGGACTCTGTTGCATGCTCTCCGATCACTTCTCCCGGTGGAGCTGCCTTGCCAGGCCACAGGGGACAAAGATATGTCCAGTCCTGATGGTACTTGATGTGCTGGTGTGAGTTGGTAGTGGGGGTGCTCCCCTTATCTGAGGAATCGAGGAGGGCGTATAGGGGGAAGAGAGAGGAAGGTTGGGACCAAAAGGAGGGAAGAGACAGCCTAAGATCCGGCTGTAAAGGAAATGAATGAATAGATAGATAGATAGATAGATAGATAGATAGATAGATAGATAGATAGATAGATAGACAGATAGACAGACAGATAGATGACAGATAAAGAGTTTAAGAAACCCTCAAAACTCAAAACTCCCAATCTAGTTTTCTTTCGAACTTTTCTTCTTAGCAAGTGTGTTCACTTCCTCTGGTTCTCGCTCCTCCTACCTTCCCATGCTGCAGCAGTTTTCAGCTGCCCTTGCTCAGAATTGGTCCTCTCTCCCTGAGGCTCTTCCAAGCATTAATATATAAGAAGTTCCACATGTCTTTGTCCAAATCGGTTTAGCCACACACCTGTAATTATGTGTCTTTGACTCTGGAGAATCCCTTTGAGTTTAGAGGGAAATCAAATGTGTTGAAATAGTGGGATAGGGCTTGAAAGCATTTCCATTCACCTGCATCCCTGGGAAATTTGTAGTGCTGCTCATAGGAGGAGAAATAAATAAGAGAGGCAAATATATATCAAATGATCACTGATGTAGTCATGTAGAAATTTAAAAAAAAAACCAAACAAAAGAATTAGAAATTATCAGTCCAGGTAATTTATAGTGGAAACAAACTCAGGATTCCATGTCTGAAAATAATTCAAAGAACAAACAAAACAACTGGTTTTTAGTTACAGTGGCCACCTCAGAGACTAGGGTTAGTATCCTAACTTACTTAAAATCAACTTTTCATTTTTTATTGATTTAAATTATGAAATATTTTCTTCACCACATATATTTGAAATAGACTAATTTTCCCACTCTTAAATTATTTCTTATATCCTCTGATTAGAATCCTGGGTCTCTGTTAAACTGTATCACCTAACATCATAATAAAACAAAAGATCCCAGTATGTTTTGACATTGATTGTATGTTTTTGCTTCAGTATCAAATGAAGAGAAAACTCAAACAATTCAAGGCTCATGAAATTCCCATGTGTAAAACTCCCCCTGCTCCTGGTAACCTAATGGAGGAGATGAGTGGACTTATCTGCAATACTTAAAGCAAAAATATTGTATGTTTATACAGTCATTTTGGAACCAATAGGACCAAATATACCCAACTCAAAATATCTTGAAAATTTAGCAGATATGTTCAGAACTTCACCTTTATGGCTGTCTTCAATCCAAATGGCATAAAACCCCAAATTATAATAGCCAGAATGTTGGAGGTTGGTCTGATGCGTATTACTGACCCTCAAGATCTGGTTACCTTTATCCTTGTTTTGTGAACCTGCCTTAGACATACCTGATTGGTTGATTAAATGGCCTATATCTGGGCAAAACATAAGGGGTTAGGTGTGGCTAAGGTTCCCAGGCTTTTGAGGAAAGAGAATCACAGGAGACAGATGGACAGGAAGAGAGGATAAAGGAGGACACCATGATGGGTTAGATGGAGAGAAAAGAAGAAGGAGGAGGAGGAAAGTCCCCAAGTGGGCTGAGACATAGGACTCCAATAATGGCATGAAAAGTCCCAGAAGAAGAATACAAGCAAGTACCATGGGATTATGTATAGAAGGTAGACCAGATGAGGAGGATTAAGGTGAATGGCATTGGATGGGGGCTGAGAGGTGGATATTGAGACAGTTTAAGTGAAATGTCTGTCCAGCCCAAGGCAAATAAGGCAATTATAAAATCTAACAGGTGTCTGTGTATTATTATTTGAGATAACGGTTTAAATAATACCACCATGGTAACCTTAGGGTGAATAATAAACATTATATAGCTCAACACTCATTTTTATATTTATTTAAACACCAGAATGTGAGAAGAAGAAAAGCATGGGCTACTAAGGCTTCCTGTACTGGAAAGTGCTGATACAGTCAGAGGATGTTGTAGGAAGGGTAGCAGTAGTGAATCAAGTCTACTGGAGTGGCACTCTGTCAGGTCTTGGATGGTAGGGCCCAGTTAGAGGTGGAGATTTTTACTCATCTACTCGGGTCTATTTCTGGGTTCTTCTCTTTATTACTCATAAAACTCACAGAGCAGAATTTCTATGGGCTTAAAAGTAGGAAAACAACCACAAACTTTATAAACCATGTTTTATAGTTGACCTTTACATTGTAAAATATAATTCACAATAGATCAAAAATATACCCTAAGTAAACCTTATAATATTGCACAAATTCCTATTGGAACTTTTATGCTTCTCTATGACATTCAAAAACAATCAGATTCAAAGGGATAGCTTGCTATTCAGTGTCAACTCCCAATGTATACCAGATTCCAAACCCATGAAAGTGCCTGCCTTCCTATATGGTTTCTACAATGAAATATAAAACTTCATGTATTGCTTATTTCTAAAGATTCTATGTATGATACACAGGAAGAAAAGAGATGTGCTGAGGCACAAAAGAACTATATTTTACACAGGCAGAACATCTGCTTACATTTTAATATTCAAAGATTTCAGTACAAATCTCATTGAAATGTAAATCTCAAAAGTTATGAATCATAAAGCATATATTCTCCCCTCTCTAGAATGGCACGTTCCTGGTGATATACAGAAATTGAGAAACAGATGAAATCCATTAAGAGCCAGAGGATAGACAGGAGAGATATGAGATGCTGTCTATTAAGAATGTCATCCCTATCAAACTCACTAACTCGTAGTGGATATGGATAAAAGACTCACATGAGACAAAGACATACAAAATTTCAGTATAGATGGGAGAGGTGCTCAACAGGCCCCATCTCTTACTGAGGAGATATTGTCAGTGGATATCTGCTGGGGTGGAGAATAATCATTCCTCTTTGAAGATGTGGTCACAGGTGGGTTTCTCTGTGTCTAGTAGAAACCTCCACCCATGATCATATGCTAAGAGACAGGGGAAAGTGGAGGAGGAAAATGAAAGTGGATGATCATATTTCATTGTATACATACAGGAAATTTACAAAACAGAAAATTATATAATAAAAAAATCCAGAAATGTTTAACATTAAATGTACAAAGAAACAATAGACTAATTTGCTCTGCTGAGCAAAATAAGAAGGAAAGAAAAAAAATCCCTTACACACACATGTGCGTGCGCGCACACACACACAAACACACTACACTCTGTGGTGGAAGAATAATGAATAGAAGAATGTCTTCAGAGAAAAGTCTACAAAGTCAAGCCACTCAGGAGATCTGAATGGAGTCTCTGAAGCAGATTCTCAGAGGGACTTCCCTCCTGCTGTTTCTTAGTTTTTCCCAGGGAAGGTATGAAGGGTGCTGCTCTAGAGAGAGACACTGTTGCCAAAGTAATCTCATGGACAAAGTAAGAAATCTAGTGCTCCCTCATCTCCGTATTCCAGGAACTTCATTCATCCTGCAATAATGTAAATAGGAGAAGTGGGATGGCCTGATACAGACTCACAGATGCAGATATATTTGGGCAAAACGTTAGCGTTAGCAGTGGAGAAACCACCAGAAATCTGGCAGGTGGAGTGCTCCCAGCAGCAAAGGTGAATAGCGGTACAGATACTAGCCCTGGCCACAGATACGCAGATATGATAGCTTCAGGATGTCAAACTAGCCACTAGGCAAAAATGCTCCAGCTCTCTCTACAGACAATAGGATGTCCAAAATGGACAATAATTGGACACAGGCCAAGCTCTGACATAGCAATGTAAGCAAGTCATTCATATTTCCTGCTTCATAATTATGTCTGCCAGATACACTGGGCCAGAAAGCTGAAGATGATGCTTCAACATTACACAGAGAGAATGGATGACTGACAGGCAGTAAACTGTCTCTGTCATCTCTTTCTTTTGGAAGCTGCTTGCCTGCATTTCCTACTTAAGTAATAATTTTATCCCTTCTCGAGACTCTGATGGGGTCAGAGACTAGATAGTTATAGTTTCATAGTTAGGCTTAAGTTGTTTAGGATTTAAGAAAATCTTTTAATGTCTAGAAAGACTTTTAAAGTTGATAAATACAAGATATGATAGAGAATGATTCAGGTGCAAAACTTTAGACTCACCTAGATAAGATACATAGTATTTTCTTCTAGGTTGCCAAATAAAAATGAGCTAATCATTTTGAATGTTACTTGTACATATGGTTTTTCTGATTGTTTTATAACTGTACTTACTGTATATAGTTTATATACATTAAACAATCCATATGCATTTGAAAAAAGAGAATCATGGGCAGAAAATGCAATCACTCAGCATACCAAAGAGAAAGCTACAGCTGGTTGGAAGTGGGCTAGGATGGAGTCAGTACTAAAATCTAACAAACCCTGCTAAGAACTGGAAACCTCTCAGACAGCTGATCCTGACACAGCAGCCTAACCCATCAGAGGAGACATTCTACCCTAACATATTTTGAAATACATGGTGACTTCCAGATTTCTTCCCTCCCACAGAGCCACCAGCGAAAGATAACTTAAAGGTAAGGAAAATAGATCCATCCTAAAAAATAAGGAATTTTGACTTATTATAATAACTGTTAATTTTATGCTGTCTTATGTTTATGTGAATTAAGCACATGAGTGGTTAACTCTGAGTCACAAATGAGGCATCAGTGTGATATTAAGGAAAGAAACAAAAGCACCTCTACTTGGTGTTATTTTTTAATACAATTTTTTATTTATTATAATTTAGTCACTTTGTATCCCAGCTGTAGCCCCATCTCTAACCCCTCCCAATCCTGCACTTGCTCTCTCCCTCATTTTCTCCCATGCCCCTTTCCCAGTCCACTGATAGGGGAGGTCCTCCTCTCCTTCCATCTGACCCTAGCCTATCAGGTCTCATTAGGACTGGCTGCATTGTCTTCCTCTGTGGCCTGGTAAGGCTGTCCCCCACCTTCAAGGGGAGGTGATCAAAGGCCAGCCACTGAGTTCATATCAGAGACAACCCCTATCCCCCTTACTAGGAAGCCCATTTGGAGACTGAGCTGCCATGGGCTACATCTGTGCAAGGCTTTAGGTTATCTCCATGTATGATCCTTGGTTGGAGGATCAGTCTCGGAAAAGACTCCTAGGCCCAAACATTTTGGTTCTGTTGTTCTCCTTCTGGAGTTCCAGACCCTTCCAGCTCTTTCTATGTCCCCCTTCTTTCATAAGATTCCCTGCACTCTGCCCAAAGTTTGGCATTGAATATCAGCATCTGCTTTAATACCCTGCTGGATAGAATCTTTCAGAGGTCCTCTGTGGTAGGCACCTGTCTTGTTCCTTGTTTTCACCTTCTTCTGATGTCTATCCCATTTGCCTTTGTGAATGAGGATTGAGCATCTTATCCAGGGTCTTCCTTTTTGCTTAGCTTCTTTTGGCATACAGATTTTAGTATGATTATCCTATATTATATGTCTAATATCCACTTATACGTGAGTATATACTTATATACTTATTTAACTGAGTGAGTTCAGATCTGAATTCCCTACTCCAGGTCCCCATGTCTTCCGTTCCTTATCTGTCTGTTGTATGAGTCAGAACCTGTGCCTTCCTGAAGGCTGTCCTCTGAATTTGTCCCTGTGTCTATGTCTGTACCTGCATTCCTGTGTGCTTTAGTGTGTGTCCATTGTTAACAAAGGCCTTCATTCTGTCTTCACTGAACAGCACTGAGAGCATCACATGAAAAAGAATGAAACACTGGGCAGACATCTTCAAACGCTTTTACTGACTCCAACTGACCCCATCTCACCTAGATAACAAACAGTACTATTAAATACCATTGCTTATCAAGCTATATCCAAATGTTGTGTTTAACATTTGTGAGTGGATATTCACTTTATAAGATTCTGTTCAGTCTCTATTTCTGGTGCCTCATGGTGTTTGCAGCAAATGATACAGATGCATTACTCTGATTCAGGAAGTAACTGACTCAGAAGAATGAAGAATAAGTAATTTAATGTCACAGCTACTTATTAGCTTTTGTTGTAAAGGCTGATTACATGGAGAATCCTACACAGTAAGGTTGGCTGTTACACTGCACTCTTCAATTCAGATTTAAAAGCAGAAGAAGAAAAGAAAAAGAAAAAAAACCAAAATGAACAAAAACAAAAATTAGGCTGAGTACGCATTAGGATAGCAGTCTTAAGTTTTAAGAGACCTCAAGGTATATTATTAAGTTTGACTGTGAGATCCACCACAAGTTCCAGTCTATTTTAATATGAGATATTTTCATAACATTGAATTGTCACACATTTTGTCTAAACTTGTATTTCTGTGTTTTAAGTTTTATTTATATGTTTGAATAGTTCTCTCTCTCCCTCTCTGTTTGAATAAGCTTTTATAATGGCTCTTTTTCTGTACCAATTTTAATGATATTTTTAGCTCTAATTAATATATTCCTATTCCTTATTATCACCTCTTTCCCACTTTCCTGGTCTTTTCTTCATTTTATTTCATAATTATTAATACCCTTAGTTGAGGACACTTTAATTGTTATGGTAGATAATCACATTATTCTAGTTTTTCTGTTTCTGAACCATAGTAGAAGTGTAATTTAATTGTACAAATGGTTTTTTTTGCTTGTTGTTGTTTGTTTCTGTGTTTAACACCGGGATTGTTGACAAGCCATTGTTTTTGTTACCTCTACCTGTTTCATCTGTTGAAACATTTTGGAAATTATAAGCCTGCATGAACATTTTACAGAAATACAACTCATGGGAAATAAAACACCCAAGAAAAAGAGTGTCAGAAAGAAAAACTTAGGAGCACATTCATCACAATAAATGTGTTATGCAGGATGTTTTAAACGAGAGGGACCCTTTAAAGAAGTTGTTGCACCCACTTCTGTCTTAAACTGCCACCACTCCCCGAGAGACTTCAGTCTCTGTTTGCCATTGAAGCTGCCCTGCCGGGGCTACAAGTAGGCTCAGTTCTGCCGGTCTCATGCCCAGCTTTGTAGCAGGACAGCTGCAGTCTCACATTCCTCACTGACTTCATCCCTAATAGATCACAAAGATCTCCTCCAATCTTCATTCCCCCATCTCAACCCAGCATCTCAGTCTCCAACACAAGCAGGCATTTCCTGTGAACACACCAGCTTAGTTAAACTGAGGTAAAATAACTGAAGACCTTCACCATTCCCTCTTCTCCTCCAAATCTAATCCCCCAGTCTCATCCTTATGTCTGCAACAGAACACTTGCTGCAGCCCTCCTTGCCTTTCGCCCACATCTGTGGACCCTCCAGAACTCCCCCCTCCCCTTCCTCTCCCACTTGCTGTTTTTCCTCAGCCCCAACTCCAGCAGTCATTCTGTCCTAACCTGCAGACCATCCTGCCAAGAAAGCCGATAGGGAATCCGTAGATTTTTCCTGTTCTTCTGTTCCTTTGGCTCCAACCCCCATTCCCATCCCCAGTGTAATAGCAGACCCTCTAGGGTGACCTCTCTTCACTGTCTCCCGTAAGTCCAAGGAGACAAAATAAACAGATGTTCATTGAAGTCTCTGCTCTCCTCCTCCTTGTGAACTCCATTAGCTCCCAATATCCAAAATCACATTTTATCTGGAACACCTCAGTGGCCACAACTATCAGGCCCAAAGACAACTTCCTGTCAGGCAACACACAGTCTCTGAAAATCCAGAGGGAAACAGAAACCAAAAAATAAAAGCAACCGCATGAGAAAGACAAATCCCAAAATCAGCACCTAAACCTATTATTATCCCAAGCCCTTATGCCTAGTCACCAGCATAAAATCACAATGAAAACCATCCAGGACAGCATGTCTGCTGAAGCCAGTACCACAACAGACCCTGAATATTCCAAAGTCGCAGAAGGACAGCAAAAAGACCTTAAAACCACTTATATAAAGATGAGAGAGGCCCTTAAAGAGGAAGTGATTAAATCCCTTAAAGAAGTCCAGAGAAACATAAACAAAAGGTCCTTTGTGCATATCTTTTGACTTTCAGCTAGTATTTTTACGGGACCCCTGAATGTGTGAATGAATGGTCTCTAAATCTTTTGCCTGCTCTTAGGGCTCTTTTTCTTCTGTTGACACACCTTGTTATCCCTTGATGTAATGTTTTTCATTTTTTTATTATATTCTATTTTGTCATGCTTGATTATTACTTCTTAGAAGCCTGTTCTTTTCTAATTGGGGACAGAAAGAGAGTGGATATGGAAAATAGAGGAGATGAGGAATAACTGGGATGATTAGAAGGAGAGAAAACTATAACTGGGGTTTATTGTATGAGAAAAAATCTATTTTTAATAAAATGAAATAAAAAGAAAAAGAAAATGAAGGGGAAAAGCAACTATGACACATAGAAAAGTATAGACTCCTAGATGATTGAAATAATAAACAATGAAATTCAGTAATTCCAGAAAAGAGGTTCAAAGTACTGTATTTTTCAATATTCATTGAAACAGAAGGAGTCAGCTTGTCTAGCCAATTGGTGAGTTCTCTGTTTAATTAAACCCATCTCAAAATAAAAGCTTGAGAAAGAAAACTGACATCAAATCTTGGCTTCCACACAGATATATGGATATATAATTGTGCACACACATACGTAAACAGGAGCATATGCACACAGTCTATATAGAAACAGAAACACACACATGCCCTACGTGTTTACCAGCCTAGTAAGCAAGGGAATGAAGTTATAGAACCATTTCTTGAACTAAATAAGGACACAATATTGATGACAAGGTGAGAAATATGAATAAAATAAGTTAAAATCATGGAGAAAAAATTAATGAGACATTAATTTTCCAAAAAAAAAACCCAAAGAGAAATGTTGAGAAATGAAAGAACTAAAAGCCAAAACAAAAATACTTTTATATTAATGTGGAAATTAAATCCATGTATTTTTGTTGATACATTTTTAAAATTTCATTTTATTTTTTGAGATTATAAAATAACTACAATATTTTCCCTTAACTTTCTCCCTCTGGAACTTTCCCATATACTTCTATTTTTTAAATCTTTTGATTCTTGTTAATTTTTTGTTACATACAAATATCTACAGTATGATTTTTATCAGCTGTCACCTTACCTCCACAAAATCATTCCAGAGACAAAGATTTATTTCCTGGTTCCTGACTATTCTATTTAATGATTAAATAATTATCATGTTTGGGATAGAATACTTTCTTCTAAATTGGCTGTTTTCAATTGGCAGTGAAGGAGCTTTATTCTCAAATTAAAATTAAACTCTAATGTTAGATTCAGATGAAGACATGAGAAAGAAGTAATTAAAGAGAAAGTAGAAATGAATTTTTAATTACACAATCAATTTCCTTGGTTGTATATTGTAATATATCCCTATTCCAAAACTTTTCAAACTCAAATCTTCATCCTTATATACCTATAGAAGACATACTAAACACAAAATTAACCTTGTTATTCCTCTGTTGGAAAATACTTTAAAGAAGACACTAACAGAGGGATACAGTCAGTTGACCACTGCTTAGAAAGAGAGAATCAATTTAATGCAGGGATGAGCCCTCTGACAGATGTTCCAGTGGCCAGCCTACTCCTATGTCCACATGAGCAACACAAATCGGACTCAGTATTATATGTAATAGAAAGAGAAATTTGAGAAGATCAAAAGAAGAAGATGAAGAAGAAAAAGAGGTGGAGGAGGAAGAAGAGGAGTTATACAGTGTACAGAAGAAGGAATGTGATCAAAATGCATTGTATAAAATTTTCTAAAATATTTGCAGCAAAAGAAACAATAGAGTTAAGTATATGCACACAGAATAAGAGTATTCCCCAGCTACACATCTGATAGAGACCAAACAAACATTTCAAAGTAAAACAATCTAGAAAATAAGGAAGAGCCCACCAATTGGTTATCCAACACCAAATGCCATGAAAACATACAGGCAGACTGAGAAGGTTATATTTACGCGTATACACACACACACACACACATATATGCATATAAATATTATATACATGTAATAACAACTAGTTTTTAAAAGGCTATGAATCTGAGAGGAATGAGGTGGGGTATATGGGAGGGTTTGGAGAAAATAAAGGGAGGGAGAAATTATATAATTTTATTCACAAAATTAAGAGAAAAGAAAAACAAGGCAGAAATGAGCTATGGATCTCAACAGATAGTTCTCAGAGGAAAAAACTAAAATGGCTAAGAACTATTTTCAAACTATTCAACATCCTTAGCAATTATAGAGATGAAAATTAAATACTTTAATATTCCATCTTACCTCAGCCAGAATTGCCAAAATCAAGAAAACAGCTGACAAGAAAGGCTAGTGAGAATGTGAAGAAATAAGAACTTTTATTCACTAGTGAGATTTCAGACGGGTAGGGTCACTATAGAAGTCAACAGAAGGTATTCTTAAAAACCCAGAATAAAACTGCTTATGACTCAGCTGTACCCCTCGTTAGCATAGGCATCCTACCTCAAAGATAGTTTCTCAGCCATATTTATGGCTGCCCTATTCACAGTAGCTGTGAAATTGAAACAACCTAAATGTCTTTCAGCCAAGGAATGAATAACAAAAACATGGTACAAATGCACAGTGAAATACTTTAGAGCTGTAAAGAAAAAAATAATGTAATTTGAGGTAAATGAATGAAACTGGAGGGTATTATGTTGAGTGAGGTAACACAGACACAGGGAAACAAATGTCACATGTTATCTCTTTTTTGTGGATCTTATCTTTAGACTTCAAAATATAAACTGAAGTATCCAAAGAAGCCAGGAAAGTAGAAGGCGACCCTGCAGGAAGGGCAAAGAAGGAGCACTACAGAGGAAGATGTTAGGAGACAAGCAGTGTGTAGTGGGTTCAGGAAAATGGGGAGAGGCTTTAACCATGAAGGGAGAGAAAGGGTGACACAGTAGAGGAAGTAGAGAAATAACACTAAAGATGATTCAAAAAGCCATAGGCAACATAGTGTTTTGTAAGCTTATTTTAAAAATACATAAACATTATAATGCACTCTATTATTAATATATAGAATACATTAAAGGCATATGTTATATATCATATCTTGTATAAAATTAGTATGTATAATACAAATGAATTTGCACTTCATTAATGCTTATCCCTGGAGTCATGGACTATCTAACAAACACCCCAGTGTCAAGCATTAGAAACCTGCCCTTAAATTGTAGTTCGGAGGAATGTAAGTCTCCCAAAACGAAACAGGCTGTTGTCATTACCCATGGTTGTCTTTCAGACCTAAAAGTACCTGTTGCTGAAGACACTACACACTTTGGTCACAGAACTTGTAGAACTTGAGGATTTGTCATGGGAACCTCCCTCTGAGGACTGGCTCCCAGAGTATTGGAAGGTGTTATGCAAGATGTCAAAGGAAGGAAGAAAATGATATTTCTACTCAGTTGAAAAACCTACAAATCATAACAACCAGCCCATTAAAATAGCCAAAGCAACATAATATGGGTATTTTTTTTATCAGCTGTCTGATTGAACTGAAGGCCTGTTTAATGGAAGAGAATTGCCTGGGATTTGCAAACTCCATTAAAAACTAAGGATACTCCTAAATCTGAGAAACAAACATGTTACTGCCATTTTTCTGAGCTGATATAATTTCTAATGTTTTATGTACGTCTTTCCATACCTACACATAAGTGTAGCTCTCACCCCTCATCAAAGCGGACTTCATGAAACAATTTTATTTTTGAGACTGGGTTTCTCTGTGTAGCCTGGGCCATCCTGGACTCACTTTGTAGACCAGGATGGCCTCAAACTCACAGAGATCTGCCCCTGCTGGGATTACAGGTGTGTGCCACTGTGCCCAGCTAAAACATTAATAAATTATTACAGAGATCCACAATATGTCAACATAAAGAAATTGTGGAGCATCTAACACCAACTAATACATCTGAAATGTAGCCCCCACACCTACGGATCAGGAAAATTTTAAAAAGAGAAGGTGGAAGTTGTAAGAATTGGAGAACCAGGATGCTTGTTGCATGACAGTATCCCTAGACATGATAGGAAAAATGCACCCAAGAAATCCCAATAATGTGATAGCCTGAATAAGACAGCAATAGTATTTGACATGCTAACATGGAGAGTTGGTCCTACTCTTAGTTGAAGATGGCTGCTCAAAGAGAAGAATCAGTCCCCTCTAGGAACGAGACCTGCCGGAGCCCACCAGCAGAGCAGAACGGGGTTCTGAGTCGGGAGTGAGGATTGAAATTAATAATGCACACTACACATAATTATGTTCCCAGAGGCTTCTGGCCGCTTGCTCATGGCTCCAATGAGCCCTAGAGCGTCAATATGCTCTGCATCCGAAAAGCCACGAGAGCAGACAGCCTTCTTTATTTATACAAACAGTTTACACAAGGGGTTAATTGTTACAAGGAAGTGAGGCAGAGTTGAGATTTCAAACAAGCTCTCCCACCTGCTGTCACTAAACAAAAGGCGAATGGACTTGCAAATCCTTCCCTGACTCCAAGGGAAGGCCTGGAAAAAACCTGTCTTCCTGTGCTGAGACTAGCATTTCAAACAGCTGCCAAAGCAGCTATGACCCGGCTCACCACAGAGACCTTACATGGGTTTTCCAATTTTTCAGTCCTGGACCAGGTTTACATGAGCAGCTTTAAAGTTGTATATTCATGTACACACACACAATAATAATAATTGAAGAGACAAGACCTTATGCTAAGGATTTGAATAAGAAGTTTTTGGCAGAGGGGCAGGTGTGATGTAGAGACAGTATTCATGCATGAAGTTCTCAAAAAATTTTAAATTAAAAAACATTTTAAAAACCTACCACAAACCTTTATTTCATGTAGTGTCTAGACTTACGTACATGGTTTATAACTCCCTATGTGGCTGGGCCCCATGTTTTTTGTGTCAGCTCAATTTTCCTGCCTAGTTAGAAATGAACAGTATTTGAACCATAAGCCTCGCTCACTTATTCATTCATTCCTCTTGTTCTCACTCTCATTTCTTTCTTCTGTCAGGAAGTTTCTGATCTTCCAAATTTGGACTCGATAACATTAGACATTCTCAATTTATTTTCTGCTTCAGTTTTTGCTTCTTTCACAATATGTGGAATCCAGGTGACTCTTAATGAATGCTTATTAGACTTAGAAGTAAATAATCAAATATATCAGTGAAGTAATTTTTATCAAAAACAATACAAAAATTTTTCATACATTCAACCTATTAGAGCTGACAACAAACAAATTTGTTTTGAAAAATTTCCAAAACCAAAAAATGATAGCAGAACAGTATTTCTAGCCAATTAAAATGCGAGTCTTATGGTTTAAGTCCACTTCTTGTATTTGGCATCACTTGGTATATGATATTTGTTCCAATATATTTTTGTGTAGACTTAACTCTTGTTATGTTATGAATAAATTACAGATACAAATTTATTTACAAAGGAATAGAGTTTTGCATGATAATTATTTTTTTACAAACATTTGTAAAGGTTTTCTAGAGAACCAATATTCCTCTCCCAATATTAGATTGATAAAAGGACTCTAAGCTGGTGTTTTACTTCTTAGACAATGAATGAATTGGGTTGATAATGAAGCTGCTTCCATATCTTGTAAGTCATGTAAGCCTTGTAAGTCACGTAAATCACACTACTTCTCAAAAGAAAGGAAGAGAGGAGTTTAAATTACCAGGGAGCAGTTGCTCTGCCTTGTAACTTTAAGCACACATCCGGCTTTCCTCCTTTCCTACCCCACAATGTGGTTCTGCAAAATTGTAAGCCATGAAAAGAGCTTTGAGCTACATTTTAGAGAGAAAAACGATGAGTTACTGCCTGGTCCCATTACACAAAGGCTGTTTCAACCTTGACTGTGGCCTTTTATTTGAATGTATTAGCATATGCTCTCAAATTGCTGTGTGAAGACAGATTGTTCCATAGTCTCCTATTAATATTTTGCCTGGGAATAATGTTCACTTCCATTTGTCTAAAATGTTCCAAATTACCAAGTGATTTTTTTTAAGTAGCTGTTGTATTTCCTGTGTAGAGCCTGCTGTTTCATGTCTGCATCATACATTTAAAATCAGGAAAGAATCATGACTTGAATTATGCTGTATATTAAGAGATAGATGGCAGCTGCCATTTTCAGCTGAAGGGTCTGGGACTTAAATCCAGGAAGTTGGCTTAATTGTGACTTCTTTTCTTCTTTTTATTGCTCCACTGTTCAAATTCAGCTCATTAGTCTTAAAATAACAGAATAGAATGATCTTTTAGGGAATTTAAACCCTTAAACAATACACATTTCAGAGTTTCTAGAAAGGTAGCATATATTCCAGTACAACCTTTAATATTATTGATTTCAAATCTTTATTTTATTCAAGAACTCAGCCAGTTTGACTCCTGATTCCAAAGGTATAGAGGAGGTGATCTGGAGAGAAGGCCACCTCCTTCCTTCACCACCTCCTCCTTTTCTTCCTCATGCTAAACTACCTATTAACTAATATTGTTCTGCTCCAAAAAGCAACATCCAGCCATATCCAGCAGATGTAGCCTGACAAGCACCACAGATCCGATATTCTGCAAGAGCCTTAGGAGGAACATGCATGAGAAAAGTCCTTGCATATACCCACATGCTGTGCTGTAATACACTCAGTAAAATGTGGACCAGGGTACACATTAAGATTAAAATGGCCCCACCATTCACTCCCTGTATTAACGGAGCAGTGCTAAAAATATAGCTTCTTCCTGGTTTTGCTCTGACTTTCTTCAAGGAAAATAAAGTTTGGCTATTACTTGTGTTTCTGTTTCCTGTTGAAGACAGAAATGCATAGTGATCAAAAAAACTCAGGATAACAGAGACCCCAATGTTTAGGGAGGGATGGTAAGCACTAGCATTCTAAAGCACAGCAGGAACCCTCCAATTCACAGTAGCTAATAATTAGATTTTTATGAATAACTCAAAGAGAGGAACTCAACAACCCCAAAACATAAAGTAATTCTCAGGAAATGGAAGCATCAGGATGGACTTATTTCATCAGTCTATCCTGTTTATAAGCACCAAAATATCATATTGTGTTTCATAATTAAATATAATTGTTGCATTTTAATAAAATGTTAAGATAGAAATGCTAATTACATTAAATTCATCACTGATTTATGTAGATAGCAACTTATTGTGTTGTGTGTATGCAATTAATAATAAAAAGTTTTCAAAACCATGAAGTTTGAAAACATGCTTCCTTGAATATGAACCTGGCTGCATTGCTTTGTAGCTAAGCTATCACAAATGTCCCCATTTACGAGATGTAAAAACAATGTTGCCTACTTCTATGGGGTAATGTGAGGGTCATATGACATTTTCACATATGACATTGCTTTCTATCTATTTCATAATGTCTTACTCAGTATGTGCTTAGACATGAGAATATACTAGTAAGTGGCTTTGACTCATAAACACAAGAATGAACACTACAGTACGTGTTTATTTTTCTCTCCTGTGGGTCTCTTCTACACTCCAGCGCTATTGGCCACTAGCCCAGAAGGGCAGGAGAACAGAGGGGAAGAGTTGGGGCTTAGATTTAAGGGGCCAGTTGAAGGGAGGTAGATGAACTTTATTCCAGGAATGAGAGGAATATATAGGAAAGGGGAAGTAGCCAGGAGGTAGTCTGAAAGCTGCTCCCAGTGTACTTCATTTGCATTAAAGAGCAGGTCTATCACCTGTGCAGGGGCACACTATTTAATTATCATAAGGGAAGGGTTCAGGAGGCATTCTGCAGGAAGCTGTGTCAGAGGCTGCTTCTACAATAAGGAAAGCATCTAGCTCAGGAACATCATCCAAATAAGGACAGAGAGAGGGTAGAAAGCCCTGCTGTGGGAAGTGAATCCTCCATCTTTTGCAGAGCTCAGAGAGTTATCTAGTCACGGAGGCTGCAACCTTCAGCAGCAGGACTCTCCAATACTCCAATACACACTTGGACTTTTGTGCAGATTGAAGCTTAGAGATGTATATGATGTACCTAAGATCAGATATAAATAATTGGTCAAGCTTAGATTTAAACCATGATCAGTCTGGCTACACAGGCCAGACAGATTTTCCACTTTGACACCATAATCCTATCACATGTGGGACATGAGAGAAGTTTTCATAATAAAATAAGAGGCCTCATTCTAGATCTGTGCCCCACATCCTGACATGTTTACTTACAGTGATGGTTTTTATGGTTAAATGCTAGTCTTGGGACTTTCAAGTAGACTTCCCTTGTGTTTTCTCAGATGGGAAGAACACTATGTCTTTTGTAGAGTTGTTAGGTGGATTGAATAAGTTACTGAACTGGAATGGATTAGATCTTTAGTGTGTAGTAACAAATACTGTGTGCTTTGATCTAGTTCTACTAATGCCAAAATGTTATCAGCATTGCTAGATAAATCTCCAAGAACTAAGGAAATGCTTAGGATATAACAGAGAAGCCAGTATTCACTTAGAAGTTATTTAAGTAATGAAAAATTTCCTCATGACCTTGATTCTATGGGTTCCTGATTACATTTGGGGGCAAAGCTCTCTCTTACAATCTGCCATGCTTAGCATGCTGCTCTTTGAGTCTTACTGTTTCCATTTATTTGAGAGACTTCTACAATCTTCATCCACATTCCAGCTAGGTAGAAGTGGAAGGGGTAATAACCAATGTCTACCTTTTTCATCATCAAAATAAATCTCTCTTAAAAAGTAATCTCCATACTCTAATAATTTATCTACTAGGGTTCCTTAAAAATATCAAATACCTCCTGTAGTGGATAAGTGAGTGAATTCATCTTTATCTATAAATGTTTAAGAAATTGAATTGGGAATAGATGATGAATTGGGTAACTGGACTTGACTGCTGTATTCACCCAGAGATACTTAGTGTAGTTGCCTGCGATTACCAATAGTAACCGCCTGCACAAGGGGCTGGGAATTAGACAGAGAACATGAAGAAGTGACGCCAAGACAGTATTCTGATCAAGGCTCCATTTTTATTATAGAGTAAACCACTTATATAGGTTTCCAAGTAAACATATCCAAGCAAAACAGGAAAATTAACCAAGCAAAACAGGAGGTGTAACTGAGCAAAACAGGAGGTGTCTGCTGAAAACAACAAGAATAGTGAGCCAGCATGATTTGCATGCACCTGACCATCTCAGGTCCAATGGAATGGCTACCTCAACTTAGAATTCTTGGTATATAAAATAAGTTGATGGTGAAAGTATTGTCAGTATTAGTCCCAATTTAGACTATGATTTTAAAAGCTCTGAATAGAGATAGACAGAATTCTGACTTATAACACTGTGTTCAAGTCAAGAGCGAACATAAGATACAACTGTGTTCAGCAAATTTAGCTACATTGACATTTTCAAAGCCAGCTTTTGAAGCCATGCATAATGAAAACGTGAGAAGAGATGGTTAGTTTTGTATATTGCTATGAAAGTTTCTTTGGATGAGATTAATGTTTACACTGGTAGACCTTGGACAAAAAATATAGCCCTTGAGAATATAGATAGATCTCAACCAATACCATGACAGCATGCCCATACACCTATGGATACCTGATTTTTGACAAAGAAGCCAAAATAATTCAATGGAAAAAAGGCAAGTTCCTCAACAAATGGTGCTGGTCCAACTGGATGTCTACCTGCCAAAAAATGAAAATAGATCCATATTTATCACCCTGCACAAAACTAAAGTCCAAGTGGATCAAAGACCTCAACATAAAACCAGACACACTAAATCAGTTAGAAAAAAAGTAGGGAAGAGCCTAGCCTCCCTAAAGAAGGGTTATTCTAGCTAACTGTCTTCTGCCTTCATCTACAGTACCAGTTGTCTGTCATCTGTTTTATACTCTGCTGCACTTGAGACTGGAAACACACCATTGGCATTTTGATCCCCAGAGTGCTGGCCCTTGTTGGAGACTTAACATTTGTCAGTGTCCACACTGGCATGAGTCCGCTATTCAAAATGCATATGACTTGCTGGTTTTATTTATCAGAAATACCTCAATAATGTAACAACATAAAGTCTCATTCCTTTAAAAGCAGCAATGTTGTTATAATTTCTTCTTTCTCCCTTCTTCCCCCCCTTCCTTCTTTTTCTTCATACTCTTTGTCTGTCTTCCTTTCCTTCTCTCTGTCTTTCTTTGCTTTTTTCTTTCTCATCTTTTTTCTTTCTCATTTACTTCCCTTTCCTTCCTCTTTTTCTTTTTTTTCTCATGTGCATTGCTTCTTTTGAAGAATATTGTTATGAATTCCAAAGCCCCAGGGAAATGAATTTCCCCAACATCCAAGAGAGCTTGGAAATAATTCATTGGCAGCAAGAATCATTACCAATTGAACTTTTAAATGACAATGCATTTTAGTAGATATCTTGACTTCAGCATTGTGAAATCCTACATAGAAGGTCTGGCTAACTGTGCAGTGATGCATATAAACTAATCTACCTACCTAAGATTGTGATGATTCCTAATGTAATGCTAGAAAGTGAGCATGCTGTTATCACCTTTGAAAGCAATGATGATCCTAAAAATTTAGTCAACAAAACTATGCAACTTTGGTTTCCATAAGTTCAGGGAGTTGTATTTCTAAAGCTTTAGGTCTACTGAGATTCTAGAATGCAAATGAAACATGGAATGAGAAGCAAAAGAAAAATTTACGAGTGTGAGTCATGTGAGTAATTCAGAAATAAGAGAATCATAGTCTTGTGAATTTATGCTTTCTTAAATAAATGTTAATATACTTGTATGTAATTGTTAATTATTTTAAAATTTTATCCTTTCTCCCTCAATACAAGTTGGCCAATGATATTTCATATTTCATATCTCTGTGTCTGAATAATAGGATAGCAGAACAACAATTGAATTTAAAACTGTCATATTCTATAAAGAGGCATCAAGCCCATTGTGATTCATTTTTAGGACAATTCATATGTCTCTAGTCAAATGCCTTATAAAGTCACTTGTATGTGATACAGAAGCATGCTAAGAAGTAGAGTCAGAGTATTGCTCTTTTTATTTAGAATCTAAATGTGAGAGAAGAGTAGGAACTAAAGTTCATGAATGGACAAAAGACAGTGCGTTAATGTGTGCTACTTGCCTCACTACTTTTGCTGGTGATCACTTGGAACTGAGGAATCTCTAGAGACACATATAAAACAAGATAGTTTTTAACGATTCTTCTAATGCCATTATAGAGATTAAGATATTTTATAATCTTTTTAGGTCAAAGCCAGAGGGCTAACAAAGGTTACATTATAGCTCCAGCCCATACCTGAAGATGAGAAAACAAGGAGAGCCAATGACATATGAGGGCATTCCCAGCAAAGGGCCATTAGAGCTCACAGCCTGGGGCATCATCTGCTGACACAACTACTCAAGAAAGAGACCTATGTGACCAGATGGTGGAGACACCGCCCAGCCCAGATATGAACAAACAATGGCAGGCTCAGAGATGGCGTGGAGGAACCTGATTGGTCGTCCAATGCTATATAATGTGCTCTTGCTTCCAGGAAACAAGTCTGCATCCCCTTGCTCTTGGATTGCCTTCACCCAACTTCCAACACCCTTTTGGCCTGACCCCAGTCCTCACCCGCGAGCTGGACCCTTAGGAAAAGGACCAAAAAATATAGATCCCCTCTGTATGAACAAAGACCCAGAATCCATGAATGCTGATGTCTGAGAATAGAGGACCATGATGTCCCAGAGGAGAAACAAAGATCAAGAAGGAAAGCAAAGAGCCTGTCACTGAGTTCATGCCAGAGAAAGCCTCTGCTCCCCTTACTAGGGACCCTACTTGGATACTGAGTCTTTGGACTCTGATCACCTCACCCTGGTGGGGGTGGAGTCTTGCCAGGCCACAGAGGAAGACAATGCAATGAGCCCTGATGAGACTTGATAGGCTAGGGTCAAATGGCAGAGGAGGAAGACCTCCCCTACCAGTGGACTAGGGGAGGGACACAGGGGGAGAAGAGGGGGAAATGGTGGGATTGGGAGAAGAAGAGGGAGGGGGCCACAGATGGGTTACACATTTAATAAATTGTAATAAATGATAATGATTACAAAGAAAAAAGGATTGGGGAAAACAAGGAGGAGAAGAAGAAGGAAAGCAAAAATGGGAAGAGCCTGAGCGCTAAAAACCAAACAGCAAGTTGAGAGACACCTGTGCTTTCACAGTGTGCTTTCAGGAGGAGGAAAGCCCTCCTGCCTTTTTTGTTTTATCTAGATACTCAACGAATTAGATGATTACTGCCTATACTAGTGGGGGAAGCCCTATGGCTTCTGACGCCCTAAGCTCAGAATATGGTTTAGAAGCACAAACTCTCTGAAAACAACCTCACGTCTATGAACAAAAATACTGTTTTATAAGCTGCCTCATCAAGTTGAGGTATGTAATTAGACATTCTACCCTTTAGGACTGAACTATATTTTGTAGAATGATGTGAACCTTCCAGCCTGGGTTAGGACCCTCTAATGTGAGAGGGTCATATGTGATTTAGAAGAAAATCAAGCAGAGGATGCTTCCTTTGGATGGCTAAGGCCATCAGAAGAGTGAGACTTTTACATCACTTCACCAGCTCTTCCTTGAGGCATGGCACTGTGCAGACATACTAGGAATTGGGGGCATTGCTCCTAAGTCCAGCACTTAGGGTTGGAAGTGAACATCTCTCCATTGCTCAGATGTGTTCATCCATATCTTAACTTTCTCAGACTTCTGAACGTGCGTGTAAGCTCTAACTCCTACATCTAACCTCCTATTTTCATAATATGTATGATGGTTCCCTATTTCCTAATAAGACCCAGACTGATGTAACATTTAAAGTGGAACAGACAGCATGCTAGTATGAGTTTGCATTATTTGTAGGTATTATGTCTTTGAGTTAATGTATCTTGGTTTAAATCCACACTGAAAGCATCCATGCCTTTGATAAAGCATCAGCCTGTGTGCAGAAAGGGCCCTCCTTAGTATTATAGGCCAAATAATTAAGGGGAGTCATGATTTGGCTTCCATGTGCCTCTTGACAAGATGATTTGTTGCTTATGGGTATAATGGAATGTCATCCACAGAGAAAGCACACATTTTGAATGACAGGTGAAGATTTTTCAAACTGAAGTTTCTGGTCTGTGATAAATTACCATGGATCTTGAGAAAAGTTTGTAGTCATTTATTTTATTCTAGACAAGTTGGCTCAGTAAGAGAGCTCAGAGCCAGAAAGCACATCTCCACCTGGTCCAATATGTCAAGGGCTCTTGGAAAGTCCTTATCTGGCAGGCGAAGGCCATCTGTATTTGCCAAAACCTTGTCCCTTCCACTTACCCACGAATGGTCTCAGTGAGTGGGTGCTCGGAAATCAAGATACTGTAAGATTTGTGCTGTTAAACTGTAATATAGGTCCTTGAGCAAGTTAAAATTTTAGTATGGAAAAAAACCAACTCTGTGGGATTTAAAGTTTAGTCCTTTGTGATATTATTAGCTATCTTGACACCATTTCTTCTTATTATTTACAATTTACTCACTGCGTATCCGAGATGTAGCTCCTGTCCTCATCTGCTCCCTGTTCCACCCTCCCTCCTTCTTCTTCCGCTGTCCCTCTTCCCTAGTGCAGTGATAGGGGAAGTCCTCCTCCCCTGCTGTCTGACCCTAGACTCTCAAGTCCCGTCAGGACTGCATGGATCCTCTTCCTCTGTGGGCTGACTAGGTCTCCCTACCATGGAGAAGTGATCAATGAGCAGGCGACTGAGTTTGTGTCAGAAACTGTCTCTCCTCCTCTTACTAGGGAACCCACATGGAGACTGAGCTGTTCATGGACTACATCTGAGCAGGAGTCTAGATCCTCTCTATGTATGTTCGTTGGTTGATGCATAAGAATGGGAATGTAGCGTATTTCTTAGTACCCTGAATTCAAAGAGAAATTGATTTGACATGTCATTGAAATTATGTCATGCTTTTAAACAAATAGAGAAGGACTCTTGCCACTCAGAAAATAATAAGCACATCATATATATAGCTCTTAAAAATGGACAAAACTATTTTACTCAATCCACCTAAATTGTATAGCATATCTTGCTCATATTGTTTAAAAATAAGAAAAACCTCCAAATTTGAAACAATGTGTTTAGTCTTGAATACCACCTTATAGTTAAACAAACATGGTCTTAAAAGTATAATACAGCTGTATTATAGGTGTGCAAAGTGGCACACACATGCAATCCCAGCACTGGGAACGCAGAGGCAGAGGCAGGTTGATCTCTGTGAGTTAAAAGACAGCCTGTTCTGCAACGTGAATCCAGGACAGCCAAGGCTACACAGAGAAACCCTGTTTCAAAAAACAAATAACAAAAATCAAACAAAAAAACCCCAAGTATAACATATTCATAAATTTTAAACAATTATCAGATCACTAATTTGTCACAAAATAAATCACCCATGCAAGTATTATTCTGAATAAAATAATAAAGCTACCCTCAGTTCCCTTCTTTCTTTTCGCGTCTGCACTCCACATCTCTCTTTAGCAGTGACTATCATTTTCATTCCAAATACTGTAAGTTAATTCATTGTAAGTGGAGCCATAATCATTTGTTTTATTTTGTGTATAGCTCTTCTCCTCAGTATTTTAAATAACATATTAATGTTTCTCTGTTTTCCTAATAGCCCATTTTAATTGTTTCAGATATAAGTTTCTCACATGCTACTTATCCATGTGACTGTTTATGGGCAGCTGTGCTGTGCTACTCTAAATGAGGTCCTTGTCCTAAACTCTTATAAACTTTAGTGCCTGAATACTAAGCACAGCTGAACTTTTGAAACCATGTAGTGGTATCCAATGGTTTCATGGAAAAACACAATGTTCCTTTTCACTTAGTGAGCACTTTGAGTCACCTACCAAGAGCTAAATAGCTTCTCATAAACGACCTTCTATGTTGCTTATTTATTGTCTGGTAGCAAAACAACAAACACAAATCATCCTTTTATGAGCAGTTTTGCAAATCTGGGTCATGCAGAGAGAAACAAATGAACGTGGGCTTTTAGTCATCATTGTGAAGACTTTTCATTGATCCAAGTTCTGTATTTATTGGCTTATTTATATATCTTTGTCTAATTTAACCGAACTACTGTAATAAGGATTCTCTGGTGTTAGCTGATTTTATTTCATGGGATGGGCATGGGCTTGGAAATGACTGCCTGAGAAAGACAACATACTAAAATTCAGAGAGAGAGAGATGGAGGGAGGGAGGAAGGAATGGAAAGAAGAAGGGAGGAAGGGAGGAAAGGAGAGGGGAGAGAGAGAGAGCTATATGGAGGCAGACTGACATCAGTCAGGATAGGAGGTTAAACCCAGAGTTGAGAGTCTGCTGGGGTGAAACATCTTGAGTAAGCATCATTTTATAGCATCTCTAGGACCTCCCATCTTTTTCCCTTCTTACCTAATTGTGGATCTCCAACTGGTCCTTTTTGTCCCTTCTGCCTTTTCAGTAAAAAGGCAAGTACAGACCTCCTGAAAGTAAGCTCTACTTTCCCTTCTTGCCTATAATGCCTAACTTTACAGCACCATCCAGCCCTAAAGTTAAAATCACAGCAATAACTTGAAACTCCCTGTCCAAGGGTGACTGAAACCCTCCCCTGCCTGACATGAGTACATGCCTCCTTAAGTCGAATGCTTCTTGGTTTTCTTTTCACTTCATTCACATATGTTTACTTATTTTTAAAGATTGTTTAATATTTTATAGAAATATATCAGGTGTATTATGTTTAAGAACTTATAATTTATTGAGTAGAATTGCTACATTCTATTTTTATGCCATGAGGGAGTGAGCTATGCTAGGCCAGTCTTTCTGCTTCCAACACCTAAAACTGTTTAAAACCGTTTTAAGGAACTCAACATTTCAGGCAGCACATTCTATAAGAAAAATGTCCCGTCAGGGCAGTCCCTCCTTGATCTTATATTTCTTCTTAGGGACAGGTTCTAACTATTGTAGAGGTGGTAAGGCACAGCACAGGATGCTGAGGTCACTGGGCAGTGGCCACAGGGAACAGAGCTACAGTGCCAAGATAGCTGAGCTAGACAGGATGAGCTACACACAGAGTGAGACTTGGAAGTCTGAGAATGCAAGGTTCATGCTAATTATTTACCTAAGGCCTAGACTGCAGACACTAGCCAGGATGTGACTGCTATTGTGTTACATGAAGAATGAACACAGAGGAGACAAAATGTGCAATTAGAGCTGATCATTTGCACATGGGTGTGAAGTTATAAAGTGGTACATGAAGTTGTGAGGGAGGTGTGTTGGGAGGTCCTATGGGCAATTGGAGGGTGAAATGAGGGATGGATATGCTCAAAATACATTGCAAACACATATGAAGTTTTCAAATACTGAATACAAATGAAAACTAAAGTAGAAAGAACAAACAGGGAGACATGTTACTGGATTTTTGCTGTCTCTAGTGAGTAGGCATTGTTAACACTCAGGCAATCTCATCATCATTTAAAAAAGAGCATACACTGAAACCAAAGACCTAGAGTAGGGTCTATCCTAGGCACATACTATCACAGAACAAAATCAAGCCTCAATAAGAAAAACACAGTCACCAGGGTTTGGCATTGGGTCTTGCTATGAAGAGTAACAAAAATACTGGAATTAGCAAATTAGCATCTTTCATAGATACTCTGATTAATGGGCAGACACTTTGGCGATATGGTTGGTAATGAATACATTTTTTGCCTAACTTTCCTTTATCCACATACATACTTCTAGGAGAAGTTGATGAAATCCTTCTGAGTTAATTTAAAAAAGGGTTCACTGCAATTTTTCTAGGATCAGCCAATTAGATACCCTGTCAAACCTTGGAAATGCACTTGGCATCACATTGGGGTGAAAGTAGTTGGGCTATTTCTCTTCTGAGACCTTGGAACCCAACTTAACGAATCACACAGTGCCACTGTGTGCACCATCTCAGCACTGATACCCTGGCACATTAGTGTATCAGTTCCTGTAGCTTGTGCATTCAAAAGTAACATGACTGTATTATTATGTTGCCTACCCTGACTCAGGTTGAATAGCCTTAATTTTTATTTTGTCTCATGTTACATTAAGAACATGAAAAAATAAAATAACTTGGGCTACTGGGTTTCTTTCTGTGGCTTGTGACTAGAGTAATGGAGCTGACTGAGCCACACAAGTTCTCAGAATTCCCTGACAAGTATTCTGCCACCATGACTTTTCATAATGATTTCATTTTTAAATTTTTATTTTATTTTAATTTTAGGTCATAGAAGTTCTTTTTTTGCAACAGATAGAGACCATTATAAAGAAACACAACTGATCCAAATACATAGATGTGAAACTTAGTCCAAGTGGCTATATGTACAACACAACTCCTGTACTTCAGGCTCACAGATACCTGCAGAAGATGGGACAGTAAGACTGTAGGAAGCAGAGGACCAGGGTGCTTTCTGTGAGCATTATTTATATTTTAATTTGGTTTCTTTATTATTGTGCATGTGAGGGTTGTGCGTGTGTATGTATGTGTGTCTGTATCTCTGTGTGTATGTTTAAGTGGAGGTACGTTCATGCAATGTTGAGTCTGTGGAGGTTACCGTTCTCAGGAGTCAGTTCTTCCCTTACACCTTGCTGAGTGGGGTCTCTTTTATTTTTCCTGCTGGGTTATGTACTCCAGGCTAATTAGCCCCTGAACCTGTGAGCAATTCCTTTGTTTCTATTTCCTGTCTCATCACAGCATCTCTGATATTAGATGACTGGCGTCTCATCCTGTTTCTTTAAAAAAAAGCATTGCATTTTTATGTATTTGTTTTCTGTGAGTCCACATATGCATGTGAGTGTGGTGGCAATGGTAAGGAAAACACATGGCACATGTGGACATCAGAGAACAACTTGCAATTTGCAGAAGTTGCTTCTTTCTGTCCTCCACTTGGGCCTCAAGGATAAAGTCTTTTCATCAGGCTTAGCAGGAAACACCTTTACCTGCTAAACCTTCTCTCCTTCCACATCTGTCTGCTTACATGGGTTTAAGGGATCCAAACATATGTTATCTGGTGTGATATTTGCTTTTGCCTAATGAGACAGCTCCTTGGCACTCAGTTCTATTTCTTAAGAGTTAAAAAAAAAAACACAACTATTTAAAAGAACATGAAGGAGAGGTTATCTCAATTAGATAACCTGGAGGTCTCTTAGCAACTGATTTGATTTCCTTTCTGCTTTGTTTGGACCAGACTGCTTTAGGCTCCTCAGTTTGGCTCGGCATCAGTATTAAAATAATGTAACAAGGCTTGGGTGAAGACACTGTTTTTCTGTATCTTCAAATGTGGATTAACACAGTAAAGTAGGCATTTCTCACTCAAAGAGTGAAAGTAAATACTAATCACGATACCCAGTGTTCCAGGGGTTCAGATTAGAAGCTGTAGTTTCTTTCTATCTTTCTTTCTTCCTTCCTTTCTTTCTTTCTTTCTTTCTTTCTTTCTTTCTTTCTTTCTTTCTTTCTTTCTTTCTTTCTTTCTTTTTCTCTCCATTAGCTAAATTAAATTTGGGTTGAGCAGGAAATGCAAATCAAAAACAAACAACCCTGAGATTTCACCTTACACCCATCAGAATGGCTGAGATCAAACTTAAGTGATGACACATGCTGTAGAGGATGTGGAGAAAGGGGAACCCTCCTCCATTGCTGTTTGGAATGCAAACTTTACAACCACTTTGGAAATCAGTCTGGCGCTTTCTCAGGCAATTAGGAATAGTGCTACCTCAAGATCCAGCTATACCACTCCTAGGGATATATCCAAAAGACACTCAAGTATACAACAAGGACATTTGCTCAACCATGTTCGTATCAGCTTTATTTGCAATAGCCAGAATATGGAAACAATCTAGATGTCCCTCAGTTGAGGAATGGATACAGAAATCCTGGTACATTTACACAATGGAATACTACTCAGCTTTTAAAAACAAGTATATCATGAAATTTGTAGGCAAATGGTGGGATTTTGAAAAGATCATCCTGAGGGAGGTATCCCAGAAGCAGAAAGACACACACAGTATATGCTCACTTATAAGTGGATACTAGACATAGAATATAGAATAATCACACTAAAATCTATACACCTAAAGAAGCTAAGCATGAATGGATTGAGCAACAAGATGGTAACTTTTAGTTGGCTGCTTGCAGATAGGAATTTTTAATGATAAGAGTAAACCTTGACATTAGATATGTAAGTGTGGTCACTAAAGGGTTGCTTTCCAGACTGCTTCTATGAAATGAAGAGACTGCTCCAGGAAAAGAAGGAGACATGTTTTTACTCTTTATATTACTTTCTTGAGGCAGAATCTGTCACTCTATTTCACACACAAGGTCACACACAAACATGCATCTGTATGTATGGATATAAATGCTCTCAAAGATGAGGGGACAGGAAGCATTACTTTCACCCAAGAAATTTTCATTATTTCTGAGTTATGTCCTGTCCAAAGAGCAGTCTCTCTTTCAGCTTTGATACAATAATCCACTATTTTTAGTTGCAGAAAAATGAACAATCTTTCAGTCCTATCTTTTCCTATAAGGTGGTAAAATTTCACACAAGCCATGTACTCTATTTTAGCGTTTAACCTCTATATCTTCAAACACTATGGTTGCTTATAGCAATTGAGAGCTCTAAATATTTTCTCATAGTTTCTTGGCCTTTTGGCTAAAATCAAGTATAGAGAAATTTCTCTCAGGTTTTCTTTTCATTCATATCAAAAGAAGACAAGATCTATCATTTTTAAGGTTTTATTATTTTTACTTTGGGTGAGTGTACTAGAACACAACCCAGTTTAAATATATAGTGTAGGGTGATATGATGGTATTCATTACTGTCCAGTCTATATGGCTGGTGAAATACTGATATACTTCTGTTGGTTCATTTCATGCAATTCATATTTATCAGCCAGTGGAGGTAAAGAGAAGGTATAGCACTAATGGGAACAATCCTAGTAAGAGACAAGCAGCTTTCTGTTCAAGAAAGCCTGATACAGGTTGGTGTCAACATTTGCTAGACAGACTGACAATTGTCTACTCCATCTGCATACATCTCTTCTTTGACTAAGCAATTATTTTCAGTAACTCTACTAGAGTGTTTTAGCTCAATATCTCTCCTGAGAGTTCATCAATTCTACCGTGTTTGAGAGAGTATTTTATGGGAGAATATCCCTGTTTTCCTCTTGCCCTAACAAATTCTCAAACACAGAGAAGTGACTCATTTTACAGCCACTTCTGTATGTTAACATCACCCACTTGCTGAAGTGGTGTGACTGTCAAACAGGGATTCACGGATTCACGCTCCTATCAAGTCATGTGTCTGTATATCCCACACCATATGTCTAATCTATGTTCTCCTGGGTCTTCTAATTTCTTCCCGCAAGCCTAAAGTGATTCAATGGAGAAAGGACCTTGGGGATTTAGTGTCATCATGATGTTTTATTATCATAGTATCTCATTCAGTAAAAATTTAAAAGGGGATCAATTTCAGAGAGACTAGAGGGCTTCATTCTTAAATATAATCGGAAGAAGTCTTAGTCATAATTTGGTTCTGTTTTCTAAATAATGATGGTCTATCATAATGGTAGTTTAACTAACAAATTCCATTGTAAATCAAGCCATCATCTGAGAGCCAGAGTGAGTGGTAGAGCAAAGAAAGGCAATACTATGTATCAATAGAGTTGGATGTTTGTGTAAATAGTACCCAATGTCATAGCATATATACCATTTACCACATTATTTGAGAACATTTATTTTGTTGGAATCCTTTGAAAATCCTATAAAATAGACATTTAAAAAAAGGAAAGCTTAATGAATTTCCTCAAGATCCCATCATAAGTAAACTGGTGGAATTAGTTTCCAGTCTGTGCCTCAGGAGCCTGAACTCTTGTGTTCTCCTTGCTGTTCTCAGCCTACACGACTGAGCACCTGCCCTGTAATGTCAACCACAGCACTGCATTCATTCAGCATTGCAGACTTGCCATGAGGCTCTGCAGTACATCTTCAGCAGGGAATGAGTAGCCTTCAGCCCCAGCTTCACTCTTAACATGATTTTATGTAGAGGATGGAATGCTTTTGATCTTTTCTTTTGAATGTAAACAGCCTGGAAAGCTAAATCTAAATGTAATAGAATATTGTCTCTCTCTCCCCATGGGTGATGACAGAGGGCAGGGTTAGCTTTAAGAATCATAGCTATACATAGGAACTGAGTAGACTGACTACCTCTTCTCCTCATTCCTAGAGCACCACTGGCTTTAAGATAGCTGTTAACCAACAGTTAATGAAAAGGACCACAGACTTGAAAGAGAGCAAGAAGGGGTATATGGGACAGCTTGGAGGAAGAAGAGGAAGCAGAAATGCTGTCACTGTATTATAATCTCAAAAACAGACAACAGTTGTTAGCCCCAAAAAATTTGCTAACGCTGAACCTCAGTAGTAAAGTTTTCTTTAGTAAATTGTCTGTCAGGAGGAAGAAGATGCAAAAGGAAGAAACATTTTTGGAACTTCAAAGAAAAGAGACTGTCTTTGGGTCTCATCAGACACGAAACCTTAAAACTGCAAAATTTAAACAGAGAATCAGATATGTGTTTTCTATTCTGGAATTTATGTACCTGCTCAGAAAAAATTGTATAGTTTGTGAGTTCCGTTTAGAGAAAATATTTTTTAAAATATTTTCATGTTTTACAAGAGTTTGTGTAGGGAGGCACAGAGAAGAAAGAGACTTACCTGAAAACGAACTGTATTCTAAAATATAAAATTTCCTCTTCATCTCTTTGCAATCAATATCATCTCAGAGAGTAGACACAGTTCATGTCTGCTATGTACACACTAAGAGAATGAGGAGTGGGAATTGAGGAACTGAGGGGAAGGGAGGGAGAGAATGGGGGAGGAGAGAGAGAAAGGCCGAGACAGACAGACAGACAAAGAGGCAGATGGAGACAGAAATAGACAGAGAGACAGATAGAGACAGATAACCAAAATACAGTACAATCAGACCAGATATTCCCTCATCCCAGTGAATCAAATGAGGTCATCAATATTACTGAAGCTGTAGTTTTCCTGGCTTATCTAATCCATCTTTCGCACACCCTCATCACATTCCCCATCACCAGCAATTATCCCTGGCTTGTCTGTTACCCACATTTTTCAAGAACAGCAGTAAAGTTTTTTTTTTTCACTGAAAGAAAAACCACTAACATTTTAATGCTGTTTTAAAGAAAAATATCTAATGTGAGTTGTTTTTTTTTCTTAGTTTTCTATATCTGCTGATCTTTCTGTATACTGTTACTTTGTTCAATTAAGTTTAATTGAGGCATAAATCTCAGTGAACTTTAAAATAAAATAACACACATACATGAAGTATATGTGTCTGTAAAATGTGTCTTATGGAATAATTCTTTCCAACCAAAAGGGAATAAGTGAAATTTTCTGAAACATACTTAGTGCATATTTATGAAGGTCTTTTAATTAAGATTCAGTTCATGCTTTTTCTTATCTATTGAACACATTAGTAAATTTTTATCTGCACATTCATTCTCCAATAAGTACCTATCATTATTAATATAAGCATCTCTATAAAATGATATTAAATATTTTGCCCAAGCTTATTAGCATAGTCATGTTCTACAGAAAAAACTTGTTTCAAATCTGTTTACTTAAACTAAAATCAAATCTTCCAAAAAAAGAATATAATCTACTTTTTTTCTGCAGTGAAGAAATTTACTAGGTTGAGAGTTTTCTAGCACTTATGCAAGTGTTTTCTGACTCCCCAAATGTCTCTGTAAAAGGGCTTAATAATTTCTTTCTGCAATGGGCACTCTATTAGGTTTTAGAATAGCCTATGCATTTTGTGCAACATAGAAAATGTTACTGGAAATTTCTTTGAGGTGATGATGTTGCTACAAGCCTCACAAGACATAGCATACACAGCAACAAAGTGAGAATCATTTCCATGCGGACAGATCCAGGCTGATTGTGTATTTGCCAGCTCTTGCTCTCGGTATCTCTAGGCAAACTGATCAACCTCTGTGATCTTCAGTTTTCCAATCTATAAAATATGAAGGAAAGCAGCACTTTGTTCATAGGGATTTAATGAGGGTCAACTGACATACTGTTTATGCAAAACTTACCATATCTTTAGCACGCTTAATGTTAATTAATATTGTTTCTAATCATAGCGCTATTATTCTGCTATCATTGCATTATCTATCTGCATTAATCATCCCTTAGTGTTTATGGTACTGAATGGCTTAATAATTTCATCACATCATTAACATGTAATGAGAATTCAGACACCTTAGAAGTACTGAAAATGAAGACAATAAACACTGGTAAAAGTGTTAACAATAGTAAAACTGATCACAACCCCAGATCACTACCGACAAGATTGTTAGCTTATCTATTTCTGGATATTTTCTGTAGGAAGACAGTTCTATCCAAATGTATGTACAGACATTTTTTAAGAACCTGAGACTGTGCATGGTGTTTAGAGCTTCTGTTTTTTCAATTAGATTCTCTCTCTCCTAATTTTCATATTTCACATCTTTTAATGTCTAGATAATTTTCCTTATTCACCCCAATATCCTTTATGAAATCTTTAAATTGATATTTATTCTAAAACATAGCACACATAAATGTTATGTCCTTAAACTCTTTAAGTAAAATTTGTTATCTTTTTAAAATTGAAAATAGATTTTTCACAAATATATTCTGATTACTGTTTCCCCTCCCTCTTTTCCTTCCAGTTCTTTCCATATCCCTTCCGTTTGGATCCACACTCATTCTGACTCCTTTTAGAAAAAGAAAAAAAAACAGGAATCTGAGAAATAATAGTAAAATAAAATTAGTCATGAAGAAATCAGTATATTACAAAATGACCAATCAAAAAAAGAAAGAAAGTAAGAAAGAGAAAAAAAGAGCCAAAGAAGCATAAGATGCACATAGATGTAGAGACAGACATGTTCACAAACCCAGTTCACAACTCCTCAAAACTGAAAGCCATAATTTATACACAAATATTGGGGGAAAAGAATAAATAAACAGAACGAAAATGCCCAGACAATATTACGAGGCAAAGAACCTCTAAGGTGTCACTGAGTTCATTTTGTTGGCCATCTACTTCTGGGCATGGCACCTACCCTTTAAAGGAGTTTGTTTCCACAGTGAGGCTTCCTTGGCCAAAGCTCATTTCTCATTTGCAAGTGACTGTCAATGAGAGATAGATTCTGGGGTATGGATGGTAATGTATGTCCACTTATTCTTTCTAGGACTCCACCTGCTGCAGGCCATGCAGGCCCTTTGCATGTTGTTATGGTCTATGAGTTCACATACGCACCATCACTGCTTACTATATCTAGAAGGCCTTGTTTTCTTGGAGTCTGTCATGACCTCTGGCTTTTACACTCCTTCTGCCCACTCTTCTGCACAGTTCCCTAAGTAATGACAAAGGATATTTGGTGGAGACATTCTTTTGGTGGGTTAGTATTCCAAAGTCTCTTAATCTGCATATTGTCTGGGTCTCAGTATTTGTTCCCGTCTGCTTCAGGAGGAACTTCTCTGATGATGATTGAGTAAGGCTAGGATCCATGGATATAGCAGAATGTTGTTGGGAGTCAATTTTTTTTGACTATGATCTTTTAGAACAGTAGTGTTTAAATTTCCCCTAGGTTTCTGGCCTTGGGCTCTTGGCCACAAAAAGAGTGCCTGGTACGGGTTCCATTTCCTGGAGTGGACCTTAACTCAAATAGGATATGGTTGGTTACTCTCAAAAGCTTGGTGGCACTACTGCACTAGTGTATCTCACAGGCATGTCACTCTTGTAGATCAAAGGATTTGTACCAGGGTTGGTTCTTATCTTTTTCTTTTGGTAGTGTGCCAAGTACTTTATACTGCCATAAATACTGGTCTGTAGGGGGTAAAGGCCCTAGGTAGGCACCATCCGGATTTCTCCATGTTCAATGACCTGTGTCAGTTATCAGAAACAAATTCCTAATATCCATTTGTGGAGAGCCACAAATAGTCTTGGCAAAAGACAGGGTTGTTTGAGGGTTCCCATGGGAATGGATTACATATAACCCATTTCCTCTACCGGAAGCTTCCTTTGGTGACAAGAGATGTCCAGTTGGATCCCTATGTTCCCCATTTGGTGATTTCATTTGGATCATTATCATATATGTATATAGTATAGGAAGATTCTATTATATTTAGTTTTCATATAAACCCTACAGTAGCCCTTATTTTTAGCTTTCCTTCACAAACTCCCTTCCCTGCCCTTCTTTTCCCTCCCACTCCAGTCCCCCATCAATCAATTAATAACTATTAATTCTAGTGTTCCTTTCTAGGGAGATGAATTTCAAGAAGACACACTTCTTACAGCAATAAATAACAATTTGATTTTTTGAGACTTTGAGTGTCTGGGTGACCCTGCCTGGATGTACAGAACTTTATTGATGGTATGAGAGAGATCAGGGAGGCTTAAATCCTTCTGAATGGTCTAGAATAGGAAACTCTAAGGGAGAATGGATGATGTGTTGCTTGCTGACTGAGTCCGAGCAGAGGTTCTAGGTTATATCCATACATGGTCTTTGGTTGGAGAAACAGTCTCATAAAACACTTCTGTCCCTAGATATATTTGGTCCTTGTGGAGCTCCTGTCCCCTCTAGGTCATACTAACTCCCCCTTCTTTCATATGATTTCCTGCATTTTGCCGAAGGTTTGGTTACGAGTCTCAGTATCTGCTTTGATACACTGCTAGGTAGAGTCTTTCAGAGGCCCTCAGTGGTAGACTCCTGTCATGTTACTTGTTTTCTCCTACTTCCAATGTCCATCCCATTTGTCTTTCTAAGTGAGTATTGATCACCTTACCCCAGGTCCCCTTTCTTGTTTATTGTCTTTAGGTGTATAGATTTCAGAATGTTTATCATACCTTATAGGTCTATATAAGTGAGTATATACCCTGTGTATCTTTCTCCTTCTGGGATACCTCACTCAGAATAATCTTTTCTAGATCCCACCATTTGCCTGTAAATTTCATGATTTCCTTGTTTTTAATTACTGAATAGTATTCCATTGTGTAAAAACACCACAATTTCTATATCCATTCCTCTGTTGATGGGCATCTGGGTTGTTTCCAGGTTCTGGTCATTACAAATAAAGCTGCTACAAACATGGTTGAGCAAATGTCCTTGCTGTGTCCTTGAGCATCTTTTGGATATATGGCTACAAGTGGTATAGCTGGATCTTGAGAAAGTGCTATTACTAATTGTCTGAGAAAGCACCAGATTGATTTCCAAAGTGATTGTATAAGTTTACATTCCCACCAGCAATGTAGGAAGGTTCCCCTTTCTCCACAATCTCTCCAACATGTGTTGTCTTTTGAGTTTTTTATTTTAGCCACTCTGATGGGTGTAAGGTGAAATCTCAGGGTCGTTTTGATTTGCATCTCTCTGATGGGCTAAGGATATTGAGCATCTCTTTAAGTGTTTCTCTGCCATTCTATATGACTCTACAGAGAATTCTCTGTTTAGCTCCATACCCCATTTTTTATTTGGATTACTTGATTTGTTGCTGTTTAACTTCTTTAGTTCTTTATATATTCTGGATACCAGCCTTCTCTCGGATATACGGTTGGTTAAGATCCTTTCCCAGTCTGTAGGTTGTCATTTTGTTTGGATGACAGTGTCTTTTGCTTTATAGAAGCTTTTCAGTTTCATGAGGTCCCATTTATTGATTGTTGATCTTAGAGCCTGTGCTATTGGTGTTCTGTTCAGGAAGTTTTCTCCTGTGCCAATGAGTTCCAGCCTCTTCCCCACTTTTTCTTCTAATTGATTTAGAGTATCTGGTTTTACATTGAAGTCTTTGATCCACTTGGACTTTAGTTTTGTGCATGGTGATGATTATGGATCTATTTTCATTTTTCTGCGTGTAGACATCCAGGTGGACCAGCACCATTTGTTGAAGATGCTGTCTTTTTTTTTCCCATTGACTGTATTGGCTTCTTCATCAAAAATCAAGTATTCATAGGTGTGTGGATTTATTTCTGGGTTTTCTATTCAATTCTATTGATCCTCCTTTCTGGTTCTATGCCAATACCATGCAGTTTTTATTACTATTGCTCTGTAGTACTACTTGAGGTCAGGGATGGAGATACTTCCAGATGACCTGTTGTTGTATAGGAATGTTTTAGAAATTCTGGGTTGTTTTTGTTTTTCCATATGAAGCTGATTTTACCAATCCATGAGCACAGGAGATCTTTCCATTTTTTGATATCTTTTTCTGTTTCTTTCTTCAGAGACTTGAAGGTTTTTCTTAAACAGGTATTTCACTCGCTGGGTTAGAGTCACCCCAAGGTATTTTATGTTATTAATGGCTGTTGTGAAGGGTGTTGTTTCCTGTTTTCTTTCTTGGCCCTTTTGTCTTTGGTGTACAGGAGGGCTTCTGGTATTTTTGAGTTAATTTTCTATCTAGCCACTTTGCTGAAGGTGTTTATCAGCTGAAGGAGTTCTCTGGTTGAATTTTTAGCATCACTCATGTATACTATCACATCATCTGCAAATAGTGAAACTTTGACCTCTTCCTTTCTGATTTGTATCCCCTTGATCTCCATTAGTTGTCTTTTTGATTTAGCTAGGATATTGAATACTGTGTTGAAGAGATATGGAGAGAGTGGGCAGCCTTGCTTTGTTCCTGCTTTCAGGAGGACTGATTTAAGTTTCTCTCCATTTAATTTGAGGTTGGCTATTGGCTTGCTGTATATTGCTTTTACTATGTTTGGTGTGTGCCTTACATCCCTGATCTCTCCAAGACTTTAAACATGAATGGGTGTTGGATTTTGTCAAATGCTTTTATGGCATCTAAGGAGATGAAAATGTGGGTTTCCTCCTTCAGTTTGCTTATGTGGTGGGTTATATTGAGGATTTCCATATGTTGAACCTCCCTTACATGCCTGGGATGAAACCTACTTGGTCATAGTGGATAATATATTTAATGTGTTCTTGGATTCAGTTTGCAAGTATTTTTTGAGTATTTTTGCATCAATGTTCATAAGAGAGATAGGTCTGAAGTTTTTGTTGTTTTTGTTGAGTCTTTGTGTGGTTTAGGTATCAACGTGACTGTGGCTTCATAGAATGAGTTTGGTAATGTTCTTTCAGTTTCTATTTTGTGGAATAGTTCAAAGAGAATTGGAGATAGCCCTTCTTTGAAGGTCTGGAAGAATTCTGCACTGAATCCATCTGGTCCAGGGCTGTTTTTGAAAGGGAGACTTTTGATGACTTCTTCTATTTCTTTGGGGAATATAGGTCTATTTAATCTTTCTACGTGATCTTGACTTAGTTTTGGTAGATGGAATCTATCAAGAAAATTGTCCATTTCTTTTAGATTTTCAAATTTTGTGGCATACAGGCTTTTGTAGTACAACCTAATGATTGTATGGATTTCCTCAGTGTCTGTAGTTATGTCCCCCTTTTCATTTCTGATTTTGCTGATTTGGATAGTTTCTCTCTGCCTTTTAATTAATTTGGCTAAAGGTTTGTCTATCTTGTTGATTTTCTCAAAGAACCAGCTCTTGGTTTCATTGATTCTTTGAATAGTTTTATTTGTTTTTAACTGATTGATTTCAGCCCTGGGTTTGATTACTCCCAGCCATCTGTTCCTCTTAGTTATATTTGCTTCTTTTTTATCTAGAGCTTTCAGTTTGGCCATTAAGATGCTTGTATGAGATGCTACAAATTTATTCTCGAAGGCACATAGTGATATGAAATTTCCTCTGAGCACTGCTTTCTTGTGTCCCTTAAATTTGGGTATGTTGTACTTTCATTTTCATTGAATTCTAGGAAGTCTTTAATTTCTTTCTTTATTTCTTCCTTAACCTAGCTGTGATTGAGCAGCAAGTTGCTCAGTTTCCATGTGCGTGTAGGCTTTTTGCTAATTCCATTTTTGTTGAGGTCCAGTTTTAGTCCATGGTGGTCAGATAGAATACAGGGGATTATTTCAATCTTCTTGTAACTGTTGAGGCTTGCTTTGTGACCAACTATATGGTCTATCTTGGAGAAGGTTCCATGAGGTGCTAAAAAGAAGGTATACTCTTTTGAGTTTGGGTGAAAAGTTCTGTAGACATTTATTATATCCATTTGATTTAGGACCTCTGTAAGTGAGTTTATTTCCCTATTTGGCTTCTGTCTAGATGATCTGTCCCTTGGTGAATGTGGGGTGTTGAAGTCTTCCACTATTAAGGTGTTGGGATCGATATGTGATTTCAGTTTTAATAATGTTTCATTTATGAATGTAGGTGCTCTTTTATTTCGGGCATAGATGTTCAGAATTGTGATATCCTCTTGGTAGATTTTTTTTCTTTGATAAGAATGAAGTACCCCTCCTCATATTTTTTGATTAATTTTGGTTGATAGTCTATTTTATTAAATATTAGAATAGCTATCCTAGCTTGTTTTCTGGGTTCACTTGCTTCAAAAACATTTTCCATCCCTTTACTCTGAGGTAGTATTTATCTCTGCTGCAGAGGTGTGTTTCTTGGATGCAGCAGAATGTTGAAGCCTGTTTCTGCACCCGATCTGTTAGTCTGTGTTTCTTTATTGGAGCGTTGAGTCCATTGACGTTGATAGATAACAGTGACAAATGAACATCAGTTACTTTTATTGTGGAGTTGGTGGTCTTACTGTGATTCATTACTTGTTTTTCTTTTAATTTTTGTTGGGAAATTATCTGTATGCTATGCTTTCTTGGGTATAGTTGTGTTCATTGGATTGGACTTCCTTCTAGTATCTTCTGTAGGGCTGGTTTGTGTACATATTGCTTAAATTTAGTTTTGTCATGGAATATTTTGTTTTCTCCATCTTTGTTGATTGAAAGCTTTGCAGGTTATAGTAGTCTGGGTTGGCATCTGTGTTCCCTTTAAGTCTGTATGACACCTGCCCTGGTCCTTCTGGCTTTCATAGTTTCTGATGAGAAGTCCGGTGTGATTCTGATAGGTCTACCTTTATATGTTACTTGGCTTTTTTCCCTTGCTGCTTCTAATATCTTTTCTTTGTTCTGTAGGTTTAGTGTTTTGTATTGTTTTGTTTTAGATTTAGTTTTTTGACTATGATGTGATCTAGTCTATTTTCTGATTTAGTCTATTTAATGTTCTGTAGGCCTCTTGTATGTTAATAGACATCTCTTTCTTTTGGTTGGGAAATTTTTCTTCTATGATTTTCTTGAAAGTGTTTTCTGGACCTTCGAGCCTGGAATCTTTTTTTTTATTATTATTTTATTTATTTATTTACTTTTATATCAATCACAGGTTAGGTATTTTGCATCACAGGTGTAGCCCTCTCCCTTATTCCCTCCCACCTTCCCACTCCCTCCCTCATCTCCCTCCTCCCCACCCCCTCCAAGTCCACCAACAGGGGAGGACCTCCTCCCCTTCCATCCAACCCCAGCTCATCCTGTCTCCTCAGTGCTGGCTGCAATGTCCTCCCCTGGGATATAGCCAGTCTGTCACTCCCTGGCTTGTATGGGGGAGGGTCAAAGAGTCAGCCATCAAATTCATGACTGAAACAGTCCCTGTTTCCCTCACTAGGGTCTTCAGTCCGACACCGCGCTATCATGGGCCCCATCTGAGCGGGGGTTCCAGGCCACATCCACACATGGTCCTTGATTGTAGAAACTGTCTCATACAAGACCCCTGGAATCTTCTTTTTCCTCAATTCCTATTAGTCTTAGACTTTGTCTTTTCATGGCATCCTTGATTTCTTGGATATATTGTGTTTGGGACTTTTCTGATTTTACTTTTTCTTTGAAAAAAGTATCAATTTCTGAGAGTGTATCTTCAGCACCAGAGATTCTCTCTTCCATCTCTTGTATTCCATTGGTGATGCTTACCTTTGTGGTTCCTGATCTTTTCTCTAAGTTCTCCAGCTCCAGTGTTTTCTCAGTTTGTGTTTTCTTTATTGATTCTAATTCTTTTTCATGCCTTGTACCATTTCCCTCATCTGTTTGAATGTGGATTTCTGTCTCTCTATGATGGTCTCTATTTTTTTGTTTATTTCTTCTTTATATGGCACTAATTGTATCTCTACTTGTGTCTCTATTTGTTTGGTTATATTTTTCTGAGTTTCTATGAGAATTTTGTTCCTATTTCTTTGCCTCCACTTGGTTGACCAAATCTTTGTTCATTTCCTCTTTAACTGTCTGCATTTGTATGGCTATTGCTCTGAGAGATTTGTTTGTTTCCTCTTTACATACCTCAAATAATTGGGTAAGCATCGTTTTAAAGTCATTTTCCTGTGTTTCCGAAGAATTGGAATATCCATCAATTTGGGGGTTTGCTGGTGAAGCCATGATGTCCTGATTAATGTTGGATATGTTCTTTTGCCGACCTCTGGCCATTGGCTTATCTGTAACCTTCCCTGTTTGATCCTGGATTCTGCAGTTCAGACTGGTAGCATCTGTCTCCGCAATCTGGAGAATTCTTCAGGAAGCTGAGAGAGGTCCCGTGGCCTCAGCATGTGAGTTGGTGCTTCAGTTATACCTGTGGGAGGAAAGTCTGCAGGCGCAGAAGGACAAATGCTGGCAAGTGTGTGGGTGGAAATGTGCCTGGAAGTGGGCCTCAAGGGACAGAGTGATAGAGAATGTTGAACCCTTGAGTGTGTGGGAGGGGCTCTGCCGTGCAGGCATCTAAGGGGTTACTTGTGCATGCGCTGTAGATGTAGCAGGCACTGGTGATAATCGTGGCACAATTTCCTCATGCAAGTTCCCTGAATACCAGAGTGGCCTATAGGCCATTGGTATTTGCCTCTGTCTGAGCTCCCTGAGTTATCCATCTGAACTCCACTGTTGGACCCACAGAGTAGTAGGTCCTGATGTCTCAATAGTCCCTCTGTTTCCCACAATGGGTGTGTGGGTGTGAGGGGTCCGATGCCTGGCCATTGGTTTGGAAGGACCCTGGATCTGGGGCTCTGCAGGCACTCAAGGGTGCACTCAGTCTCAAGCACATCACATCAGCAAGGATCAGGGTATCCGGGCTCTCTACTACTCTGGTTTGGACCTGCTTAGTCATATGCAGGAGGACTGATGTGCTCTGCCAGTTCACTGCTGCTGCAGCCGCCAGGTTAGGAAGTCCAGCTACAGCTGGAGACTGGGATGCTGTTCCAGACGCCTTCTGGGAAGTCCTGGGAGCCCTCCACTGTGCTCTCCACACCTGGGACGCCCAGTACCTGGTGTGCCTAGACCCTACAAAGGCCAGGGTCTGTTGGACTTTGGTGTCCATATAGCCCACTATCTGCCATGGAGGGTTTCAGCTGCCTGTACAGTAAGTGGCTGGGAGACCCTGCGGAGTTGCTATGGCTGCTCGCAGATTTGGGACATGGGGAGGATGGTGCCACAGATCTGGGACTCTGAAGCGCCAGAGTTGGCGACAACTGAAACCAGTGAAAAGATGGTGAGGCTTTCTAAACAAGAGGGAACATCACACGAGGTGAGACCTTTAGTCTCAGGACACCTGCGACTCAGAAATTGTGCGTGCTCGTCACTGCCATCTTGGATCCCTCGTGGTACTTTCTTCTTAAGGGAGAAGTAAAAGGTTTGCAGGGAATACAGGAGATTCTGCCACGTTGTGTCTATTTGGCTCCTTTATTTGCGTGCTAGGAACATGGATATATGAACAGTTATTATCTTATTTATGATCTGTTAATTGCTTATATTTATCAATATTCATATAAATTCAGAATGTAAATATATGCATGCACAATGTATTTTTGAACTTATGACTTATTTTTATATTTCCTATATGTCTGCAAGATTTTCATCCTCATAGGCAGCAATCTAATACAGTGGAAAGGAAAAAAAATTGAGATCAGTATTACTATTTGTGTAACCATGGTCAGATAATTCCCCTGAACTATAGATTTTGTAGCCAAAATAGAGAAATTATAAGGCTGTTATCGAGTCTCAGTGAGATACTTGATGATAAGTTTCTTGACAAGGTATACAGTGTTATATAAATACATTATGTCATAGAGAAAAAAAACTCACATATTTCAGGTGAAATTAATAGTATTTGACATAATTGTAGGCATAGAGAAAAGAATCAGTTCTATTTTTGAAGAGTTGATCATAGCTACTAAAATGTAAGTATAGCAGATGTAGTAACCTCATCAAGGTTACAGATAGGAGATTACAAACATTTGTTCTCAGTCCTTGGCATGATCATCACTCATCTAAGAACAGAAGAATATGTTCTGCTGCACTTCTGAATCATGCCTTCTATGAAAGAGAGAGGAGAATTACATGAGAAAATCTCAGTTCAAACTTTGGGCATGTAGCTTCACTTTTCTACCTATAAGCCCCCTTAATTGAACAACAGAAACAATAATAGTGGACATCTTGGAAGTGGTTCTTAGTGTCCTTTTACCTAAAGCCTGTGTCAGACACCTCTCTGGAAGACAGTGAGTGGAGGCTGGAAGCTGTCACCGATGTCACAGGCTTGACATTCACAGGCTTGTGTAGGAATACTCTGATTGTCACTGCAAAAATGGCAGATTCCATCTTTTTAAAACTATTATAAATAAGACTCGATCCTTATCTTACTTTGGGCTGACATTACAATCACTTAAGTAAATCCAAAAACAAATTGAATCAACTTTTTTGCCAACATGAGTTTATCAAAAGTTTTCAGTTCTGTCAATACTTTATTAATTTCCATGTGACAGAAAATGCACATTATATGCATCATCAATATTCCTCCCCAGCTGTTCTTGCCTGTTTCATCATTTGCCAATTGTTTTTTATATCTTCTTTCATGCAGATAAAACTCAAAGGAAAACTCAGAGTGTCACTTTTGTCCCCCACTCTTCAAAATCTCCACTTTTTATAATTCAGGGTTTCAACCACTTAAGACAACATCAAACACCGTGGTCAAACCATGACCGAACTGTCACTAGTTTCTCAGTTTCACCGTATAATGAATATTTCAACCCTACCCTTGTTCTATCAAGGAAGAACTGTTCACAATCACAGAGACCCCAGCTCATCCTAATGCTTTGCCTGCCAGACACAGCCATCTGCCTCTCTTCCTGCCCCTAACCCACCATCTCAGAGATGCTTGTCTTCTGTATTTAGAAAAAGAAAATACCCAATAGCAACCTAGTTTGTTCAACTTTACTCTTTCTACTTTTCTGTTTCCACAGTGTTTATACAAGAAAATCATATGCAAACTCTAATACATAATGTAGGTACGGATAGAAATTAGAGTTTGCTTTCTGGCTTTTCCATTATGATTAGGTGCTCCAGAATTGCCAGGAGAGCAATCAATTATTCTGTGGTTCCCATGGTAGCTATTTCACTGCCATTGCAAGGAAATAGCCACAGACAATACGCAAACAATTGGATATAACTGGAGTCCCAAAAAATTATGCTTTTAAAGTTGGTTGTAATGGAGACTCAGCTGCTGGTATAGTTTGCTGACCCCAGTTTAAAAGCGAATAAGATGGTGATGACTATGGAATTGAAACAAACAACTAGTGGGCAACCTAGTAAGGAGAACAAGGGACTATTTCAGACATGAAGTCAATGGCTGGCTCTTTGACCTCCTCCCCCGCCCCCCCCCCCCGAGGGAGGAGCAGCCCTGCTAGGCCACAGAAGAGGACATTGCAGCCAGTCCTGAAGAGACCTGATAAGCTAGGGTCAGATGGAAGGGGAAGAGGTCCTCCCCTATTAGTGGACTTGGAGTGGGGCAGGGAGGAGATGAGGGAGGGAAGGGGGGATGGAGAAGGAATGCTGGAGGGGGCTATGGCTGGGATACAAAGTACATAACCAGTGATTAATATAAAATAAACATTTAAAAAAAACCAAACAACTAGAACATTTGAGAATCTGCTACTTGGTAGGTGCTTGTACTGAACATTATGTAAGGGGACACTTTCAACATTATAAGTTAGTATCAGACACCTCTATTTAGAAACATCAAATTTCTTAAAATATTAAATATATTCTCCAATTCCCAGTAGCTGGAATGTATCTGCTTATAACATTCTTAAAAATTTGGTTGCCCAGGAGCAGCCTAGCTAGATCCCAGAAGAGGACATTGCAGCCAGCCCTGAAGAGACATGATAAGCTAGGATCAGATGGAAGGCGGGGAGATCCTCTCTATCAGTGGACTTGGAGGAGGCAGGGAGAAGATGAGGGAGGGATGGGGAGAGTGGGAGGGAATGAGGGAAGAGCTACGGCTGGGATACAAAGTACATAACCTGTGATTAATATAAAAATAAATAAATTACTTAAAATTTGGCTGCCCTTACTAACTTAACTACAAATGGGATGGACATTGGATGTAGGAGAAAACAAGTAGCAGGACAAGAGCCTACCACAGAGGGTCTCAGAAAGACTCTAGCTAGCAGTGTATCAAAGCAAATGTTAAGACACATAACCAACCCTTTGGCAGAGTGCAGGGAATCATATGAAAGAGGGGGGAGTTAGTATGAGCTGGAGAAGACAGGAGCTCCACAAGGACCAAATATATCAGGGCACAGGGGTCTTTTATGAGACTGTTTCTCCAAGCAAGGACCATGTATGGATATAACCTAGAACCCCTGCTTGAATGTAGCAAATGGTAGCTCAATATCCAAGTGGGTACCCTAGTAAGGGGAACAGGGACTATTTCTGTCATGAACTCAATGGCTGGCTCTTCGACCCCCCCACCCCCACCCCGAGGGAAGAACAGCCTTGCTAGGCCACAGAAGAGGACATTGCAGCCATTCCTTGAAGAGACCTGATAACCTAGAGTTAGATGGAAGGGGAAGAGGTCCTCCCTTATCAGTGGACTTAGAAAGGAGCAGGGAGGAGATGAGGGAGGGATGGGGAAGATAAGGAGGGAATGCAGGAGGGGGCTATAGCTGGGATACAAAGTACATAACCTGTGATTAATATAAAATAAAACTGTTAAAAAAAAGAATTTCCCAAAGCCCTTCCAGTTCTAATGTTATATCAATCTTTGCCACTGTTGAAGAAATGAGTTTCTGAAAACACTCTCTCTATCCATATTTGAGCAAGTACTTACCCTCATCTTAGGGCTACATTTGCTACATTTGCCTTTGTGAACATATGGAGTCCCATGTGGGGACATTTGTTCAAATTCCAGAACTTTCAGAGGCTTTTTGATGCTTGCTTTAGCAGATGTTAAATAGAATTTTTTAATGAGCTTTAAGGTAGGATGGAACAGTTGATTAACTTAGCTGTGGGAGTGAAGGATGGGATTCACTTTATCCTTGAAAAGATTGGACTTGATGGCTTTCTATTCAGGATTATGATATCTGTAACTTGAGAAGTTCTTTTAAAAATCACTCTGGGACTTAAGAGTCAGATGAAGATACAATTCAGTTTCCCTGAATTTTTCTCAATAAGGCTAGTAATGAGACTCAATAAGATGGGTTTTTAGTGACTGTAACACTCCTTGACAAGGACTGATTAAGAAGCAGTTTCTTTCGTGTTTTTTTTTTTTTTTCAGTTAATGTCAAGAGTGAATAAAGATGATAATTCCTGTGTCTCAGGGCTCATTCAGAGCGATGAATCCACGAACTTTAGCTGTGTCCAAGGACAGCCTCACCACTGTGCACTTAACTCAAGGCTAAGTTATTACTTATCTCAATTGCTCTAGTGAAACATTGGGCTTTGTGGAAAAAGTAGAAAATAATGCAGAGGAACCAATGACAAAGAAAAGCAAGGATAGACACGATGTCTGTGCAATGCCACCAATAACTGATAGACCAGGGCTATAATTAAGTGTATTCCTAATCAGAAAATTCTGATTTTACAAAAATATGATAGTTTTACAGATCCAAGAGGAGTGCTGAAGTTCATGAAGAGATAAACACAGATGAGTCCTCGAGCATGAAATCTTTTCATCTACTTCATAAGACAAAACTGAAAATTGATCCACAAGAAAACTTTGTTTCCTAAGTAGATAATTCCAACTGGGACTATGAGAGAAAACATGGCTCTCTGCTAACTCTAGACTGATTTTAGAGTCACAGGGATATATTCTTTTCATTATGATGCTGAAGCAAGTTTGTTTCTACACAGGCAAGAAAGAAATGGAAGCAGAAGCAGCTGCTGGACCTAAGATGAACATTTAGATGATAAATTATGCAAATTATTAACCCTGAATCAGATGGCATCGGGGATTAGGATTTTTCTGAGAATCAAGGGAAGTACCAGATGTATAGAACGCTGACACATTAATGCCTTCATAATGTAGTGTGGGATGAGTAAATGGTACCTCTGAATCCAGTGTGCCTGGGTACTAACCAGATGAGATGAAGGTTATTTTAGTCTATATGGATAGATGAATAAATATATGATAGATAGGTAGGTATCCAAAGGAGCCCAGGATATATAACACATATTTAGATAAACTTATAATAAATCAAGAAGGACAAAAAGCATTTTTTATGCACAGAATTATAAACAGGAGAAATTTCTTCAGTGACTTATCTCATATGTGTGAGTCTTATTTCTCAAAGTCTTTCCAGTTGAAGATTGTGCCATGTCATTGTTATGGATTCTACAGAACTCTGAGGAGTAGTGCAAATCCATAAAGGCCAGCAGGGTATTTGATTTTAGAAGCACATGATTTTCATAGTACTAAAGTCAGCATGAACTAAGGTGAGCATGCTCCTGACTTTCTACACAAAATAAAAGCATTCAAGACTTGAAAAGTGAGAAAGAAAGTAGAGGAGGTTTTTATTATTGGTTTATTGACTTGACATAACTTCAGACTATAGGAAACCAACGGAGAGGAATAGCAAGTCTTTCCTCAAATGTTTTAACAATTAGTGTGCCTCAGAATAGATTGCCCAGTGTCAAGAATCTTAGGTCACCATTCAAAACCTCCCCAAATAAACTAGATATCATATATTATATGAACCAATAGTGGTGATGGGTTTAGATACTGTCCAGTAATTAATATCTGTGAGAGACAAGAGCAATGTTCCTATTGGCACCTCATTTTTGAGCAAGAAAACATCTCTTAGCAGATGTTACTAAGGGCATTTTCAATACTCAGAGGTAAAATGAAAAAAAAAAAGACGGAAAATTGCTTCAGAAACTTAGGTTGGTCCTGGCTACTTGAGCTATTTTAACAGGAGGGAAGAAAAATATTTAATTAAAAATTCTTTTTTGTGTTAACTAATTTAGGGCAGGTTAGTGTTCATTATCTTAGTAGTAAAAGAAAACCTTAGTGAATATACCTTTTCATAAGAGTTTATCAGCCAAGATATTCATTAATATTATATAATTAATTAAGTTGTTGTTAAAGCATTCTTTCTGCTGTCTTGGATGTTTGTCAAATTAAAAATATCCACAGACATTGTGATATATGCAAAGGCACAAACTACCTCTTCTAAATGGAGCTTTGGAAATATCCCAAAGTATAAATATCCATAAGCATTGTGAGTTATGCAAAGGCACAAATGAGATCTTGTAAGAGGAACTGCAAACTTTGCTCAAAGCTTGTACCATAGTCCAGTCACTGATAATATTTACAGCACAGACAGAGCAAGTCTGACCAACATGGGTGAGATAAATGCTTTTTAGACGGAAAAACACCCCAAATGAAAGGATGTTGAATAGTTCTTTACACACCAATGGATTCAATGTAGAGCCCCAGTGACTGTGGGGCCCAAAAATGCCCGAAACCCTTATGTAAATGTTCTTTCCAGTGATAAACCCGCTTGCACAATTCAATGTTTCTGTTAAAAATAAAATGAAAGTTTGATAGATACAATCTGGCGGTAAATCTCATGCAATCTGATGAAGTTAAAATGTGGGAGAAGTTACTTAGATTGTCAACTAAATACCTTTCAAAAATGTAATACATGGCTGGAGAGATGGCTCAGTGCTCAAAAGCTGTTCTCTCAGCACCCACATGGCAGCCCACAACCCTATATAAATCCGGTTCCAAAGATTATGACAACCTCTTGGCCTCCACATGTATCAGGCATTCATGTGGTTCATAGACGTAATATAGGCCAAACAACCCATACATACAAAAAAAAATGAATAAAACTTAAAAACCTTGAAACTCATGTATTTGAAACTGTAATATTATGTTTGCGTCATTGAAAATTACACTTCATATAAGTAATTGTTAATATATCCATTAATTATTAATGGATGATTTTGAATGAAACCTTTTCTTTGTTTATATAACAAATGAACGAAATATGAGTAAATTACTATGTTCAGAGCAACACACATGAGCAATACTCACATAAAGTAGGTGTGAAAACTGACACAACCCTTTGAGGACAGTCACCTTTACAGTGGTGTGATTAGCAGGATAGAATGGGATCTATAAAGACAAAAAGTCCTTCCTAAATTCACAGTTAACATGCGATGAGACTGGGTCTAAAATTCATCCTCTATCAGCCTAATTGCTACAGCGGGAGATTCTCTAGAAATAATGAGTATTCTCCATTATTCTCTAGAATAAGTAGTTTCCAGAATAATGGAGGATTTGAAAACAGAGATACGGATGCCTTGTCTTACGCATGTGTTCAGGAAGGCTAAGGAAAACAGGGATTTTAGAAGCAAAATGAGTACAGATATGAAATGAAAACATTGATTGTAGGATCATATTCTAGAAGATTATATTAATTCATTTCTGCATCCAGCCAGTGGTTCTTATGTCTCATGTAGGTCACAGAAGAAAGTTCTTGCTATAAGCTTTTGTTTCATGAGAGAGCATCAATGACTTTGAATAATTCTTATCCTAACCATATAAACATGAGGAATATGCCCCTTCTCAATTGTATAGCTCTACTTTGTTTGGTTGGATATAAGGAGCTGCATATTGATATAACAACTTTCCTACACCTCTGTTTTGCAATAAACCCATACATATATACTCATTTATTGCACATACGTGTACTTTTGCAGTTTTAATTTTTTTACTGAAAATATACTTTTATACAATATAATCTGATCATGGTTCCCCCAACTCCTCCCAGATCCACCATACACTTAAATTTAAATGTTCACTTACATAGCATTGAGATCTCTATTTGGATTTCATGACAATGTAATAAAATAAGAAGACAAATAACTCTATACTTTATAGCTAATATCCACTTATAAGTAAGTATAAGTATACCATGCATGTCTTTTGGGGATTGGGTTACCTCACTGAGAATTATTATTTTTCTAGTTCCATATATTTTTCTGCAAATTTCATGATGTCCTTGTTTTTAACAGCTGAGTAGTATTCTATTATGTAAATGTACCACATTTTTTTTATCCATTCTTTGGTTGAGGGACATCTAGGTTGTTTCAAGTTTCTGGCTATTATGAGAAAAAAAATTGCTATGAACATAGTTGAACAAGTGTCCTTTTGGTATGGTGAAACATCTTTTGGATATATTCCCAGTGGTTGAATAGCTTGGTCTTGAGGTAGAACTATTCCTAATTTTCTCAGAAACTGTCAGATTGATTTCCATGGTGGTTGTACAAGTTTGTGCTCCCAGCAGCAATGGAGGAGTGTTCCACTTCCTCTATAACTTTTGCCAGAATTTGATTTTGCTTGAGAGTTTTATCATAGCAATCATGACAGGTGTAAGATGGAGTCTCAAGGTTGTTTTGATTTGCATTTCCCTGATGACTAAGGACATTGAACAGATAGGAGGGCCTCAGGATCTCACTCAGAAAGAGAAATAAAATAAGCATTGAAGGTGGATAAGAGAAGGGATGGTGAGGAGAGTAAGAATGGGAATTAGAAGTAAGGAGAACAGAGAGGAGAAGGCCAGGTAAAAGAACGGAAATTGGAGAGCTGGCTCAGTGGTTAAGAGTACTGTCTGCTCTTTCAAAGGTCATGAGTTCAATTCCCAGTGACCACATGGGGGCTTACACCATCTATAATGTGAACTGATTGCCTCTTCTGGCAGATGTAAATGCAGATAGAACACTCATATACATAAAATGAATAAATCTTTTAAAAAAGGAAATTGAAGGTGGGGAACATCTCTGAAGTTTGCCAGAGACCTGGGATATGGGAAGCCCCAATAAGTCTACAGGGGTCATTCTAGTTGAGGAACCTAGCAGTGGGGACTACGAAGCCTGAAGTGGCAACCTCTTCTAGTCAGGCTTCTAATAGAGAGATAAGGGTACCAAACACCCATAAAACCTTCAACCCCAACTTTGTCCTGCCTACAAGATGTGCAGGGACAAAGACGGAACAACCAACCAAAGACTGGCCTTACTTGAGATTCATCCCATGGGAGAGATCCAATCCCTTACATTATTAATGTTACTCTGTTATGCTTATAATCATGAGCCTAGCCTAACTCCTCTGTGAGGCTTCACCTAGTAGTAGCTGATGGAAACAGATGCAGAGACCCACTGCCAAACATTAGACACAACCTGAAAGCTGTGCGGAAGTGTTGGGAGAACAATTGAGGGATCCAGGTGGGTTAAGGACTCCACAAGAAGACCTACAGCATCAACTAACCTGGGCCCATGGAGGCTCACAGAGACTGAACCACCAACAAAAGAGCATGCATGAACTGGTCCTAGTCCCCACAGACATATGTAGAAGATGCACAAGTTGGTTGTCGTGTGGTTCCCCCCAACAACTGGAACATGGACTATGATGGCTCCCTTTGGATCCCATTGCCCTAATTTGGCTTCTTTGTCTGGTGTCAGTGGGAGAGTATGTGCCTAGTCCTGCAGCTACTTAATGTGCCAGACATGGTTGGTTCCCATGGGAGACCTCCCCTTCTCTGAGGAGATAAATATGGGAGAGTGAGGAGTATGGGGAGAAGTGTGAGAGGTGGGGCTGGGATGAGGGGAGGGGTGCAATCAAGATGTAATGTGCATATATAAATTAATGAAAATTAGGAAGAAGACAAGTGATAAGGATAAACAAAGGTCTAAAACAGTATCAAGTTTAAGGAATGGCATTTTGGGTGTTCACAGCTAGTAGTTATCAATGGGACTCAAGGAATAGTGACATTCTACGGTATTGGAAGAAAAATGCTAGACTGTGATCACTTAAAATCTGTGCAAGGAGTTTACATATGTCTCTACACAAATGTGTGTTATTTTATGATGCTAGATTATTTTTGTTGGTGGTGGTTTGACTATTTATGTGATAATTATGATTTAGTGCTAGTAGTCTGTTCTAATCTTACCATTTTCTAACATTTAATGGATCTGCAGGAAAGGAAATAATCAAAGGCTATCTACAAGTGTTTGGGGAGGTGAGATAGAAATCGTCACCGAGAACAAGCACTGCGCTTTCCACTGCTCTGAGAATTTCCAGGCTAAGACAGGAATGACTTGGTAATATCTAAAATGAAGCTGAGTTCAAGCTAAACTTACTTGTAATAATGGAGGAGGCAATAAAGGGCATTTCAGCATCCTGTAACTACATATTTATAGAGCTCCAATTTATCAGCCCATCTCCTATCAGTCTTCTACTCAACCAATAACATCAACAGATGTTAACCACCTTCTTGTGTAACTTAATTCAGACTAACATTTGTAGTCTCTACCACTTTTCAATTTCTCAAGTGAATTGTCACTTGGGAAGACGCTCAATCTTTGTCTTAGCAGTCTATCTCGACTGTGAGTGATTTGTGGTCCATGATGAAAATGATACCATGCACTGTTGTCTTCATGATTTCTAGGAAGAGGTAGTTTTTTAGATCACTATTTCATCAACAGTTTTGTCTCTGGGTCTTGAAGCCTACTTGATTTCATTGATATTTTACATGAAAGCCTCAGATCCTATGGAAATCCAGATTTACTATTTGACTTGTTCAACAAGAGATGAGCTGCATGCATAAGGCAGAAACATGCTACTTCTGGATTGCGATAGAGAGTAGTCTAGTGCCACACATGAAATTGAACTTCCTGATAACTAGAAAAAAACATGCAAGGTATCCAACTACATTTTCCTGAGAAATACTCAATACCAGATCCCAAACTGCTCTGGATTAGTGGAGATCATCACAGAGTATTCAGGAGGCATCGAAACTTTCTACCTTAAAGACTTCCTTTTTAAACTACCTTTTGGATTTCTGCCTTGGAAAATATGATCAGGGTGTTTTTCAGTAATTCAGTTTTATTACTAAATGGAATAGCAATGAAAACATGAACAAAACAGACAAGAAATACAGAGAAATCATTTTAACCAACCAAATAACTGTTTACAGCTTGTAGAAAGCAATTAAATTCCATCTAATATTATAACTCAGTATAACCCAACTTAATCTGGTACACAAACATACACATGTAATTGTCACAACATCATGAAACATAAGCTAGTAGTTATATGAGAGTACCTACAGACCACTGGCATAAGCACTTCCCTAAAGCTTAAAAATACATTAAATATAGTCAGAAGTAAAATAACCCTTTACACAGATATAACATTTCCATGAATTTCTACAAGCATCAAAATTGATGTTTTAAACAGCAGACATACTAAGATCTGAGTCACTAAAAGGGTTAAATAAAACCTGCTTTGACAGCAGAATCCAATAGTTTTAGAGAAAACATCAAGTATTCTAGGCTGAGAGGCTTTTGCCGGGCAACAGATCTGATGGATAATACAGTGATAATATTTGTATAATAAATTCATATTCAATTATAGCATATTACATATCACTGTAAACGTATATACTATAAATGCATATCATGGGCTTGCAAAATCCTTTTAATTTGTTTTGCAGTCTCACATCCTATTATCTCTTTCTCTCTGTCTGTCTCTCTCCATTCATCTGCTTCAGCTATTTTTCCAAATATTACCATGCTGTTCAATGATGGTCAACTAACCATTAAAAAATTCGACCTTGTCCAACTTATAAATCTTCACTATTTAAGGTGCATTCTCAATCCTGTATTTGTGGAGACAGAAATAACAGTATGTGATTCACTTAAGAGAACACGAGCTTGAAGAAAGCCTATGGTTGCCATGAAGTACTAGCAGTAAGGCATCAACTTAAGAGTACAATAGTGATTCCACATTTCTAATATGTATAATTATTCTGGTGCCAGGACAAATAAAGTGCATCCACATGAGAGGTAGAATGAAGACATTATTTTTGTTGATACATTTTCCAAACATAAAAGTTAGACTTTCTTCAGAGAAGAAAATCTATTTCATGAGTGCAAACACATTCCTATTTATTTCCATGACAGGCAGCATTAACACATTACTATACACTTTACTTCTGAGGCCAAGTGGTCTCTTGTGCAATCTGTCAAAATGGTGTTCCCAGGAGCTAGTGCCAACTAGAATCAGCAGGCAAGCTAAAACCTCTTTGTCATTCTTTCACTGAGAATGAAAGTGCCAAACATAGAATTTAATTCCTTCAAGAGTCATCTAAGGAGGATCTAAATACATATATCTTTTTGTTTGTTTGTTTGTTGCTCCTTATGTAAATCAGGATCTTAAAAATGGGCTTTTAGGTAGCTTCATTTATTTATAATACAATTTTACTTTTCTTAAATTTTGACAATGTAGTGCATAGGTACTATACTTCAAAGATTTCCTTATTGCTCCATCTCTTCTCTAACTCGCTCTATGTTCCCCTATCAAATTCATGGCCTTCGATTTAATTATTACTGCTACATATGCTCACATATCTGTGTGTGTATTTGTGTATATAAGTGTAGCCTGAGTTCATTTATGTAAGCCCAGGTAAGAACAAAAACTCAAGTGACAACACATGCTGGAGATGTTGTGGAGAAAGGGGAACCGTCCTCCATTGCTGGCGGGAGTGTAAACTTGAACAACCACTTTGGAAATCAATTTGGTTGATTGATTTTTCAGAAAATTAGAAATATTGTTGAGCTTTAATGGGTACACCCTCCTTATCCTAGATAGAAGACACTATCTCCAGCAAAAATCCTGTTTCTCTGGCACTTAGGATCCTCCCATTCACCTTCCACAAATTTCCCTGAGACTTAGGTGTTGGAGTTATATTATAGATACATTGTTTGAGGTTGGAAAGTCCCACAGTCTGTTTTTATCTGTATTTTGACCAGTTGTGAATTTCTGTGACAGTTTCCGTCTGCCACAAAAGGAAACTCCTTTGTTGGAGGATGGGAGCTGTAGATGGAGGAGCAAGCATTCAGAATGCACAAAAAAAATTTACTCTGGTTTAAGAAATTGGCAGTAGTTGGTACTCCTCTAGGGTCCATGATTTTACTGGGCATGGGTAGTTGGCTAGATTTGCAGTATCACATGTGAATTATCTGCTATTCAGCAGGCCTTAAATTCAATTAAACAGCTGTTGGTTACTCACAAACTAAAAGTGCCTCTGCTATATTGTCGGGATGTCTTGTTAGGCTGGATACTGTTGCAGCAGGCTTTGCAGTTGGGTAGGATTTTTGATTGCTTCTCACCCTGGAAGTTTTCATAGTGTCTTCAGGTAATATAGGAACTAGTCCTCAGGAAGGATGCTCCAAGTTCAATTCCAATTCTACTCCTGCAAGTCCTGTATCTGCAGTAAGTAAAGTCTTCAGCAAACAGGCCTTAGCTTCAAGCTCTGGGAGGCAATTGAGGGCAAAGGCGATAGCCTAGATTATTTAGAGGTCTCTTAGATTCCCCTGACTTGAAGAAAGTTTTCACATGCCTGACACTGGGGTTTTCATGAGATCCTCTGTGGCTCTTGGGGGAGCAATAAAACCCATGTGCTTTAACTACATTTAAATTATGTGTGTGTTCAAGTATAGTATATATGTATTTTAAGTAAACATGAAATATGTTTCTTTAGTAAAGAGACAAAGTCATCAGTTTTACTCCTCCAAATGTTTACACTCTCCTCTCTCCTAAATTTCACAATTATATAATTCCAGTCCCTTTGAAGTTTCTTTCACCTTCTTTGTCGCTTAAATTCATCCTCATTGCTATTGGAGTTATTCTTCCCTTTTCTCAAAATTTCCTTCAACTTTTATTTCTGAATTTATGAGGAAGCTGAAGCTTAGGCAACTTGGAGAACCACATGCCTTCAAAATGCCTTCTAAATGATAATCCATTAACCACTGGTATTGAAAGTCCTCTGGGAATATTCCAAAAGCTGAAGACCCACTGCAGGTTTATTTGTCCAAATTGTTGGAAGAGGACTGCTGGTGTGTGTGTGTGTGTGTGTGTGCGCGCGCACGCACGCACGCCAGCACACAGGTGGGCACTCGTGTATGCACAAGCTCATGTCCACACTAATACATACACACACATACATAGAGAGAGAGAGGGAGAGTCTATATATAGGAAAGTAATGAGTATATAATTTTTAAAATCCCCTTCAGGCTTCTAACATACAACAAAGTATTCACATAACTTTTCATGTTTTGCACTGAGGGTTTTATTCCTTTTTACTCATCCCTCCCAGAAGCAGTTGAACCTCACAGAACTTATCTCTATGATGTAAATCTTTCCTCTGTATGTTTCTATTTCTGACATTCCTTTTCTCATATACTACCAAACCCCAGACACTTAGTTGTTTCTTACCACTAAGAGCATTTCCATGCATTATTCCTGTCTTTACACACATGCTCTCTCTCTAAAGTGGCACTCTGTGATTAAGCATGGGATGCTCTCAGGGTGAAATAATGGCACTCTCTGGACCTAAAGCTTTTACTGAACTTATCTCTGTTATTAAAATGAAGACCCAGGATTTAAAGGACATGGTCAAGGGAATGAATATGTGACATTCTTTTTCTTCCTCTCTAACCAAATATATACATTTCTAAAGCAGTATTACTTGGATCATTTCTAGCCTTCTCTTATTCATAACAAAATAATATCAGTAATTATTAATTCTGGGGAACACATACATATATATTGTTCAGATAAATTTTCTAATTGTGTACTTTTAGATAAAGCCTATATCAGTACACTCTGCTTCCAACTCAAAATATTTTCCTGTACTCTACATGATACAGAAACTTGTATATCTGTTCCCTGTAGACATTTTGTTTCATGGCCATGAGTTTAAATACTATGCAACTTATCTTTTTGATAACAACCTTGGGTTCTTTCTTTACATAATCTAAGAAATGGTAACAACTATGATTCATTCATGAGCAGATGACTATATTTTTTAAAATCGATTGATTGTTTTTCAATACATTTTTGTCTCTTAACCTCTATCTTCTTCTAAATTATGGAGTAAAAAGAAATAAGCACACTCCAAATTTTCTAGTTTAGGAGTGTGCAGTGGTTTGAATGAGTATGGACCCATAACTCATATATTTGAATATTTGGTTCCCAGTTGGTGAAACTGTTTGGGAAGGATTAGGAGAAGTGGCCTTGTTAGAGGAGGTGTGTCACTAGGTGTGGACTTTGAGGTTTCAAAGCCCCAATCTTATTCTTCTGTCTCAGCCTGTACTTTTCTGGTCAGGTGTGAGCTCTGAGCTACTGATCCAGCTTCATGCCTCCCTGCCTGCTACCATTCCTCTCACTATGATGGTAATAGACTCATCGCCTGAAACTGAAAGAAAGCCCCCAATAAAATGCTTTCTTTTATATGCTGCCTTGGTTATGTCTTGTGAAGAGACATGATAACCACAAGCAACTTGTCTATAGGAAATAATTAATAAGGCTGGGTTACAGTTTTGCGGATTTAGTCCATTATTGTCATGGTGGAAAACATGGCAGTATGCAACAGACATGGTGCTAGAGAAGGAGCTGAGCATTCTACATTTTGATCCTCGGGCAGCCAAAGGAGACTACCACACTAGGCCTAGCTTGAGCATAGGTGACTTCAAAGCCCCTTTCCATAGTGACACACTTCCTCCAACAAGGCCACATCTACTTTATCAAGGCCATGCATCCTAACAGTGCCACTCCCTGTGGTCCAAGCTTTCAAACGCATGAGTCTGTGGGGGCCACACCTATTCAGACCACCACAGACATGTCTTCTAACAATAATAGAACAGTAATTAAGACAGAGGGAAAAAGAGATATGTTTCCAACACAGAGTATAAACCACTTAATTTGAGTAGTCACTGAAAATAGACAAATATTTTGTCTAAGAGATAGTCATTTTTCATGATCCTTAATATATTGAAAATTAACTAGAAAATATTAATAAATACTCAGTAAACATTTGTTTAATCTGTACCATGTATGACAGGCACTACCTTGTGAAAAAAAGATCCATTGGGTAGACAAAATTATCTTTATAGACTTTTTACTTATTTAGTTAGTTAGTTATTTGTCTATTTATTTATTTAATGTAGATGCATGCATTCCCTGCATGTATGTAAGTGTACCATATGTGTGTAGTGGTGGGGGAGAACATAAGAAGGCGTGGGACCCTTTGAAACTGATGTTACAAATGGTTGTGAGCTGCCATCAGGGTGCTGGGAATCGAACCTATGCTTTCTGGCAGAGCAGCCAATGCTCCTATCGCAGTGACATGCCTCTGGCCCCTGGTCTACACTTCTTATTCCCAAGCTTAAAGATAGGAAACTAAAAAATACATTTTCATTTTATTTTATTTTAATTTTTCACAAAGAACCTTAGAATCTGCGCCATAGTTACAGTGTGGACTCCTCTGTTTCTGGGATCTGATACCTAAGAGCAAGTATTTGTGGGAAATCTAGAATTTAACTTGTCTGCCTCTTATTTCTTTATTATGTAAATTAAAAATGTATGCGTAAATTTTTGCATGAATTGCTCTGTCTGGTCTCAAACTACTTTTGATTTTAATCTTCTGGCTTCTTCTCATTCTCTAGCTCATTCTGTCTTCACCTGTGTCTAGTGTGTTCTCTCTGCAACCTGTCCCTGTAAAACTGTCCTAGTAAAAAATGTGCAGTAAGAAAAATGAGAGAAGATCTGAAAAGGATTTTCAGGGTAAACATCCCAAGCACTGGAGTGGTGTTGCATAATCACTTTTGCTAAGAGCCTATGTTAATTTTAGAGCTACTGATTTCTAGCATAATAAGATCTGTCAACTGCAAGTCATCTCACTGTCCCCGCAATGCAAATAGACACTCACATTATCTTGAATACAGAGGATAGATATTGTCATTATGGAGAAAAGAGAAAAGGTGACAGGGATGTCCCATTTCTTGTTTCGTTCTGGTCACATTTCATTTTAATGTGATTAAGAGCCACTTGACACTTTAATCAGGGTGGAATCTCACATGCCTCCATTGCTTAGGCTATGACAGGAGACAGAGTGTTGACATTTGTTTATACCTCTTGTTCAGTGGATCACTGCTGTGCTAAGCTAGGTGGATGGAGAAAATTAAAGAGAAATCATTTAGTGAGTTCTTCCTAGTTAAAGGCCAGATGACAAATATGATAATGTTTTTTCTTTATAAATGCACTTCTTCATGATTAAGCTAATTCCTCTGTTTTTTTGTTTTTTGTTTTTGCTGACATTAGCTTAGAGCCACTTTCCTACACTGAATCAAGTCTTTCTGCTGACATAATGCTACTCACTTGTTAATCCATTTATAATCTTACTGCTTTCTTGGCCAGTGTTACCCGCTGGCTACTATTCTTGTCTATAATATAATTTTAATCATTATTAGGCACCTAGAGACGAATATTTTACTCACATTTCACAGATGAGGATACTGACATCCAACTCCATTTTACTGCTTATCTGAAGTTTATCAGAGGAAACAGCACATTTTATCATGCATTGTACATCACAGAGAAAATTAGGTCAGTGATAAGAAATCTCCTACAGATATCTTCCATTACAGTTTACCACTCTACACCAGCATCTGAATTCTGCCTCCAGCAGGTAACTACAATACAAAGTACCCATGCTCCTTTGCAAAGCTATTTTGTCAGTATGTAGGCTTAATTTCGCTTCCCATACACTTAAAAACAGCTCTGTAGAAACTGACCCTTTAAACACTTCATTTTTTTACGGATGGTTACATTATTCTCACTGATATGTAAATATGATAGCATTGTTTGAATTTACATAATTTCTCTTACCCATCTCCAGTCCATCCCTTTGCTATCTCCTAGAATGTCTTGTAGAAGTGTGTGAATGCCCTATCTAATTGCTCTCTTCTAGTTTTCTCTTAAAACCACTCCAACCAGGATTTGTTGAAACTTCCTATATCAAGTTGATATATGACTTCCATGTCACTCAACTTTACTCTGTGTTTCAGTTTTCATCTGGCATTACTTAATCACAGTTTATACAGTTAGTTATTCTACTAATTTTCCATAGTTGCATCCAGTAAATTCCAGAAGAACACATTTCCTTGATTTCTTCCTAATGCCCTTTGGCTCCTTCATAAGTTAATGTACTCAATCAACAATCTTTCCCTCCTTTGTACTCATCCTGAGGAAGCCCATCTTACCTAATACTTCACTTCACTTTCTGTGCCAATGAGTATTTAATTTGGAGTTCCTCTGCATTCCTTTCTCAGAAATTCTAGACCAGGATGAATACCTCAATATTTAGTATCATTCTGAATATCTAATAACATCATAACTGAATATGATCAAAGCCTTACCTTGGGGTGTCATCACTCATAATATTTACTCCCTTCACTATTATTGCAAACACTTATACTGCTAGTGTTCAACAAATACCTGTTGTCTAAAAGAAGAAAAAAAATGAATGAATGAATGAATGAATGCTTATTAGCATTTGTGGTTACCAAAACATAATTTGGAATTCAATAAATGTGCTTTCAGTATTTGTATAACAAAAAGAATGAAAACTTTCAGAGCCTGATTTGAATCCTGGCTCATTTTCCCTTTTATATCTAATTGAAATTAAATTATTATAAAATAATTATGCAAATTTATCCTTCTAGAGAGAGACATCACTGACCTCTACCTCTAAGTTAAGCAATATTCTTCCACTTTTTAACACCAAAGCACCCTCTATTGTATCTATTGAATTTACTTTTAAAAGATTTTACTCTTTGTAAATGCTATTTTTGTTTATTCAGATGAAGGAATGAGATGAAAGCTGTTTCCAAGCTTTTCTAGCTCATTCTAAATGCTACTTGGCTAGTACAACACAGCTGTTCTGTCCCAAACTCCTCTACAAGCTGACTGATTCAAACTGGCTTCTGTTGGCCTCTGACTGAATTGCTCTGTCTGGTCTCAAACTAATTTTGGTTTTAATCTTCTGGCTTCTTCTCATTCTCTAGCTCATTCTGTCTTCACCTGTGTCTAGTGTGTTCTCTCTGCAACCTGTCCCTGTAAAACTAAAATTGTCCCAATAAAAAACACTTAGTAAAAGATTCTCCTCTCTCTCCCTGCACTGCTCTTAAGTAGCCTCTCTTTCCTGTCCTAGTCTACTGAAGTTGGATGTATTCTGATTCATTCTGTCAAATATTTCTCTGATTTGTCACTTTGTTTGTCCTAAATTATACATCATTTTCAAACGCTGCTGTTTCCCTTTATAAACTAATCTTACCTTCATTGTTTGGGATTAAAGAAAGGTATGCACTAAGGGTGTGTCTATATTTCAGTCTGATCATACTGTAATCCAGAGCATGTCTGCCTTCCAGCTGGATCACACAGACCTAAGTCTTTGAATGTGATCCCTTGCCACAGCAGCCATGTTGTTGGATTAAAATTCTTCTACAGCTATTGATAATCATCTTGCTTCTTTTCTTACATACTATGTATGGCTTCTTTAGGCAAACTTCTTAACCTCTTTAAAATACAACCAGAATCTGAGCCATACTCAACATCCACCTTGCCACCTCCAGATGTTGGAATTATTGTGACAGTCTTGTAACTGCAACACCCTTAACAGCTTCTAACTGTCTACAATTACAAAGCACTTAGAAGATAAAATTAGATACATCATTTGTGAAATACACAATGGGAAGCACTTCACAGGAAAACATCATAAAGTATATCACTGGGCTAAATAAAATGAATTACTAGTATTAAGTTCACCTAGATGCTTGATTTTTATGTGAACACTATAAAAATGTAAAAGTACATGTGATGTTCACTCATTGGTGGTTTGGGTTTTCTTTTGGTCAGTACTCTCATGGATTCTCATCTCCTTTGCTTCTCAGTCTGTTTTGTAGTAAGTCATGTCTTTGCTATCCAGTCTGTGGCACTCTTGTGCTTACACACAAACTTCCATCTAACTTACAGTAAAAGCCAAATACCTTACTGTGCCAGTTCCCCACATCCAGTGAGACAGGCCTTCCCACTCATTGCTTTGCATTTTACTAATACGTGCATTCCTCTCTTGTTTCTTTTTCTCTTTACATCTTACCATTAATATATATTCACACAGACATGGTCTATTGTTTCTGCCACAATTATTATATCAACTCTCCAGAGGCTAGAAAATGCTGTTTGCTTGTTTGTAACTGTACACCAATTTGTATAGCTGTGTCTCTTATGTAGTCAGGGTTCAGTAGTCAAGGATTTCTTCTGATACCACACTATAGCCTCAGAGTCCTGTGTGATTCCACTCCTACTTTCCTCAGCATTGTGACTTCTCATTTTTCCTTTCCTGTTGCTTATCCCATTGCTTGAGGCTTTCCTTCTTCACATAGGGAAAATCCATCTATCACTTAAAGCTTGATTTTCTTTGGCAGCTCTGGAACGTTCTTACCTGCAGATCTGACTCATAATTTTTATATTTCTAAAAGGAGCTTCTTCAGTGTTTTATCCAAGGAGAACATCTAATGCCCAGCCTGACTCCATTTTTCTTTCAATGTTTTGTCACTGAGTGAAACTGTATTGTAAATCCATGGTCTTTGCTTATTTGCCATCTGTCTTTTTCTTTGAATGTGAGCTTCGTGCAGAGAGAAATCTGTCTTGGTTGTTATTGCACTTCCAATGCCTGGCATACAGTTGTGCCTACTAACTTCTTGTTGAATAAATAGAAATTGAGCTCACAGTTACTAGGTGATGATGACTCAAGTGGAAGTATAAACAATTTATGTAAGTTCAAAGGCAGAGGTTGATGTGAACACAAGGCAGCCTCATGCTTTGTAAAACAGTGAGTTGAAAAGGGTTTCAGAAAGATGTGGAGATGGGACTTGTGATTTTTTTTATCTTATGTAATCACCACCTTCTACCCAGACATTTTCTCAAAGAGATGTATCACCCCCAAAATCACACACTCTTGTTCTAGGTATTTCAGAAAGATGAACATTTCAAGATGTTTCATGGAGAGACACTCACTAGGCCTTCTATTAGCTGCCAACTTTCTCTTCTGATGAATTAATTAACAATTCAGAAGTTGTGCTAACAAATACCTCACCTAAAACTGTATGGTTCTTTTTGCTCAGGCACTGGCTTCGAGCATGTCTGTAAAGGAAGTCCCAGGAAAGGCGCCGTGCAGAGACAGCATGGTCAGTGCTACGGAGCCACAGACAATGTTTTACCCTGGGCTAGAAACATCTTGACAACTTACTTTTTTCTCCTGGATAAATCTAGGTAAGAAGAAGGCTTAGGATCTAGGAGCTGAGTAAATCACCCAATAAAAAAGCTTCATAGGACAACATGATTATAGAGAAGAAGGAGACAAAAATCTGTCTATGGTACTGGCCATTTTGTTTTTGCTTTTGGAGAGTCTTTGCATCACACAATAGGTACGATGATGCCACACTCACAGGGGTGCTTTAACTGTGGTGCATGTAAGCTGCCTTCTATTGTACAGGGTGCTGAACAAGCACCATGGGATAGATAATAGCTGTTATTCCCAGGCTCCACTACATGAATGACATCCTTATAGCTCTCCCAGAGTATAGAAGTGAGGATGGGTTCTAACCACTAGGGCCTGGCAAATTTTGCCTGTTTTAATGAGAGTAGGTGAGTCTAGCAGCAGAAATCATCATTCTTTCTCATTAGTCTGCAGGGAGGAAATTCATTTCCTCTGAAACACATGGGCACAGCCATAAATGAGACAATAAAGGTCTCTTAATCCAATTCCATCATTCAGAGATAAGGAATAAGTCTCATGAGTGGGAAGGCTCTTTTTGATGAAAGAACATATTTTCCCAAAGGTCTTAGTAGGTTTTTTGCCAGTCTTTAGAATGAAAAGGAGATTGCCTTGAGGCAAACTCAGTAAACTTAAAAAACACTTAGTTTAGAGTCAAGGTTTTAGGCATCCTTGGTTATGTCCATAGATAATAAAACATTATAAACTGTAGAAGAACAATCAATAAGCACAGTTTGCCTAATAAATTATTAAAGGAAAATTTGTAGCACAAACAGTATAACTGAGACACAGATACTATGTAAAAGCCCTACAGCCACCCAACCACACAGTCAAATTTAGCAAGCATACCTATTCCCTTTGTATGAGGTATATAAGCCCCCAATAACATGAATAACTAAAAAGGGTAGATACAAAGTCTCAGAAATCACGAGAAGATGTTTTACTAAGCATTATGTTCTTTGGTATGTATTTTAAATATGCTAATTGCACGAAATGTCGCTTTAATCTAATAATAGCTGCTTTTTTTGTGGTGTGCTACTGTTCTATCTTGATGAAATTTTGTTAGAACCAGATGGGTTGTCAACGGACTTGATAAGAATCAAGATTCATGGAATTTACAATTTAGCACCATGAGGAATCTTTTTAAAGGCCTGTGATCTAGAAAGCATTTCAACTATGGTTACTACTGTGATCAACTTCATCCTGAGATGCAGATGTCTACAGACACATTGGCCCCTGCAAGGGTGCTTGAGGATTTCCAGCTCTGTGAATCTCAGTCCAGCACCAGTCTGCTTAAGGAGAATGTCACCAATATCACAATCCTATTGTTGAATTCCTACTATTGGAATTAAAAGACATTAGTTGACTGTGAGAGAAAATTATTGCTAAAGTTATTGTCATCTTGTGTGAATCAAAATTTTTGCCCCAAATTGATGCCTTTGGACAGAAATCAGCCAAAGAATTTTTATAAAACTAAGCATCTGAGATCAGTTCATTGGACACCAAGAAGTCTAATGAGTGACTTTCACTAGGCATCTCACTTTACCTTCACACTGCTGGAAAGAAATGATATTTATTGTCCATCTCTGATGGTAAGAAAGAACTATAAACTTGCAGTTCCTAAGGTCATGAAGTTCGTCAAGAGACAAACAGGATGAATAAAATAAAGACAAATTTTAGTTATTATTTACGTAAGTACAAATCTCTTGCCTTCATACCCAGCATTTCTGACTTTGCTGTGCACTGAGCACAGTAACCATGTGGTCCTGGGAGGTGTCATTCATCTGTTTAATTAGCCCTAAAAAAGCACTTGTTTCAAATTAGGAGCAACAACATTTCTGAGAAGGACATAACAGCACTAACAGTGGCAACTTGCTTAAGTAATGGGGCCTTTTAAAGCTGATTTTTAATGAGACTGACTGAACTGCTTTTACTCACTTTTAGATTTACAAGCATCCAGATCTTCATCATCTCTAGCCACAGCTATCTTCAGCATCATCTTCTGGGAAGAGCCTGTGCAGAAATTAGTTGGCCTCTGTTACAACAAAACCATGACAGTATAGTAATCACAACTTTGATCCTAATTAAGGACTATTTGCACTTCGTGTCTCTTTGGAGTTTCCATGTCATGAAAGTAGACTCTACAAGCAGCACTGTGAATACTGACATGAAATCAAGGCAGATTCACATATACTTGAGGAAAATGACAAAGAAAGTGAGAGGAAGAGTAGGAGAAAGAGGGCAAATTAGTTTATTCCACGAAGAGAATATGATGTGTTTTGCTGTTCAGATGATTTGGTCTAATTTGGTCATCACTCCCACTAAACAGTCTGAGCAGCTGTTTCAGCAGGTAAAAAGAAATTGCTTTGCTTCAACCTCTCAGCTTTCTGAATAGTTTTCTGAATAGATGGTCTTGTCCTCACATGTGTGAGCTGTGGTCTATGTTCATTTCTGTGAGTTAACTTACTTACTGTCTCATTGCCTGGCATCTGGTAAATCAAACACTTTGTAACAACACAGAAACTACTCACAAATAACTGTCCTTGTATAATGGCTATACCCTGTTTGTCTGGTCAACTCACTTCCATTTTTACACATAACTTTAATGCTATACTCTCTGTAGTGCAGTCCATCTCAGCTGCATAATCAGTCACCAATATACATAAAGCACATGTGACCCTGGTAGGAAATCATTCAGTAAACCAAATTCCTGATGAAAAGGAAGCACCAGTCTTGGATTGTAAGCTACAATACTTTGGACTTCCAATGACTCTTTCCCACATCAGAAGCATATTGCCAGGGATGGAGTTAAATAAAATGATAACCACAAAAGGAAGCAATGCTGATTGATAGAAGAGATGATACCACACCAGTTGGGTTCCCACACTAAGGAGGCACTAAGGACACTACAGAGAGCTGTATTTCTGTGGTCCCTGAACAAAATATCTCTCCTTCTAATTTCATTTTTTTGTTTTTGCATAAGTTAGTAATAGTTGAACTTTTGCCATTCCAAATAAATAAACGTATGACCACTCTTTTATGTCTTTTAATGTTTCATATTAAGCCTCCTTAAACTGGTACTTAATAACATTTGCAAAATCAAAATTAATGCAATTTATGAATTAGAGCTAATACACTAGATGTAATGTTACAAAAAAAACCCACCTGGGAATACAAAGACGATGGTGGTAATGGTGCCAGGGTGTGACATGAAAGTTCTGAAGACTGCTCGTAAAGAATGCCCAGGAGTACCAATTTCAGAAAAGACCCCTGTGCCCAGACTTTTTGGTTCTGTTGCTCTCCTTGTGGAGCTCCTGTCCTCTCCAGGTCTTTCAATCTCCCATTTCTTTCATAGGATTTCCCTGCACTCTGCCCAAAGTTTGGCTATGAATCTCAGCATCTGCCTCGATACCCTGCAGGGCAGAGCCTTTCAGAGGCCCTCTGTGGTAGGCTCTTGTCCTGTTCCCTCTTTTCTCCCTCCTCCGATGTCCATCCTCTTTGCCTTTCTGAATAAGGATTGACCATCTTAGCCAGAGTCCTTCCTGATTAGCTTCCTTAGGTGTACAGATTTTAGTATGTTTATCCTGTATTATATGTCTAACATCCACTTAGCAGTTAGTATACATACTCCAGCCAAGGACCACTCATGGAGATGGCCTGAAACCCCTACACAGATGTAGCCCATGGCAGTGCAGTATCCAAGTGATCTCCATAGTAATGGGGACAGGGACTGTCTCTGACAGGAACTGATTGGCCTGCTCTTTGATCACCTTCTCCTGATGGGGGAGCAGCCTTGCTAGGCCACAGAAGAAAACAACGCAACCACTCCTGATGGGACATGATAGACTAGGATTAGAGGGAAGGGGAGGAGGACCTCCCTTATCAGTGGACTGGGAGAAGACACCAGTGGGGAAGAGGGAGGGTGGGACTGGGAAGAGAGAAGGGAGGAAGGTACAGGGGGGATACAAAGTGAATAAATGTAATTAATAAAAATAAAAAACCAAACCAACCAAACAAAAAAGAATGCCCTGGAAATTTTCCTCCACAACATATAACTCCCCAATCAGATTTTTCTCTAATTGTGTTGGATTGTCAACATAACTGACAAAATAAATGAATAGAATAGCTGTCTCTGTATATGTAAAGCATCATTAACTTCACAGAGATATTTTCGTTTATAATACTTGTTTAGAGGCACAGAAAGTGTGTCTTTATACTCAGTTGTTTATTACATGGCTTAATGATTGAAAATCAGTCTTTTCTGATCATTAAAGTCAGCTCCCTTTCTTAACTCCCTTTTTTAACTTGGTATGGTCATTACTTCCTTGTTCTTTCTATTAATAAGAAAATCAAACAAATAGTACTGAATACATGTATCTCCATCATCATAGCTATATAGGCCCAGTCTATATCAAATTATATTACTTGGATTATCCCAAACACTCTTTTAGTAATTTGATCTATGTAAACAAACAAACAAATACCACTAGTAGTATGAAAATGCTAGAGGAAATACAGTTGTGCTGTGGTTGGAAATTCTGACTAAAGAATGTATGTGGCATTTAAATCCTCTTATACACCCTGATAATAAAATGACATTGATCAGATAACAGAACTCGGCAAAGCTGTATTCCAAATGTGTACTGCAAGTGACAGCTGTAAGGGGAAGGGTGCTATCGCTTTTTGAAAAAAATGTTATGAAGGTCTTTTGCCATAAATACTGCTCTTCCCAAGGGTCTGAATATGTGTTGGTGTATCCAATGATACATCATTATGTGTATGCAATGTATAATTGCATAATTGTATGCACATATATGTCTATACATAGATACACACCACACATATGATAGTACACATAAAAGATAGTGAAATACATACTCTCATTTATAAAGGGAAAAAGATTAAACTAAGAGGGAAATGACCCTCCCCTCCGAAAAAAGGCAATCTGTTGAGAAATGCCACACCAGGTTTGAAGACTCCAAACTTCCAGCACAGTGAGTGCTGCCCTAGACTGCCGGCCTTTCCTGAGCCCTTTGTTCTGTGTTCTATGTATGGCGCCTCCATTCCTACTTCCCTTCCTTTCAACTTGAAAGTGTATTTTTGTATGTGTCATTATTTGCTGAATGTGTTTCTAGTTCACATATCTTGAGCACCATGAATCCCACAAGGATGCAATTAGGTCGTGCTGCTCTTACAAGTCTATTCAACTGAGATCATGCAGGCTTTCCCAAAATACTCTTCAGTGCAGTTCCTCTTACCTTGCCTGAAGTTGTCACAAAGAATGATTTCTGGATTTGTTCCCACATATAAAGGCCATGTGTGACTCAGGGGACATAGGCCATAGATACCTGCTTTTGTTGTTAGAACACCGTCGTTTGACTTGCAGGAGTTAAGGTAAGAGTTTCAATAGAGACTTAGTTCACTTCGCAGATGGGATCTTTATGTAATAAAATTTGCTTTTCAGTGTTTTTTTTTCCCCTGAAATGGAATACTTCATCTCAGCTAGAAAAAGCATTTTTTCAGTTCCAAGATGGTTTTTAATGATGATGCAACTTTTTTCTCTTTCCAAAGCAATTGGCTTTCATACACTTAGTGTTTTCATATTGTCCTTTAAAAGCTGGAGCTCCTGAATCAATAATATGAAACCACATCATCTGTCCTAAACAATGATTTACAGAGAATAGGACCACTTGCAATTTAACATGCCACTTAGGAAGTATACTTACGAGTTGGCTTGTTTGTCTTTTCATTTAATAGAATGAAGATGAAAGAAGCAATTTATGGATGAGGGCGAATGTCCATGCACAAAGCAGCAATACTGTAAACATGCCTTAAGAGACAAAAGCCTTCTGGGTTTGGAATTGGGAGAAAGAAATGACAATGTTGCAAAGCCAGCTGCACTGATAGATGGTATGCCTGGCCAAGTGGACACTGAACTGTTTTGAAATAATGAGGTCTTAATTGCAGGGTTATTCTTTATCATCCTAAATCTATGGTACAGATCATTGAATATAGGTATAAAATCTAAGTGAAATAGGACTGACCTCTGTATTTACAGTCACAGCTCTAATCTGCAGTGAACAAGAATATCTCATTCTCTAATATAACTAAGGCAAGTGCCCCATGGAGATGAATGTAAAATACAGTGGAATTAAAATACAAAAGAGAGATCAAAGAGGATCTCAGATCCTGAATGCCAGGGCATGCTTGACAGTAATTCTGTTTTTGGTGCGAGAGACGGTCACTGACCTAAAAACAGGCAACTTAATGGCCCAACTGAAAGACCTAGAGAAAAAAAGAAGCAAACACATTAAAGAGGAGCAGATGGCTGGAAATAATCAAACTGAGGGCTGAAATCAATTAGAAACAAATAAAACTATTCAAAGAATCAATGAAACCAAGACCTGGTTCTTTGAGAAAATCAACAAGATAGACAAACCCTTAGCCAAACTAACTAAAAGGCAGAGAGAAACTATCCAAATCAGCAAAATCAGAAATGAAAAAGGAGACATAACTATAGACACCGAGGAAATCCAAACAATCATTAGGTTGTACTACAAAAGCCTGTATGCCACAAAATTTGAAAATCTAAAAAAAAGATTGAACAATTTTCTTGATAGATTCCATTTACCAAAACTAAGCAAGATCACATAGAAAGATTGAATAGACCTATATCCCCCAAGGAAATAGAAGAAGTCATCAACAGTCTCCCTTCCAAAAAAAGCCCTGGACCAGGTGGATTCAGTGCAGAATTCTACCAGACCTTCAAAGAAGTGCTAACTCCAATTCTCCGTAAACTACTCCACAAAATAGAAACAGAAGGAACATTATCAAACTCATTCTATGAAGCCACAGTCGTCTTGATACCTAAACCACACAATGACCCAACAAAAAAAGAGAGCTTCAGACCTATCTCTCTTATGAACATTGATGCAAAAATACTCAAAAAATACTTGCAAACCAAATCCAAGAACACATCAAAGATATCATCCACTATAACCAAGTAGGCTTCATCCCAGGCATGTAAGGGTGGTTCAACATACGGAAATCCATCAGTGTAATCCAGAACATAAAAAAAAATGAAGGAGAAGAACCACATGATCATCTCCTTAGATGCCAAAAAAGCATTTGACCAAATCCAACACCCATTCATGTTTAAAGTCTTGGAGAGAACAGGGATACAATGCACATACATAAACATAGTAAAGGCAATATACAGCAAGCCTATACCCAACATTAGATTAAATGGAGAGAAACTTAAATCAATCCCACTGAAATCAGGGACAAGGCAAGGCTGCCCACTCTATCCATATCTATTCAACACAGTACTTGAAGTTCTAGCTAAAGCAATAAGACAACTAAAGGAGATCAAGGGGATACAAATCAGAAAGGAAGAGGTCAGAGTGTCACTATTTGCAGATGATATGATAGTTTACATGAGTGACGTCAAAAATTCAACCAGAGAACTCCTTCAGCTGATAAAAACCCTCAGCAAAGTGGCTAGATACAAAATCAACTCTGTAGAGTCATATAGAATGGCAGGGAAACACTTAAAGAGATGCTCAATGTCCTTAGCCCATCAGAGAGATGCAAATCAGAATGACCCTGAGATTTCACCTTACACCCATCAAAATGGTTAAGATCAAAAACTCAAGTGACAGCACATGCTGGAGAGGTTGTGGAGAAAGGGAACCCTCCTCCATTGCTGGTGGGAATGTAAACTGGTTCAAGCACTTTGGAGATCAATCTGGCGCTTTCTCAGACAACTAGGAATAGTGTTTCCTCAAGACCCAGCTATACCACTCCTGGGCGTATATCCAATTCAAGTACACAACAAGGACATTTGCTCAACCATGTTTGTAGCAGCTTTATTTGTAATAGTCAGAACCTGGAAACAACCCAGATGTCCATCAACTGAGGAATGGATACGGAAATTGTGGTACTTTTACACAATGGAATACTACTCAGCAACTAAAAATGAGGAAATCATGAAATATGCAGGCAAATGGTGGGATCTAGAAAATATCATTCTGAGGTATCCCAGAAGGAGAAAGACACATATGGTATATACTCACTTATTTAAACCTATAACATAGGATAAACATACAGAAATCTATACACCTAAAGAAGATAAACAAAAAAGAGGACCTGGGGTAAGATGATCAATCCTTTTTAAAAAGACAAATGGGATGTAGGAGAAAACAAGTAACAGGACAGGGTCCTACCACAGTGGGCCCCTGAAAGACTCTACCTAGCAGTGTATCAAAGCAGAAACTGAGACTCTTAACCAAACCTTCTGTAGATCACAGGGAATCATATAAAAGAAGGGGGAGTTAATATGATCTGGAGAGGATAGGAGCACCACAAGGACCAAATATATCTGGGCACAGGGATCCTATGTTTGGAGTGTTTCTCCAACCAAGGACCATGTATGAATATAAGGTAGAACCTCTGCTTGCTTGTAGCCTATGGTAGCTCAGTATTCAAGTGGGTACCCTAGTAAGGGAAATAGGGAATATTTCTGACATGAACTCAATGGTGGACTCTTTGACCTCCCCACCCAGCAAGAGAGGAGCTGCCCTCTTAGGCCACAGAGTACTTTGCAGCCAGTCCCGAAGAGACCTGATAAACCAGGGCCAGATGAAATGTGAGAAGGTCCTCTCCTATCAGTGGACTTGGAAAGGGGGAAGGAGTAGATGAGAGAGGGAGGGTGGAATTGGGAGGGAATGAGGGAGGGGGATTCACCTGGGATACAGAGTTCATAAAATATAATTAATAATAAAAAAGAAAAAGAAAAAAAGAAATCCACTTTGCTCTTTTTTATCTCTAATGCTGTAGTTGGAATATATTTTGAATCCTTTACTCATCCCAAGGTAGAGTGAGCAGATTTGATATTCAGATGTAAGTCTCCTATTCTGTGATTGTCGGAAAGGTTCTATGAGTGGAATATTAGTTCAAATAGCCTTAACCAAACTCCACCTTTCAAACTCCACTTAGTCTCTTAATCTGATCCCTTTTAAGAACATCTTTACTAAGTCTATTGATTGTTTGAGGTTTTCCCACTGGAATGTTTCTTCCACCTGAGTTAGAATCTTGCTTTTATCAGGAGTGACCCAGCAGGTGTGCACTAATCAGTCCTTATCTAAATATCCTTTCTTATGTAGCCCTTTCTACGCAGTTGCTGTCTTAGTATCATAAAGATGAAAGCTGCCTGCAATCTCATTTGTGTTTACCTGGGATTTGCATCAAAGTACAAGAATCCACTGCTTAGTAAATACTACTAATTGAAAGACAACATTAATGTAACTGTTACAAAGTGCTGTTTCACTTAGGTTTTATGAATAGCCACATGCTATAACCACAGTCACAAGAAATACTTTCTGTGACTTGATGCATAGTTGGTACCTTGAAGAAATGATCTACACAAATTATTTAATTTGGTCTTTGCAAACAGCTCATATGGTAGCTAGCATCATTTCTTATCCTACCTATGTCAAGAATGGAGTTTAAGAATATCGAAGATTGTGAGACCTAGAGCCTAGGATAAACTAAGAACTCCAGCATTTAACCAATGTACAAAGTAAAGTACGAAATTTAGAGAGAGTATGGCTCTAACCCCCCCCCCCTTTTTAAAGCTAGTCAGTTTTGGTCTGCTGGATTCTGTGTGATTAATCCAATCCTCCTACCATATATTTCCTAGCTGACATCTACAGTTAAGTTCAGATAAGAAAACTGACCAGTATATAACCCTTGCTTGAAAAAATCCCTAAAGAGAACAAGAACAACAATAAAACCCTTATGGACTCAGATGAACTTGCAGGAAAATGCCATCTCCAGCTACCTGTTGTTGCAAATGAGCCTCCAACTGCGGCACTTAGCTTTTGAGCCGGACAGCACAAGTCATAAGTAAGAGTGTTTCTGTTGTTATTTCAGCTAAATAAACAACACTCTGTTACATAGATTTAAATGCTAAAGATGACCAATTTGTCCAGCACTGAATATAGTTCTTAAGGGTGCAGGAATTTCTAAGCAGTCATTAGGGAGTTAGGAACTCCAAGGAAAATTAGGATAACTGGTGAACACACTGGGGGGACTGATCAGTAACACAACCACACCTTCAATGAACCGCCAGCTTCGCTGAGAAGACAGAAACCAGAAAGAAATTATAATTAAAATGGATACTAATATGTTCACAGGACAGCTTTGAAAGCATACTTTTAAAAAACCTTATTTATTTGGGCTAAGAAACTGGGAAAGATCTCCCTTGGGAAGTGAAATATAGGTGGTGAATTTCATTCTCTAGTTACCAATATTGCTTAAAGGACTAATGTATGCCTGAAGCTGTCCTCAAAACTAAGAGATGATACTAAACAAGACTGTTAATATGTCGCGTCTGCCTCGACCAGCAAGGAAAGACACGACACACAGCTCTTCTTCAAGCAGTTTATTCAGGAGTTTTGAACAATCTTCTTCTTCTTCTTCTTCTTCTTCTTCTTCTTCTTCTTCTTCTTCTTCTTCTTCTTCTTCTTCCTCTTCTCCCTCTTCTCTCTCGAGGAGAGCCCGTCCAAGGAATAAGTACCCCTGAGCCAGCCTACCCCGGGTAGCCACGTGGGAAGTGTGGATAGGTACACGCAAGAGAAGGCGGATCATCAGACACAGCACAGCCAAATAAGGAGTTGTTTATCACAAGAGCACTCACCGTAGGGGTGGCAGAAGGCAGAAACCGGCGCCATCTTTAAGGTGCGGCGCACACAGCTCTCCACAATAATACCCCTTCCTTTTTCTGAACACTCTCATGGTTTAACTCATGATAAATTTAACAAATGGCCAAGTGATTTCAGGTAGCGATGTGTCCTGAGTCCAGGGAAGAGGCACACTGATGTTAGAGTGGACTTTTGAATTTAGACTCAGACCACGATCGTGCAGAAAAAAGTCAGCCAAGTAACAATTCGGGAAGAAACATTAATTTCGGAAGGAAATACTTGGCAATCTTGAAGCCAACATGCATAAGACACATGCAAAGGACATTCTTCTCTTGCTCTGCATTCCAAAACAAGAACTACATTTCCTCCAGTACAATTCCAGTTGTTTATCCCAGGTGTGTGCTGCTTTCTTTTCCCAGGTCTCTCCAACCCCACTGCTGTAGGGGTCATTTCTTCACCTCACTCATTCATACTGTCAAACAGTCATTTCCTCAAAGAGCATTTCCATATCCAGTCCATGAAACTATCATTCACACTCAAGGAACTGACACCTTGATTCTGTATTGCCAAATAAAATAGCCACTAGTTATTTGTGACTATTAACCTTAAATCAGTTAAGATTAAATTTCAAACCCTGCTCTTCAATAACACTAATGTAAACTCAAATGCTAGAATCAATGCAGAAACTGTTTTGGATGGCCTTCCTTTAACCACCGAGTTCTTGTTCATGTTGACACATGATCCCAGGAAGTTGAGAAGGAGACAGCTGGGAACTGTCACTTACAGGTCTGAGTGGGCTGTAATCACCATACATTTTTACTTGAATAATTGAATTTGGGCATAATTGACTCTTGTTAGGAGCTCAGAAGGAATACATTTGATAGTGAAACTGAGGAGTTCAGTGGAAGTCGACCTTCACTTTGGGCCCTGATAAACATTTACATTGGACTGTGCAAGTAGTAACTTTATACAAAGGCTGAATGAGAGGAATGAAATAGTGATAAAACTAAAGTTACAGACATATAGTTATTAAGAAAAGAAGCAAAGGTAATATATGAAATAACTTTCTTTCTGACATTCTCTCAAAATAAGAATTTATACAAATTAGAGTGTCACTTAGAACTTGTCTAATTCTCAAAAAGTGAACTGTTTAGAACAGAGGAACTAATGTGTGTTTTTTAATTTTTATTTTTATTAATTGCTATTTATTCACTTTGTATCCCCCTGTAGCTCCCTCTCTCCTCTCCTCCCAATCCCACCCTCTCTCCCCCTTCTCTACCCATACCCCTCCCCCAGTCCGCTGATAGGGGAGGTCTTCCTCCCCTTCCTTCTGATCCTAGTCTATCAGGTCTTATCAGGAGTGGCTGCATTGTCGTCCTCTCTGATTGGCTTGGTCTTTGATCACCTCCCCCTGAGGGGGGAACAGCCTTACCAGGACACAGAGGAAGTAATGTTTTAAAGACTGTAGGCAGCAAAAATCAGGGGAGGAAAAGAGTAGAAAGACAAGAGACCAAGAGATGGGTGGGGAAGAAAAGGGGGAGGTAGGAAAAGTGGGAGGGAAGGAGAATGGGAGAAAGAGAGAAAGAGAGAGAATTGACAAGGGAAAGATCTTCTATATAAATGAAATGCAGTCCTATCTTAATCCTATATCATATCTAATCGTGCTATAGCAATGACAGACACAATGACAAGAAACAGTTAACTTTAGTTGTGTCAAAATCTCTTCTGGTTTCTAAAAGATCACCTGATACCTATGGACTGCTTTAAGAACAGTGTTGATTATGACTAATTATTGACTCTAAAAATGTTATGATATTAATTAGGTTAATGGAGCATTAATATAGACTGAAAATGTGATACTATCCACATTCTAATTCAAAGAATCAATATTTCATTAACAAGGCATTGCTGCATCTATGAGCATCATTAGATTAATCTCACAGTTAAAGAAAGCAATATTCTAAATACTGAGAAAAGATTTGGTTCAGAAGATGCACTGAGTTTCCTTATTTTTGAGAGGAAATGGCCTTTATACATAGAGAAATTATGCAATTTGTCTTGTTCTGTCTTTGCTTAGACTCAAACAAGCCAAACATACTCATACCATTCCTGATCTTTGTGATCATAGAAATATTTGAGTTGTTTAATTGCTATAATTTAGTATCATAAATAAATAAATAAAACAGCAAAATAAGGTTCTTTTGTGGCTTAAGGACTACAGGATGCTCCAACATCAAATCTCAAGACAAAACAAAAATAAATAAGTAAATCAAAGTAAACTGACAGGCTAGTTTTGTATTCTTTTCCAGCCTCAACAGAGAAGCCTTTACCGGCCTGCGAGAAGCCTTCCACTAAGTCCTACTGCATCGATCACTGGGCCATGAGGCTGCTGGGAAGGTCCACGCAAGAGGCTTAGTGACAGACTGTCCATCACTATAATTTCTAAAATGCCTAATGGAGGAGTGTCAGCCTCAGCAACCCAAGGATCAAAGGATTAATAAAACTTTCAGACTCGTATCTCACACATATTTTTCACCCTAAAATAAAATGAATCCAAAGCCTGCATTCATCAAATTGATTTTTCTGTGTATTAATGTCAGAATTTACAGATTTTCTTTCAAGGTCTTCAAAAGTCCCTAAATGTCATGGTAAGTAATATACTCACAGGTTAATTTACAGAAAAAAAAGTTCAAAGTTTCTTTTTGGTCTCTTATTTGACCAACAGATCCATAGGTGATTTTCAGAGATAGAAAGGGTTTTAGTTGCACTTCCTTATCTAAAACAGAAATGTAAAGATGGAATTTTATTGGGTATCACGTTAGTTATAATTAAAATTTAACAGGAGCAATTAGGATTATTCAAATGTTTATGCAACATCGATTTTATAATATGTTGAGAGCTTTGAATTTACAAAACAAGTAGTAGAAATACATTAATATCAAAATAATTTTCATGAATTAGTTCCCTCTTTCTTTCAAAGAGCCTAGCGATCCTTGATTGCATCTTTAAACTAACTGCAGCCCCTTCTTTCTTATTATCATAGCTCTTAGAAATGACACTTTCTGTTTAATTAGATTCATGAAGATGGATGCATGAAGATGAGGTGTAGTAATCGCTGTCTCCCTAGGTGACCTTGTGAAGAATGTGTAGATTGATAGTGTTTTTATTTCTTCAAAAGAAAACAGGTTGAAGCAACAGGGTCAAAGGAATGTCTCTTCCTCAGATCGCCTTCACCTTGGATCTGAGGACTGCCTCTTCTCATTAGAGGTCTTTGATGCAATTCAAAACCTCCTGGAAACACTGAAATAATTTCTGCATTACTATGTTTTTTAGTGGGTGAAAGGGCAAGTGTTTTATTTGACTTCTTTCTCAAGTTTTGCTGTGTAGCTCAAGCATGGAGGTTGCACATTATAGTAGGTAACAGGAGATTTCCCTAGCTGGACTCTCAGCTATCAGTCTTACTCTTCAAAATATAGATTGTCTGACCTTGTACAAGTTACATAATTTGTTTATAGGTCAGTTCTTTTACAGTGTTTTATTACTTGTGATACCTATTAAAATGTAAATGTTCTGTGAATGTGGTGTTGAGGAAATAATGGAAGAAAAATGCCATCCCCACACCCCACTCCTCAATGACAACTGCATGCTCCCTTTCCTCTTTGAATGCCTCTATCTCCAGCAATCCTCCTCCCTTCTCCTGTTCAGTCTTTCACCCCCCACGACCCCTTAAATTTTTTCTTCCTATATTTTGTTTCACTTTCTAGTTTCATGGTTTCTATCCTCACTTACTCCCACCAAAATACACATATTTAACAAAATTATCAGACTTTTACATTGTAGTGAGAGGTTCAAAAACTTGGAGTTAATTCTTGGGACTGGGGCAAAGTCACCAGATCACAGTCCTTTCAGAGCAGGGGTCCTGCAGAAGTGCCCCACCCAAATTAACCTGAGGGTGTGACTAGGGTCACATAGCCCCTAAGAAAGCTCATGGAATGTGTTAACTCCCCCTCCCCCTTGCTACAACCTAATCTGCACATAACAGGGCAGTACGTTGCCCAGGGGACACCTGTTCCCCAGGTAGCCAGACCTGATCATTTGCAGTTTTGGCACCTGAAAACAAACCAGTCATTTTATAGGTCAGCTCCCCTAGAGACCCTTTCACCCAATCCTGTATTGCCAAGACTTGCACTTCCCTACTTTCGTTTTTGCCCTCTTAAAAACCCTGTTCGCCCAGAGTCGGGGGTCTCTTACCCCTTTGTTCTTGTAAAGGGCAGCTCGAGTTTGTAATAAAGGCCCTCCTGTGTTTTGCATCTTGCATCGGACTCAGAGCCTGTTGGTCATCTGGGGACTCGTGATCTGGGTATTTCAGTAGTTGTTTAAATCTTTTTTTAAAATGTAATTTATTTATTTTTATATCAATCACAGGTTAGGTACTTTGCATCCCAGGCCGTAGCCCCCTCCCTCATTCCCTCCCACTCTCCCCAGCCCTCCCTCATCTCCTCCCTGCCCCCTCCAAACATTTGGTTTAAGTATTTTGTGTGTATATGTGTACACACAGATTAAGAGGACAGGGAGCAGGAGTCAGTTGCCGGTTTCTATCGTAGATTTTCAGGACTGAACTCAGATCCTCAGACTTGGCAACAGCCATCTTTGCCACTGAGTCAACCCACCATTCCAGTTGTTTATGTTTAAAGATAAATGTGCCCTGTGGAAGTCAGAATCAGTGGATACCCTGAAGCTAGAGTTACAGGAGGTTGTTAGTCTGCAAGAGTAGTGTGTGCTTAACCATTGAACCACCTCTCCAGACATATTATTATATGGTTTTAAATTCCCAAGTGCATACTTGTGCAAAAATAGCCTTAAATAACACACCATGCTGAATGAGTATACACAATGGAAAATTAAATATTCTTTGTTTAGAACACATTTTAATATTTTTATTCAGGTTTTTAAAATGTTCTCTGGAATCAAATAATTCTTTTCTTTACTAATATGTAAGTCAAAAATAAAAGTTTCTGAATGTTTGTAGAATGGATGAGTTGACTACGGGTTTTAAGCAAGAAGGTCAGGAAGCATCTAACCTTGATCAAACTCAGGCATGGGCCACTGTATCCCCAATCATGCTGCGCAGTGAGGAGTTAGGAAGAACTGCTGGGGGACACAGTCACTATCTTACCTCAGTTTTTTTTTCCCATGGGAGCAAGAAACTACTTAAAATTATCTTTGCCTTATTTATTTGCTCTCAAAATATATTTCTCCAAATCCTTAAGTTAGATTCACAGTGTAGATAATGATTTTTAAATGGTAAAACTAATCTCTCTGCAGGTACTCTATTTTAAGGTGTTTTTGATTCTCAATTTCTTCATTCAGAATATCCATTGTAGGTGTTACACAGACCCATTAAGATGCAGAACAAAAAAAAATGAGGATAGAAAAATCCAAAGGTGGTTGTTCTTATAAAGTGTTCTCAGCACTGTGGATACTATTTCGATTAGGAGAAGTAAGTATTTAGCAGACATCTGTTAACACTAGCGTGGGAGGCAACCTTGTTCTCTTAGCTGCAGATGCAGAATAATGATCTCCGAATACGAAATTTACCTTTGAAGTACATTTTGTGCTCAAACATTCTGAGGCATTTCTCACACTTCCTAATTATTCCAGACTTGAGATATGACTTGCTACATTAGACAGAGCCGCACTCAAGGTCGTGTGAGTTCTCAGATCTGTTACTCTTTTAATTAGCAGGAAGATTTCTGAAAACTCTCAAATTCCTAGGGTGGAGTATTTTTGAGCAAAAAACAGAGGGACGAACTAGATAGATAAGCATCCCTGTCAAAACAGTGCTGCGCCCTCCACTCTGAAAATGAAGTCAGTGACAGGAGTGTGTGAAATCCAACCCCATTGAGTGGCTCCTGTTGCACCAGCATGGAGACATCAACATTTGTTCTGTTCTGTTTCTTTCTTGAATGAACTTGGAAGACATAGCAGAAGGATGCAAGTACTTCTCTGAAGTTATTCCTGCAGAATGTCATGTTTCCTAAGTAGTCAATGGGCTCTCTAACTGTTCCTTGCCCTCCATGTTATTTCTAGCTTGATTCCTCTTCATATACATCCATAAATATTTGATAGAGATTGACTGTGTTGGGATTATAAGATGCAGAAGTAAATTATGTGTAGTCCCAGCCTTTAATAGCCCAAACAACTGGGGATTCATGAGGAGCATCAAGGTGATGTCAGAATGAATACCCACACCTTAATTTCCTCTACAAGATGCAAAATAAAATAATAATAATGATATAAGGACAGATTCCTTTTGTGAGAAAACTAGGAAACACTTAAACTTCTGTGTCCAGAGGAACTTCTCATCCTGATCCAAATGAATTTTCATCCCATGAGTTTACCACAATCAGCCTCCCTGGCCCAGAACAGCACTGAATGTTCCTTGAAAAGAGAAGACAGACATGTTTTTCTTTTTCAGTTTTTCCCTTTTATTGAAAATAAATTCTTTTCTTTTACAATACATCCTGAGTACAGTTTTGTCTTTCTTTATTCTTTCCAGTTCCTCCCTACAGTCCCTTCCACACAAATCTACTCTTTTTCTGTCTCTCATTGAAAAAGAAACAAATTCAAAGGAATAACAAGAAAACATAACAAAATAAAATTTAATAAGAGAAAACAAAACCATCATATAGAAATTAGATGACAAACCAACAGAAGAAAAAGATCCTCAAGGCCAGACACAAGAATCACAGAGCCAGTCTTTCACACACTTAGGAGTCCCAGTGAATACTAAACTGAGAGCTATAATATACAATCAGAGCATTTGGTGCAGAACCATGACGGCTTTATGCTTGCTACTTCAGTCTTTGTGAGCTCATGTGAGCCTTGCTCAGTTGAAAGCCTTGTTCTCCTGATATTCTCCATCACCTCTGACTCTTACACTTTCTCTGTATCCTATTCTGTGGGGTTGCCTGAGCTCTGAGGGGAAGGATTTGATGGAGTTATTCTCTGTGAAACTATGTGTTCCAAGTTCTCTTTTTCTGTGTAATTTCTGGCTGTGGGTCACTGTATATGTTTCCATCTGCTTCAGGAAGATGCTTTTTGACGATGGTTAAACAAGAAACTGATCTATAAGTATAGCAGAATATCATTGGTAAGCTATCTTATCATTACTTTTTTTTTCCTTTAAACCAGTACTATTTCATTTTAACCTAGGTTTCTGGGCTATCAAGTCTCTGGTACTTGGTCATCTGATTAGTGTCAAGTATGGGTTCCATCATGTGGAGTAGGGCATAATAAATTAATTCAGACATTGGTTAGTCACTCCCATAGATTTGCTGCCATCATTGCCCTAGCATGTTTAGCAGACAAGACAGCATTATGATTCAAAGTTTTTTTGACTGGGTTGGCATTTATATGTCTCTTTTGGTAGGCTGAAGAGTAACTTCCTGTACTAAGGGCACAAAAAAGATGGGTGTGATGGTTTTATGTAGACAAAGCTCAACTTCTCCATGTTCAATGAGCTGTGTAGCTGTTTCTTCAGCAATAGGGCTTTGATGTCAGTTTGTGGAGAGCAACCTATTGTCTTTGCAATAGGCTGGGTTGTTTGGGAATTTCCATGGGATCCCTCTGGCCAATAAATCAATTGATTGTAATCCAGTCCCAGTACTGGAGACTTTAGTAGCAAGTCATGGCCAGTTGGGACAGTCTCATTATTTGAAGACATCATTAGGACTACCTTCACATGTTTTAGGACGTTTCCATTATGTTGCTTCTGTAACACTCTTCAAATGCTCTTCAGTTCTAGCTGTCTCTTTCAGAATTCCCTTCCTCTACCTAATCTACCTCTTTTTGTTTCCATATCCTGTTCCCAGTCCACACACTAAATCTATTCTATTTCTCCCTTCTTTGGAGACACATAGGAGACATGTTTTCATGGGTGAAATTACTACCAAGCAGCATCGGAATACACTTGGTCCTCAAATGCACATAGACTGTGCTCTGGAGCAGAGTCATATAGTCACCCATATAGACACAAAACAAATTCTAACAATTATAAGTCTGAATGAATATAAAATATCTTTTATCACAATGGAATGGAGTCTACAGATCAAATAACACCAGGACAATATGGAAAATTCAGATATACACGAACAGTAAGCAACCCACTCTTAAAAGACTGAAGAGACAATGAAGAAATCAAACAGGTAACACAAGAATACATTGAGAAAACTGAAACTAATAATATAAGGATTGTTCTTAGCAGTTATTACAAAGGCAAAGAAGCCAGAAACTAGAAAGCAAAGTAAAATATTAAACCCAATGATACCACATAGAGGGGTATAACAAAACCTAAATTAGAAAGCAGCCAAAAAAAGATCAGGCAGGCAATAGAAAAATGAACAAGAATAAGAGCTGGATTATATAACATACATACATAATTTTTAATTTTAATTTTTTATATGATTATAACTATGTATAATTATGTTAATTAATTATATTAATTAACAGTTTATTCACTTTGTATCCCAGCTGTAGCCCCCTCTCTCATTCCCTCCCAATCGCTCCCTCCCTTCCTCCCTCCCTCATCTCTTCCCATGCCCCTCCCCTAGTCCACTGATAGGGAAGGTCCTCCTCTCCTTCCATCTGACCCTAGTCTATCAGGTCTCATCAGGACTGGTTGAATTGTCTTCCTCTCTGGCCTGGTAAGGCTGTTTCCCCCTCAAGGGAGGTGATAAAAAGTCAGCCAAGAGTTCATGTCAGAAGCAGTACCTGTTCCCCTTACTAGGGAACCCACTTGGAGACTGAGCTGCCATGGGCTACATCTGTGCAGGAGTTCTAGGTTATCTCCAGGCATGATCCTTGGTTGGAGTATCAGTCTCAGAAAATACCACTGGGACCAGATTTCTTGGTTTTGTTGCTCTCCTTGTAGAGTTCCTGTCCCCTCCAGGTCTTTCTATCCCCCCTTCCATAAAATCCCCTGCACTCTGCCCAAAATTTGGCTGTGAGCCTCAGCATGTGCGTTGATAACCTGCTGGGTACAGTCTTTCAGAGGCCCTCTGTGGTAGGCTCCTGTCCCGTTTCTTGTTTTCTCATTTGCTCAACCATGCTCATAGCAGCTTTATTCTTAATAGCCAGAAACTGGAAACAACCTTGATGCCCCTCAATTGAGGAATGCATATAGAAATTGTGGCACATTTGCACAATGGAATACTATTCAGCAATTAAAAACAAGGAAATCATGAAATTTGCAGGCATTGCTGTTAACTAGAAAAGATCATCCTGAGTGAAGTATTCCAGAAGCAGAAAGACACACAGGGTATATACTCGCTTATAAGTGGATATTAGACATATAATATAGGATAACATACTAAAATCTGTACACCTAAAGAAGCTAAGCAAGAAGGAAGACCCTGGGTAAGATGTTCAATCCTCATTAAGAAAGGCAAACCGGGATGGACATCGGAAGATTGAGAAAACATATATACATAATTAAGGAAGGAGATAATATGAATTTGAGTAAGAGATAGAGCAAGAAAGAGGTATATATGGGAAAGGTTGGACAGAGAAAAGGGAAGATAGCTATGATAAAAAACAGAAACTCTTAATAATAATTGCGACGATGATGATTATGATGATAAATATGACTTGGGTCAGAAGAGTGTAAGCAGGGCAGTGACAGGGAGTGCAAGACAGAGAAGCAGGAAACAGAAACAATCCTCCCAAAAACAGCATGAGTTTTCATAAAGCAATTTATTGCGTTATATGTTAATTGTCAAAGAAACAAATTAAAGCAAGAACTTATCTTGTTAAAGTAAATTATTTTGTCCAGAGGCTTCCTGATATTAATTGCTTACTGAAAGATTAAATGATTCATTTTAAGCAATTAGAGAGTTTCAGGATTTCCTAGCTAGAAGGCAACTTAGGAAAATTTTTCTTCATTTCAAAGATGAAAGATGGCCAAGTTGAGGTTCACTGACCTTCTCACTACCATGGTAAGTGACAGGACTCTGTCCAGCACTCAAGGTGATAATCTGAAGAGGGAGTACGTGTTTAATTAGGTTCTCAATCCTGAGGGGAGAGAATGTTTTATGGAGTTACTGGGAGAGGAGAATGATAATGTGCATCTGATGTTAATCTGCCAACACTGCTAAAACGACTGTAAGCAGTCATCAAAGTGTGAGCCTTCTAATTTCCAAAGAAAAAGAGCGACTGGCCTGGTGAAATAAACCTCTTGGCCAAACAGCAGGGGTCAAGTTCATTTTATTACTATGGTACATATATTTTGATGAGACAAATTATTCATTAGATTGAGATCAGAGTTTTTTATCTAAGAAAAGTGTCCACTCTGTCCACCGAAACTGGACAAATTGTTGAGGAAACAATTACAAATTTTTATCTTCAAAAAGATTGTATATGATGTAAAGTAGACATAGCCAGAAATTCAAAGTGCAAATTAAAGGAGAGAGAGAAGATACAGCATAAGAATCTACTAAGATACCACTATAATGATAAAGGATGGGGAACCATCTCACAAGGCACTTAGAGACCTTTTAGAGTGTTTGTCTTTCTTTGTCCCTGACCCCTTCCCTGTCACCCTGCAAAAATGCAGGTTCTTGCCAGGAATGTGTGTGTACCATAAAGGTAGAGCTTACTGGCTGTTATCCCTTACTATAGCAGAGTCAGATGGGAAAGTACAGTCTGCCTCATGTATGATACACACTGAAGTATGGTGAAAGGGGACGTGGAGATGTGTGATCTGAGTGGCAGGGAATAAAGGTTGACTAATAAGTTTGCAAATAGGTGAAAATGAAAGGTTTTAATTATAAGTAAATCTTCTAACCATATAGATGCCTCCCATTAGAAGAGACCATCATAGCACGTTAAGGATAGTTTAATTCAAGAAAGAAATTATCCAGAAACATGGAATTACCTCAGCTACCTCCTAGCTAGACACAGCCTCAGGAAAATTACATAAGACCATTTATCTATATTTTTATATAATGGTGTCTTTCAGAAATAATTTTTTAAAAAAAATAAAAGCACAATCCAAAAATCTTGCTAGAGATGAAAAACCAGATTAGTTGAAAAGTCAGTAAGTAATCCTACATATACCTGCTGAGTTCTATATGGAATCAGAGGTAATTTATAACCTGGAAGAAGGAGTCTAGTAAAATATGAAGCTTGCCTAGAGGTGATGAGTTGTCAAGAACAGTTATGCCATTATGAGGTAAGAAAGAATTCCAATTTGAAAGAAAGATTCCTGTCTTTAAATTGTACCACACAGCATGAATAAAAGTGAGAGGTATCGTCTTCCCAAGGGAAGAACACACCAATTGGCTATCCAATATCAAATGGCCAACCTTCAAAACATTCAGACAAGAAATATCATATAGGCTCAAGGTGTACTTACATGTTTAGGAATTGGCTGTGTGCGTGCGTGCGTGCGTGTGTGCGTGCATGTGTGTGTCAACCATGAAAAAAGAGACAATGAATGACTTTGAAAAAAACAAGGAGGAGTGTATGAGATGTTTGGAGGAGGTAAGGCAAGGAGGAAATTATGTAATTATATTGTAATCTCAAAAAATAGATATAATTTTTAAGAAATTATTTGTAATGCAGACTTTAAAAGGAGTGGCTTCCTTTCTATGCTTCTTTGCTGTTCCTAAAAGATGAATAATAAAGGAATTTGCATGAAACAAACATGAAATTTCTGATGAGTTAACATTGAAGACAAAGAATTCAAATCAGGTGTGATGGCTCCTTTCACAGGAGAAAAGTTCTAATCTTTTGCTTGCTTAAAAAGACGTCTGACATCTTCAGATTCCGTGGTGACCATAATGTGGTACATTTTCCTAAATCCTAGTTATACTTTCGGGTTTTTTGAGTTATGTACATTTCTATGCCAAACCTCTCCATTCTCTTTTATTGATTTATTATTTATTACAGCTTATTCACTTTGTATCCCAGCTGTAGTCCCCTCCCTCATTTCCTCACAGTCCCACCCTCCCTTCCTCTTCTCCCCCTATACCCTTCCCCTATTCCACTGATAGGGAGGTCCTTCTCTCATTCCATCTGATCCTAGCCATTCAGGTCTCATCAGGACTGACTTCATCCTCTTCTTCTGTGACCTAGGCTGCCTACTCCCTCTTCAGGGGGAGGTGATCAAAGAGCCGGCCACTGAGTTCATGTCAGAGACAGCCCCTTCTCCCCTTACTCTCAATAGAGGAATTCTCAATAGAGGAATATTGAATGGCAGAGAAACACTTAAAGAAATGTTCAATGTCCTTAGTCATCAGGCAAATGCAAATAAAAATGACCAAGATTTCACCTTACGCCCATCAGAATGGCTAAGATCAAAAACTCAAGTGACAACACATGCTGGAGAGGATGTGGAGAAAGGGGAACCCTCCTCCATTGCTGGTAGGAACGTAAACTTGTAAACTGGAAATCAATCTGGCGCTTTCTCAGAAAACTACCAATAGTGCTACCTCTCCATTCTTATGTTCCCCGAATTTTATACCCAACATAACCAAGGAATTCATGTTACTCAAAGAAGGAGATTTTCTTTGTGTTAAAGATTTCAGAAAGCATCATACTAAAAGACATGGTGAAAAGATAGGAAAAGGTAAAATTTCCACATCATTGAAAACTCACACTCAATGCATTCACATATATATTTAGCACGGAAAAATGATGATCTAGAATTATTGCACCGTTATTGCATCATTCAATTAAATGTATAATGAGGTGCCTTTTTCCTGTTCTGACTTAGTTTCAACACCATGAGAAAAATTTATAAATATATTCTGTGTTTTTGAGGTTCATTTATTTGGATAGTGTCTTTAGGGAAAGGGAGGGGCTTTGATGCATATTCATATAATCCAGAGGAAAATTGTTGGACATGGTATGAACACTATGTAGTGTTCATCCAAAGGTGAGCTCTTTCCATTGGAACTAATGTGATGGTTACTTGAATGCACATCTTCACAATCCTTATTAAGCCTAACAGAACCAATTTCTCTGGGCATGTACTCAAGAATTTATATAAAATCATAACATTTTCCTTTGAAAACCCCTCTAAAGAGAATGAATAAAATCTAAACCTTCCAGAACTGACAATGACTCTTGCTATCCAGCACCTACCCCTTCTCAGGTGTAGTGAGTTTTCCAGCCCTAGTCTTCTACTCCTGTCCTCCAACACGTATATCTTGCTTTCAGCTAACATTCTTTGAGCCCCTCATATGAAAAATGTTTTCAACATTGTCTACTGGCTTTTTCACCATGTTTCTGTCCTGGATATTTACTTGGATGCTGTAACTCCCGGAGTCATCCTGCTGCTACCACCACTTCCCATCTCACTAATTTGTATTCATTCATAATTTGTTATTTGATATTGCTAATATAAAAAGTACTACCAACCCATCCTCTGAAGACCACATAATGGAGCATCTTTCAGTTCTGTGGGCCACAAGTTTACCTTTTCAGCTAGAAGTAATGAAATCAATAGGCAAGGATTCTGGATTTCCTTTTTAAGGCTTTAATGGAGACTCATATACTTCTCGTTTCTCATAACCATTGGTAGTCCTTAGATCTTCACCCCTTTCCTACATCTTAAAAGTCAGGAATGTTGAATTAACCTTTCTCTTCTTCTGTAGCCAGATCTGCCTTATGGTACTCAAGAAACTTCTCAGGTTTTTAAATACCCAAGTTAGGACTCAAGGTCAGCGCATGGATATCTCTCCTTTGAAAGTTTTTAACTATAGTGGAGTCTGCAGGCTGTTATGTAAAACAGCAATGTCACAGACTGTGGTTCCTGGGACATGGATATGTCTGCAGTCATTGTTGTACCTGCAGTAAGTTTTTAAGATTATCTGTAGGTATAGCTACTATGTTTTTCTATTCATTCACCATTCGATTAAAGTCAAAATTTACCATTGGCTTTGCATGTGCAGGAAGAGTAGATGCTCAGTAAGTGTTGAGTGAGTGAGTAAATGATTAAAAAATTATTAATATTTATAGAAAATCATTGAATAAGTTTATATATGCTTTTGTGATTTAAGACATTATATCAACAATTAGTGATATTATTGTCTTCAAGAGCATGTAGTTGATCTAAATTTTAACCATTCAAAGCCCCTCATTACAACTATGTTACATAGTAGGCCATTTCGTGTATTTATAATATTTTGTAGATGTGCCTTGCATGTACTAGAAAATTCCTATGATAGAAAAGATGATTTGAATCTAATAAAATTCTTTTTATTAGTATGAATCATTTGAGAGTCCTTTACTCCACTGTAACATGGAGACAGAGAACACACTGTTTTTTTAATACACCATAACGCTTGCAAAATAAATTATTACAGAGGGTGTATAGGTGAGATGAATGAGCCAAGCTGAAACAATGGAGTAGGGAGGGGTGCATCTGCATTAAGAAAAGCACACTTAACCAAAAGGAAAAAGCGTAAAACTCTGAACTTCATGTATAATATCCCAATTTCTAAAATAACATACAAGTGAAGACTGTTTTACACCAAGCTGTAATAGAGTGACATTCGTCACTGACAACAAAAAGTCAAAAATCTCAGCTACACACACACACACAAACACACACACACACACAGAGAGAGAGAGAGAGAGAGAGAGAGAGACAGAGAGAGAGAGAGACAGAGAGAGAGAGACAGAGAGAGAGAGAGAGAGAGAGAGAGAGAGAGAGGTCTGTTTGACGAGTTTAAAAACAAAATCACAGCTAAGATTCATGAGGACATTTCAGAACAGTGACACTTACTGAGATGTACAGATGTACCAGCTTTCTGATGGGAGAAAATTTCCAATTTGGGTGGGGGGAAAGAGATTGAGAAGCCAAAGGTTGATGTAGAAAAGTCATCAGAGTGTTACGGCAATTTTATAGGGCTATGTAACTATGTAGCTAAGGCTACAAAATTGCATTTTGACACTGCCAACTAGATTCTTATGTGAAGTACCAAAAAACTTTAAAGGAAGGGAATACAAAGATCTTACTCTGAGTAGGTTTCCTCTTAAAGCACTGTCAATTCCTAAATACAGATTCACTTCTATTGTTGTAGAAGTCTACCTATGCTGACTCTGTAAAGGAAAGAATATAAGCCAGGTACAGTGGCACACTCCTGTGATCTCAGCACATGGAGCCAGAGGCTCTGTAAATTCAAGGCCAGCCTGTTCTACAAAGCGAGTCCAGGAGAGCCAAGGTTACACTGAGAAACCCCCTCTCAAATACATTTAAAAAGAAAAAGAAAGAAAGAAAGAAAGAAAGAAAGAAAGAAAGAAAGAAAGAAAGAAAGAAAGATCAGTCGGGTATACAGTGAGCTACAAAATAAAATACAGTTAGAACAAAATAAACTAAAATAGAACAGCCACAGAATATAAACACTATTTCCCTTTTAAAAATAAAGACAAATTTAAATATCAAGGTAGAAGAGTAAAAACACATAAGGCTCCACCCTTAGATGAGGAGCTACAGGCATTTAAAGAACACTGAGTGAGGGAAAAATTAGTGTTCCACAGAGATGAGCACCCAGTTGTTATCCAATCCCAAGAGGACAGATTTAGAAACATATACATGCATGCATCACTAAACAAGCTTAGCAGCAGAATGCATTCATATATTTATTACACACCTATAGAGAGAGAGAGAGAGAAAGAGAGAGACTAATTAAAAAGTAAAAACCCATGAAATTAAAATGGTGTGGGGGCAAATACATGAGGTTGGAAGGATGAAAGGTGAAAATGATGTAATTATATTTTAATTATATTTAAAAATTCAAAGACCAGAATAAGGAGGCTAAAGAGATGGCTTAGTGGATTAGAAAAGCTGATGCTCTTTCAGAGGACCTGTGCTCAATTGCCAGCACCTACATCCATAACTCACAACCACCCTTACCTCCATTCCCAGGCTACTTAACACCTTCCTGTGATGTCCACACACACCAAGCATATGTGTGGTACACATATGCATGGTGATGAAACATTTATACAAATAAAATAAATAATGTAATGAGTAAATAACGTTTATATTTATTTGAGTCAATGTTCAAGAACGTGGCTGAACATGTGTGAACAAAGGAAAAGTGTGGTTGCAGCTTTGCTACATCTTTCCTTAGGAAAATTTTGTGTTAAAGGGGTGAATCCTTTTCAGTGAAAATGCTTTCAAACAGAAAATATTTGAATGTCTTTCAATCCCTCTACCCCACATCTGTCAGAAGAGTTTTGACCCTGATCTGAACATGAAGTCAAACTCAGGTCCTCTAATTTTACAAAGAGCACTAGGCTCTAACTGTAGTCAGTGACCATCTTTCTTCACTTTATAGAAAGTTTAGTTGGAGCTTGTCTATATTAAACCAGGAGAGTGAATTGCCTGGGGGTTACTTCACGGATTTAAGCTAATTCTTCTTTAAAGAAAAAAAAACAAGACTATGGAAATCCACTGACTGTAAGGTACACATGGAAGGGAAACTGCGTCCAACAGCAGTGGCTCCGGAGCCTCCACCATAAAAACTAACTGAGAACAGAATGGGCCACGAACTATGAAAAAGCATGGAGCCCCGAGCTTCACCACTTAGAGATCCCTAGATTCATCCAGCTTCGAACTGGTCACAGATATAAACTAAGTATCAAGTCCTCCTATTTGACAAAACACCATAGTCAAGAGGCCCAAAGTGATCTAAGCCAGACAATGAATACCTCTTCTCTACAATTTGTCAACACATATGTTGATAACAAAATAATTAACATGCTATGGTTTGGGAGTTGTACAAATATTCTTACTTAGAAATGATCAAAATTCATGTCTCAGGAGACCCCTTCCTATTTATTTCATAGAAAGTGCTACTCAGATCTATAATCAAAACTAAAAACTAATATCTTTATAAAAGTCTCAGGTAGATTACACAGAAGCATGAGGTCCCTCATATACCACTGTAGACATTATTGAATCCAACTAACTTTCAAGGAAAACAATTGAAAAGATGGCTTCCTACATAAAAAATATTAAGATTTATGTTTTTTTCCAACTAACACTTATGTCACTTCCTCTAACATCTATTTAAGGAAATTTTCTGAAAAGTTCATTTCCTGCAGCAGATTCAAAGTGGAAAAGAATACAGTGAAGTTTGACTTGCTTTAAGAATTCACAGACAGACAACAGTGTAGAAATCAGTGGAAGTTAACACAGTCTAGTCATGCAATATCCTCCGTGATGGTCAATTTAATAGCTTCAATATCTCTACATCTTTTTAAAATTATTATTATTAATAATTAATTATTTCTTCTTCCTTTTTTACATTATTATTTTATATTAATCACAAGTTATGTACTTTCTATCCCAGCCTTAGCCCCCTCCCGCATCCCCTCCCTATCCCTCCCATCCCTCCCTCATCTGTTCCCTGCCCCTTTCCAAGTCCACTGATAGGGGAGGACCTCCTCCCCTTCCTTCTAACTCTAGGTTATCAGGGCTCTTCAGGACTGGCTGCAATGTCCTCTTCTGTGGCCTAGCAAGGCTGCTCCTCCCTCGTGGGCGAGGGGGTCAAAGAGCCAGCCATTGTGTTCATGTCTGAAATAGTCCCTGTTCCCCTTATTAGGGTTCCCACTTGGATATTGAGCTACCATTTGCTACATTCAAGCAGGGGTTCTAGGTTATATCCATACATGGTCCTTGCTTAGAGAAACAGTCTCATAAAAGACCCCTGTGCCCTTATATATTTGGTCCTTGCGGAGATCCTGTCCTCTCCAGGTCATACTAACTACCCCTTCCTTCATATGATTCCCTCCACTCTGCCCAAGAGTTGGTTATGTGCCTTAATATTTGCTTTGATATCCTGTGGAAGAGTCTTTCCCAGGCCCTCTGTGGTAGGCTCTTGTCATGCTACTTGTTTTCTCCAACATCCAATGTCCATCCCATTTGTCTTTCTAAGTGAGGATTAATCCTCTTACCCCAGGTCCTCTTTCTTGTTTATCATTTTTAGGTGTATAGACTGCAGTATGTTTATCCTATCTTATAGGTCTGTATAAGTGAGTATATACCATGTGTGACTTTCTGCTTTTGGGATACCTCACTTAGAATGATCATTTCTAGGTCCCATCATTTGCCTGCGAATTTCATGATTTCCTCCTTTTTAATGCTGAGTAGTATTCCATTGTGTAAAATTACCACAATTTCTGTATCCATTCCTCAACTGAGGGACATCTGGGTTATTTCCAGGTTCTGGCTATTACAAATAAAGCTGCTACGAACATGGTTGAGCAATGTCCTTGTTGTGTACTTGAGTATTTTTGGATATATAGCTAGAAGTGGTATAGCTGGATCTTGAGGAATCACTATTCTTAATTGTCTAAGAAAGTGCCAAATTGATTTCCAGAGTGGTTGCATTCCCACCAGCAACGGAGAAGGGTTCCCCTTTCTCCACAACCTCTCCAGCATGTGTTGTCACTTGAGTTTTTGATCTTAGCCATTCTGACAGGTGTAAGGTGAAATCTCATGGTCTTTTTGATTTGCATCTCCCTGATGGCTAAGGACATTGAGCATTTCTTTAAGTGTTTTCTGCCATTCTACAGTCCTCTACAGAGAGTTCTCTGTTTAGCTCCATACCCCAATTTTAATTGGATTACTTGATTTGTTGCTTTTTCACTTCTTGAGTTCTTTATATATATTGGATATTAGCCCTCTGTCAGATATAGTGTTGGTAAAGATCCTTTCCCAGTCTGTAGGCTGTTGTTTTGTTTGGATGACAGTGTCTTTTGCTTTACAGAATCTTTTTAGTTTCATGAGGTCCCATTTATTGATGGTTGCTCTTAGAACCTGTGCTGTTGGTGTTCTGTTCAGGAAGTAGTCTCTTGTGCCGATGAGTTCTAGGGTCTTTCCCACTTTTTCTTCTAACTGATTTAATGTGTCTGGTGTTATGTTGAGGTCTTTGATCCACTTGGACATTAGTTTTGTGCAGGGTGATAAATATGGATCTATGTTCATTTTTCTGCATATAGACATCCGGTTGGTCTAGCACCATTTGTTGAAGATAATGCCTTTTTTCCATTGGATGGATTTGGCTTCTTTGTCAAAAATCACGTTTCCATAGGTGTGTGGGTTTATTTCTGGGAATTTTTCTTTTTTTATATTAATTGCAGTTTATTTACTTTGTATCTCAGCTGAAGCTCCCTCCTTCATTCCCTCCCAATCCCACCCTTCCTTCCTCACTCCTCTCTGACCTTCTCTAAGTCCACTGATGGGGGAGGTCCTCCTTCCTTTCCATCTGACCCTAGCTCATCAGGTCTCATCAAGGCTGCATCTTTAGTCAATTGATTCTCCTGTACTTCAGAAGTTCCAATGAAGAGGAATCCCTGCCCTTCTCAAACCTGTGGACAAACTTTCCAGATCAGACTTCTGGAAAGATCTTGATTCTAGATGGATCCATTATCTGACATGGGTTGGTCCTAATCACCTTCACAGTCCAGAGTTCTTGAATTTAGGCCAGCTATGGTGGGAAAGGACCATGAAAGGGCTGGGGTGAAGGCGGAGACAGTAACATGTCTGTGTTGTAAGCATGAGGATCCAAGTTTGATATCCCTAAACTATGTTCATTAAGCAGGATGTTGTGGTGCATTTTTGTAATCCCGAGTCATGGATGTGGACACAACTGGTTCCCTGGATTCACCAGCCAAAGAGATCAGCCTAATAAGGCATAGAGAAATCCTCAAAAAACAAAGTAGATGGTAGCTGAGGAAAGAAAGCCAATGCTGAAGACTATCTGAGCCTTCCATCCTTGAGGACTGAACAACTGTTGAATTCTTGTTCTTTTCCAGGAAACAGGAACCATTGGACTAGCTGGCCCTAGCCTTTAACTCATTCCCATCTCTATAGCACATCATATATATGTATACGTGTGTGTTAAGATGGATGTATATACACACATGTATATGTTCATATATTATATATATTCATATATATATATATTCATTCTCTGGGTTCAGTTTTTATAGAGAACCCTGACTAATAGTGCATACATGTAGATATACAATCTAGAATGTTTATGAAATAAGAATCATAGTGAATATATTACATAAACTAGAGATTTTTGTAAAACAGGTAAATTTTGTCTGTCTCTGTCACCAAAATAAACAAACAAAAATATAACAATATAATATAAAAATGTGTTGATTCTTTTCACTATATAGAAAGAAAGGAAGAATGAAATATATATTACTATATAGTAAATATAATATATACTATATAATAGTATATGTAGTATATATATATATCACTGTATAGTAACTGTTTTACTATCTGAATGTATCCCATAATATCATGTTATAAGTCTCAAAAATTTACAATAAATTTTATTTAAAGAAAATCATGAAGTTGAGAGGTTTGTTATGAAACTAAAATGTAAACAATTAATTAACTGACTGACACTTTTATCTAATAAATTAATTGGATGGTAAGAAAATAACTGAAGAATATTAATAAACTAAATGGCTAACTTGGCATTCTATACTCAATGAAATGCCCTCAATAGCTTAGGGTCCATGCTGTTGAAACCTTCTTTCCATTTATTTAAACTTTCTTCTCCATTATTATCCTCCATATTGTCTTTTTTGTTCATCTTATTCATTTTTCATTTCACATCCCTGAGTAATTTTTAACTTTTAATATTTAACACTACATCCTGGGATAGTTTTCTCATTTTCGGGTCTAGGGTCACTAGTGATGTATGGATAGTCTTTAGCTAATTTAAGTGTATTTCCATATCTTACACAGTCTGGTAGTGTTGTTGCTATAGGATGTACTTTTGTGCTCAGTCAATGGTATTGGAGATTGAATCTTCAAAAGTAGATTACTTCAAAAAATATGAAAATAAACCAGAAGAGACACCCAAATCTGCAGATGTGCCTAATATATCAGATTATCACACAAAATAATTTCAGGAAAACTCAATTTCTCCAAGAGATCACAATAAAATATGAGCAGAATGCATCACCAAAAGTTTCAATGAAGGAGTAGAAATAATATCAGAGATTGTCCATAAGATCTAGAAAGTGCTCCACTCAAAATCCAGCAAACAAGCTAAGTGGGTAAGACTACAACACCCAAGAATCCTGCATTACTTATAAAAGGGAGAGAAACTGAAATAAAATTAAATGCTTGTAGAATTTATTTAATTAAACTATAGCAGATATTCCCTAAATCTAAAGAAATAAATGAACATCCACACAAAATTCCCAGCAAGTGTTACTAGAGAAGGATCACTCCTTCACATATTACAGTTAACTTGCCAAAACTACAGAGATGGTTCAGGAGATCAGAGCACATACTATCCTCCTGAAGACATGAGTTTGATGCCCTGCATGGATGTCAAGGAGCTCACAATGACCTATAACTCCAGCTCCTGGGACTCTGACACTCTCTTCCAGAGTTTTAGGGCACTGAACTTGTACACAAACAGAGTGTAAATACTTTAAATATTGTAAAAGAAAATGCCATAACATCTACAAATGGGAATATACAAAGATGATATAAGATTCAGCCATAAACAGTCCTAAGAGCTAAGAGAGAATTAAATGATGTTCCAAGAACTCAAAGTAACCAACTGCCAATATTGTAATCTATAGCAAAGCTGTTTCTTTCTTTTTTTGCATTTTAAAATTTTATTTAAAATTTAATATAATTAATAAATTTCAGTTTATTCACTTTGTATCCCAGCTGTAGCATTCCCCCTCATTGCCTCCCTATCCCACCCTCCCTCTAACATCTCCTCCCATTCCCCACTCCAGGTCCATGGATAGGAGAGGTCCTCCTGACCTTCCATCTGACCATAGCGGATCAGGTCTCATCAGGGCTGGTTGAATTGTCTTCCTCTCTGGCCTGGTAAGGCTGTTTCCCCCTCAAGGGAGGTGATAAAAAGTCAGCCAAGATTTCATGTCAGAAACAGTACCTGTTCCCATTACTAGGGAACCCACTTGGACACTGAGCTGCCATGGGCTACATGAATCAGGGGTTCTAGGTTATCTCCGTGCATGATTCTTGGTTGGAGTATCGGTCTCAGAAAAGACCTCTGGGCCCAAATTTATTGGTTCTGTTGCTCTCCTTATGGAGCTCCTGTTCCCTCCAGGTATTTCTGTCTCCCCCTTCTTTCATATGATTCCCTGCACTCTGCCAAAAGTTTGTTTTGATACCCTGCTTGGTAAAGTCTTTTAGAGGCCCTCTGTGGTAGGCTCCTGTGTTTCCTGTTTTCTCCCTCTTGTGATGTCCTTCCCCTTTGCCCTTCTGAGTGAGGATTGATTGATCATCTTACCTGGGTCCTCCTTCTTGCTTATCTTCTTTGGGTGTACAGATTTTAATATGATTGTCCTATATTATATGTGTAATATCCACTTTAAGTGAGTATATACTGTGTATCTCTTTCTGCTTCTGGGATACTTCACTCAGGATGATCTTTTCTAGTTCCCACCATTTGCCTGCAAATGTCATGATTTCCTTGTTTTTAATTGTTGAGTAATATTCCATTGTGTAAATATACCACAATTTCTGTATCCATTCCTCCACTGAGGGAATGTGGGTTGTTTCTGGTTATTACAAATAAAGCTGCTATCAACATGGTTGAACAAATGTCCTTGCTGTATACTTGAGCATTTTTTGGTTAAAAGCCTAGGAGTGTTATAGCTGGATCTTCACATAGCACTCTTCCTAATTTTCTGAGAAAGCTCCAGATTGATTTCAAAGGGGTTGTACAAGTTTACATTCCCACCAGCAATGGAGGGGGGTTCCCATTTCTCCACATCCTCTCCAGCATGTGTTGTCACTCGAGATTTTGATCTTAGCCATTCTTATGGGTGTAAGGCGAAATGTCAGAGTTGTTTTCATTTGCGTTTTCCTCCTTTTTAAATTCTTTAGTTCTTTATATATTCTGGATATTTGTCCTCTGTCAGACATAGGGTTGGTGAAAATCCTGTCCCAATCTTTAGACTGTTGTTTTGTTCTGATGACACTGACCTTTGTTTTACAGAAGCTTTTCAGTTTCATGAGGTCCCATTTATTGAGTGTTGATCTTAGAGCCTGTGCTGTTTGGTGTTCTGTTCCAGAAGTTGAAGCCTGTATCAATGAGTTCAAGGCTCTTCCCCACTTTATCTTCTAACAAGTTTAGTGTGTCTGGTTTTATATTGTGGTCTTTGATCCACTTGGACTTTAGTTTTGTGCAGGGTGATAAGTATGGATCTATTATATTTTTCTACCTTTAGATATCCAGTTAGATAGACTGGCATCATTTGTTGAAGATACTGTCTTTTTTCCATTGTGTGGTTTTGGCATCTTTGTCAAAAATAAGATGTCCATAAGTGTGTGGGTTTATTCCAGGGTCTTCTATTCTATTCCATTGGTGCACCAACCTGTTTCTATGCCAGTACCATGCAGTGTTTATTAATGTTGCTCTACAGTACAGCTTGAGATCAGGGATGGAGATACCTCCAGAAGATCTTTTATTGTAGAGGATTGTTTTAGTGATTAGTAGCTTCTTGTTATCCCATATGAAGTTGAGAATTTTCTTTCAATTTCTGTAAAGAATTGTGTAGGTAATTTGATGGGAATTGCATTGAATCTGTAGATTGCTTTTGGTAAGATGGCCATTTTTACTATGCTAATCCTGCCAAGCCATGAGCATGGGAGATCTTTCCATCTTCTTATATCTTCTTCTACTTCTTTCTTCAGAGACTGGATTTTTTTCTCATTCAAGTCTTTGACTTGCTTGGTTAGAGTTCTTTCTGGCTCTTGTGAAGGGTGCTGTTTCTCTAATTTCTTCCTCAGCCCATTTGTCTTTTGTATACAGGAATTCTACCGTGTTTTTTTTTTTTTCAGTTTATGTATCCTGCCACTATGCTGAAGGTGTTTATCAGCTGTAGGAGTTCCCTGGTAGAAAAACTGAGATCACTCATGTATACTATCATACCATCTTCAAAGAGTGATACTTTGATTTCTTCCTTTCTGATTTGAATTTCCTTAGTTTTCATTAATTTCTCACTCCTCTAGCAAGGACTTCAAGAACTATGTTGAAGAGATACAGAGAGAGTGGGTAGCCTTGCCTTGTCCCTGATTTCAGTGACACTGATTTATGTTTCTCTGCATTTAGTTTGATGTTGGCTATTAGCTTGTTGTAGATTGTCTTTACTCTGTTTAGATAAGTGCCTTGTATCCCTGATCTCTCCTTGACTTTAGACATAAAGAAACGTTGGATTTTACCAAATGCTTTTAAAACATCTAAAAAATTTATCATGTTTTTTTTTCTTTCAGTATTGTTTATATGGTGGAGTACATTGAGGGATTTCTGTATATTGAATCACCCCTGCATATCTGGGATGAAGCCAACTTGAACATAATGGTTTAGTATTTTGTTGAGGATTTCTGCATCAGTGTTCATAAGGGTGGCTGGCTTGAAATTCTCTTTCTTTGTTGGGTCTTTGTCAAGTTTAGGTACCAAGGTGACTGTGGCTTCATAGAATGAGTTTGATAATGTTCCTTGTGTTTCTATTTTTAGAATAGTTTGAAGAGTATTGGTGTTAACTCTTCTTTCAAGGTCTGGTAGAATTCTGCACTGATACCATCTGGCCCTGGGCATTTTTTGGAAGGGAGACTTTTGATGACTACTTCTATTTCCTTGGGGGATATAGGATTATTTAATTCATTTACCTGATCTTGATTTAATTTTGATAAATGGAATCTATCAAGAAAATTGTCCATTTCATTTAGATTTTCAATTTTTGTGGCCTATAGGCTTTTGAGCAAATGATTGTTTGGTCTTCCTCAGTGTCTGTCCTTATGCCCCCCCCTCCTTTTATTTCTGATTTTGCTGATTTTGCTAGTTTCTCTCACCTTTTAGATAGTTTGGGTAGGGTTTGTCTATGTTGTTGATTTTGATCAAAGAACCAGCTCTTGGTCTTACTGATTCTTTGAATGGTTTTATTTGTTTCCAATTCATTGATTTTAGCTGAGTTTGATTATTTCCAACAGTCTACTCCTTGTGTGTATGTGTGTGTCTGCTTCTTTATTTTTCTAGTCCATTTATGTGTGCCATTAATTTCTTTCTGGAGGCACTTAGTGTCATGAACTTTTCTCTTAGCACTGCTTTAACTGTGTGCACAAGATTAGGTAAGTTGTGCCCTCATTTTCATTGAATTTTTGAAGTCTCTAATTTCTTTTTTCATTTCTTCACTGACCAGGCTATTATTGAGTAGAGAGGTGTTTAGTTTGCAGATGTCTATAGGCTTTTTATTATTTCTGGTAGTGTTGTGGTCTAGTTTTAGGCTTTGGTAGTCTGGTAGGATACAAAGAACTATTTCAATCTTCTTGTATCTGTTGAGGTTTCCTTTGTGCCCTACTATATGGTCAACTTTTGAGAAGGCTCCATGAGGTGCTGAAAAGAAGTTATACTCTTTTGAGTTTGGGTGAAAGGTTCTATAGACATCTATTAGGTCCATTTGATTTAGGACCTCTGTAAGAGTCATTATTTCCCTATTTAGCTTCTGTCTAGGTGATCTGTCCCTTGGTGAAAGTACAGTGCTGAAGTCTCCCACCATTAAGGTGTTGGGATCTATGTGGGATTTAAACTTTAATAATGTTTCATTTACAAACGCATGTTCTCTTAAATTTGGAGCATAGATGATTAAGATTGTTATGTTCTCCTGGTGAATTTTTTTCTTTGATGAGAATGAAGTGCCCCTCCTCATCTTTTTTGATTAATTTGGGTTGAATGTGTATTTTATTAAATGTTAGAATAGCTAGCCCAGCTATTTTCAGGGTCTGTTTGCTTGAAAACATTTTCTAACCCTTTACTCTGAGGTAGTGTTTATCTTTGATGCAGAGGTTTGTTTCTTGGGTGAAGCAAAATGTTGTGTCCCATTTCTGCAACAATTCTCTTAGTCTGTGTCTCTTTATTGGAGAGTTGAGTCTATTGATGTTGATAGATAATAGTGACCAATGAATGTTAGTTCATTGTATTGTAGAGTTGGTGGTATTAATGTGTTTCAATCCTTGTTTTCTTTTTGTTTTTGTTGTTGTTGTTGTTGTAAAGCTATCTACATCCTTTGTTTTCTTGGGTGTAGCTGATTTTGATGGATTGGAGCTTTCCTTCAAGTATCTTCTGTAGGGCTAGGTTGCTATGTAGATAATGTTTAAGTTTAATTTTATGATGGAATATTTTGTTTTCTCCATCTATTTTGATTGAAAGCTTTGCTGGACATAGTAGTCTGGGTTGGCATCTGTGGTCTCTTAGAATCTGCATTATGTCTGCCCAGGCAGCTCTGACTTTCATAGTTTCTGTTGAGAAGTCTCGTGTGATTCTGATAGACCTTTATATGTTATTTGGCCTTTTTCCCATACTGCTTTTATTATTTTTTCTTTGTTCTGTAGATGTAGTGTTTTGACTATTATGTGATGTGAGAAGTTTCTTTTCTGGCTTAGTCTATTTGTTGTTCTGTAGGCCTCTTGCATGTTTATGGACACTTTCTTTAAGTTAGGAACTTTTTTCTATGATTTTCTTGAAAATATTTTCTGGACCTTGGAGTCTGGAATCTTCTTTTTCATCTATTCCTATTATCCTTTGATTTCATCTTTTCATGGTGTCCCTGATTCCTTGGATGTTTTGTATTTGGAACTTTTCTGATTTTACTTTCTTTTTTGAGAGATGATTCAATTTCTTCAATTGTATCTTCAGTGCCTGAGATTCTTTCTTCCATCTCTTGTATTCTGTTGGTGATGCTTACCTTTGTGGTTCTTGATCTTTTCTCTAAGTTTTCCAGCTCCCGGGTTTTTCTCTGTGTTTTTTCTTTCATTGAATCTAATTCTGTTTTCATGTCCTGCACCATTTCCTTCATCTGTTTGAATGTGGGTTCCTGTATTTCCATGATGGCCTCCATTTTTTTTTATTTCCTCTCTCTACGCCACTACTTTTGCCTCTACTTGTGCCTCTATTTGTTTAGCTGTATTTGCCTGTATTTTTTGAGAGCTTTGTTCATTTTCTCTTTATGTGCTGCTAATAATTGGATAAGCATAGATTTAAGATCATTTTCCGGTGTTTCTGATGAATTAGCATAACCACTGATTTTGGGGGTTGTGGGTGAAAGCATGATGTACTGATTTTTGTTAGAAGTGTTCTTACGCCGACTTTTAGCCATCTTCCTTTCAGTAACCTTAGCTCTCTGTTCCTGGAGTCTGTACATCAGACTGGGTCTGTCTGTCTCTGGTGTCTGGAGTATTCTTCAGAAAGATGAGAGACGATTTTGAAAGTAGATGTTGTTTCAGCTGTTGCAAAAGCAGGAAGGTACCAGGCACATCTTTGCAAGCGTGGGCATGTGCGTGGAAGTATGCCTTGCAGGAAAGGGTGCTAGAGCCTGTAGATGCTGGAAGGGTGGAGCTTACGCACCGGATGGGGTGCTGGTATTGTTCGCATGCACATTGCATGTGCGCAGGTGTCCTGAATATCTCAGTGGCCTACAAACCTATCATCCTGTTCTCTTGTCATTCAGATTGTCTGGGCTCCAGAATCTGTTTGCCTGGACTCCACTGGTAGACCCACAGATCGGGTGCTTCAATGTTGAGAACGCTGTTGCAGGGATCCCTATGTGGCCCACAGTGGGGGTGTGGGTGGAATGGGTCCGATGACTGGCTGCTAGCATAGAGGGACCCTGGATCTGGGGTTCTGCAGGCATTCTCTGGAAGGAGCACTCACTCGCCTAATCGGACAGCACAGGGGTTCTCCCGGTACTCTACTCTCAGACTTGGGCCTGCAGGAGCAAATGAGAGTGTCCTAGATCCATCAGCTCAGTGGTGTCCAGTGTTTGACTACTGGGCAGGGAGACCCATACTTGAGGTAGCTGCCTCTGCCCTCTCAGTCAAAGAGCATGGAGTTTCCTGCTTGGGCTAGCCACTGCCCTGTTGCAGCTGCAGACCTGGGAGGCCTGCCTCTGCCTTCTTAGACACTGAGCAATGAGGATCCTGCTTGGAGCAACCACTTCCACGTCTGGGAATTGGGGGTAATGAATATTCACCACTTTCAATCCCTGGAGATGTCCACGGGTGACCTGGATCCAAACTCTCCCAGCTCACAGGTTGTCCTCTCTTGCCCAGGAAGTCTCAATGTGGATGTTCTGGCCTCAGCTGTCCCTCCACACACCAATTTAAGCGTTTCAGATCCTGTGCCCCTCTGATACGGTGAGCACTGGTATCTGCCATCTTGGACTCCACACAAAGCTGTTTCTTAAATAGTAAACTAAAACATATCAAAATAATTGTGAACTAAGGCAGATCAGGACACTGAATCCACACTGCAGAAGATAGAAAATGAATAATTCACATTATAGAGGAAAGAAAAGTCTTACTCATGAGCTCATGGGAAAGAATAACCTTCAGAAGACTGCATCAGCAAACGAATCTACCATGTCCAGTACAATAAACCAGCAAATGTCTGATGGTATTGAGAAACAAACAAACAAAAAACAAGGAAGAATCCACTCACCTAGAAAAAATAACAAATAAAAATGCAAGAATTTTTAAACAACTCACAATAAAATGTTTAAATATATGTGATTTCAGCATATAAAAAGAGAGACTGATGGGATAGATTTTCTATAAAAATAAATCCAGAGACTGGGGAGATGGTGAGCAATAAAAATGCTTGCACTGAAAGGACTGAGAACATGTGTGTGAGTACCTAGTGCCTATGTGAAAATTCCGCTGTGGCTGCATGTGCCTGTAGCCCCAGCACTGGGGGATGGAGACGAGTAGATAGGAAGAGATCTCTGGCCAGCCAGTCTGGGATTAACAGTGAGCTTCAGCTCCCTGAGAGAGCCTGTGTCAGAGTAAGAAGGTGGACATTGAAGGAACAATCTGTCCAACATGTTCTTGCTCTTCATGTATGTGATTACATATATGCATGCACCCACCCACACATGCACGCAAACACACACATATACCACAAAACACACACAGTCACATGTATGCATCACACACACATGCACAGAGACAAACTGTGCTGCTTCCAAAGAACATACATTGCTAATGAAATCACTTAGACTATGATGAAGGGGTGGAAGTCAATCAAATGAACAGAAGCTAAAAGCAAACAGGTGCAGCTAATCCAATCTCTGATTAAAAAAAAAAGATTTCTTACCAGAATCATTCAGAAAAGAAAAATAAAAGAACGACCACTCTATACTAAAACACAGAACAATTCATTGAGAAGAAACAGTGGTTATAAATATTTATTTATTGCATGGGGCTCCAATAAAGAAAACTTTAATGAAAGTGTAGCATATAATAGCTGCTGATACTATAATAGGGTGTGATTTTTATATCCTACTCTTATGTTTGTATAGGTCATTTTAGTGAAAAATCAATAAGGAAACTTCAGGCATTAATCAGATGAACTTTGCATATGTATACAGAATGACTTGTCTAACACAAAACTGCATGTTCTTCTCGAGCACAAACCCTTCTCTGAAATAGATGTCATTGACATTTTACGTAAAAAAAGCAAGTCTCAACAAATACAACATATTAAGATAGTTTTTGTATCTTATACTGGGTATAGTGGAATAAACTAGAAATCAATAGCAAGAAAAAATGCTAAAAATTTAGAGACTGACCTACATGCTCTTGAATGGCCAGTGAGTAATTGAAGAAGTGAGAAAGTTGTTTTAAGTCCTAGGATTAAATGAATAGAAAAATCACAATTTAGTAGAACCTGAGGGATACAGCTAAGGCAATTCTAAACAGATTTAGAATCAATATTACTCAAATTCTACCACAAGAGAGAAAGAAAAGGAACATGATCAATCTCAGCATAATTTTGAAGATATATCCCAATAGCAAAACAAAACACACAAAAATAAAACTATATATCCATTTCTTTGGTGAATGTAGAGTTTTTAAAAATCAATAGAATTTTTGCAAATCATATTCAAAATGATTATTAACTAAGAATTACTTTATTTTATTCCCATGATCCAAGGGCAATTCAATATATGGAAATCCATAAACGTAATATATATATATATCATATATACTCAAAAATAGAGACCATGTAACCACTTCAATAGATGGGGAAACACCGTGGACAAACTTCAAAATTCCATGAAAACAAACGCTCTGAACAAATTAGAACTAAAAGAAAAATTTCTCAATATAACAAAGGCAATATACAGCAGATCTATAGCCAACATCATATTAAATATGAAAAACTAAATACCTTCCCTCTATTATCAGAAATTGAGGCAAGGATGTCCATTCTCATGACTATTACTCAGTATATCCTTTAATGTCTTTATCAGGGCAAAAAAGAAAAAGAGAGATGAATAAGGACCATGCAAATAATAAATGAAATATTAGAATTCCATATTTTCACAGAATATGATCCCATTTTTCAAAGATGCTGGTGACTCCACCAGAAATATTTAATATATCACATACATAATAGGAGACAAAATAAACATTTAGAAATCCACAAACTTTCTGTATAACAACTGGTTGAGAAAGAGAGAGAAAAAATCTCACTTACTGTAGCTTAAAATAATACCTAGAAGTAAACCTGATAAACCTAATTAAGGAAATAAAAGATTTTTACAATAAAAACTATAAGATGCTAATTAAAGATACTAGAAGATAGAAAGACTTTTTATTCTTGAAGATTATTAGACTTAAAATTATACAAGTATCTATGCTTCCATAAGTAATTTACAGATTCAATACAGTCTGCAAAAATCCCAATAACATGACATTCTTCACACACACACACACACACACACACAAACACGTAAGCACAAACGCATATGCACACACAAAATCAAGCAATTCCTGTAATCTATATGGAAGCAAAATACTGGCTAGCTTCATCAATTATAAGTGTAAAGAACAATTCTAGAGATATGACAACTTCTGATCTCAAATTATACAAAAGCCACACCTTTTACTTTCCTGACCGCCTTGCACCTGTATTACATATATGATAGAAAACATGTACTTACCTTTGTAAACCACTTAACACATTGATATCCAGTTCTCTCAATCTTCTTGGAAGCAACACCCTCTCATTGTTTATCACAGCACAATAAAACTGAATTGAGTCTATATAGTCACATTTTATTTATTCTTTAATTAGTTGGTGGACATGTAGGCTCCTTCTACAAATTGTCCCTGTGAACAATACTTCAGTGTGCAGCGGCTTCCAGACACCTCTAAAGTAAGCTGACTGATACTTTCAAGTGTATATCCAGAAGTCCTGTGGCTGAAGCACAGGGAAGATCTGTTTATAATTTTTAAGCACCTCTATATTCGCATTCGCCTCTGTATTCACAGTAGCTACACTAATTTACAACCCATCAGCAGGAAATGGGAACTCCATCCTCAAGAGCATCTCTTGTTTCCTTTCTACATACACAACTTCCATTTCAGCTAGAGGCCATGGACATGGTAGGAGATTCTTCTTCATCAATACTTGTGATTACTTCAAGGATACAGGCTGTGCTGTATTAGGAACTTATCTGTGATACCTGCCAGAGGGCAGTACATAATACACACTCTCTGTCTGGACTGAAACACGTGATAGGGAGGCTCGCTGCAGCATTTCTGTGTGAGCCTACGATGGCCCTTCCAAGATGTGTGTCAAATGCTTGCTCTTCAGAGTGGCACAACTAGAAGATGATAGAACATAAATGCGTGGCCTTGTTAGGGACCTTTTCTCTTAAGCCCTTGAAGGATATTCTGGGAGCTTAGGCTGTTCCTCTCTTTCCTAATGCAGCCTTAAGATGAATACATCCTTCTGCCATTAATATGCATATGGCCCAGGCTCAAGGCTCTGGTTTCAATGGATCATGACCTAAAATCTCTAAATCTATGAATCAAAATGAAACCGTTTCCTTCAAGTTAATTATCTTGGATTTTTTTTTTGACAACAGAAACCTAAACATGCACACACACAGAAACTAAACCTAAAAGGCAGAAGTTCGTATCTCTACACCATTTTGGTGCTTGCTTTTATCTCCCTCAACTCTCTCCTCCCCTTAGAATTGCTTTATGAATTTTCTATAAATGTAAGTTCATGAAAGAGTGCAATATAAGAGTGAAGATTTTTTTTCTCATCAGATCTTTAGACCATTTAAAAAGTAATTATATGAATGCTCAGTGTTATTAGTTATGTTCATTGAATTGGCATTTTCATTATGAATCCATTTTTAATTACACTGGACACATTTCATCGATATTTCTTCTGAGGAGAGTGTATAATGGTATTTGCAAGAACATATGCACCAGATCAAATGGGAAATTTCTACACCAGCAGGCATGCTAACCGTGATCTGAGTAGCTGGTAAGTTCTATAGAAAACCTTTCAAACTTAAATATGTCTGTGCTAGCTGGTAAATTCAAGAACACAGTAATATATAACAGCCAAACAAATCTAGAAACCAGATAAACTACTGGCTTTTGACCGCCTTTTTCCTCCATTAATTCTGTAAGGGAAAAAGAGGAAAGAAAAAGGGGCAAATTCCAAGCTCAGGATCCTGAAAACAAAGAAGAATGCATAAGCCATCTTGGTCCTGAAAATGAAAGGCCAAACTTTAGTGTGCAAATGCTGGAGTCCCAGCTCACAGGGTTAAAGAAGCAAGGGCTATCACTGGCTTGTGGAAGAGAAAACAAGGGCTATCACTGGCTTTTGGAAAAGAAAAGACGAAGGATCTGACTGTCCTTGTGGAGCTTATGGAAGAAGAGGAGGATAGAAAGACCTGGAGGGGACAGGAGCTCCACAAAGAGACCAACGGAGCCAAAAATCTGGGCTCAGGGGGTCCCGCAGAGACTGATGAATCGACCAAGAACCTTGTATAGAGAAGACCTAAACCCCTGCTCAGATGTAGCCCATTGGCAGCTCAGTCTCCATGTGAGTTCCATAGTAAGGAAAGCAGGAGTGATCTCAATGGCTGGCTCTTTGATCACCTTCTCCTGGTGCAGCTAGCTAACTAGGTCACAGAAAGAGGATCCAGATAATCCTGATGAGACCTGATAGGCTAGTGTGAGAGAGTGGAGGAGAGGACCTCCTCTATTAGTAAACAATGGGAGGGACATAGAGCTGAAAGAGGGAGGAAGGATGAGACCTGGAGGAGGTGAGGGAGGAGACCGCAGCCAGAATACAAAGTGAATAAATTGTAATAATAACAAAATTTTTTAAAAGAGTGCAACTAAAAGACATTTTGACTTTTACTAGTGGCTTAGTCCAGAATTCAACAAAACAGAACAAATAATAAGTATTTTAGGGTTTTATGGGGTTAACAGGTCTCTGTGACTTTTTATTCATTTTTTATTTGTTTACTTTTGCATCTTCTAAAATATATCTCCAAATATATGCTCTGCAGCACACTTGGCCCCTACCCCAATGTTTCCAGCCCCTGGACAACTGTCACTCATATCCCATGTTTTATTAATTCTTGCTGCTGATCTTTACTGTTGACATATTCCTGCAGTACATCACGTTTTGTTTTCATGGGAATTCAGTTTCTATTACAATAAATAGTTCTTATCTTGTATCTCTCTTAATGTCCATAAATATATTGTGTAACAACAATTAGTGAAAGTAGACATTAATTTGAAAGACAGTAAGGAAGGGTAGAGTGGATGGTCTGGAAGGACGAAAGGGAGAGTTAAACTGTCTGAGTATAATATCAAAAATAAAAGAAACATTTTAAATCTACATAGTAGTTATTTACCAGAATATCCTTCAGTTTAGCTGATGTGTATAGTTATTTCTCATAATGAAGTTAGTGCTCAATACCTGCTTCTCTCTCTCTCTCTCTCTCTCTCTCTCTCTCTCTCTCTCTCTCTCTCACACACACACACACACACACACACACACACACCTCAATCTGTAGAGTCTTTCAGAGGCCCTCTGTGGTAGGCTTCTGTCCTGTTCCCAGTCCTTTCCTGCGTCCAATGTCTTTTGCATTTACCCTTCTGAATGAGGATTGAGCATGTTCCCTAGGGTCTTCCCTGTTGCCCAGCTTCCTGAGGGTTATAGATTTTAGTATACTTATCCTTTATTATATGTCTAATGTCCACTTATAAGTGAGTATATACCATGTGTGTGTGTGTGTGTGTGTGTCTTTCTGCTTCTGGGATACCTCACTCAGGATGATCTTTTCTAGTTTCCACCATTTGTCTGCAACCATTGGGCCTACAACAAGACCACCATTGCAGAGCATTTGGCAATGGCATAATCCACCTTCACCCTTCCAGTGACAATGGTTTCAAAATGGAAGCCTAAAAATGTACTTGAAACTTAACTTTTCACTGGCATTAATGAGGCAGGATCTTTCCAGGTGTCACACAGGCTGATTGGTAACTCTGGTTTTTCAGCCTCATCTGATAAAACTTAATGTGCTCTTGTCCACAATGATGCCGTCTGAGGAAGATTTGAATTAGATACAGTCTCCTCTCAACATGCAGTCTTAACTCAACATGTTCACAACTGAAGCAACTCAACCTGAATAACAAAAAATGACACATAAATACCAGTCACAGGGTAACAGATGTTAAATTATCTGAAAAATATCTATGCTGCTCAGGAAAAAAATGGCCTGTGAAAACTGCAAGCATGCTTGAGAGTAATGAAAACCAAGTCTCAGAAAAGTACAGATATATTAGAAATGAAATAAGAACAATCATAAACAGGCAAAACATACCATACCAGAATGTTAGGTCACATTTGAAACAGTCAGAAAATCTCACAAGATAACAGTGTAAGTGAAACAGCCAAATTAAGAGACAACTGAGGTACGCACACTAGCAGACCAATTCCGCAGGGTGCGGAGGCTTCCGGTTCAATCACAGGACACATAAATAGCTTTAAGGACATGGAACATTATGATAAAGTATGTGACAAGTGTTCCATTGGTGTCCCAGGGAGAGAAGAGAAAGATGACATCAATGAAAACCATTCATACAAATAATAGCCAGAAAATCCTTAAATTTGGCAAAATGTAAACAGAAAAGTCTTAAGCAAAACCATAAGCAATCAATAAAAGGTTACTTAATGGAACATTAAATTGGTTTTAGTAACACGTGGACAGATATTAGTAATGCTGAGGAACCATGCCAGATCAGAATTTTCTCTAGGGTGCTCCAGAGTTCAGTTGTCAATGCTCTACATCAGCAACAGAAGAGTACTGTCTACCCCAAGCACAGAGATTTGTACATAAGGAATTGTGCCCTGTCTATCACGGGCCGTGGTCTATCCAGGCTCCCAGAGCGTCAGTCCTATCACAGAGGAAACCATTCTCCTTCAAGAGATTGTTATTTTCATCAACTAAACAGAACTTTAGTACAAAAACTCCGGGAAAGGATATTGTCAGCTAAGTTGAAACTACTCCACTTTCACGGCCATTAGACACCTGCCGTTCTTAGAAGTGAATTGCTAGTATGTGAAGATAATGTATTATTTTAGGGAATGATATGGCTTAGGTTTTCCCATTATGGAAATATACATGACTCTATGCAAAGGGGTGTTAAACTAATACTGAATATTTTCAAATTGACTACTTGTCAGATATGTACTAATAATTAAGATAGTGCTAAGAGCTTTACATTCATCTCAATACTAATTATTAGCTAACAGTAATTAACATTATTTTGCCCATCTTGAGGATGCTATACCATGATGCTCATAAATTGCCTAGCAATTGTTAGAACTGGGTCTCATCATTAAAGCTATCAAATACTATTTAATACTGGCCTTCATAGCTAAAAACGGTTTGAAATCAGCACCAGAGTAAGGTAGCTTTTAACACCAGGATAGAAGTAAAAATTTACTAAGTACCAGAGAAATTACTAAGAGTTTTGAAAACAGATGCTATGAAATTAGAATTGTAATGTAGGAGGAGTAAAATAACTACACTCTAAAGAGAAAAGAAACATTTTTTAAATTACCAAATCTGTAATTTTAATATAAAAATCTCTAAAAGTATAAAATAAAAAGTACTGGTTACTTGTTTTCTGCTGTAAAAAATGTAGTCAGGGATCTTGTAAACCAAGAGACTGAAGCCAAGTGGGAAAGTACACAGAAGACATGTGGGTTGAATCAACAAAACTAACAGTTGATTTCAACTAGGACTCAGAGTCACTCACTGTGTTCTCAGTAGATAGGATGATAAATCAATGCTTTTATCTACCACAGTGTAAGTTTGATTCTAGAAATTTAGAATCATCAGAAAAAGAAAAATACCGTACTGTTAAATAATTAGCTGTTTCTCTCTCTGTGTGTGTCTCTCTCTCCTTTTCCTTCTGTGTGTGTATGTGTGTTTGTATGTTTAAAATGTGTTTTTCAAAATTCCTCCTACATATTATTTATTTAAATATGCTTTAATTAAAATCAAAATACATCCCTTTTTTCTCTCCTTTTCCTCCCTCCAGCCTCTGACACCTAGCCTTCCTCCAGCATCTCCTGTGCCTCGCTACTCCTTTCTTTAATTAATATTTTACATGCATATGTGTATTTGAGTGCAGATTATATATGAAACTTGCTAGGTCTGTTTTTTTGTTGGGGGGATGTACATGTTTCCAGGGTCGAGTATTCTGGATTGGAGAGCCAATAGTAGAATTCACCCCTGAGAAAGACTAATTTGCCTGTACCAGCAATCATTAGCAGCCTCTAGGTTTTTGCCTATGGGTAATAATTCACAAACTTTTTTCCTTCCACCTTACTGTGCCCATTGTTATTGACATTGTTGAGCTCTTGTTTATTCAGCCATTTTTAAGAGAGACTTCTTGGTATGCTGGCTCTTACAATCTTTCAGCCCCTCTACCATGCTCTTTCTTGCCACATTGATTCAGGAATTGATAGATACAGGAGTGGTAATGTAGCTGCATTTAAGCCTTTCATCTTGGTAAAAGCTAACATGCAGAAAAACTAGTATTGTAGTGTTGTGTGGCACTATGCTAGCAAACATTGGCTAATCCCAAATAAGAAACCATTGAAAGACCAAAGTAATGATTTTAGTCTACAAAGTCCACTGTGACAAACCAGTTAGTTTGTTGGCATTGCTTGCAGGAGTATAAGTTTGAGAGGGACTAAATAAAGGAGCAAGAAGATTAATGAGCAGGTGCATCAGGACAGAACACACTCTAGCACAGGTGACATTTCTTGGGGTCTACAATCCCAGAGCTCTCTTCTGCATCCACACTCTGGAGAGAGGCACTGTGAAATTGTTATGTTTCAGCTTTCCCGGGTTTCGCTCACTTTCTGTCATGAGGCATCACCCTCCCTCCAGGCAAGAATACTTCAATTCTGAGGGATTAGCTACACAGCCTGGGATTTAGTCTCTTCAGATTATTAGAGCAGCTAAATTTATATCATTCACAACACCTGGTTGTAGCTTACACTTTGTCAATCAGTGAATAACGGTTCTAGGACCTTAATACTTTCCTCTATTTCCATCCTCATAGAAAATCAGGAAGCACACCCTACTGTAATAGTATACATGTTAATAATTTATATAGCACCATGAAAATATTTTTATAAAACTTCAGAGATCACCTCAAATTTCCTCAAAGAAATTCCATTTCCTTTAATCTGCACATGAATTTCACAACACTGGGCCTTTGAACAAAAATGTTCAAAATTCCAAATCTTCATGAATATTTTTGATGTGAAAGATTTTTGAAGCCCACTGAGATGAACATATTTAAAGATTTCGCTTAACATTTCCATTTTAGAATTTACTAGAAACACTGGCAAGATGTCACTCTCTAGAACTTAATCTAAATCCTCCCCCATTTTTTTGTTTGTTTTATCCACCAACTCTCTTACACCAGGTCTACCCATTGTAGTCCACCATGCCCCAGCGACAGTTTTCTTCAGGGACTGCATGTGTAAAAAGCAAAAGACACTTTGTGGGAGGATTCAAATAGAATGGAGGAGCAAAGGAAGGAAGAAAGGAACATTTTGAGTGGAAACCAAATGCTAGAATCAGTAACAGTAAGAATTATTGCCTGATTTGATTAGAAAAGATGATGGGAAAATGTTAAAAGGTAGATTTTTTTGTTTAGTAAGTATGAGTCACTGTTTTTAAACCACTGATCAACTATACTCCCAGAGTGAACCCTTAAGAGTTAAATAATTCTATTATGCATCCATGACCAGTTGAGAATCTGATGAGAAAGAAAGAGAGAAAGACAGAGGGAGAGAGGGAGGAAGGGAGGAAGGAAGAAAGGAAGGAAGAACAAACTGGCTCAGCAGTCAAAAGAGTCAAAGATATACTCGCTCTCACTCTTAGGGGTCCCAGAAACACCCCAAGCATGTATGCAGAGTACCTAGTGCCGACCCATGCAGGTTCCAAGTGTGCAGTTTCAGACTCTGTGAGCCCCCATGACCCCCTATGAGCCCTAATTATTTGATTCTGTAGGCTGTGTTCTCCTTGTGTTCCCCACACTCCTACTGGGTTATCTGGTCCAGCACTGATATGAAGGTTTGTGCCTAATCTTACTGCATCTTGTTATACGGTATTAGGATGAATCCACAGGGAAACCTGTTTTGTTGTTTGTTTATTTTTTGAAAAGAAGTGGAGGAGCAGTGAGTCTGGGGAGAGAGAGAAGGTGGGGGAAGGACTGTGAGGAGTAAAAAAAGGAGAGACTGTAGTCAGGATGTATTGTATGAGACATAATAATAATAATAACGGTTTTAACAACACAGTGTTGCTTCTGACATTCAACAAGGTATTTTTTTAAATCAGTGGAAATGAGGAAATATACATGTAAGAAGGGAGGTGTTTAGTAAGTATCCTAGCAGAAATAAAATGTAAATGTTATATATTTTTCTGTCTCTCCATGATGACTACATGGGGGATGTTGTCCTAGCTTCTTCTCACAAAAGTTCTAACAACACAAGGCTTTTCATTGAAAAGAGAAGGCTTGTTACTTTATGTGTGGGTAACAATCCTCTTCAGTGTAGCACTACAAAGGAGACATGTACACACATGTGCGGGTCGACCTCTAGGGCTGCTACACAGATAATACGGAATTATGTTTAGAAGATCAGGATGTCTCCCAAAGGAGGTGCTGTGTCATCTAAGTTTTAAGGGACCAAGCAGAACTGGGGACACCCGTGCAAGAAAGGCTCAGGGAGGTTCATTGCTTTGATAACTACTGAAACCCTACAATAAAATAAATCCAGTTACTTCAAGTTTTCTACTCCCTGAACACAAATCTTATTTTGCTTCTTGGGACTTCTCTAACTTTTAAGGAAATTGAGGCAAGTGTAAAAACAAAAAAACTATTACACAAACAGACAAGGTCTCTTGACAATACAGTCTAAATAAGATATGGTCCATCATGGTAATTATCTAGTAGTTTTTCCCATTTTTCCTTCATGACACATATTCTAATCAGTAGATTATTTGCTTGTTTTTGATTCCAACTGTGCTTACCAGAACTGAAGTCCAATGAGTGAGAATCTAGAATACCCATCCATCTCTATCATCAAGAACTTGGGACAGTCTCTGATATACAGGAAAAACTCAATAGGTGCTTGTTAAATAAGAAATAGTTGCTGTCTGTTATAAGGGAAGCAAAACTTAGGGACATCTGGTTTCCTTCTGCCCTGACATTTTGAGCAGCATATTAATGGCACATTCCTTGATTTTACTGTGAACACTGAGTCATAAAACAATGCCAGACTATCCATTCTGACATATTAAAATTTTATGGGAGTGTCAGTGTTTGATGAAATATAATCATTGTCATTGTATTTAATAGTATTATGACAGTAAACTGCAGATACTATGCAAAAATCCAAGTCCCATTTTGAGTATTACCTACCTTTTTATAAGAGCAAAAAATACAAAGAAAAATCAGCTCAGTTTAGTAAGTATTTGTTATACTGCATGTTCCTGGATGAAGCCATTGAGTAAAAGAGTCAGTAATTGTGCAGTTATTTAATGGCTAATATAAAGTGAGAATGGAAATCTCCTTATTAAAATACCTAACCATTTAGAAACCTATTCATGGTGTATGAATGAGTTTAAACCACAGTGGGGTAGTGTCTCAGTTGGAATTGTTCAGAGGTGTTATCTTTCTATGTATTGGTTTAATGGTAAAAACAATGATAAAAGCCCACTTAAGGGATTATAACACATCAAGGCAGGCACTGGGCTCTGCGTATGGGTAGCATCCCTCCAATTCTCACTACAATAACATAATAGGCAGTAGAATAATCTCTATTTTGAGATGTGAAGATTGCAGGTCAAAGAAGTTTGTTCTGATAAGTCAGAGTCTTTCCCATTGGAGTTTGTAGCTATCTGATCATAGAGCCAATTTCTAGTCAGTAAACTATATGGAACAAACCTCTGACATTTTTTTTCTTTTCAAATGAGAAATCTGCTCATTTAGTTC
>CM053764.1:4488234-4513487 GCA_028658305.1 Pachyuromys duprasi
CTCCATGAGTGGTCTTTGGCTGGAGTATCAGTCTCAGAAAAGGCCCATGTCCAGACTTTTTGGCTCTGTTGCTCTCCTTGTGGAGCTCCTGTCCTCTCCAGGTCTTACTATCTCCCCCTTCTTTCATAAGATTCCCTGCACTCTGCCCAAAGTTTGGCTGAGTCTCAGCATCTGCCTCTATACACTGCAGGGTAGAGCCTTTCAGAGTCCCTCTGTGGTAGGCTCCTGTCCTGTTCCCTGTCTTCTCCCTCCTCTGATGTCCATCCTCTTTGCCTTTCTGAATGGGATTGAGCATCTTAGCCAGAGTCTTCCTTCTTGATTAGCTTCCTTAGGTGTACAGATTTTAGTATGTTTATCCTATATTATATGTCTAATACCCACTTATGAGTGAGTATATAACCTCTGTGTCTTTCTGCTTCTGGGATACCTCACTCAGGATGATCTTTTCCAGTTCCCACCATTTACCTGCAAATTTCATGATTTCCTTGTATTTTATTGCTGAGTAATATTCCATTGTGTAGATGTACCACAATTTTTTTATCCATTCCTCAAATGAGGGGCATCTGGGCTGTTTCCAGCTTCTGGCTATTACAAATAAAGCTGCTACAAACATGGTTGAGCAGATGTTCTTGTTGTATGCTTGAGCGTCTTTTGGATATATGCCTAGGAGTAGTATAGCTGGATCTTGAGGAAGTGCTATTCCGAATTGTCTGAGAAAGCACCAGATTGAGATTTTTTTTTTAAGAAAAGAGCAAGAAACACATCTTCCTAATGCCATTGACTATAAGGGAATAGACAAAAATACTAAAAGAGTTTAAATCATCCATTATCAAGCATTTTTAATATTTCAGCTCTGTTTCTTTTAGTAGTTACATAAATACTAGCCAACATTATTCTTTTTCTTGAAAGCAGGAAACATTATCTGATTTTGCAGCCTGTTTCTCACTTAGAAGGGCCCAAGAATCAGAAGGTTAGTGGAGATTATTTGCATATGCAAATATAGGAACATCCTTGAGTTCTTTATCATGTTTGATCCCACATTTTCCACTGCTGACTCCAGAATACAAAGCCCTGGATTAAAACATAAGTAAATTCAAAGTTTACAGGACAAATCCAGAGTCCATGCTATTGTCAGAGTGCAAGATCACAAGTAAACCACCATATTAAGCAGTCATTATTATTCCTCACACAAGCCTGTTAAAGTTTATTAGCTGTTTCATCTCAAATAAGTACCAGCTTTATAGGCTAAGTGACTCATTCAAAACTTTTCTATTTTTTAAAAATTAACATGTTTATCCCAAGTAATAATCTAGGATGCAAATGTGCTTCTATGAAATGCTTGTATCCAAGTATATGAAAATCAACTTTAATTGTTTTGAGCAGTAAAGAACATGTACCCAAAGATGATAGTCATTCCACATGCCTAGTTCAGTGCCTTTTTTTAATTTTTATTTTTTATATTAATTACAGTTTATTTACTTTGTATCCCAGCTGTAGTTCCCTTCCTCATTCCCTCCCAGTGCCACTCTCCGTCCCTCATCTCCTTCCCACCCGTCTCTAAATCCACTGTTAGGGGAGGTCCTTCTCCCCTTCCATCTGACCCTAGTTTATCAGGTCTCATCAGGACTGGCTGCAATGTCCTCCTCTGTGTCCTAGCAAGACTGCTCCCCCCTAGGTGGTGATGGGGGAGGGGCGGTCAAAGAGCCAACCACACAGTGCCTTTTAGGGATTTTACTGTTCTTAAAAACTTCTCCAAGTCCACTGATAGGGGAGGACCTCCTCCCTTCCATCTAACTCTAGCTTTTCAGGTCTCTTCAGGAATAGCTACAATGTCCTCTTCTGTGGCCTAGCAAGGCTGCTCCTCGCTCGGGGGGCGGGGAGGTCGAAGAGCCAGCCATTGAGTTCATGTCCAAAATAGTCCCTGTTCCCCTACTAGTATACCCACTTGGGTATTGAACTACCATTTGCCACATACAAGCAGGGGTTCTAGGTTATAACCATACTTGGTCCTTGGTTGGAGATCAGGGAGGGAAGGGTGGAATAGGGAGGGAATCCGGGAGGGGGCTTCAGCTGGAATACAAAGTATATAACCTGTGATTAATATAAAATAAAAATGTTAAAATTAAAAAAAACACACAGAAAAAATAATCTTCTCTGGCCCAGTCAACCTGATCCTATGCTTCCTACCTTCTTAAGCAATTTAGCTTGGACTATTGCTGTTTGAGATGTTATGTCATAGATGAGGATGCACTTTAAAGCTAGAGCCCTCACTTAGCCTAGTATGACACCTACTCTTCAAGACTCCTCAGGCTTTCAACTCACAGAAAACTTCCATCAGAAACTTCGTCACAACCACCACACCACAGGTTTCCAGATACGTACTAGATCGCACAAGATTGACCTGTTGAAAGCTTTGATTTAGCCTTTTTTGTATTACCAATTTTAACCTGCTGCTTAAAAGATTGATGTTCATCACTATGTTGGTTAAAACAAAGTGATCAAATATTAGCCTTGGAGTTTAGTTTTCCAGTCCTGGCAATGGAATCCAGGGCCTTGTGTATGCTAAGCAGACATTCTTTCCCTGAACTAGCTCTATAACCATTTTTCTTTCTTTTTTATTAATTATTATTATTTATTACAATTTATTCACTTTGCATCCCTGCTGTGGCCTCCTCTTTCATCTCCTCCCAATCCCTCCCTCCCTCTTCTCCTCCCATGCCCCTCCCCTAGTCCACTAATAGGGGAGTACCTCTTCTTCTTCTATCTGACCCTATCAGATAAGTTCTCATCAGGACTGTTTACATTGTCTTCCTTTGCAGACTGGTAAGGCTGCACTCCCCCCACCCCAGGGGGAGGTGGTCAGAGAGCTAGCCACTGAGTTCATATTAGAGAAAGCCCCTGCTCCCCTTACTAGGATACCCACTTGGAGACATATCTGAGCAGGGGTTTAGGTCCTCTCCTTGCATGGAGCTTGGTTGGGGTATCAGTTTCTGTAGAGCACATAGTGCCCTGCTTTTTTTTTTTTGCTCTGTTGGTCTCCTTTTGGGGCTCCTGTCACCAACAAACCAAGTAATCCAATTAAAAAATGGGGCACAAAGCTAAATAGAGAATTTTCAATAGTGGAATATTGAATGACAGAGAAACACTTAAAGAAATGCTCAATGTCCTTAGTCATCAGGTAGATGCAAATCATAATGATGCTGAGATTTCAACTTACACCCATCAGAATGGCTAAGATCAAAAATTCAAGTGACAGCACAAGCTGGAAAGGATGTGGAGAAAGGGGAACCCTCTTCCATTGCTGATAAGAATGTAAACTTGTGCAACTACTTTGAAAATCATTCTGGTGTTTTCTCAAAAAACTAGGAATAGTGCTACCTCAAGACCCAGCTATACCACTCCTCAGCACATATCTGAAATATGCTCAACTCTACAACAAGAACATTTTCTTTCTTTTTTAAAACACTTTTCTATTTTTCTATTTTTTTAATTTTTTCTTTTTTATTAACTTCTTATTGATTACAATTTATTCACTTTGTATCCCAGCTGTAACACCCTCCCTCACCTCTTCCCAATCCCACCATCCCTCCCTTTTTCCTCCCTTGCTTCTCCCCAGTCCACAGATAGGGACAGTCCTCCTCCCCTTCCATCTGACGCTAGCTATCAGGTCTCATCAGGACTGGCTGCATTGTCTTCCTCTGTGGCCTGATCAGGATGCTCCTCCCTCAGGGGGAGGTGATCAAAGAGCCAGCCACTGAGCTCATGTCAAAGACAGCCCCTGTTCCTCTTACTAGAGAACCCACTGGGACACTGAGCTCCCATGGGCTACATCTGTGCAGGGATTCTAGGTTATATCCATGGATGGTTGTTGGTTGGAGAAACAATCTCAGAAAAGTTCCCTGGGCTCAAAATTTTTGGTTTTGTTGCTCTCCTTGTGGAGCTCCTGTCCCCTCTAGGTCTTTCATATCCCCCTTCTTTCATAAGATTCCCTGCACTCTGTCCAAAGTTTGGCTATGGGTTTCAGCATCTGCTTTAATACCCTGCTGGGTAGAGTCTTTCAAAGGCCCACTGTGGTAGGCTCCTGTCAGGTTCCCTGTTTTCTCCCTCTTCCAATATCCATCCCATTTGTCTTTCTGAGTGAGGATTGATCGATCATCTTACCTATGGTCTTCATTCTTACTTAGCTTCTTTAGGTGTACAGATTTTAGTATGTTTATCCTATATTATATGTCTAATATCCACTTATATGAGAGTATATATCATGTGTATCTTTCTGCTCCTGGGATACCTCACTCAGGATGATCTTTTCTAGATCCCACCATTTGCCCGCAAATTTTATGATTTCCTTGTTTTTAATTGCTGAGTAGTATTCCATTGTGTAAATGTATACACAATATCTGTACCCATTTCTCTGTTGAGGGACATCTGGGTTGTTTCCAGATTCTGGCTATTACAAATAAAGCTACTATGTACATGGTTGAGCAAATATCCTTGTATACTTGAACATGTTTTGAATAAAAGCCTAGGAGTGGTATATCTGGAAATCAAACTGGCGCTTTCTCAGAAATTAGGAATAGTGCTACCTCAAGATCCAGCTATCTTTCTGTTTTGAGCCAGGAAGTTGTTGTGTTTCTCAGAATGACCGTTGGCCTAACTGACTGTTCCTAACCTGTGACAAGCAGGCTGGTGCCAGCTTTGCATTCTTCTTACCTCTCAAATAGTGAGGATCACAAACATACCAGAAGCCTGGTTCTGCCCTGGAAATTTTTGGATGATTGAAACATAAATATAGGTATTTATTCATACTTAAAATGCAGGCTCTTCAGGTCATTAAAGTTACAGACTTACTCATTTCATATGCTCAGTGTTAAATAAAACTATGTAATTTTACAGAAGAGTGTCTTATGTTACTCAGCTGCAGGCCCTAGTGTTGGTCCATTCCTTTCCTGGGTGGACACTTAAAAATTCCCTCTGCCCAAACCTCATCAGAGTTTTCTGTTTATCCCAGCTGACAATGATGTTATCATCATATCACTTTCAGGATACTGTCAGCTCATGTTCTTCAACATAGAAGAAGTTTACATGACTACATCAGGATAAAGAATAAAAAGAGTGGATAGGGACAGAAGAGAAGACAAGTAAAGTTAATGTAGCCCTTTTCCTATTTTTATAATCAAGTTCTCTGCAGATATTTCATAATAAAAACACCCCATTGCATTGATAAATTACTTGTAAATTATGTCAGCCCTAAATTAGTTCCTAAAGTTCCTTGCTGCTGATGGCAGCAATCTTTTATGGAGATTCAAACAAGGTGATTTGGCAAAGAAGCACCAGCTCGCCCTTCCATCGCCCTGAAATAACTGGTGGCAGAGAGTGCCTAGGAGGTGAAGGAAATGTCCCCAATAAGTGATTTGTCACTTTGTCTGCTTGTGCTGCCCCAGTGAGCTGCAGCACAAGTGTGTGATGGTTAAACATATTTACCCTTCATCAAAGCATAAGTAAGTTTATCTATACGGCTCTATGCTAAAAGAAAAAAAAGCAAAGAAAAAAGAAAGTATTTCTATACAGGTGGTTGGGGACAAAGTTATTCAGGGGGAATTTATTCATGTTTTATTTAATATTATCCAAAAATTTACTTGAATAAAAGTGAAGAATGTTATAATAAGTCTCTTTATTTCTTTTTTCTATCTGTCTGTCTCTCTGTTTGTCTGTCAGCTATCTCTCTGTCAGTCTTTTTTTTCTGCATATTTCCCTAAAATATTAGCTTAATAAAGATTACAACATTTGTGTTCAACCACATTAGAATGCAACAGAAACAGAAGGCACTTTTGTATTAGTGAGAGGTCATCATTGCATTGGCAATATTGAATATTACCAGTATTACCAGGCACACTCACTCACTGCCTGTCCGTCTCTAGACCTCAGCTCTGTCTCTGGTGTGTCTACTTCACTGAGCACAGCCTTCAACCACAACAAAGGAGAACAGATTTGCGCTTTAATCCCTCAGTTGAGATGACTGCAAAGACACTGCCCATCTCCTGAGAACTCTTTATCAACAAGACTTTTGCAACATTTGGTATTTCCTGGAAGTCCTTGAAGAGTGATGGCTGTACTCATCAGAAACTGTCTGGCTTACTTGCAGAAGAAGAAACGTTTCATGCTTGAGCATCTAGTGTGAAGACAGATATTCTCTGAGGAGAATGGCTGGGGATACAGTAGAGACTCCCAGGTAACAGCTTTAGAAAATGCAACAGAAACTTCATTTGTGCAGAGGGCTGCCGCATTAGACAGAACATTGCAGTAGGGCACCCAAAAGTCTGGAGTGTGCCAATGCACTGATGTAAGATGTAACTTCCTTAGCCTCACTGGCTTCTTGCACCTCATTGTCCAATCAATAAATATTCTACATTTCTGCTAAGACATAGTAATAGTAGGAAACAGGAAGGCAGAATCCATACTCAGAGCATTACCTTTCAGAAGAAAAAGTAAACATAGAAACCAAATAATTGCGTGTTATCATAGATAGAAGAAAGGAAACAGAACATGAGATTTCTACATTGCACTGGATGGGGAGGACCAATTCAGAAAACATAAAAGCTTCCAGTGAATTTACATGGCCATATTATGAAGAATCAGTCAAATGCTTATGATGAGAAGAAATTTGGTGAGATGAAAATAAATTTAAAATAAAATTACTACTATTTTTGAAAATAAAAACAACTACATGTATGTATTTACTACACTGTGTCAGCATACTCTCTCCATTGCATATCTTTGTAGACAGTCCTGAAAACAGGCAGTTTTCCCCCTGTGAGACTCTTTTGGCTTTTCTGGGATTTCTGTATGTGTTTCAGGCTTTGCTGTCTGTTATTGCAGAAGAAGATCACTGGGCATTGGGTTGGGACAGCAGAGATCGTTTTGGAAATGATGAATATATTTATAATTCAAGTTCTGAGTAAAGAAAATACCTTCACTTGTTTTAATTTCACTCTCTAAAATTAAGTGTGCAGTATTATTTCTAGTGATTGTAAATTTTTGTTTCATATATTTTCAATTTATTAAATGTTACCATTTTAAACTGCATGTGTTTAAATTTAGGAGCTGCATAAGACCAACACAGCCCACTAACTAGGGCCCAGGAGGGCTTATGGAGACTGGTACACCAAGGGCCATGCAGAGACTGAACCGAGGCCCCCTACACAATTGAAGCCAATGGGCAGGACAGTCTTCATCTGGGTTCCCTAGTAAGGGAAAAGGGAGCTGTCTGTGACAGGGCTCTGTGGCCTGCTTTTTGATTACAGCCCATGGCAGGGCTGCTTCGCCAGGTCACAGGGGAAGAGGATGCACTCTATACAGATGCAACTTGATGTGCTCCAGGATGTTGGTGGCAGAGAATCCCCTTTTCTGAGGAGTAGAGGAATACAGGAAAGAGAGAAAAAGGTTGGAACTGGGAGGAGAGAAGGGAGGGGCCAAAATCAGGATGTAAAGCAAGTGAATAAATAAAATTATTTTTACACAATATATTTTGATCATATTATTTAACCTCCTTTAACTCTTCCCAGATATTCACTACCTCCCTGCCTATCCAACTTCATGTTCTTACTCTCTTGTCAACAGATTTTTAAAAAAGAAAGAAAAAGGAAAAGGAAGAAAAAAATTTTAAATCATAAATTGTTTTCAGCAATTTTAATATAATTTTTTATTTATTACAATTTATTCACTTTTTATCCCAGCTGTAGCCACACCCTTGTCTCCTCCCAATCCCGCCCTCCGCCCTCCCTCTGTCCCTCATCTCCCCCCAGGCCCCTTCCCCAGTCCATTGATAGTGGAGGACCTCCTCCCCTTCCATCTGACTTGATATGCTGAAGAAGATGTTTGGGGGAGGGGGGGGCTCCCTTTCCCTGAGTAGTAGGTGAGAGCAGATACATGAGTGGAAACATGGAGGGAGGATGGGACTAGGAGGAGAGGAAGGAAAGGGGCTATGTCTAGGATCTAAAATGAATTTTAAAAACAAATAAGTAACAGGCAGGAAGGAAACCATGGGTTTCTTTTGGTACTGATCAGTTGCTTCTGAGCATGTCTTGCTGTGGAGTGTGGTTGATAAGGCCAGCAGTGCTGCACTGAAGAAAACTGACTGTCCTGTCCCCCACTAGGTACCAATTAGAAATAGCTTCTTGTTTAGGGGTGGGACTTTGTGCCCACTTCCTCTTTTCAGTGCTAGTATTTTGTCTGGTTTGAACCTGTGCAACTTTTGTGCACGCTGTCACAGTTACGGTGAGTTTGTAAGTGAATCAGTTTTGTTGTGTCAGAAAGAAACTATTTTTGGTGTCATCCAATACCTATGGCTCTTAATATTTCCACCTCCTCTTCCACATAGATCCCTGACACTTGAGTGAAGAATTTGATGGAGACATACCATTTAGGACAAAGTGTTTCAAAATCTCATTCTCTGAACATTGTCCATTTGTGGGTCTCTGTGTTAATTCCCATCGTCTCAAAAATAAGCTTCTCTGAAGAGGGTTAAGTGATGCTTTGATCTATGGGTATAGCAACATGGCACGAGGCGTCATTTTATTGCTATTTTCCTTTAGCAGAATAACAGTATCTTTTCACCAGGTGAAGTCTTTTCACCTTTCATCATAGGCCCATGACTTATCTAGTTTCAGGTTCTTGGTCCTTTTATCACTGTCATATATGGATTCTATCTTATGAAGTAAGCCTTAAATCCAATCAGAAAATGTTAGGTTACTTCCAGAATGTTTGTGCCACTATTGTACCAATTTATCTTGTAGGTAGGTCTCTGTTTTAGGTCACAGGTTTTGTAGGAGGAAGAAACTGAAGACTACTTTTCTTCTCCATTGCAAACTACTATCTAGGCAGAGAATGTCAATAGCTGTGAATTATCTTTTGGTCCTTTGCATTTGGGGAAAACAATTTACTATTCTTCCTATATTGGTTCTCAAGACAATCAAACAACACAGTTGAAAGCAATATTATTACAAAATGTTCCATTTGATGTCATAATATGTTATGTTTTTGCCATCAGGTGGTTGTTGCTGCTGTTATTATAAACATCAGTGTTTCTTTTACTTACAATACTTGTGATAATTGTTACAAGGAAATAAATACCTCCCTTCCTCATAACTTTATTTTTCTTTAATTTCTGTTATCTGAACTATTTCCGTATTTGTTTTTGTCAATTTACTTTTTCAAAAGGATTTTACATTTTTCTTGTTTTTTAGTGTTTCTATATTTTTATTTCAATGTTTAAGAGGTATCTTTTAATTTTATGTGTAGACTAGAAGCTAAGCAAATAGTGGTGCTCCAGGAAGAAAATGTGCTCATTTTTAACTCTCATTGCTAATTTGTAATCAATCTGTGTTTAATTTTGTTACAGCTTTAAAATATTTAGTTCAGTGGTATATTTTAAGAACATCTGAGGAAAGAATCAAGAATTCCCTTTAAAGGAACATGAGATAATGGTGTCTGATGACTGTCGGGAAATGTTTATACTTTCCAGTTCATCTCCTAGCTTTGCAGATTGCTATGTTCCCATATGTTTGAAGCCAGATAAACCATAGTCAGCTTTCAGCAACCATCATGTTGCTAAGGGTGTGATGGAGTACTGGGAAAGATACCAGTGAATCTTCCTCACAAGAAAGGAGCACTTGGCAGAGAGCATTTAGAAATTCTCAGTTTTCCAATGGCTATTTCTTCTCTTCACAAACAAATGGATGATAAATTTAGTTTACATGTCTCAAAATAATGTTTTACTATCTAAAAATATAAACACTGTATAGTAAATCAATGTTTTATATGCCTTTGTTTCCAGTTAAATGCCAATGCAACTAGATTTGGTGAACAGAATGTCAATGGTTTTAAATTCTCATTAAATTAACTGTTGCAAAATTACAAGAAGACAAACTGACAACCAGTAGTCATTTGGCAGGTGAACTCATGCTTCCAACATTCTTCCCAATAGAAAAGTCTTTCTCATATTTTAAAATAGTATAAAAAATGCTTCAAGTCTTCCCTGGAGGCTGAAGCTGGAAACACCCCCTATTTCATCTTTTCTCTTACAAGCTTTCTTTATTTTGATATAGAAATGGTGGTCAGAAGGTTAATTGAAACATAGAATATGCTGATGTGAACATCAGTGATGTCTGACAGTTTAATAAGTTTATTAACTTTTGGTCCTTTGCATTTGGGGAAAACAATTTACTATTCTTCCTATATTGGTTCTCAAGACAATCAAACAACACAGTTGAAAGCAGTATTATTACAAAATGTTCCATTTCAGTTTGTCTTTAAAAATAGTTATTACTGTTTAAAATATGTAAGAATCACGAGGAGATGGTTCAAAAATACTGACTTGTAGGTGCCTGTTGATCCAACTTATAAGGTTGCATTGTAAGGCTCTGCTGATGTGCAGGAGCTTTGCCATTGACATCTGTCACTCCATAGGTAACCAGGGCAGATTTGGGTGACCTAGGGGTCTACACATGCATGTTGCTGATTCCTCCGTCACTGTTCCATGTGCATGTTTCCTGAAGCTACATGCTCAGTTAAAGAGGATAACTTTCTAAGATAGGGGAGGATTATTCTTGAGTCACAATTTTAAGAGTAGCTGTTCTTCCCTGCTAAAAACTCCAATCAAGCTGTCAAGCTCTATGTAAGGCTCTGTGATTGAATGGGATGATTGGGACATCTACTTGAAACATTGCCTAACTATAAAGTTGTGAGTTTCAGCAGAGCACATTGCACCTTAAAGACATATTTTGGCCTTTATCTTCCTAGTTTCTTCTCACGTTCCTATTCCACCATTATTTCAAAATTGTCTGCACTGTCTATCATTGTTTTTTATGAAATTCAAACTCTTTTTTTGCCTGTGTACTATTGCGTATGTGATTTTTCTCTGGCTGGAGTATACACTCATGTTTCATCAAACTTTCCTTTGCCTTGAGACTTGGCTTCAGTGTTTTGTTAATCATGAATTACCTTATAAAACTCTGTGTGGGCTTCAGTTAAGAATACTGTTGTTTGATCTGGGATTTAAGAAGTCCACTTTGGCTGTGATAGGGAAGTGTAGACGTGTTACAGCAAAGGTCAAAGCAAGAGGATGTAGCACAGTGGGTCTCCGCCTTCCTAATGCTGACTTTATAACACAGCTCTTTGTGCTGTAGTCATTCATCTCTGTGTTACCCAAGGGTCTTAGAAAAAACGCATGAAAGGGTAATTTAAAATGGCTCATGACCAACATGTTGAGAACATCTGGTACAGTGGCTAGGATATGGAAGATAACACTGACAGATGGTATGTTGAGTAGATTTGTGAAATGGTCAGAATTTAATTGGTGAGTCTTAAAAAAAATACAACCTGAAAATGGAAGAAATCATAATTTCAATTATTGAGCCCATGAGAGCATTTCAATTTGGCTGGGGGATGGTGGTGCTGCACACTAATGTATGTGTGCATAATTTACATATTTGTGTTTATGTACACATGAGTGTTGAGGGCAGGAGTGAATCTTCCTTTGTCATTCTACAAATTAGTTTTTGAGACAGGCTCTCTCTCTCTCTCTGAACGTGGAACTAAGAAAAGTGGCAAGATTTGATGGCCAGCAAACTTCAAGAACCCTCCCTTGTCTCCTCGGTGCTAGGGTTGTGACTGCCGTGCTCACCTTCTTTTATGCAAGACCCAAGGATTAAAGGCAGGGCCTTGGGCTCCTGTGGCAGACACTTGCTTTGCTGATGTTGCTACATCTAGCTTTGCAGTTGATAAAATCTGAAAAATAAAACTTATCAAAGTTAATTGATCAAACAGGGACACGGAGAGAGCTGAAAGTAAATGAGTATATGGTGCCCCAAAGGTCAGGTAAATAATTTCCAGTAATAGAAAAGAGTCTACTTCCTACTACTGCGGAAGAAGAGCCAAAGAAGTTACCTTAGTAAGATTCCTTTTGTTTTAAGAATGAATGTCCTTTTGGGTTGGATTAAAGAAAAGGGGTGAAGGAGAGAAAAAGTCAGCAGATACTGTCTATTCTTTCAAGGACTTCTGATATGTGAGCCTAAGGATTAGGGTGGTTGAACTCTCTTTTTAAAATTCCTTATGCTGATATTTGCATGTGATAAATTTCTGTCACCAACGATGCATTTGATCACAGTTGACAGTGATGAGAGTAGGAAACCCTTCCTTCAGAAGCCTGGTATTATAACAAAGAGTGTACATTAAAATTAAAGGGTTAAGACGAATATGCTCATCTTTAAATGTATGGTTTTTAGATGAGGTTGTTTAGCTTTCTGAAGCATTGTTTTCTTGCCCATAAAATAGAGATGACAATGAACATTTTTTCCCTGAGGGAGAGAGAAAATGGAAAACTGAAAAAGAGGAGGAGAGAGAACAGAAAGAGAAGGATGAGGAAGGGAGGGAGAGGAAGAGAGAAAGGAGATATGATAATATATATAAGCATCTATGTCAATGACCCAGACTTGGTGAGCACTCAGTAATTGAGAGGAATTATTGTCATTACTATTTAGCCTTTCTTAATATTCTCCCTAATCAGTGGGATAGCAAATTAGGATTTCAGCTGCACCAAAGAGAACAATTTCTATCTCAACTGCCTCAGCCTTGATGTGCCTCTTGTTCTGAGCCAGACCCTAATGCCCTTTCCCATTTCAAAGCACCACAGGAAACATAGCCAAGGGGACAGAACAGCTGTGTACCAAGCCTCACACAGAAACCTATTGAGCTAGTGCCATTTTAAACATAGTTTTCTTATGTGTAAATTAGCTTGCAGATTTTTAGCTTCCTACCACTAATTACTAGATTAGCTGAAGTTACCCTACAGGGAAAGCTACAGCCAGGAAGACAAACATGGTATTCTTATGTGACTGCTTATTTGCATAGTTCACACAACTCTCAGTTTACAAGGGAGAGAAAGAGAGAGAGAAACTCTTGCTTATTCTACTTAAATCTATTAGGACATTTATAGTTATACACAAGAATATTAGACCACAAATTAGCCCAAGGCTACAATTATTCGTAATCCAGAGCCAACACAAAGGGAATAAAGAACTAAACAACTCATTTAACATTTAGCTCTGTTTTTAACCTATGCAAACTGGCAAGATCATTTTCTAACTTGTGAAATACAGAATGAAAACTTGTCAGTAGAGCTTGGGGGAGAATTTTGATATGTAGTATCAGATCCTTTAATGGATAATATTCCCAACATGGTGGCATCTAGAAGTACTCTGGAGAAAAGCTCTGACCATACTTGGAAAAGCTTACCTATCTAGTTTAAGTTATCTTGTAGATTTAACATAGTTAAAATGTTAGAGATGATCTAGTTTGGATTATCTTGTAGGCATGCCTGTTAGAGGTGATCTAGTTTAGGTTCTCTTCTGGGTATGCCTGTGAGAAATAACAGTTTCGGTTATCTGGAAACTCTGGAGAAATGGCTATCTGTTGTGCCTATTAGCACACCAAAGGGCATGCTGGCCTCTAGGCTCCCCCAGAATCACAAGTACTTGTCACGGACTCCATGCTGACATCTTGGATCACACACATGCTCCTACCCTAAGCTTCTCCAGCTCATAGGCTTCTCTCCCCACAACTCCTCATTTCCTTACAGCCCTGTTGTTTTGGCTAAGTGCTTTCTTGGCCCCTGTCTTGATCGTCTCTTTGTCTTGCTCTTGCCCTCCTCCCACCCATCTGTAGGCCAGTCCCACCAGGCAACAGAGTCCATATCAGAGACATGCCCTGTTCTCCTTACTAAGTTACCCACATAAAGACAGATCTCCTGCCCATCAGGTACATCTGTGTTGGGGGCCTAGGTCCAGTCACTGCATGGACTTTAGTTGGTCCTAAACACTCCACAAGCTCCCATCCCCCAGAGCCCAGGTTAGTTAGTTTGGTTGGTCTTCTTGTGATGCTCCTACTCCCTCTAGGTCCTTCTATCCTTACCCCACTTTCCAAAAGGCTCCCCTCACTCCGCACAGTGTTTGGCTGTGAATCTCAGTATCTGTTTCAATCCCTTGCTTGGTGGAGCCTCTCACAGGACAGCTATGTTAAGACTCCCATCTGCAAACATAACAGAGTGTCATTAATAGTGTCAAGGGTAGGTTCTCTCCCATGGTGTGTGTCTCAGGTTGCACCATACATTTATTGGATAATCCCTCAATCTCTGCTCTATATTTATCACTGCTCATCTTGTAGGTAGTGTAAACTTGAGGTTGAAGTTTTTGTGGGTAGGTTGGTGTTCCCCTCCCTTCACTAGGAGTACTGCCTGATTAGAGGGTAATCTTTTCATTCTCCATGAACTCTGCTACCAGGAGTCTCAGCTAGTTACCCTCAAATTCTTCCACGAGCCTATTCTGTCATAGGTCCCAAGCTTGTCTCATAAATGCCCCCACGCATGGTTTCTCTTCTCTCTGCAAGCCTTCAATCCTCCCGCCCTCCCTTTCCCCATATCTGATCCCCACCCTCGTTTCCCTCAGCACTCTCTCCTATTCCCTTCCCTCTCATCAGCGACCTCTGCTGTCGATCCTATTTCCCCTTCTGAAAAGGATTCAAGCATCCTCCCTTGGGTCTTCCTTGCTTCATAGCTTCCTTGGATCTGTGAATTATAGTATGGTTATCCTGTACTACATGGCTAATATCTGCTTATAAGTGAGTACATATCTATCACGTGTGTCTTTCTGGGTCTGTGTTACCTCACTCAGGATGATCTTTTCAACTTCCATCTGCTCTCCTTTCAAATTTCATGATTTCTTTGGGTTTTTTTAGAATTTAATATTAATTACAGTTTATTCACTTTGTTTCCCAGCTGTAGCCCCCTCCCTCATTCTGCCCAATCCCACCCTCCCTCCTTCATCTCCTCCCATACCCCTCTCCAAGTCCACTGATAGGAAAGGTCCTCCTCCCTCCATCTGACCCTAGGCTCTCAGGTCTCATCAGGACTGGCTGCATTTTCCTCCTCTCTAGCCTGGCAAGGCTGCTCCCGCTTCAAAGGGAGGTGACCAAAGAGCCAGCCACTGAGTTCATATCACAGACAGTCCCTGTTCCCCTTACTAGGAACCCCGCTTGGACACTGAGCTTCCATGGGCTACATCTGAGCAAGGAGTCTAGGTTATATCCATGAATGGTCCATGGTTGGAGTATTGGTCTTAGAAAAAAACCCTGTGCCCAGACTTTTTGGTTCTGTTGTTCTCCTTGTGGAGCTCTTGTCCCCTCCATGTCTTACTATCTTCCCTGCACTCTGCCCAAAGTTTGGTTTTGAGTCTCAGCATTTGCTTTGATACACTGCTGGGTCAAGTCTTTCAGAGGCCCTCTGTGTTAGGCTCCTGTCCTGTTTCCTGTTTTCTCCCTCTTCTGATATCTATCCTGTTTGTCCTTCTGAGTGAGGATTGATCATCTTACCCAGGGTTGTCCTTCTTGCTTAGCTTCTTTAAGTGTGCAGATTTTAGTATGTTTATCCTATAGAAGTTAAAAGGCAACAGATCAAGTAATCTAATTAAAAATAGGGTATAGAGCTAAACAGAATTCTCAATTGAGGAATATCAAATGTCAGAGAAACACTTGAAATGCTTAATGTTGTTAGTCATCAGGGAAATGCAAATTAAAATGACCCTGAGATTTCACCTTACACCCTTTAGAATGGCTAAGATCAAAACCTCAAGTGACAACACATGCTGGAGAATATGTGGAGAAAGGGGAACCCTCCTCCATTGCTGGTGGGAATGTAAACTTGTACAACTACTTTGGAAATCAATCTGGCACTTTCTCAGACAATTAGGAATAGTGCTTCCTCAATATCCAACTATACCACTCCTAAGCATATGTCCAAAATATGCTTAAGTACACAACAAGGACATTTGCTCAACCATGTTTGTAGCAGCTTTATTTTCAACAGCCAGAAACTGGAAACAACCCAGATGTCCCTCCACGGAAGAATGGATACAGAAATTGTGGTATTTTTACACAATGGAATACTACTCAGCAATTAAAAAAAGGAAATCATAAAATTTGCAGGCAAATGGTGGGATCTAGAAAAGATCATCCTGAGTGAAGTATCCCAGAACAGAAAGACATACGCGGTATATACTCACTTATAAGTGGATTTTTTGGTTTTTAATAGCTGAGTAGTACTTCATTATATAGATGCATCATAGTATCTTTATCTGTTCTTTGGATGAGGGACATCTGGGTAACGTCCAGTTTCTGGCTATTATGAATAGAGTTGCTATGAACATGACTGAGCAAATGTCCCTGTTGCATGGTGGAGCTTCTTTTAGCTATATGCCCAAGATTGGTATAGCTATTTTCAATTTTCTGAGAAAGTGCCAGATTGACTTTCAAAGTGTTTGTATAAGTCTGTACTCCCTCCAGCAATGAAGGAGGGTTCCCCTTTCTCCATAACCTTGTCAGCACGTGTTGTTACACTTGATTTTTTAATTTAGCAATTCTGATGGGTGTATGATGGAATCCCAGTGCCATTTTTATTTGCATTTCCCTGATAACTAAAAACACTGACCATTTCTTTAAGTCTTTCTCGACCATTCGACATTCCTCTTTTGAAAATTCTCTGTTTAGCTATGTACCCCATTATAAATTATAGTTTGGTTTGTTGGTATTCAATTTCCTGAGTTCTTTCTATATTTTGGATATTGGCCCTTTGTCAAATGTAGGGCTGGTGAAGATCTTTTCCCAATCTGTATACTGACATTTTATTCTGTTGATAGTGTCCTTTGCTTTACAGAACCTTTTTAGTACAGTGTCCTTTGCCTTACTTAAGCTTTTTAGTTTTATAAAGTCCAATTTACTAACTGTTGATCTTAGAGCCTGAGCTCTTGGTGCTCTGTTCAGGAAGTTGTCTCCTGTGCCAAGGAGTTCAAGCCTGATCCATACTTTCTCCTCTAACTGATTTAGTATATCTGGTTTTATGTTGAGGTCTTTGGTCTGCTTGGTCTTGAGTTTTGTGCAGAGTGATAAATATGGTTCTATTTGCATTTTTCTACATGTAGACATCTAGCATCATTTATTGACAAGCTATCATTATTTTTTAGTTTTATGTTTTTAGATTATTTGTCAAAAAGAAAGTATTCATAGGTATACAGATTTATTTCTGGGTCTTTGATTTAATTCTATTTATCTACCAGTCTGTTTCTGTGCCAGTACCATACATATTTTATTACTGTTGCTCTGTAGGACAGCTTGAAATCAGGATGGAGATACCTCCAAAAGTTCTTTTATTTTACAGTATAAAAGTTTTAGCTATTATAGTTTTAGCTATTCTGGGTTTTTGCTTTTTTCCATATAAAGTTGAGGATTTTTGTTTCAAAGTCTGGAAAGAATTGTGTTGGTACATTGATGTGGACTGCATTAAATCTGTAAATTGCTATTGGCAAAATGAGCATTTTTACTGTGTTAATTCTACCAATCCATGAACATGGGCGATTTTTCCATGTGCTGATATCTTCTTCAATTTCTTTTTTCACAGATTTGAAGTTCTTGTCATACAGGTCTTTGACTTGCTTGGTTAGTTACACCAAAATAGTTTACATTATTTGTGGCTATTGTGAAGGGTTTTGTTTCCCTAATTTCTTTCTCAGCCTGTTTGTCTTTTGTATACAGGAAAGCTACTGATTTTTTGGAGTTAATTTTTTATCCAGCCACTTTGCTGACGGTAGTTATCATCTATACAAGATCACTGGTAGAATTTTGGAGGTCACTTATGTATCCTATTATATCATCTGTGAATGGTGATACTTTGACTTCTTCCTTTCCGATATGTATCCCCTTGATCTCCTTTAGATGTCTTATTGTTCTAGCTTGACCTTCAAGTACTATATTGAAGACATATGGAAAGTGGGCAGCCTTGTCATATCCATGTTATTAAAGGGAATGCATACATCATCAAGTAGGGATGAAGCCTACTTGATCATGGTGGATGATGTATTTGATGTGTTTTTGAATTCGCTTTGCAAGTATTTTATTGAGTATTTTTGCATCAATGTTCAAGAGGGTTTTTGGTCTGAAATTTTCTTTCTTTGTTGAGTCTTTGTGTGGTTTAGGAATCAGCATGACTGTGGCTTCATAAAATGAGTTTGGCAATGTTCTTTTAGTTTCTATTTTATGGAATAATTTGAGGAATATTGATATTAGCTCTTATTTGAAAGTCTGGTAGAATTCTAAGCTAAAACAATCTGGCTTTTTTTTGAGGGGGGGTGGGATTCAGAGACCCTTGATGACTGCTTTTATCTCCATGGGCATTAAAGGACCATTTAACTTGTTGACCTGATCTTGTTCTAGCTTTGGTAAGTGTAATCTATCAAGAAAATTATCCATTTCCTTTACATTTCTCAATTTGTGGGAAATAGGCTTTTGAAGTAAAACCTAATGATTCTTTAGATTTCCTCAGTGTCTGTTATTATGTCCCCCTTTTAATTTCTGATTTTGTTTATTTGGATACTGTCTCTTTGTCTTTTATTTAGTTTGTCTTAGTATGTCTTCTTGATTTTCTCAAAGAACCAGCTCTTGTTTTTAGTGATTCTTTGAATTGTTCCCTTTGTTTCTAAGTTAGTGATTTCAGCCCTAAGTTTGATTATTTCCTGCTGTCTACCCTTCTTGGGTGTATTTGCTTCTTTCTGTTCTAGAGCTTTTAAGTATGCTTTTAAATTATTATATGAACTCTCCAGTTTCTTTATGATGCCACTCAGTGCTATGAACTTTCCCCTGAGCTCTGCCTTTATTGTGTTGTATAAGTTTGTATCTGCTGCCCCCACCCTTTTTTAAATTTGAGAAAATCTTTAATTTCTTTCTTTATTTCTTCCCTGACCTGGTGGTCATTGAGTAGAGAGTTGTTGAGTTTCCATTAGTTTGTAAGCTTTTTGTTGTTTCTGTTGTTGTTGCAATCTATGAATAATCCATGGTGGTCAGATAAGCTACAAGGGGATATTTCAGTTTTCTTGTATCTTGTGAGGCCTGCATTGTGACCAAGCATATGGTCAATTTTGAAGAAGGTTCTGTGAGGTGCTGAGAAGAATGTATATGAATGTATATGTTTCTGTGTTTGGGTGAAATGTTCTGTAGATATTTGATTTGCGATGTCTGCTAGTTTCATTATTTCTCTTATGTCATTATCTCATTCACTTGCTCATTAGTGAGAGGGTTGAAGTCTCCCACTAGTAACGTGTGGAAATTAATGTGTGATTTAAGCTTTAATAATGTTTCTTTTACTAATGTGGATGCCCTTGCATTTGGAATATAGATGTTCAGAAGTGAGATGTCAACTTGCTTGTGTTTTTCTTTAATGAATATGAACTCTCTTGATTACTTTTGGTTGAAAATCTATTTTATTAAATATTAGAATAGCTACTCCTGATTGTTTCTTGGATCTGTTTGCTTCAAAACTCTTTTCTAGCTTATTTGAAGTAATGTCTATCTTTGTTGCAGAGGTGTGTTTCTTGTATGCAACAAAATGATGGATCCTATTTTCACATTCAATCTGTTAGCTTGTGACTTTTTATTGAGAAATTGAGTCCATTAATATTGAGAGACCTTAATGACCAATGATTACTTAATTTTTATCTTGTTTATCGTAGTATGAGTGTATGTGCTTCCTTTCTTTTGTTTTGGATGGTATGAAATTATTTATTTCCTGTGTTTTGGGGGGTATAATTATTCTGTAGGGGTAGACTTGTGGATAGATATTGTTTAAATTTGTTTTTGTCATAGAATTCTTTTTCTCTCCATCTATAGTGATTAAAAGTTTTGCTGAGTAAAGTAGTCGAGGCTGACATCTGAGGTCTCATAAGGTCTGTAAGATATCTTTCCAGGGTCTTCGGGCTTTTAGAGTCTCTGCTGAGAAGTCAGGTAAAATTCTGATAGGTCTGCCTTTATATATATAACTTGGCCTTTTCCCTTGAAGCTTTTAGTACACTTTCTTTGTTCTGTACGTTTACTATTTTGATTATTATGTGGCAGGAGGATTTTTTTTTTTTTGGTTCTGGCCCAATCAATGTGGTGTTCTGTGAGCTTCTTGCATGTTTATAGGCATCTCTTTCTTTAGGTTGGGGAAGTTTTCTTCTTTGATTTTGTTGAAAATATTTCTGGGCCTTGGAACGGAGAATCTTTTTTTCTTCTATTTCTATTATTCTAGGTTTGATCTTTTCATAGTGTCCTAGTTGATCATGCTTGTATCTGTAATTCCTGTCCTCTTCCTAGGTTTTCCTTCTCCAGAAATTTCCTCAGTTTGTGTTTTCTTTATTGTTTCTATTTCCATTTTCAGATCTGGGACAGTTTCATTCATTTCCTTCATTTGTTTAATTGTATTTCCCTGTATTTTATTAAGAGATTCATTCATTTTTATCACCTGGTTGAAGTATCTTGTATTTCTTTAAGGGACTTTTTCATATCCTATTTTAAGGACTCTATCATCTTTATAAGGTTGGATTTAAGGTCATCTTCTTTTTCTTCAACCGTGTCAGTGTGTCCAGGTCTTACTGTAGTAGGATAATTGTTCTGATGATATCATATCTCCACAAATCTTGTTGATTGTATTCTTATTGTATACTTAAGCAGACCTTTAGCCATACGGTTGTTCCCTGGTGTTGGCTGGATGTGTGTGTGTGTGTTTGTGTGTGTGTGTGTGTGTGTGTGTGTGTTGGGGCTGGATGTTTTTGATGCTGACAGGACTTCTCCAGGAGGCAGGAAGAGCCTTGGGCCTGATAGTGGAGCTCAGGGAATGGCAGGCTGCTCAGTCTGCTGGTTGAGTGTTCCTGGGGATCTGCAGGTCTGGATGTTCAGCTCAGCGAATGGCAGGCTGCTCACTTCTGCTGGTTGAGTGTTCTTGGGGACCTGCAGGCCTGGATGCTCCTTACTGGTTATGTCTCGGGGGTGGGGGTGGGGATTAGAATGGCTGGGCAAGCTCTAAACTGGCTGTTTCTTGAGACCCACAGGCCAGGGTGGTCCTGAGGCCAGCAGGCTTCCTCCAGACCAATACTTAATTTATCTTTATTGTTTTTATATTTATTATTATTATAGTGAAGATACTTCATTATAAGTTGGAAAGCACCTGCATGTAAATAATAATAATAATATTTCTAAAAGCCACTGTGTTTGTAAAATATTTGTCTGGAGTTTTCTTGCAATGTCTTTGTTTGGTTTGGGTATCAAAGTAATGTTAGTATCTTCAGGTGTTTTGAATAGAGTTGGCTAAAAGACTATGCAGAAATAATGTTACTTCTTCCTCAAAATTTTGACAGAACTTGGGAAAAAATAAAGAATTTATTGGGATAAGCTATCTGGACCTGTAGAACTGTATAGTTCTTTGTTTCACTCTTTGTTTATGTTATGTCAGTAGGATTTTTTTGGTAACACTTCTTATTGATTGATATTTTGACTCAGGACTAAGTCCACCCTCCATTTCTTCCCAATCCCTGCCAACAGCAAAAATTCACTTTTAAAAGCTGATCTCAGGGGCTGAGGAAGTAATTCAGGGGATAAAGCACTTGTCACAGAAATATGGTAAACATAATTTTGATCCTAAGTACCCATATTAAAAGCAAGGGGTATTGACATTATGGAGCACCTGTAATGCCAACTTCTAAAAGGCAGAAATTGGGTATCCAGGGTAAGCTGGCTAGCTACACTATTTGAATTCATGAGCTCCAGGATCCGTGAGAAATCTTGCCTCAGTATATAAAGTGGAGAATGTTGGAGGAAGATACTTAACATGTACCCGTGCCCTTCACCAGAGTGTTCACACCCACCCACACATATGCATAAACATGCATGCACACATGTAAACACAAAACACATTCCCGTTTGATTTCAGGTTGTTCAGGCTATACAAAGTTTCTTCTTTCGAAAACTTCAGTAGTTTATGTTGCAAGAAAATTGTTCATCTCAGCTACATTGTCATAAAGAAATGCAACACATTTCAATATTCTTAACATTGATATGTAGTGATGAAATCCATGAACTTTCCTTTAAAGATTGTTTTATTTATTTGCTTCCTTTTCCTGAACAGGAAAACCAGAGGCTTGTGGAAGAAACAACTCATTCTTACAAATGGTTAAAAAAAAAAAGTGGATGTTACATATGTTTTACCATATAGTTTTGTGTTTAACTTAATAACTTTTGAGATAAGATCACACTTGTAGCTCAGGTTTTCCTTCACTTTGTGAATTTCCTGACCCAGTATTGAAGGTGCTAAATTACAGGCACAAACCATCAAAATCAATACATTTGTGTAGCATGCATTTTTATATCTGCAGAAGCGTAATTGCAGAAGCATGTAGTAATCTGTCTATAATCTAGTACTAAGAAACAAATGAACTATTTTCTAGATGATTGATGCTGTTTTTACATTTTCACCAGAAGTGGTATGGTTTTCAGTCATTCCAGATTTCAGCCAAAACATGTCAGTGTGTAGTTCAGAGATTCAATTATTACATAGCAGTAACTCATGGCATTGCTTTGAATTTCCACAGTGACTAACAAAACCATGTTTTATGTTGTTGTAATGTCAAGTTCTTTTTTTCTTAATTTGGTGATTTTTTTTAATTTTTGTTGGATTTTGAGGGTTTATATTCTATATAGCTTGTATTCATGTCTTTGGTTAAGTATATGTTTTACAGATATTCCCTTACAATATGTGGCACACTTCTCCATATTTTATACGATATCTTTTACAGACAAAACATTAAATCCATCCTTTCATTTCTTTTGTATTCTATGGTCACAGTTTTTATACCATATATAATAATTTTTCCTGTAACACCAAATAATAAAGATTTTTCTGTTAAAGTGGTTTTTTTTAGGTTTTACATTTAGATTTATATTCCTTAAAAAAAAAAAAGACTAAACAAATTGTTAAAGCCCAAACCATCTTAAAGTATACATACTGCTTTGCAGAATGTACTACCTTCAAAATGTCACACCAATACCATTTAGATCCACTTCCAAAATGTCTCCATCTCCACAAAGAAAAACTCCTTTTCCACTAAGAAGATTCTCCTTGTTGCCCTCTCTTCCTTATTATAGAAGATTGATTTACATTTGGTTTGTACGTCTATAAATATTTTTGGATGTTTCATATAAATAGAATTAATCAAAGTGTCACCTTTTTGTTTTTGGCTACTTTCATTTAGCAGAATATGTTTGTAGTTCATCTGCATTGCTGTATTCCATTTCTTTCTATGGATGAGTACTGCTATTACTTTTACATATCACCATTTGTTAATTCATCCATTGTAAGACATTTAGACTATTTTAAGCCTCTAGCTATAGCAAATATTGCTGTTAAGAATAGGCACACATATGTACTCAGTGGTTATTTTAAAAGCTTATTTGGAGTGTATATCTAGGAATAGAATCACTGAATCATATAGTAATTGCATTCTAATGATTTGAGGGAAATGTCAAACTGTTTAACACATTGTCTCTGCCCTTCTGTCCCCATCACTGACACAAGGGAGCTCTGCTGCATCCATGCCAACACTTGTGATTTTTCTTTAGATGCTCTGCTGATGTGAAGTGATGCTTCGCTGTGGTTTTCCATCCTTCTCTGATGACCAGCAGGTTGAGAATCTGTTCACATGCTCATATGTCATTTCTATATCTTCTTTGAAGAAAAGTCTGTTGAAATCCATTAGATATTTAGAGGGGTGTGCTAGATTTTTGCTATCAGATCATGTAGTGTCTTTCCATTTCATAAAAGAGACTTATTTATCATTTTTATTATTGAGTAATTAAGACGTTTTATCACGTATTATGGTTATTAGACAAGATACAAAGAAAAAATTAATAATGTACATTGGCTTTGTTTGATAATTTCTTATGGTACAAAATTACTGATTTGATGTTGTGAAATGCATATATTTTGGTATATGTTATCTTGACGTAGTATCTAAATGTATATTGACAAATATGCAGTCAAAGAGATTTGCCCCCATGCTTCTTCTATGAGTTTTATGATTTTGAGATGTTTCATTAGGCAACAACAATTTTTAATTATTTTTTTCTGTGTGATCTGAGATGGGCAGGCAACTTCACCTACTGCATATGAGTATTCCTCCCAACATTATGTGTTGAAGGGATCATCTTTTCCTACATGGAATTATCTCAGCTTCCTTGTTAAAAGTCATTTGATCATAGATGCAGTGATTTCTTTCTGGGCTTTCAAGTGAATTCCCTTAGGCTATCTGCCTATGCTTGTGTCAGTGACACATTGTTTCGATTATTGCAGCTTTGTAGTACTATTTTTTATTAGTGAACATTCAGAATATTTGTCATCAGAGCAACATGTTGTGATGGGCATGTTGTGTTGTTTAACTTATACTCACACACACACCAACTATTGCCTCCTGCCCACTAGTCATTCTGCTCCCTCTGGATGGTTTCCTGCTACTTTATCCATATATATGTGACATCATACATAAGTACATACACACACATATATACAGACCTATGTGTATGTATATATACACAGACATGATACAGAGATTACAATATAGGCAGAACATCTAAAATAACTACAGTAGTCTTAAATAGAAACATAAACAGCCCTGGATAAGATTAGCCAAAAGATGGAAAGTGTGAGAAGAATCAAGAGAAAATATTGGGATTAAAAAAAAAAAACAACAAACAAAAAACCACAAGGCTGGAGAGATGGCTCAGAGGTTAAGAACACTGTCTGTTCTTCCAGAGGTCTCAGTGGCTCACAGGCATCTATAATGTAATCTATTCCCCCCCACCCCCCAGCCCCAGAGACCAAAGACTTAAAAATCATTGGGTATTGTTTTAAAATTTAAAGCCTGAAGGAAGGCTACCCAGGTGGAGACAAGTCCAGCAATGCCCTGAGGGGAAGAACTAGACTTACTGCATTCTTTCCCCACCCTCTAATTATACAGTTGCTAGGAAACGGACCCATAGGGCCAGGCCAGAACTGTTTGGAGTCTTGACACCTAAATTGGACGAATCATTTCAAAAGTCAGTTTTCCCTTACCCAATCATGTAACGCCAAAGCATGTATGTCACTGCTTGCTGGTTTTTGTTTTTGTTTTCCCTTAAAAATTCTGTACCCGTAGACTTTGGCCTCATTCCTCTCCTGTTTTCACAGGCGGTTTGTGTCCCATGTTCGAATGTGTATACAAGTAAAAAAACCTCATGTACTTGCAATGGAGTCTATTTATTGTTAGTATTCTGAAACAACCTGCTTCTGGGTTACCTAGCAACTTATGACATTA
>CM053764.1:4513587-4531592 GCA_028658305.1 Pachyuromys duprasi
AACAACAACAAAACCACAGCAACAGAAATGAGGAAACATTTTCATCAGAGGGCATGTCAGTCGTTTTGACACATCTGATGGGGGAAATCTGTGAACTTGAAGATAGGTCAATAGAAACCTTCTAAACTGTAATGCAAAAAGAATGAAATGATGATTTTTTTAAAAAGAAGAGAAAATTCCAAGACATGCAAGACAATTGCAAAAGGGAGAACATTCGTAATTAAAATGCTGGAAGGAGTCAAAAGCAACAACAAAATCCAGAATTGGAGAGAATAGATACTGGGAGTGATAAAGTGTGGGAACACTCAAACATTAGCTGACCCAGAGCCAGAAAAAAAAAAAAAAAAAAAAACAGAAATAATAGAAACCCCAGTACCCACAATTCACCAGCAAAAGTCATCTGGGGGGTTCTGTATTCAAAGAACATAAGGCAACATCAAAAGAAAGTATGGAAGCAAGGAATGAGTGAGGGTGGGGCCCTCAGCCACGGGGGAGCAATAATGCATGGACTTCTCACCAAGGACTGTGCAAGCCACAGTAGCATGCAGACCGGAAGAAAGGAGGCAGTCCTCGGCAATGGTTTCGCCTCCTGTTCTCTGCCATTACTTTTCTTTCATTTTTATCGGTGTCTTTATTCAGTTCCTTGGAGATGTTTGGCTGTAATTAATGGGAGATTCAGGAAACACTGAGTGTACTGTGTCCCTTGACCCAAAAAAGATCTCCAATCTTAAATATCAATTATACTATGAAATAAGTACAACTTTATTCATCTTTGAGGAAGGATAAATATAGGCAACACAGCTTGTTAAAGATTCTACCAAAAATTCCAGTGAAAGATAAAAACAATGTTTGTATTATCCCAGAAACTGTGTGTGTGTGTGTGTGTGTGTGTGTATGTATGTATGTCCATGTACGTACATACTTGGTAATGCCAAACATTGCCAACTACATTTCAGTAAACTTCCTTCTCAGCGAGAAAGACAGTGGTCACCAGGGATTTTATGAAATCAACCTAATGGAATATTCTTTAAAAAATTACTTACCTAGTTTCTGTTTTCTGGGTTATTACCTTCATCTCCAGGTTCATAAATTGTCACAAATTGATTAGGGCAAAACAGCAGAGATCAAACAATGGTGTGTCAAAAGCAGACATTTAGTGACATTTGCTTTAACTGATGCCATTAGTTAAAATTTTAAGCATTTTGAAGTATTTTGACACATTTCATATGTTTTGTAGTTTCGTCTTAGGACACTTATCAACTGAACAGAAAAAACCCTCTCAGGCACCATGTGAGGTCAGAAGATACAGTCTACTCTTTTTTCCTTATTATTTAACCTCATACACAAAGATTCTATTAATATTCACTCTTGGCTGGATTGAGTCCTTAATTAGAACAGTTGTTCTATGTTTCACTCATATGCATATTTCCTGGCATAGTTTCTTTGATAATATATATTGATTGAAAGTTATCTCCTTGAATCACAAAGTTTTTCAGTATGTTGAGAATGTGAGTCAGCTCAATATGTCCTAGACGGGGAAAAACAAAGACTGCTACACTGCTGTGTTTTAGTGTATTAAGGATCCTTCCTTCTTGTGGAAAATTTTGCTATGTGCTGATGAAAGTCAATGAACAAACATGAAATTACTATGGCATTAGCAAGCCAAACCATTTCTATAAATCAAATCTAACAAAGCATACAATTAGATAAGTAAACATACTGGACACGTACAGTCATTGTTCAAATAAAAACAGACAGAGTAGCCATCAATTCATTTCAATTAGCCTAGAAAAGAGCAATTTAGGAACAAGATGCCATATCCCTGAGAGAAAACTGCTGAGCACATGTCTAGACATGCATCAGACACAGGATGCTGACGGTAATGAGTGTGAACAGAAAACGTGGAAGTCAAAAACAAGGAAGCCTACAATTCTTTCTAGGATCTGGAAAGGACTAGGGACACAACTCAAATAAATTTACAAAAGGTGTGTGAATCTTGAGTGAGAATTTGAAAACGGGAAAAAAAATTTGGTTGTCATGTGCAGTCACTGCTCTTTCTCAGACATAAATCCAAATATCTGCTCAGTTGAATTCAGTTCAACCTCATTTCTTTTCTCTACACATACTAGGCCTAGTATTCATAGAGAATAAATGTCTTATTAATTTTACGAATTATCATTGCACCACTGTTTCCTATTTTGTCCACTAAATAATGAATTATGCAGGGCTACATTGAGAAGCTTGACCATGTACCTTTTGCAACCATGACACATATGCATACATACATGTATATTTAGACATGCATATTTTCCTATTACAAAAGAGATTATCTTTGCATTAAGCTATTTCTGGAAACTTTCTAAGGCCAGCAATCTTTTTAAAACTTAATCTAATTCATCTTTGCTATCATTATTGTATGTACTCATGCATGCAATCATGCCTTGGTGCATACATGGAGGTCAAATAGCATCTTTAAGAGTTGGTTTTCTTTCTCCCACACTAGATTATGTGGACTGAGCCATCTCATCTGCTCCTGTTCTTTGATCTTTATAAAATATGATATTTGTTCAAAGTTATCCTTCAGATATTGCATATATGTGTGTATTAATTTTGAAACCTAAGTTAAGCTATTCATCTGAAACACAGTCTAGTAAAACCCATTTTACAATTTATAGTAAACAGTAAAATTCCATATTTTATGCATCATAGCAGAGAGGAATAATATTATAAGCCCTATCTTCAATATATATATACAGATTTTTATTACTGTTAGAAATTTGAAAATCACAAGAGGTTCTCATTCTTGCTCTGGTAATCTAAATAAACCCAATAAGCTTTGAAATCACAGTTTTTAAATGCTCACTAGAGAGCTCAGGATATAAATGAACCTAAATAAACCAATTCTACAAGAACCTATGTAAGACAGAAGAGGCTATGGATTAGTTTTAAAATATCAAAAGGTACAAATTTTAACATCAAAAATGAAAAATTCACATAGTAGGCTTAGTAACAAATAAGACAAAGCAGAAAAAACTTGGAGATTGGTCAAGAGAAAGTATCCAAGTGGAAATACACAAAATTTAATGGGAAAAGAGAGTAAACATCAGATATCTGTAGGATAAAAATCAATTGAACTAATTGAGCGTGTACCTTTAGAGTCCCAGAAAACAAAACAAAGACACATGAAAGTATTTGTATTCAAAATGGCCAAAAGTTTTCTAAGCTGAATGTGTATCACATGACAGCAAGTCTATTTCAATATTTTAAAATCAATCAGTATAATTTACCAGAGTGAAGAATGAAAAAATAAAATCACACCAAGACCTCAGTATGTATAGGAAGGTTATCTAAAAACACTTAATTTCTCTCTAATAGACATTATCTTCAAATAAGGACATAAAAGCAACTTTGTCATTGATAAGAAGTGTCTTTAAAAACCCTAAAGTTCTATTTCCTTTTTTTTTTTGTACATATATAGATATTCAGTAAGACAAGAACCATTTATTGAAGAGGCTTTTATTTTTCCATTGTATGGTTTTGGCTTCTTGTCAAAAATTAAGTATCTGTAGGTGTTTGGGTTTATTTCTAGATTTCTGATATTTATTTCTGGAATCCATTGATCAATAAGTCTATTTCTTTGCTAGTACCATGCAGTTTTAATTACTATTACTCTGTAGTATAAATTGAAACCAGGAATGGAGATACCTCTACAAGTTCTTTCATTGTACAGGATTGTTTTAGCTATGCTGGGGTTTTGTTTTCTTATTTGAAGTTTAGAGCTGTTCTTTCAAGGTATGTAAAGAATTGTGTTGGTATTTTAATGGAAATTGCATTTAATCTATAGATTGCTTTTGGTAAGATGGCCATTTTTATTATGCTAATCCTACCATCCTACCAATCCATGAGCACGGGACATCTTTCTGTCTTCTGTTATCTTCTTAAATTTCTTTCTTCAGAGACTTGAAATTCTTGTCATACAAATCTTTCAATTTCTCTGTTAGAGCTACAGTAAGATACTTTATATTATTTGTGGCTAATGTGAGAAGTGTAGTTTTCCTAATTTCTTTCTCAGCCCATTTGTTGTTTGTATACAGGAAGGCTACAATTTTATTTTAGTTTAGTTTTTGAGTTAATTTTTTATCCAGCCACTTTGCTGAAGATATTTATTAGCTGTAGGCATTCTCTGGTAGCATTTTGGGGTCACCTCTGCATTCTATCATATTACCTGTGAATAGTGATGTTGTGACTTCTTCTTTTCCAATTTGTATCCCCTTACTCTCCTTTACTTGTCTTACTGCTCTGGCTAGGACTTCAAGTACTATATTGAAGAGTTACCATGAGAGTGGGCACCCTTGTCTTGTTTCTGATTGCGTTGGGATTGCTTTATGTTTCTATTCATGTAATTTGATGTTGGCTATTGGCTTCCCGTACATTGCCTTTATTATGTTTAGGTATGTGCCTTGAGTCCCTCATCTTCCCAAGACTTTTAACATGTTGGATTTTGTCAAATGTTTTGTTTTGTTGTTGTTGTTTGTTTTGGCATCTAATGAGATTATTATGTAGATTTTTGCTTTCATTTTGTTTATATGGTGAATTAAGTTGATGGGTTTTCATATACTGAACCATCCCTGCATGCCCTGGATGAATCCTACCTGACCATGGTGGGTGATATTTTTGATGTGGTTTTGAATTTAGTTTTCAAGTATTTTGTTGAGTAATTTTGCCCAGACCAAAAAAGACACACATGGTATGTACTCACTTATAAGCAGATTTTAGCCATATAGTACAGGATAACCATACTACAATTCACAGACACAACAAAGCTAAGTAACATAGAGAGCCCGGCGGAAGATACTTGAATCCCTCCCAGAAGGGGAAATAGAATAGTCAGTGGACCTATTTGAAGAGGGGGAACAAGTTAAGACAGGGAGTGCAGAGAGAAATGAGGGTGCAAGTCAAACCTGGGAAAAGCTGGGGCGGAAGAGAAACCATGGGAGGGTTTATCCATGTGACAAGCTGGAGATCTCAGACAGGGTAGGCTTCTGGAGGATATGGGGGTGACTAGCTGTGATCCCTTGTAACAGGGATCATGGAGACTAAAGAGGACACCCTTTAACTAGACAGGACTCCTAGTGGAGGGGAGGGAACACCAACCTCCCACACAAAAACTTTAACCCCAAATTTACCCTGCCTTCAAGGTATTCAGGGATAAATACAGAGCCGAGGCAGAGAGAATGTCCAACCAGTGCATGGCCCAACCTGAGACCCACCCATGGGAGAGAGACAATCCCTTGACACTATTAACAATACTCTGCCATGCTTGCAGATGGGAGCCTAGTACAGATGTCCTCTGAGAGGTTTTACCTAGCAGATGATCAAAACGGATGCTGAGACTCACAGCCAAACACTGGGTGAAGCATAGGGAGTCTTTTGGAAAACTGGGGGGAAGGATAAAAAGACCTGTAGGGGATAAGAACTATACAAGAAGAACAACAGAGCCAACTAACCAGGGCCAGAGTGGCTTCGGGAGACTAAGCCACCAACCAAGGACCAAGCATGGACTGGACCTAAGCCTTCTACACAGATGTAGCCAATGGGCAGCTCAGGCTTCATGTGGGTCACCTAGTAAAAGGAGCAGGGGCTCTATCTGACATATACTCTGTTGCCTGCTTTTTGATTACTTTTCCCTGGTGGGGCTGCCTCACCAGGACAGGGAGAGAAGGGAGGGGACTATTATCAGGAGGTAAAGTGAATAAATTAATTAATTTTTAAAAACCCTGAACTTCTCCACCAGATATAATAGTAAAATGTTGGATAACTTTCTTCTTGGGTCAGAAACAAAGCAAGAATAAGTCATAGACAGTATTCTATGGACTGTAGGAGTTTCTTCTTCGGAAGTCTACATATTAGAAATGAAGTGCAAATATTGTTTTGATTATTTGAGATTGATGGAATTATGTAGATTAAAAAAGAAATCACATCTACATAAAGACATAAAAATCACATGATTTTAAGAAAGATGTAGATTATGTGGTTAATATACAAAAATCCATATACTCCTGAATAGAAACAAAGTCATTCCAAAATTTAACTAAAATTATACCATACATAACAAAGTACAAATCAGAAAACACCTGTGGAAGAAAAGCAACAAATCCACCCAACTCTTGAACTTGAACATTATTTATAAGTGATGTAAATACAACCTAAATTAGGAGAAACAATCTTTAATAGATTGATGACTGTTCAGGCATGGTGGAGCATGCTTTTAATCCCAGCACTCTGTGAACTTGAGGCCAACCTGGTCTAAAAGTGGGTTCCAAGACAGCCAGAACTTCACAGTGAGACTCTGTCTTAAAGTAAACAACAACATCAACCAAAATGAATAACCTTGAATTTTCATATGTTTATCACCCTTAAGTATGATTTTAAATTCCCATGAAGAAATCAACAAGTTGATCCTAAAGTATTAATGAAAATAAAAGAGATAAAATATTTTCTTTAAAAAAAGAAACAAGCAAGATCAGGCTCATTCAGGATGAGGAGAACAACAAAGCCAAAATACATGGGCCCAAAGGGCCCTGCAGAGACCAATACTGCAACCAAGGACCATGCATAGAGAAGACCTAGACCCCTTGTTCAAAGGAAGCCCATTGGTTACTCAGTTTCCAAGTGGAGTGTCCTAGTAAGGGGTACAGGGGTTGTTTCTGGCATGAACCCAGTGGCTGGCTCTTTGATCACCTCCACCTGGGATGCAGCCTTGCCAGGCCACAGAGGAAGATGATGCAGCCAGCCTTGATGAGACCTGAAGGCTAGGGTCAGATAGAAGGGGAGGAGGTCCTCATCTATTAGGGCACTAGGGAAAGGGCATAGGGGGAGAAGAGGGTGGGTGGGACTGGGAGAAGACAAGGGAGGGGTCCACAGTGGGATACAAAGTGAATAAACTGTAATAAATATATAAATTTAAAAAGAAACAGGTAATAAGAAAATTGCATTATTTATTTTCATACTTTATTACAAAAGTATACAAAGTTAGCTTTATACTAGCTTGAAAATACAGACTGATCAAATTTGGGATGGAGTTTAAACAGCAAATGGTGGTATGTACTCAATACATTTCTCTTCGTAAAAAGTCAAGGTCTGTTTGCTTTATTGAGGAGAAGGATATTAAATTTAGAAAAATGCAAAGGTAGTTTAAATAACTCATATATATTCCTTCATATCCAATTTTAACATCGTTTACAACCATAGTACATTCATCAAAAAACAAAACAGGCATTGGAATGTTATTAACTAAACTCCATAAAAGCTCCATAAAAATAGTTTTTGCACAACTTTTCTTCATTGTTTTCATATTATTTTGGGATCAAATGGAGGATATCAAACTATTTGGTCAGCATGTGTCCCCATTTTTCTCTGACTTATGCAGTTTATCTAATTATTCTGATATTTCTGAGAACTGACCCAGGATCTTGTGTGATAGCTCACAATTTAAATTTGTCTGTTATGTAATGTTAGAGGTATCTCAGAAGGAACTATTAAATAAACCACCTCTTTTGTCATGTCATATCTGGGGTGCTTACTGTTCACATGATCTGAATTAACTGTAATCACTTGATCAAGGTAGATTTGTCTGGCTTCTTTGGCCCATAACTTTGTTCAGTGGAAGCCAATCACTGAGATAGCCCACAGTCAAGTGTGTGGGAAAATAAACTTTGCTATCAGGAAGAAATAGCAATAAAAGTAATTATGATATTATTCCATATAGATGTATTTATTCAGTTACTAATTAAGCTTTCATTTTGTATTAAGGGCAAGTACTTCACTATGATCATTAATGTTTTGCCTACTCGTCCTAACCAGAAGCAATAGTATTTCTTCCAGTCTGACCCCTATATTCTTTTAAGGAACATAAAAATAAAAACAAACAAACAAAAGCATTCCAGCCCTGTAAGAAGCTTCAGGCTCATAATATTTTTTATTCCCTAACACTAGGATCACCAAGTTCTTCAATAGTCTGGGCACCTTTTGCTGGAGTATAATATATAGGAACTAAAATTTGGGCACCAGCTCTCCTCATTGCCACTAGAATGCCATTGCTGCACAGTTTTCTCTGGTAGGCAGAACGCAGTAATTTATATATGTATACTAACACATGTATACACATAGATCTATAATTATTTTTGGGTCTTTCCATCTGTATTTATGTTAAACTAAACATATGTTAATGCAAATGTCTCTAACTCTAATCCAGGACTACATAATTACTCTATTTTGCTCATGTATAAAGTTCTGAGACAACGAACCTGTCTCCCACCATCATTCAAATCTACTTAATTATGTCTTTGACTCTAGTACGAAAATAAAGCATTTTCAATATTGATAATCTGTATTTCTACAACAAATAGTCTTGCGAATGAGAGTGCTGTGCTACTACTCAGTTCTTTTTTTTTCTTTATAACATTATAGTTTCTAATTAAAAATCTGCTCTTTCTGAAGATACTGAAGTGCTGTTTCTTGCCTCTTTGGTGAGATTATGTCATACTGTGTGGTATAAATAGACTCTCTTGTCACAGTCTACATTTCATTGTGGGATTTTCCCAAGTTCTTGGTTGATTTCTCAAGTTAATTAGCATCTACAAGGTTACTTTTTGTTGTATAAAGTTCTACAGATCTTGATAAATTCATAGACTACTATATTTACCCCTCCAGGACCACAGAGCAGGGCTACATCACCTGAAAGGCCCCATGACATCTTCTGTGTAGTGAACCATCTTCTTTTGCCACAAACCTTGACAATCTCATATATATGTTTTACTGCAGTAGTTTTACACTTTCCAGAATGTTAAATAAGTGGAATCTTTTGTGTGTGTTTCTTGTGTATGTTAGTGTTGAGGATTCACCCGTTGATGTGAATCAATATTTCATTCCTTCTATTGTTTAGCAATATTAAATATATATATCTCTATATCAAGAAATTGTGAATAAAGCTTCTATGAATATATATATATATATATATATGTGTGTGTGTGTGTGTGTTGTGTGAATATGTTTGCAGTTTAATTAACTAATTACAGAAGGGGTTGATAGTTAGGTCATGGCAAATCTTACTTTTTCCATTTCCTTTTGAGATAACACTATAATTGCACTATTTCCCTTTCTTCCCTGCAAACCCTTCTTTGCTCTCTTCCAAATTCATGGACTCTTTTTATCATAAGTTGTTACATTGATATATGTATATTTATGGACATATATATTCTGAAATATAGCTTGCCCAATCTGTGTAGCATTATTTGTATACTATATGTTTTCAGGATAGCTGATTGGTGTGCTCTTCTCAGGGGAGGACTGTAGACTTGTGAAGCATCTTCCAAGATGCTTGTACTGTTTGTTTTCTGAGTAGCAATAAAACAGAGTTCTGCTAGTCTCTGAATTCTTGGCAGATTTGGGTACTATCACCTTTTAAATAAATTCTCACCTGAGAAAGCATCTGTTTACAGACAACATGAATAAATATAATTCTCTGATTCTGAGATAAGTGAAGTCATTCTGACCTGGTCTAGTCAAAGCTGCCAATCTAAATTAGTTTAGGAGGCTTTCTTTATAATTATTTTATGAAATTAGATGTTAGGAAGAGGAAGTAAAACAAGGAAATGGTTAATCTTGTGTGATAATCATCATCATTCACTGGAAGTATGTTTGGAAATGCATAAGGATTCTGAGGCTGTTTCTGTCATCAGTGAGAGCCTTGTGAGCAATTAGCATTTTGTTGTAAACAGAACACTGGGCACCAGAATTCAAGTACATTTTATTTTTAAGATTTGTGCTAATTTGGTGCTATCTAATGGTGATTCACCACAAGGACCTGTTGATGAAGACAGAATGATAGTCCCCAGAATGTTCAGGTCCTACTCTCCAGAATATATTATACCACAAATTCATCAATATGCAAAGCAAGGGAGAGAGTACTAGAGCTGAAAAAGTAGTCAAGCTGACAATCTGCTGACTTTCCAGTCATCAGGTTATTCTGTGACTGTCTGTGTGGGTCAAGGTAATTATAATATCAGAACAGTCCATGTTAGAGGAACTGGGTAAAACAGACTTGACTGGCCACTCCTGGCTTTAAAGATGATAAAGGCTATGAGCCAAAAAATGCAGTAGCTTCCAGATGGTGAAAAATGCAGAGACAGAGAGTCCATTCTACAAGCACCATGCAGGAGTGTAGGCCTGTCAGCTCCTTGGGTTTTAATCAAATGAGACTCACATTAGAGTACTAACTTAAAGAACTTTAAGATTAATTCGTATTGTTTTAAGCCACCCAGCTTGTGGTAATTTGTTATAGAGGACATACTGACAGCTACCATCATGCATAAAAGCAAGATAAGGAATGAGAATATGAACTTTTTACCATGAAAACAAATTCTTTAAAAGTTTAACATTCTTAATGTTCTTAGGCCGGTTTGATGGCTTCTTGACAATTGATTCTTCCCTAAGAAGATTATAAAGACTTACGTTTAAGATGTATTTGTAACACTCAGCTCTAATCCACAGTTGAAGAGTGAAGTTTCTTAGTAACAAAATAAATTAATCTGTCAATGTCTGCAACAAAAGGCAAGTGCAACTTGTTGATCATTAGAGACATAAGTATAACCCTCAGTGCTCCATTGATGACAGGGATCCACCCAGTACCCAGTCTCAGCTCCTTTAACCAGTTCACAGAGTACAAACATATGTTACTATTTAGCCAATTCTTTCCTCTTGGGAAACTCCAGGTTTCACTTACAATACTGCACTGTGCCAATGCATGGAGAATGTTGTTGCTAATTTCTATGGGTCCCCAAGTGCTCATGAGTTCTGTTTGCCTATTTGTGACTAATTCTCTCTTACATCCTATCCACATCCCCTGTTTTCTCTTCACATATTATCCAAGGTAAGGTAGAAGCAAGCTTGTCCTGAGAGCACATCTGTGTTTTCACAGAGTTATGAGCCATGTCCTTTTTAACTAACAGAAAGTTGTACCTATGGGACAAAACCCCACATCTTGAATGAACAAAAGAGTTTTGCCTAATTTAAATAGAAATTGAGGTCTACAGACTGTGCATACCTCTAAAAAGACATATTTGTGGAAGTACATAAACTTCAGAACAATACTAAAATTCATAATTGCAAGTCATGACTAAAACAAACAAAGTTATCACCTTAATGCCGTAAAATGTACGATTAAAAGAGATGACTGTAAACATTTGGAGAAAATCATTATATATTTTTCTCCAATAAAGCTAAAATAAAAATTTACCTCCAATAGAGGCAGTTAGGACTGACTGAGAAATTACTTAGTTCCAAACTACTTAGTTCCTGGTTTGATATGTCTTCCAAATAGCAGAATGGACAGTCATTGCCTAGAGCAGTGGTTCTCAAGCTTCCTAATGCTGCCATCAATGCTTTAATGCAGTTCCTCATGATGTGATGACCCCAAGCCATAAAATTATTCTAATGTTACTCCAAAACTATAATTTTGCTACTATTATGCATAGTAATGTAAATATCTGATATGCAGGACATCTGATATGTGAACCTTGTGGAAGTGTCATTTGATACCCCAAAGTGATCAAGATACACAGGTAGAGAACATCATGACTACAAGGTTCAGTGGGATATGTTAAGGGCCGCAGAACATACCGAAGAGACACAGAAGCTGTATTCACACACACAAGACCTGCACAAGATCCACAAGACTAAACCTGTCAACCTTCTACATTTAATAAAGAAGTGGCTCTTGAGATTTCACACCTCAGTGAGGAGCTACTAGCAATAAGTAGCTGCTGGAGCAAGACAGTTCTGTTTCTTCAGGATAGCTCGAAAAGCAACCACAATCAAACTCAGTGGATCATTAAGGAAAAAAAAAGTAACTGTTTCTTTGTGTCTAGAACCTCAACATGTCCAATGCTACTTTATGTCCAAGACTGTCAAGATCTCCAGTTTTACTCCCTGGCAGATAGTTGCATCTTTTGTGTTCAGACTCTGTAATTCTCATTTGCTGTCAGGGACCGGGCTGCCAAGTTCCATTTTCACTTCATGAATGGCTAACTTTTCTTACATTCATCTGTTCAGCCATGTTTGAGGCCTTAACTAGTCTCTGGAGGAGAGGACTGTAAACCGGCAGACACAGGCTGCAAACATCTGGGAGGAGGTAGTCATAATTGCCATCTTTTGAACACATGGCCAGTTGTTCCTACAGAGTCATACTTGCACACACTGTCACCATTCTCACTTGGATCTAAAGAAGGCTTTGCTCTCCCTCTGAACCTCTCCTCAAGGGGAAGGCTTTGCCATTCCCATGAGTCTGAGGAATGGGTTCATGACACAGGGGCAACAATATCAACAATATACTTTTACTTGGGGCTTCTTGGCTCCCCACACTCATTTTTGGCATGCCAATCCAAAGGAAACATTGAGAAGACTGGCAATTTGATTTTACTCCAAATACCAGGGGTACCTAAACATTATCTGTTGACAGTATCCGTGTACACCTTGACTGACTGGGTGGAAACATTCCGGTGCCAAACAGAAAGGATGCAGAACATAATAAAGGCCCTCTTAAATGATTTTTTTAAAGATTCAAAATAGTGGAAGCATATATACAACGGGCCCACCTTTGAAACAAAAGACACTGGAGGGTCAGGGATACAGTTTAACCTCTAGTAAAGATAGCATCCCCTGTCTTTTTAAAAGTTAGAGAGAATAAGTAGCCTACTCAAAATACATCCCACTAATCGTTGTAAGACATTCAAATTCTCTGAACAAAGTTGTTGCCCTTAACTTTGGTGTGGCCAAGGGGTATCCTGGGTGAGGCTTTGTCTACAGGTCTTTCCTATGGAGGTCCCCACTGCATGACTAGAGACCATGCAACTGGTGTCCCACATGAGTCATTTAGCCAGATTCCCACAAATTCTCTCAGAGTTCAGGCAAGGAACACTTAATGGAAAAAAAAGATGGGGTATTCCCCTTATTGATCTGATAAAAGTCATTAAGAAGCCCCCACTTTTGACCCCTAATTGGATGGGTCCTTATCTTGCCTTTATGTCAGTCTTTATATACAGCAATATAGGTGGTGTAAACTTCTGGCTAAATGGAACAAAACCATTCAGAACCTATACACAGGTAGATGTTTATCAGGAATGCTCTTTCATCCTGGCCTGATCTATATAAAAACATTTGTTTCAATATTTCTCTGACAGATAACAGTGTTAGGAATCACAATTGTCAGATCCCTGCCTGTATTAACAGTAATGCAACAAGTGCCCTTACCAGGAATGGTAAACAGACTTATGGTCCACCACCAACCAGGAATATTTAAGTGTAGGGTCCACGAACCCTATCATAACAAGTAAATTGTAACACTGGACATTGTCTCAAGAAATGTCTGTCCTGCACCTGTGAGATAGTGATGGAACAATTTCCTCATTTATGAATCCAACTTCTGAGTGTGAGCTGATGGGCTCATCTACTCCCCAAACTATTATCATCTCATGGGTCAGATTAAGAAAATCCCAGTGGACCCAAAAGGATCATAAGATTTCATCTTCCTTTGAGAGCCAACTGAATTTGGGAGCATCTGTGGCACATACAGACCTCTCTTAACCTGAAAGTCCAGACTGATCCTTCACTGAGATATTTGCTGATCTAGGTCCACCATTTGTGCCTTAACTATATTAGAAGGCCACAATCATCCAGTAGACCCATTTTGTCCTGTGAATATTCCAGACATAGTCCAGAGAAACTACAGACCAAGACAATTGTAGCTTCTTCAATTAAAAAAGGGGACCTATTAGGAGGAATCAATGAAAGCCTAGAGATTGCATGGAAACTGTAATGTGACACTTCAGAAGAGAAACATTCATTAGAGAAGGCTTCCCTATCTCGGATAGAACATAACATTAGCCCACTGTTTCAGAAGGAGAGAAAAAGCTGGAATGTTTTAAGGAAGGCAATATCAGGGCTAGAGAAATGGGCAAGGAATACTGAGTGGATTTTTTAGGAATATGTCTCCACTGCTACTTTGGAGAGAAGCTGTACTCAAGACCAACAATATATGTTACACATTTTAATTTGTGTGGGGTATAAGATGTCCATGGGCCAATGCTCCACCTTCCCGAATGCTGAGACGAAGTAAACCAAGTCTAATATGTCACATTTGCCTCTCATGGTACCCTTGTCTCTTAATGTTTCCCATGAGATGGTGTTTAGAAAAGACATAGTAGTTGATTTCCAAATAGGAGTTTAGATAGGAAGCCCTTCGAGCTCTTGAGTCAACCCAGTGACCTTCTCCAGGAGGTAGGGAAATCAATAGCCTAGTTGATACACCAAAGTCTGCAAAGGATTATTGCATGGTTTTCTTGTCTGTTCTCCTTTAATAAGGACAAAGCTACTCCAACTGTTATGTTAGCCCTCTGGATGAACTCTAGGGACCCAACCCTGAAAGCACCCTCTTTGATCAACATTCTAATGATTCTAATGCACCACCTTCTTTCAGATGGTAGTAGCCAGAGTGGTCATCTCCTTCATCCCCAATAGTAGAGAGAGAAATGAAGGAGAGTCAGAGGAACTTGGGATGATTTAGAAAACAGGGACTCACCCCTTTTTTAAAAAGCTGATCCTTGTTCTTGGTAAGTTGTCCTCCCTGCCACTATACACACACACACACACACACACACACACACACACACACACACACACACACACAGAATGAGACTGTGACTAATAAGCAGATAACAGGATAAAAAGAACCTATCCAAGAAAGAATAACCAGGTAGGGCCAATCAGAGAAAAATAATTCTAAAGGGAGGTAGGGTGGGGGAACTATTCAGAAGCCTATAAAATGTCTGGCCCAGGTCCCTTTGATGGGAGTTTTTGATGGCAGCTGTTTTGTCTGTTCTAATAAAGTCAATAATTTTGTTCTCCCTCTCCTTCTCCCCTACCTCTCTCTCTCTCCCTCCCTCTTAGTACGTGTGTGTGAGTGTCTATGTGTGCGTGTGTGTGTTTGTGTGTGTGTGATGTCTCCATTTGTCAATCCATAAATCTGTGGACAGGACCCTCTGGATCTTTCCTTAAGCTTCGGGAAGTTGCTACTTTCCCTTCCAGCCTTGGCTCTGTAACCTTAAAGATGCCTCCTGAGCTCCACGCTCACTCTTGAGAAAGTGGGGGCAGCTTTAAATTTGGGCCTCAAGATCTATAACTGTGATCCACTGCCAGGAAATGTCAGCCAGCTCTGGGCTGCTACTTTCAAGTCCCTGTTTCAAGTATGTAACTGTCACGGTCTGTCCATGGTACTTTGTTCTCCAACAGTCATTCTTTTTTTTTTTTCTTTGTTTGATATGTCTTCTTTCCAGGACACATACCTCCTTGCCATCACATGGACAGAACTTGGCAGTGCCCCTGGAGGACCAGCTCCCACCTGAAATGCCTGTGACAGCAGGAAAGGAGGAGTTTGCTGAAAAAAAAAAAAAAAGAGGTCCATGGGGGATGAGAGAGGAGAATGGTTGTTGTGATGACACAGGTGGGGAGAGAGAACTTAAATCGATAAATTGCATCCATCAGACTGGCCTGAGGGCAAGTCTATATGGAATTCTCCTGATTGCTAATTGATATAGAAGGATACAAGGGCTTTACTATCCCTGGGAGGAAGTCCCAGGTGGTACAAGAACAGCAGCTGAACATGAACCTAAAAGCAAGCCAGTCAGCAGCATTCCTCCCTGGTCTCTGTTTTAGTTCCAGCCTCTAGCTTAGCTTAAAGCTCTGCTCTTCATGTCCCTTAATGAGGGAGTGTGACCTGTAAGCTGAAGTAAACTCTTTATGCCCTAAGCTGCTCTGGGTACTGTGTGTATCATAGCAACGTAAAGGAAACCCCAAGAGGAGTAAACATGATCAAAATACAATGCATGCATGCATGGACGTGTCAAGGGTATATATGTATGTATATAATGGAGAGAGGTGTTCATAGTATCTCACAGAAATTATATAATGAGTAGGAATATTTTTTAAAATTCACCTGAGATTTAAGAACATATAAACAGGGGCCAGGACAAGATGATGGAGCTAGGAGGACACTGTTTCTGAGCTGCAGAACAACATTTTCAGTACAGCGACCAAGGGCCTGAACTCTGGGCCCTAAAACAACAGCAATCCTGTTTTCCAAGTGTGAGGAAGTCCCAAGGTGCGAGAACCAGCCTGGTCCATTCCCAGGATACCCAGCCAGAAAGAGATCCCCGGTAGCGCAGGCACTCAGTTGGTCGCCAGACCAGAATCACATGCCTCTGTGTCCTGATCACCTTCCCAGGCTGAACCGTGAGCACAAAAACACCAGAGACTGGGAATCCCAGATGTGAGAAAAAACCCCAGGGAAGGAAGGAAACGGGACTGACGTAGGTCACCCAGCCTTCCCTGGGAAAAGGTCCCACAGAATGGTGGGCATACTCAGCCAAATCTGAACTAGGCTCCATCCAAGTGCCCCAACTCTCCACCACAAAAGAACTGTGCTCACCAGGACACCAGAGCCTGTGGGGAGAAAACCCCATAAAGAAGGACTCTGAATTGGTGAATGGAGGGGCTGTGGAACCCAAAATAACCATACGGGGAGCCTGGGGAGAAGGGGGACAAACCTGATCTGAGTCCAATAGGACACAGGTCAACCGCAGACATCTCTGTGGACTTCTGGGGAATTGATTCCCAGGCACTTCTCCATAACAGGCGGAAGCAGCGGCAGAAATAGCCAGGCTTGCAGCAGAGGAAGCAGGGAAGATAGGACAGCCAGCAGGAAAGCAACATCAGAGGTACCCAACCAGCAGTGAAGCAGAGGAGGCAGGGGGAGATACCCCAATCAGCAGTGAAGCAGAGGAGGCAGCCCACAGTGCACACAGCAACTTGCAAGGAGCACAGTGCTGCACTCTCCAAGCACAGATCTCTGGCATTCCCCCACAGCCTTGTCTGAGGGGGTAGCAGATGAGGAAGCAGAGAGTGCTTCCCAACTCAGGGAGCAGAGTGCAGCCTGCAGGGCTTCCAGCTTCCAGCACAGAATTCAGGGCCAGGCTCAGCGAGTCCACAACAGAGTACATGTCCCACCTGCAGCATCAGCCACAGACCTCAGAGACCAGCCTGATGACCCCGCCACAGACTGTAGACCATGGGGTATTCAGGAATCCTGCACAGGCGCATTATGCCCACAGTCTGCACTTGCTAACTGCACTAGCATCCGCATCCCCTCCTGCGCTTGCTCCCAATCCATTTATTCCAGGCACTTACACACCATAGAACCCCCCTTCAAGACAAGCATCCCTGCACCCGAAACCACATGTGCAATCATGTGCACGCTTGTGCACACTCACAAACACACACACACACGCACGCACGCGCGCGCTTATGATTCTGTGCCAGCGACTTTTTCTCCCTCAGGAACAACTGAAGCAATAACACACACTCTCAAACTCTGGACCTCACTGATCTTCCTGAAGAATTCAACAAACACCAGAGAAATACAGTTCCAGTCTGAAGTTTAGATTCAAAGAACAAACAGCAAAGACTATATATAAGCAATGGCCAAGGGTTGAAGCAAGAACTCACCCAACAAAAATCAGGACACCATTGGCCCACCAGCAACACCCAAAACTAACAGATATTTTAATTCAGCAGAAACTCAGGAAAATGAATTTAAAGCTATAATTATCCAGTTACTACAGGAACAAAAAGAGGAAACGAACAGAGCTCTCAAAAAATTCAAAAGAATATAATGGCTCACATAGAGGAACAATTACAAACATATATAGAGAAAACAAATACAAAAATAGGAGCCACCTGCAATCAGATGAAGGAAATGATGCAAAGCATGAAAACAGAATTAGAATCTATAAAGAAAACACAGAGAAAAACCTGGAACTGAAGAGCTTAGAGAAAAGATCAGGAACCACAAAGGTAAGCATCACCAATAGAATACAGGAGATGGAAGAGAGAAT
>CM053764.1:4532092-4565012 GCA_028658305.1 Pachyuromys duprasi
GCTGGTCACAGGGAAATTTCTCCAGGTAATAACTGGGTGTCCCTAGGGTTTTCCCACTTGATTTTCTCACCGTAGGAGTTCCGCTCACCTGGCACTCACAATGCTGGCGTTTTAGGTCCCAGAGTTCAGTCTCCTGGTCGCTGCGTTGTTTCTGCTCTCCTACTCCTCAGACATAGTGTTCTCTCGTGGCAGCCATCTTGGATCTCCAATTAATTAATTTTTATATTACTCACAGGTTATATACTTTGCATCCCAGCCATAGCCCCCTCCCTCATTCATTCCCATTCTCCCCATCCCTCCCTCATCTCATCACTGCCCCTTTCCAAGTCCACTGATGGGGTGGGGCCCTCCTCCCCTTCCATCTGACCCTGGCTTATCAGGTCTCTTCAGGACTGGCTGCAATGTCCTCTTCTGGGGTCTAGGATGGCTTCACTTTGTATTCCAATTGTAGCCTTTCCCTGGTCCCCTCCCAATCCCACCCTCTCTCCCTCTTCTCCCATGCCTCTCACCCAGTCCACTAGTAGGGGAGGTCTTCCTCCCCTTCCATCTGATCCTAGTCTATCAGGTCTCATCAGGACTGGCTGCATTGTCTTGCTTGTGGCCTGGTAAGGCTACAACCCCCCCCCCCCCCACACACACACACTCAAGGGCAGGTAATCAAAGAGCAGTTCATTGAGTTCATTTCAGAGACAGTCTCTGTTTTCATTACTGGGGCACCCATTTGGACACTGAGCTGTCATAGGCTACATCTGTGCAGGGGCTCTAGGTTTTCTCCATGAATGGTCCTTGGTTGGAGTATCAGTCTCAGAAGAGACTCCTGTGCCCAGATTTTTTTTTCTGTACTGTGGAACTCCTGTCCCTTCCAGGTCTTTCTATCTCCTCCCTCTTTCTTAAGATTCCCTGCACCCTGTGACCTGGAAAGGACAGCAGCTCCACAAGGACCAAATACATCTAGGCACAGGGGTCTTATATGAAACTGTCTCTCCAACCAAGGTCCATGTATGGATATAATCTAGACCCTCTGCTCAGATGTAGCCCATGGCAGCTCAGTATCCAAGTGGGTACCCTAGTAAGGGGAATAGGGATTATTTCTGACATGAACTTAATGGTAGGCTCTTTGACCTCTCCCCCCACCCCCGAGGGAGGAGCAGCCCTGTTATGCCACAGAGGAGGACTTTGCAGCCAGTCCTGAAGATACCTGAAAAACCAGGGTCAGATGAAAGGGGAGGAGGTCCTCCCCTATCAGTGGAATTGGAAAGGGGCAGGGAGGAGATGAGGGAGTTTGGGATTGGGAGGGAATGAGGCAGAGGGATACAGCTGGGATGCAAAGTTAATAAACTGTAATATTAAAAAAATTAAAAATTAAAAAAAATTCCTGCACTCTAACCTAAGTTTGGCTATGAGTCTCAGCATCTGCTTTGATAGGCTGCAGGGTAGTCTTTCAGAGTCCCTCTGTGGTAGGTTCCTGACCTGTTCCCTGTTTTCTCCCTCTTCTGATGTCCATCTGATTTGCCTTTCTGAATGAGGATTAAGCATCTTACCCAGGGTCCTTGTTCTTGATTAGCTTCCTTAGGGTGTACAGATTTTAGTATTATTATACTATATTATATGTCTAATACCAACTTGTAAGTGAGTATATACCGTGTGTCTTTCTGCTTCTAGGATAACTCACTCAGGATCATCTTTTCTAGTTCCCACCATTTGCCTGCAAATTTCATTATTTCCTTGTTTTTATTGCTGAGTAGTATTCCATTGTGTAAATATACCACAATTTCTGTATTCATCTGTTTTCAGCTTCTGGTTGTTACAAATACAGGTGACAGAAACATGAATGAGCAAATATCCTTGAGCATCTTTTGGATATATGCTTAGGAATGGTATAGCTGGGTCTTGAAGTAGCACTATTCCATAATTGTCTGAAAAGCACCAGATTGATTTCCAAAGTGGTTGTACCAGTTTACATCCCCACAGCAATGGAGGAGGGTTCCCCTTTCTCCACAACCTCTCTATCATGTGTTGTCACTTGAGTTTTTGACCTTAACCATTCTGAGGAATGTAAGGTGAAATCTCAAGGTTGTTTGGTTTTGCATTTCCCTGATAGCTAAGGATGTTGAACATTTCTTTAAGTGTTTCTCTGACATTCTATATTCCTCTATTGAGAAGTCTCTGTTTAGCTCTATATCCTACTTTGTAATTGGATTATTTGATTTGTTGGTTTTTAACTTCTTGGGTTCTTTATATATTCTGGTTATTAGCCCTCTATCAGACACAGGGTTAGTGAAGATATTTTCCCAGTCTGTAGGTTGTTGTTTTGTTCTGACGACAGTATCCTTTGCTTTACAGAAGCTTTTCAGTTTCATGTGGTCCCATTTATTGATTGTTGCTCTTAGAGCCTGTGCTGTTGTTGTTTGTTCAGGAAGTTGTCTCCTGTGCCACTGAGTTCACGGCTCTTCCCCACTTTTTCTTTTAACAGGTTTAGTGTGTCTGGTTTTATATTGAGGTCTTTGATCCACTGGGACTTTACTTTTGTACAGGGTGGTAAGTATGGATCTATTTGCATTTTTCTACACGTAGAAGCCAGTTAGACCAGCACCATTTGTTGAAGATGCTTTTATCCATTGTATGATTTTGGCTTCATTGCCAAAATTAGGTGTCATAAGCGTGTGGGCTTATTTCTGGGACTTCTATTCGGTTCCATTGATCCACCAGCTCCTTTCTATGCCAGTGCCATGCAGTTTTAACTGCTGTTGCTGTATAGTACAGTTGGAAATCATGGATGGAGATACCTCAAGAAGATCTTTTACTGCAGAGGATGGCTTTTTAAAATTATTTTTATTAATTACAGTTCATTCACTTTGTATCCCCCCTGTAGCTCCCTCCCACCTCCCCTCCAAATCCCACCCTCTCTTGCTCTTCCCCACCTGTGCCCCTCTGCCAGTCCACTGATAAGGGAGGTCCTCATCCCTTTCCCTCTGATTATGGTCTATCCGGTCTCATCAGGATGGTTGCATTGTCTTCCTTTGTGGTCTGGAAAGGCTGTTCCCCCCTAAGAGGGAGGTGACCAAAGAGCAGGCCAATCAGTTCATGTCAGAGACAATCTCTGTTCCTATTACTAAGAACCCACTTGGACACTGAACTGCCACAGACTACCTCTGTGCAAGGGTTCCAGGCCATCTCCATGAGTGGTTCTTGGCTGGAGTATCAGTCTCAGAAAACAGCCCTGTGCCCAGACTTTTTGGATCTGTTGCTCTCCTTGTGGAGCTCCTGTCCCCTCCAGGTCTTACTATCTCCCACTTCTTTCATAAGATTCCCTGCACTCTGCCCAAAGTTTTCCTATGAATCTCAGCATCTGCCTCAATATCCTGCAAGTTAGAGCCTTTCAGAGGCCCTCTGTGGTAGGCTCCTGTCCTGTTCCCTGTCTTCTCCCTCCTCTGATGTCCATCCTTTTGCCTTTCTGAATGGGGATTGAGCACCTTAGCCAGAGTCCTCCTTCTTGATCAGCTTCCTTAGGTGTACAGGTTTTAATATGATTATACTATATTGTATGTCTAATATCACTTATGAGTAAGGATATACCCTATGTGTTTTTCTGCTTCTGGGATATCTCACTCAGGATGATCTTTTCCAGTTCCCACCACTTGCCTGCAAATTTCATGATTTCCTTGTGTTTTATTGCTGAGTAATATTCCATTATGTAGATGTAGCACAATTTCTGTATCCATTCCTCAACTAAGGGGCATCTGAACATTCCAGCTTCTGGCTATTACAAAGAAAACTGCTACAAACATGGTTGAGCAAATATCCTTATTGTGTACTTGAGCCTCTTTTGGAAATATGCCTAGGAGTGATATAGCTGGATCTTGAGGAAGCACTATTCCTAGTTATCTGAGGAAGTGCCAGATTGATTTCCAGAGTGGTTGTCCAAGTTTACATTCCCACCAGTAGAGGAGGAGGGTTCCCTTTTCTCCACATCCTTTCCAGCATGTGTTGTCACTTGAGTTTTTTTATCTTGGCCATCCTGATGGGTGTAAGGTGAAATCTCAGAGTTGTTTTGATTTGCATTTCCCTGATGAGTAAGGATGTTGAGCATTTCTTTAAGTGTTTCTTTGCCATTCGATATTCCTCTATTGAGAATTCTCTGTTTAGCTCTGCACACCATGATTTAATTGGATTACTTGATTTGTTGCTCTTTAATTTTTTGAGTTCTTTGTATATACTGGATATTAACCCTCTGTCAGATATAGGGTTGGTGAAAATCCTGTCCCAATCTGTAGGCAGTCGTTTTGTTCTGAGGACAGTGTCCTTTGCTTTACAGAAGCTTTTCATGTGGTCCCATTTATTGATTGTTGCTCTTAGAGCCTGTGCTGTTGTTGTTTGTTCAGGAAGTTGTTTCCTGTGCCAATGAGTTCAAGGCTTTTCCCCATTTTTTCTTCTAAGCGGTTTAGTAAGTTGGTTTTATATTGAGGCCTTTGATCCACTTGGACTTTAGTTTTGTGCAGGGTGATAAGTATGGATCTATTTGCATTTTTCTACACCTAGACAACCATTTAGAACAGCACCATTTGTTGAAGATGCTGTCTTTTTTCCATTCAATGATTTTGGCATCTTTGTAAAAAATCAGGTGTCCATAAGTGTGTGGATTTTATTTCAGGATCTTCTATTTGATTCCATTGATCCAACAGTCTGTTTCTATGCCAGTACCATGAAGTTTTTAGTATTGTTGCTCTATAATACACCTTGAGGTCAGTGGTGGAGATACCTTCAGAAGATATTTTACTGTATAGGATTGTTTTTAACAATTTTGGGTTTCTTGTTGTTCCGTATGAAGTTGAGAATTTTTCTTCCAAGGTCTGTAAAAAATTCTGTTGGTAATTTGATGGGAATTGCATTGAATCTGTAGATTGCTTTTGGTAAGATGGCCATTTTTACTATGTTAATCCTTCCAAGCCATGAGCATGGGAGATCTTTCCATCTTCTGATACCTTCTTCTAATTCTTTCTTTAGAGATTGGACATTTTTTTCATACAAGTCTTTGACTTGCTTGGTTAAGTTCACACCAAGGTACTTTATGATGTTTGTGGCTATTGTGAAGGGTGTTATCTTGCCAATTTCTCTCTCAGTCTTTTTATCTTTTGTATACAGAAAGGCTTCTGATTTTTTTGAGTTAATTTTGTATCCAGCCACTTTGCTGAAGATGTTAATCAGCTGTAGGAGCTCCCTGGTAGAATTTTTGGTGTCACTCATGTAAACTATCATATCATCTGCAAATAATGATACTTTGACTTCTTCCTTTCCGATTTGTATACCCTTCATTTCCTTTAATGTTTAATTGCTCTAGCAAGGACTTCCAGAACTATGTTGAAGAGATATGGAGAGAGTGGGCAGCCTTGCCTTGTCCCTGATTTTAGTGGGATTGATTTAAGTTTCTCTCCATTTAATCTGATGTTGGCTATAGGCTTGCTGTATATTGCCTTTACTATGTTCAGGTATGTGCCTTGTATCCCAAACCTCTCCAAGACTTTAGATATGAATGGATATTGGATTTTGTCAAATGCCTTTTCAGCATCTAAGGAGATGATCATGTGGTTTTTCTCCTTCAGTTTGTTTATGTGGTGGATCACATTGATGGATTTCTGTATATTCAACCACCCCTTCATGCCTGGAATGAAACCTGCTTGGTCGTAGTGGATGATATCTTTGATGTGTTGTTGTATTCGGTTTGTAAGTATTTTGTTGAGTATTTTTGCATCAATATTCATAAGGGAGATTGGTCTGACATTCTCTTTCTTTGTTGGGTCTTTGTAAAGTTTAGGTACCAACGTGATTGTGGCTTCATAGAATGAGTTTGGTAATATTCCTTCTTTTCTATTTTGTGGAATAGTGTGAAGAGTATTAGTGTTGGCTCTTCTTTGAAAGTCTGGTAAAATTCTTCACTGAAACCATCTGGCCCTGGGCTTTTTTGCATGGGAGACTTTTGATGACAGCTTCTATTTCCTTAGGTGATATAAGAATATTTAAATGATTTACCTGGTCTTGATACAGGTTTGGCAAGTGGAATCAACCAAGAAAATTGTCCATTTCATTTAGATTTTCCAATTTTGAAGCATATAAGCTATTGAAGTAAGACCTAATGATTGTTTGGATTTCTTCAGTGTCTGTTGTTATGTCCCCCTTTTCATTTCTGATTTTGTTGATTTGGATAGTATCTCTCTGCCTTTTAGTTAGTTTGGCTAAGGGTTTGTCTATCTTGTTGATTTTCTCAAAGAACCAGCTCTTGGTTTCATTGATTCTTTGAATTGTTTTATTTGTTTCTAATTGATTGATTTCAGCCCTGAGTTTGATTATTTCCAGCCGTCTGGTCCTCTTTGGTGTGTCTGACTCTTTTTTTTTCTAGTGCTTTTAGGTGAGCATTGAAGTTGCTGGAATGAAATGTTTCAAGTTTCTTCTTGAAGGCACTTAGAGCTATGAACTTTCCTCTTAACATTGCTTTCATTGTGTCCCATAAGTTTGGGTATGCTGTGCCTTCATTTTCATTGAATCCTAGGAAGACTTTAATTTCTTTCTTTATGTCTTCTCTGACCCAGCTGTCATTGAGTAGCAAGTTGTTCAGTTTTCATGTGTGTGTAGGTTTTTCGCTATTTCCTTTGTTGAGCTCCAATTTTAGTCCATGATGATCACATAGGATACAAGGGATTATTTCTATCTTCTTGTATCTGTTGAGCCTTGCTTTGTGACCAAGTATATGATCTATTTTGGAAAAGGTTCCATGAGGTGCTGAGAAGAAGGTAAATTCTTTTGTGTATGGGTGAAAGGTTCTGTAGATATCTGTTAGGTCCATTTGCTTCATGGCCTTTGTTAGACTTATTGTATATTTGTTTAATTTTTGTTTTGTTGATCTGTCCTTTGTTGAGAGTGGTGTGTTGAAGTCTCCCACTATTATTTTGTGGGGATTTATGTGTGGTTTAAATTTTAGTAATGTTTCTTTTACAAATGTGGGTGCCCTTGTATTGGGGGCATAGATGTTCAGGATTGTGATATCTTCCTGGTGGAATTTTCCCTAGACGAGTATGAAATGTCCTTCTCCATCCCTTTTGATTAATTTTGGTTGAAAGTCTATTTAATTAGATATTATAATGGCCACTCCTGCTTGATTCTTGGGTCCATTTGCTTGAAGAACCTTCTTCCAGTCCTTTACTCTCAGGCAATGTCTATCTTTGTGACTTAGGCGTGTTTCTTATATGCAACAGATTGCTGGGTCTTGTTTATGCAACCATTTTGTTAGTCTGTGTCTTTTAATTGGAGAATTGAGTCCATTAATGTTCAGGGGCTGTTAGATCCTTTGCTTTTGATGTTGGCTATGGTAGTGTGTTTGTGTACTTGGCTACGTTTTGTTTTGCTGTAGTGAGGTTATTTATTTCCTGTGTTTTCTTGAAAGTAGTTAGTTTTCTTGGTTTGTATTTTTCCTTCTAGTATCTTCTGTAACACTGGATTTGTGTGTAGGTATTGTTTAAATTTGTTTTTGTCATTGAATATCTTGTTTTCTCTCTCTATGAGGACTGAGAGTTTTGCTGGGTATATTAGCCTAGGCTGACATCTGTGTTCTCTTAGGGTCTGCATGATATCTTAGGGTCCAGGCTCTTCTGGCTTTCATAGTCTCTGTTGAGAAGTCAGCATTTTAATTGCTTCCTCCATTAACCTTTTCATAAGCATAGATGTAAGGTCATATTCTTGAATTTCACTTATGTTTTGGTGTCCAGAGCTACTTGTCCCTGGTGAACTGGGTTCTGGGGTTGCCATACTGCTTTGCCTTTTGTTTGCTGTATTTTTACATTGGCTTCTACCCATCTGGCTATCTCAGATGTTGTCTGTTAATTTCTGGTGCCTGCTGAGTCCTGGGGTGGGGAGAATCCCTTTGGCAGGGTTCTGAAGTAGATATCCTTAGCTTTTTGGGTATACTCAACTGAATGGTGGTGCTTCTCAGGAATTGTCACAGTTCACCTCAGGCATATGGACCTGTGTGGTAACTGTGGTGTTCAGGAAGGCCCTTTTCTCACCAGGAGAAGTCCTGGAGACAGCTGCCCTGCTGCTGGGTTTTTTGCTCTGAGTTTAGTGAGCTGCAGCTGCTGTTCTTAAGGTGTACTTTTTGGGGTGCAGCCCTCTTGAAGAACCAGGGAGTCCCACGGTTTTGTCATTTTAGCTAGGGATAACCAGTCGAAACTTGGACCAGAATCTGAGGCTGCTGTGATGGTTCACAGGCTTTTGTAGGTCTGAGGTTGCAGCTGTGTGCCCCTGTGCCCTAGCAGTAATCAATGGCAGGTGAGCAGAGCACTCATGCCTGCAGTAGAAGGCTAGAGCCTAGAGCCTGCATGAACCCAGAAAGTCTTCTGGAGCCGGGTGTCCTGAGTGATGGACCTGATGATCCTTCTGCTGTGGGGTTTCCTCCCAGCAGGGACACCCAGACTGTGTTTTGGGGACTGCAGTTCTTTCTGGGACGGTGAGTAGAAACCACAGGCACAGGCAAGCATGTGCCTCTGCCTTGCTGGCGATTGGGTGCCTGGAAGTCTGCAGAAACTGTAGCTTTTCCTGAGAACTTTTCGGGGGTGGGAGGGCTCGACTGAGTGTTCTGAGATCGAACCTGCTGTTCCCCTCTGTGGATCACCCTACAGAAAGACTCAGTCTCTGGAGCCCTGGGACCTACAGTTCTATTCGGAGCATCTAGTCAGGCGCACAGACAGGACTCTGTGCAGTCGCCTGTGTCTCCAGCTTTGGGTTGGTTGCTGGGCATCTGCTGGACCCGGGTCTTTTTCCAGGGATTGTCTGGGTGACCTAAGGTCGGTCCCGATCCTTTCCTTCACCGTGGGGTTTTCTCTCGACTGGAAATCCCAGTCTCTTGTGTTGTGGGGTCCACAGTTCAGTCTGGGACAGTGATCATAGCATGTCAGTGTGTGGCTCTGGGCTGGTGACCAAGTGCCTGGTGGAAAGGGGACCTCTTTTGTGATTTAGCTGGGAGAGTTGCAATTGATTGGTCCTCTCACCTGGGAAACACAGGTCGTTGATGTTTTAGGACCTTGAATTCTGTCTGCTGGTCACAGTGCAGATCCTGCTGTGCTGCTGGTCAGAAAGAGTGTCCTCTAGGTGCCGCCATCTTGGAACCCCCCTCGCCTCAACCCCAAATAGTTCTTTAGGTTTTGCTCTGTCATTCAATATTCCTCTATTGAGAATTCATAGAGGGTTGTTTTAGTGATCCTGGGTTTCTTGTTATTTCATTTGAAGTTGAAATATTTTTTCTTTCTTTCAAGATCTGTAAGAATTGTGTTGGTATTTTGATGGGAATTGCATTGAATCTGTAGATTGCTTTTGGTAAGATGGCCATTTTTACTATGTTAATCCTGTCAAGCCATGAGCATTGGAGATCTTTTCATCTTCCGATATCCTCTTCTATTTCTTTCTTCAGAGACTTGAAATTTTTTTCATACAAGTCTTTGACCTGCTTGGTTAGAGTCACACAAAGGTACTTTATGTCCTTTGTGGCTATTGTGAAGGGCATTGTTTCCCTAATTTATTTCTCAGTTCTTTTGTCTTTTGTATACAGGACAGCTATTGATTTTTTTAAGTTATTTTTGTAACCACCCACTTTGCTGAACGTGTTTATCAGTTGTAGGAGTTCCCTGGTTGAATTTTGGGGGTCACTCATGTATACTATCATATCATCTGCAAACGATGTTTTTAAGAAGTACAATATTGTATTAATTATTTAAGAATTTCCCCTTACTCCTCTCCCCAACTCTTCTCAGATGCATCCCTATCTTTCCTGCAACTTTGTGTTAACAAATAAGGTGAGGAAAGAATAAAAGCTGCACATTCATTCCCATTAGACTTGGCAAAGTGGTTAATATTGGGCATTTGTTCAAATTCTTCTTATTCCATATGTAATCTCTTCATTTCTTAGTATCAAGTATCTGACACAGCATCAGGGCACTGAGGTACCTCTGAACATAGTCCAATACACATGAGATATTTTAAAACTCACCTGTGTGGTTTCTCAGTATCAACTTTGTAGATGGCTGTGCTTTGTCACAAAGTCAAAAGGCTGCACCATGTCTTTTAGAACCTAATATCTCCTCAATAAGAACTAAAGTTTAGTTAATACATCTTAATGAATTTATTAACTAAATAAATTTAGAAAAGAAGATAATTTGAGAGTAAGGGTCATTTGATAGATAGGGGATGGACTGAAGGATCCCCGGAGTCTATAAAAGGGGTTGAAGAAAATTAACTTCCTCCAGAACCAGTAACGGATAGCATTCTGTCACCTGCCGTGTGAACTACTGCCCACTGTTGCACTAGTTTCCATCCTCTTTGATATGCCAAAGGGCTTCACAGACATCAGATTACAGCCTTATTTGCCCCTGCTCTTCTTTATACACAGGCACCTATTTTAGAGACTGCTGTGTGCCTCCCAGCTGCAAGCTTCTCAGCTTAGCTTGGTTCCTGCACATTTAATGAAGCCCACAGGCAAGCAGAAAAGCAACAGAGAAAGGAGGTCAAGCCAAGATGTCTCTTCCCCTTTTAGTACAGCGTGTTTTAACTGTGACAGTCAAGGGGAAACTAAAACTTCATTCCTCTGTTTTCCATTCTTCATTTCTTTACCAAGAAGGCTTGATTGCCCTTGAGACTCTGGCCAGCCCTATATAGTCTCTCCTCTTCTCCCCTGTCACTGCTGGGAAATAGTATTAGATGATGGTCCATCTAATCCCTCAGGTGCTAGCCTATCGTGAATTCCATCAGAAGGGAGAATTACCTGTAAATTGGATTGATATCCCTGCCTTTTCTGGACTAGTTCTACTAGAACCAGGAGATTTTTAATCTCTAGGTTAGAACCCACACTGTGTCCTAGATTGATGACTGCATCATGAGATGTGTTTTATTTATCAGGCATGGTCTTGAAAAAGGAAAAAAAAAATACTGTAGAGCTAACATTTTAAAATTTAGAGGCTTCACATAAAAACCCATATTTATTAATAATCTTGAGAAAAATTACTATTTGTCTCTCAAAATCTTTGTTTCATCCATATTTTAAAGTGAGTTTTGAAGCTCTCTCTCCCTTGCTCTCTTGCTCAGTCTTCCAAATATATACAGCATTATGGAGGGAAATTTACATGAGGAACAGTGTTGTTCTGTCTACTCATCTTCATTCATGTTGCTGCTAGCCATTTAATCTTTTGAGCTAAGGGATCTTAGTTAAAATGGGTGATAGAATAATGTCTGCTTGTAAAAAAATATCAAAATTACAGTGGTACTAGGAATGAAAGCTAACTTACTCTTTGCTAAATGTCCTATATACAATGCACACTAAATACCACCATAACTTCCAATTCCTGAATAAATACATTTTCTTTAATTTCTTCAGTACAGGCAGGTTGACAGTTCTCGTTTCTGTGAGACCCAAGGCTGCACTTTGAATTGATACCAACACTTGCTCCTTCAAATGTAAAGTGTTCGATCTTACAAAAGGATTCTGCTCTTGACTAAAGATTCCTAGGATCCTTCCTACATCTATACAGAGACAATGGCAGTAACGGTGATACAATTCAACAAGATTCCAACAAAACATTTTGGCATAATTATTCTGATTTGGTTAATTACTTTTACTATGATGTACTTCCTTGAACCACGATGACTTCAAGCTGAAAGGATTTCTCCAGAGGTCTCGGTTCTGAGATATCACTTGATCTGTGGCCAGAATTTAGGGCCAGAATTCTATACCTGAGCCTTTGAACACTGCAGGCTTAGATGAAAAGCCAGAGTGTAAAAAAGCATACCTCTGTATCATCTAGGATCTGGGGGAGGGGGTAAACAGATGGCAGCCACAAATTAGGTAGCTGAAAGTGAGTGAGACAGTGAAGCAAGGAATTAGGAAGTATGAGGTATTAAATCCTTGACAGGCACAAACGAACAAAGAAAAGAAACAATAACCAAACCTAGAGACAGAACTTTTTAAAAAGAGTCTGCTGAACATATCTAAACTTTGGGTGAGAGAAGCAGCCAGGCCATGGTGGTGTTCCAGGGATGGGAAATCACTACAGTCTTCCTTGGGCTTTCAATATTCTGCATGTTCTATTCATACGCCAGGGAAATGGAGAACCACTACAGAGGTCAGCTTTTCCAAAGCGCAGAATAAGTCAAAGAGGGGTGGAGTGTATCTCCAACCACAGCAAATGGAAGATTCTCAGAGCTCTCATCCTGGGTAAAATTTCTCATGGAAGCAACTAAGAAAGTTACGTCGAACTGAGGAAGATTTCAATAAAATGGAAAAAAATCTCTCAGAATAGTAATATTAGAAGCACGTAGTATTTAGGGTAATGAAATCATAAATTACTTAACCCCTACACATAGGTGCTCAAGTTGGAGATAGATGAGGAGAAACCACATTTCTTTCAAGACTGCTGGAAATTAACAAAAAAGAACTGTCTCCTATACAAACCATAGTGATTCTCTCCTCTATGTGTGGAAAACTTAGTAACATTTAAGAGGAAATGAAACTATCTACAAAATTCTCAATACTGGAAAAGTTCTTCCAAAATCTGATCCATTGTCAAATGCATTTGTTCTTGAGGGGCTTAGGAAGTCACCTGCAGATGATGGAACTCCTTTTCTTCACAAATTCTTTCATATCTGAATTATGTCTCTACGATGGCTCTGTTGTTACATGTCTTCAGGGTGGAAACACTCCTGATAGTTTTTATCCCACCGTTACTGAACTGGTTTGCTCAGTCTAAGTCATTCTGACCATCACTCTGTACTCTCTACATTCATCAATGGCCCGAGGGAACAGTGTTCATAAGAGAACACTCTCATAAGGGCGATAAACATTAACCTTTATTTAGAACTTCTTATTCTCTAAGTCTATTCCTAGAATACTGTGTGTTTTCATCCATGCAATCTTCACGTCACTCTTCTGAAGGAGTCCCAACCATAATTACATTTTATGAAGCACAGAGGTTTAGTAAGTACTTAAAGTTACTGAGTCCAAACCCTCAACAGTGGTCACTCCCATGTATATATTTGTAGGGACTTTGAAGTTAGCTCAAGACATCCTAAGATCAAGTTCGAGGCATAAGGATTTATTTGTCTCAGAAGCACAAAGGGCAGGGATAAGGAAAAAAGACAGTAGGTAGAAAAAAAGGGAAAAGGGGAATGGAAGGAGGGAAAGCAGAGCAAGGGGGAGGGGAGAGAAGGAAGAGGTGTTTCTCCCAGAGGAAGAAGGGACTGCTTCCAGTTAGAAAGGAGACAGGCTTGACCCATAGGCAAACGGCAGTTTATAAAGGGAAAAAGGGAGACCCCATGTTAGAATGAGGTGTTTCCTTTTGATCAGACATGTTAATTAGGTGAGCCAAAAAGGGCTTTTGATTTCCGGGCAATGGTTTGATACTTGGGCTTTGGTAGTTAGCCTCAGGAGGAGAAAGTAGCCAAATAAGGTGCTAGGTTTTTTTTTTTTTTTCTTTTTCTAGAAAGGCAGAGGGAATAGGAGAGAAGGGCAAGACCCATGTTTTCTATGCTCAAGCTGGCCAGACCCTTTTCAGTAGTCTTATGTTCTATCAGCATTAAGAGGCTCGTCCAAAACATATAACTTTGAGAAAAATTTTTCTGTCATGTCATGAAAATTCCTCTGGTACAAGATAACTTTTAACCAATACACTTCCATATTATATTAATACTAACACCCTCTCCCAATAAGTGGGAAATATAAACTATTACATTACTGCTGAGATTGTATACATTTATCCTCAGGCATTCTGTTTTTACATTAGCAGTATCTCAGAAATGTATTTATTAGGAATATAGCCTATGTATTTATCACATCTGTCACTACAAGGATATATAAAGTATAACTACAAGGATATGTAAAAGCAATATTAAAATTTAACACCTGGGGATCAACTAAATAAAATTTAGGCATACCCCAAAGGAATACAGGCAAGCATGAAAAATCATGTTGTAGAGTGGGTAATAGGACACAGGTATATTTACTCTATTTCATGGAATATGTTTAAAAATATAATTAGGGTATCTAATCTAATCCCCCAAAACTCCAATCCACAGAATGCTTGTTCTTGCAATTAGTTCTGGAAGCATGCAAATTACAGAAGGTGGACATGGTTGAAGTAAGTGGTACAAAGACATTTGTGGCTGCAGTCCACATTAGGAATGCCCACTATGTGTCACATGGTATTAAGTTCTGATGTTTACCAACAACATAAATGAGGGGCATTGATTATTTGTCTTACCTCACCATTTGTATGAGAAAATCTCTATTATGTCCTCATGAGCCACTTGGGTAGAGCGTCCAGCTTCCTCATCTCCTTTTAGAAAAAGATGGTAGAGGAATAAAGAAAATTATTTGTGTCTCCTCCAGTGAGATTTTCCTCATTTTCTCTGTAAATTAAATTAAAAAACAAAGTCCAGAGACTTCATCTGCTTTGTATGAGGCAAGACAAATGTCCTGGGGCATAATATTTTTTATATGCAATATATAGAGTCAATTGGAGAAAATGTATTAAAAAGGTAAACTTCAATAATGAAACTATCTTCAGTCTTACCACTATTGGTAAATACCATGTTTATTGTATATTTTGTTCATATACTTCTAGGGTTTGCCATGTAACCCATGATTATGTTTTACATGCATGTATTCATATTTTCACCTTTGCTATATCTTTTTATACTTACTAAAGCAGCAAAAATATCTTCACTTTCCATTGTAGGTTCTAGAGCAGGACATTTACCGCAGATACAAGTAAGTTGTGAAGGAAGAAAAGCTGTGATAAATGAGTGATGAAGAAAAGAAACCAAAAAAAATTTTTTGATGCTTTGGTTGTATGTTAATATCACAGTATTTATGAAAAATAAATAAGTATAAAGAAAATGAAACAACTATGAAGAGACTGAATATAGTACCACATTTCAATAAATGTTCTACAGCCATTGCACTATTTTCAACTTCTTGAAGTAGAAGTGAAGAAATGTGAAAAACTTTGGAGCATGAAAAATTCTGTCTTACCAACAGAACTTGAGAAAACAGAGTTGACTGTGGTTGATTTCGATTCTATAAGTATAAATTGGAAAGACCAAAATATAAATTCAGCTGTGGCTTGCTGCAAAATCTTCATGCTATTTCACTTTTCCATTGCTTTCTGGACATTCCTATAGGCAGAGGTGAGCAATGATTGTGGTTAGAAAAGTATATACCGGGTGCCAACCTGTTTCTACATGGTGCACATGTCACCTTAGAGCAATAAAGGTGGCAGGGGAAACCACTGGGTGGTACACCATAAACTCAAATGCAAGCCAAATCCTCCCCAGAGGCAGCAGTAGCCAGTAGCCAGTGCCGGGACTACTCGGAGCAGGTATACTCTGACCTGCATGTACATGGTCTCAAGGCTGACCACTTGGCACTGTGTAACCAATCTGGGGCTCTTCCTTGGGCAAGACCATGTATCCCACATTCAGCATTCTCCAGTTGCCCACAATCCCTGGTCTAGGATTGAGAAACTATGAGATTTCCTCCATCCATGTCATCATGTCCATTGATGTGATTGTTCAGGTCCTGATTAGGCACTGTGTTGATGCATGTGTGCACCCTTGGATAAATCTAGGAGACCATCTTATGGCTAACACACTGTTCTCTGGATCTTTTACTCTTTCCACCCCTCTTCCACAATGATCTCTGAGTCTCAGGTGTAGGGACTGTATTACAGACAGATTATATTATATTATATTATTATATTATACGTGTTATTACTGTAGCATCAGGATGTGATAGCACTGGGAGCAGGATAATAGATAAAACACCTCAACACAGTTTTCACTGGAGTGAAGCATACCTTGGCATCCAGGCCCTACCATTTGCTACTTCAATTTCACCAAAAACAAGGTGGGTTGTTGTTGTTTTCTCATCCTAAAAAAGAGGGGTATTTTGATAGTACCCTCTTCAAGAAAGCATTTTGGGAATTGAATAAGATAACATGAAATTGAACATGAATTTATGAACTGGCATAATATCCCAGTGCATATGAACATTAGCTCTAATTAAACTTACAGCCCTTTTACTGCTCACTGTCATTATGCTACAAGCACGCCCTTTTATTTTAATTTATTTTTAGAGTATTGTATTTACATAATTTTCATACCTCCTCTACTCCTCCAAGTTCTCCTGTCTTCTGGTGTGTGTGTGTGTGTGTGTCATATGTGTGTGTGTGAAAGACAGACAGATGCATACACAGAGTCTGAGACACACACACAGAGTGGTGGGGGGAATTGAGGTTGCTCTTATCTTGCCATGTGTGTAGAATTAACCACTGAGATTGGACTAGAAAACCTATCTAATTCATTCCTGGAGTCAACTGCCTTCCATCTTTCAGCAGCTTCTGATTCCTCATAGTTCTTCATGTATGAGTCAGAGCAGAGTGAACTTAGCACATTAACTGATGTGGTTAGAACATAGTTCTTATTTAAGCAACCATTTTGTTTAGATTTTAAGGGTGTTCTTTTGTCTAAAATACATTATTGAAGAGAGGTCTCCTGGTGTTTTGGTTTTTCCTGTTCTGCTCCCTCTCTCCTGACTTGCCCTGAGACTTAGGTGCAGAGGCTGCACGGCAGATGTGTCCGTCTCACCTGGGCACTCCCATAGTTACTCATTCTCTGAATGTTGATCATTTATGGATTTATGTAATAGTGTCTATCTGTTGCAAAAAGAAGTGGAACTACACTATCTGTGGTATAAGGATAACTATTGTGAATAGTTAGAAATTATATTGCTTTCAGAAATTAGCCATAGTACATTTGCTTTTCTACATGATCTTTCCAGCCATGGGTAATTGGTTATGTTTACAGCACCTGACATGGATTAGCTTCAGTTGAGTGTGTCCTGCATCCAATCAGATAACTCTTGGGGATGTCTTGCCATGGCGGTTTTGCTGTGATTTGTATGCTTTATATCTGGGTAGGACTACTGATTGCTTTTCTCTCGGCAACTTGCATAGCACCTTTAGGTGCTTTGAGAGCTTGTCCTCTGAAGAATGGTTTCCAGGTTAATTCCTCCAGACCTTTATCTGAAGTGTGTGGTATTTTCAACAATAGGGTTTTATTTTAAGCTCTGAGAGTCAATCAAAAGCAATGGCAGTAGCCTTTTTTATTTTGAGAGTATCTTGGAAACCCCTCAGCCAACAAGTCTAAAGAACATTTTCTATGCCTGGCATTGGGTTTTTTGTTATATAGTTTTTTTGCTTTGTTTTGTTTTTTGTTTTTTGTTTTTTGCTTTTTTGTTTCTTTGTTTTGTTTTGTTTTTTGCTTTGGCAGAGAATATTATCATCCTTTGTGCAATAAATATATTAAACTAGAAATACATCCATACATATATATGTATTTTAAGTTAAGATTATGAAATTGTTTTCTTTCTGATGTTTCAAACATCCTTAGCATTATTTATCTCTTCTCCTCTCTCCCCTTCATTTCCCATGCAGTCTCCTTTCATTTTACTCTACCTCTCACCTTTTAAATTTATTTTTATTAATTTTTTATAATTTATTCACTTTGTATCCCAGCTATAGCACCCTCCCTCATCTCATCCCAGTTCCACCCTCCCTCCCTCATCTCCCCCAATGTCCCTCCCCTAGTCCACTGATACAGAAGGACCTCTTCCCCTTCTATCTGATCCTAGCCTATCAGGTTTCATCAGGACTGGCTGCACTGTCTTCCTCTGTGGCCTGGTAAGACTGCCTCCCAACCCCAAGTCCTTCTTCCTACTTTTTTTTTCCCACTTAGGGGGCATCAGAGCATAAAACTTCTGAGTTACTGCAGCAAATGATCATGTGCAGGAGAAGAATATCTCACTTTCTGACAAATGAGATGTTCTAAATGAACTAAATTAAAAAGCCAGTACAGGGGAATAGTGTGTGTATGTGTGTGTATACATGAATATATGTTTTAAAAGGTATGATCTGTTCTAAAGGTTTGATTGCCCCTTTTGGCTTAAGGATACACAGTAGAAGCTTCTTATACTTCTCTAACCAGCATTATATTTTTAATTTTCTTGATCATATTCTAATATCCTATTCAATCTCATCTTATGACACCCTGGACCTGTTACCTATAAGAAGGAAATAAATGACTTATGCCTTGAGACTGAATGAGGTACTTTTCTGAGTTCCCCATAATACAATGTTGTTCTCATGTAGTGACTTCTTACCATGGGCCAAGCTGCTTTGTATTTTGAGGCAAAATTGCTTTGTTTGCTGTCCTGTTATTATAGGAATATATTTTTGTCTATAATATTAAATAGACAAGATAACTGAGCGAATTCTGACTTTAGTTTTGGTCTTTTGATGGTGTGCATGTTCAGATCCTGACCCCCAGCAATGGATACAAGTGATGCACAAGAAACAACAATTTTCCCAGAGGTTTGAGAAACACTTCTGTCCTCTGCTGTTTTGTACCCATTGAAGCAGTAACTCATTCAACAAGATTTACATCCTTAACTGACTGTACACTGTGGTTCCCATAGAAAACTGATAAATACAAGCATGTGAAAAGTTGTATCCAGAAAAGGCAGAACTATAAGAAGGAAATAGATCTTGTGACAATGCACAGCTAAAGTTAGAAGAGAGTTTGTGGAAGTATTTCTTGAACTAATATCTGTGTGAAAAAGAGACAAGCGGTAGTCTGAATGTAAGTGAATAAGGATAAAGTAGTAGTTAGTGGCAGCTTGCTCAAAATGAAGTAAGTAAATATCTAGTTCTAAGGGAAAGTAGAAAGCTTGTACATCTGGAATGGTCCATGATGGGATTGTAGGGTCACAGGAGGCCAGAGAAGCCTGTGATGAGGCTTCTACTGTTTCCTGTTTGCAGATGATTTTGATGCACAATGCCTTCCTTTTCTCATTTGCTAACCTTTGTCTAAAATATTTAGAAGTGAGAGACAGGATGTAAATAATGCAAAGACTCATAGGGGAGTCTCACTGATGCTACTTAAACAGCACAGTGGGATTTTCTACAGTGGTATAATAGACACAGATCAGTCCAGATTAGATTCCATACTCACAGTGTCACACTGTTATCTTCAAAAGCAGGATATAAGAAACATAGACTTGAGTGGGTTTTGTTTAAACATAGGTCCATCACCTGCAGAATGGGGCCAACCACCACAGCCTATCAGTCTCAGCAAAGTTCCACCACATCAAGCTGCAGTGTAGCGATAAACACATTAAAGCCTGCATTTCTGAGATAGCATGCTCTTAATCTTTTCATGCTTTCCTCACTTACACAGCAGCTCAGAGGAGTGCTTTCCTAGAAACACGGCATTCTGCTTGTGGCCTTAAATGAATCCTCGACTCAAGGATTTTCAAGACATAAATCATCTCTCTTTACCTTTTCCTATGTGCCATCATGATACTAATGGATGAAAGGTCACCAATTTCCTGGGTGTTTACAGTCAGCATAGTTAATTTTTTTCAGCTGGTCAGGAAATGTCAAGCCCATCAGTGTGCTCCTTGCTTCATTAGTTAATGTGGCATAATTTGATGTTTGGTGATCAAATAAAATGGAACATTGAAGAATGCTTTGGAACAAACCCAAGAATATTTCTCAAATTACCTCTATCATACCAGCTGATTATCTTTTCTCAGAAAATAACCCCAGATGACTCTGTGACAAATAACTGCATGTATGATTTTTTTTGCAAATAGTCCTGAGCTATGCTTTAAAAAAACCTGAGTAGTATTCCATTGTGTAAAAGTACCATAATTTCTGTATCCATTCCTCGACTGAGGGACATCTGGGTTGTTTCCAGGTTCTGACTATTACAAATAAAGCTGCTATGAACATAGTTGAGCAAATGTCCTTGTGTACTTGAGCATCCTTTGGATATATGCCTGAGAGTGGTATAGCTGGGTCTTGAGGAATCACTATTCCTAATTGTCTAAGAAAGCACCAAATTGATTACCAGAGTGGTTGTACAAGTTTACATTCCCACCAGCAATGGAGGAGAGTTCCCCTTTCTTCACAACCTCTCTAGCATGTGTTGTCACTTGAGTTTTTGGTCTTAGCCATCCTGACAGATGTAAGGTGAAATCTCAGGGTCGTTTTGATTTGAATCTCCCTGATGGCTAAGGACGTTGAGCATTTCTTTAAGTGTTTTTCTGCCATTCTACAATCCTCTACAGAGAGTTCTCTGTTTCGCTCCATACCCCATTTTTTAAAATTGGATTACTTGATTTGTTGCTTTTTAACTTCTTGAGTTCTTTATATATACTGGATATTAGCCCTCTGTCAGATGCAGGATTGATAAAGATCCTTTCCCAGTCTACTCAGCAATTAAAAACGAGGAAATCATGAAATTCACAGGCAAATGGTGGGACCTGGAAATGATCATCCTGAGTAAAGTATCCTAAAAGCAGAAAGAAACACTTGGTATATACTCACTTATATAGACCTATAGGATAGGATGGACATGCTGAAATCTATACACCTAGGGAAGATAAGCAAAAAGGAGGACCCAGGGTGGGATGATCAATCATCGGTTAGATGGACAAACGGGATAGACATTGAACGTAGGAGAAAACAAGCAACAGGACAGGAGCCTTCCACAGAGGGCCTCTGAAAGACTCTAACTAGCAATATATCAAAGTAGATAATAAGACTCACAACCAAGCCTTCGGCAGAGTGCAGGGAATCATATGAAAAAAGGGGGAGTTAGTAAGACTTGGTGAGGACAGGAGCTCCACAAAGACCAAATAGACCAGGGCACAGGGGTCTTTTATGAGACTGTTTCTCCAACCAAGGACCATGTATGGGTATAACCTAGAACCCCTGCTTGGATGTGGCCCATGGTACTCAGTATCCAACTGGGTACAGTAGTAAGAGGAATAGGGACTACTTCTGTCATGAACTCAATGGCTGGCTAGAGGACTGTCCTCCCCCTTCCATCCCCCCAAGGGAGAAGCAGCCTAGCTAGATTCCAGAAGAGGACATTGCAGCCAGCCCTGAAGAGACATAATAAGCTAAGGTCAGATGGAAGGGGGGAAGGTCCTCCCCTAGCAGTGGACTTGGAGGGGGGCAGGGAGAAGATGAGGGAGGGATGGAGAGAGTGGGAGGGAATGAGAGAGGGGGCTACAGACAGGATACAAAGTATATAACCTCTGATTAATATAAAAATAAATAAATTACTTAAAAAAACAAACCTTTGTAGCATTATGTAATCATTCAAATAGAAAATATTTAGTAAGTATTCAATAGGTGCACCTCTCTCTGATCAGCATTTGGAATAAATGTCCTCATGAGGTACCCTTGGGCATTCTCAGGAGAAAGGACTACAGTTCCCATTTTGCACATGAAGAAATGGGTACTTCACACTCTGAGGAAGTTCACTGTGTCTATGATCATTCCCTGATTGAGATTTTAGGGTCAAATATGGAAACTCCCCTTCCCTGCCTTTTAATTGCTTGAAATCAGGAGAAAGAATAACCAAGGTCTAAGGCAGGAAGAGAGCATGCTATTACATTCAGATATGCATGAAATGCTATGCCAAGCTGCATCAAGCTTGACAAAGCACGTTCGAGCATTCTCCTTTCATAAAAACTTACCAGAGAGGTGAGGACTGACCAAGAGAAGAAGGGTGCCATCTCCCTAAGATAATCCCTATGAAGGGCCCATGTGACCTAGTCTATGGCTATTTCTTATATTCTATTTTCTGCTACCTTATTATTCCTGTGCCATTCCCATCTCAGCACACACTGGATACTCAAGAGAAGCAATGTTCAGGATGCTGTTAAATTCTACACCATGAAAGGATAGCACATGAGGGTGTCTATTATATTAAAGCACAGCTTTCAGAATTTTTATATATTTTATTTAATTCATTCATATAACATATTGTGATCATATGCTTGAAAAAATCTATTTTTAGCTCATGCAGGACACAGAAGTTAATACAAAGGCACAAAGAAAGGTGCACAATTTGCTTAGTTCCCAAAGTAGAGATTGACACTTGACACTTTGAATGAAAACGTTTGCCTGGCATAACAGGGCTGCAATAAAAGTGACAGTGGTGATTAGAGTCAAAAGGAAGCATGCTGCAGGCGAGAAGCCCTCAGATTAGTACAGCATACCTCAGAACAACTCAAGAAGAGTCAGACACCCTTTACTACTTTACATATGATTTCCAAAATATTCTCACAGGAAAAAAATCCAATATCATAACTCCCAGAGAAAATGTCACCAAATACAAAATGGTAATGGTGTCAGAGAAGAGTACCATTTTAATGATTCGTTAAAGAGGTTAGGCGAAAACTACAGCAACGTTTGTGCCATTTTTTTTACTAATTATTTTCTTTTCCTGCTGATAAAATGCTAGGCCCTAAGCTGTTGAAGAATAATTTTGTCTTTTTTTAATAACTCAGCATTATTTATAGCCCAATAAATCTAATACCCTAAAGCTGATGCTGAAGTGATTCTTCCAAGCACCAATGATATTTCTGTTTTTATCTCCCTGTTCTGTGGGCAGAAGAAGTAAATTCCTAGTGCCCAGACAGCAAAAATTACTTGATGAGACAAACATCTGGGTAGCCAAGGGTTGATGAGGTTATGAGGAATATATTAAACCTTAGAAGATCAATAGACAAAACCAAACATGCCTATTATTAGAGGTACAGTATTTCAGACTTAAAAATAAAAAGAGGAGTGCCAACAAAGGGACAAGAAAAATAACCAAAGGAGGTGACCTGTGCGGTGATATCGCAGCCTGAGATATGCACTCTAGCTAGGGTGGAGGTTAAAGAGTACGGATGAAACACTCGAGCCCATTTTGTTGTGTAAGAAGAATGATAACTGTTTCTTTCCATTGAAAACATCTTTAGTAATACAGTTATCAAAGACCATTATCATTCAAGTGTCTATAGGATAAAATGACAAATGCCAGCTCTAAGAAGCAGTTTCTGCATGGCTAACATTGAATCAGTCCATTTGTTTGGGACTACAGCTAGTGACCTGGCTAAGTTTTCACAAGAGAATTTTTCTCTAAGCTTAAGTTTGTTTGGTTAGTTTTGTTCTTACCTTACAATGGAGATAGTCTAGGAACATCTTTGTTAGGTAATGTGGCTGCCTCTTTTCTTTATCTATCACGGTATCTTTACTCTGGAGTTAGGCTACAAAAGATTAACAGGTTGGCTTGCTTCTTACTTTTAGATAGTTATGGCTGAATGAGATACCAATGAAAGAGTTGACATAGGAGAGAGATATGTTTCTTTCTCTGCACCAATGCCTATCAAATCCCCATGCTTTGCCTGTAACTTCCCTCCAGCCAAGCTCCAGTGATATGGGCTTCATTTATAGCTCTGGCAATTTGTTCTGTATTTGGTAGCAGACTCTTTTACTTCCTATTATGTTTAAAGATAGTGGCAACTCATTGAATTTGTTCCCACCAGCTAGAGTGCTTCACAATCTCTGCTAATGTCTCCCAACTATGGTCACAACTTTGTAATACATACTTTTGCCCTAAACTCTTTAATAGCCTTGTGTGACTGTTGTGTTTCTTTCTATTGAGATCACAGAAATACAACATGAAGAACTTGAAGAGACAGGCCCTCGGATGAAAGTCAGAGGTGGGTCTCTCCTGTGTGCTCATTGCACGGCAGCAGAGGATGAGTACAGTGCCCAGAGAGATGGAATCCTGAATCCAGAGCTGTTAACACAGTGATAACTTACTTTCTATGAAGAACCCACTCAGAGTCGTTGACATATTTAGACTCCTTGCTGCAAAAACCTCCATTTTACCTATTTCATTTTTTTTTCTCAATCTAGATAATCAAAACAGGGGACTTTACAAAGAGTTCTGTTTCAGTTTTGCCAGTCTCCCTTGGGCTTTTTATGCCAGGGAAAGCTACTTGCTCCTTGATGATTTAATTTTTCTGAGAAACTGTGACTTGGAAAGGCATGTGAACCACTGACTTTCAAATAACACGTTTAGTATTTTAAATTCACAAGCACTGTTAAGCCTTGTACCATAAAAGTCATAGCAGCGGCAGTAATCTCATAAAATCGCTGAGGCTTTCCTAGGTGATTGTCTAAGATTCATACGCTGGACCAATGTAGAAATGAAATTACAATAGTAAACTGAGTAGCAAATCATACACAGAGTTAGAAGTTGACTTGGAAAAAGAATTTCAAAGGATACAGACTGGTTTATGGCTAGGTTTTATAAAGACATGCTCCTTTTACAATACCAAGTGCAGGAACTACCCACAAAGGATCACCCTTAAATAGACCACATCTTTCCTAAAATCTGACTTAGTTACTAGTATTAAATAGGAAATCTGAAGAGAGGTAACATCATCTCAGATAGATTAAAAGGAATTGTTATGTTTGAGAACAAGTTATAATTACATTAAGGTGGCTTGTCTGAACTTGTATTGGAAGATAGAGCCTGCTGATGTCTTCTCCTTAGAGTCTGATCTGGAAAATTCCTTTGCTACCATAAAACAACTTGGTGCTTGTTCTTCAGTTTGTTAATGGACAACATAGACTGATGGCTTGTCAGCTTCTATTTAGAAATGGTGAAGATGCTCTGTTTATTGACTTTCATTTTCCTAGAAGACTTTGCCTCTGACTTCCTACACATCTCAAAGGATCTCAGAGCAGTTGGCCTGCTTCTGAAAGGCTGTGATTTTCCAGAATGTTCTCTGTGAATAAAATAACTTTCTCTCTGAAAGTTATTTGGAATGCCTTTAAAAAGCACGTGTCCTGTTGTATAATGTCATAATTTTCAAGTGTAACTTGAGTAAAAAAGAATGGCTTTTTGCCTACAAGAAAAATAGAGAACTCATAAGCAAAACAGGCAGAGTCCCACACTGGATACCCTTCTAAGATTATAAATCCACATTGTATGGGACACTTTGTCCCAGCTGCTGAAAAGCAAGCAATCTTAATATCAGAGCTGACCTGATTTTAACTCACTTGAAAGTGTAGTAGTGATTACTAGGTACAGGGAAATGTGTGCAAAGCTGGGGTCGGAGACAATAGAGGAAGAAAAGTGGCTGAATATACATAGACAAAACACATTGAATCCCATTAATATATGTTGATTTAAAATCAATAAGAACTAAAAGCATTTTAAGGAATATTTAACATATAGAGTACTAACCAATTTTTCTATATCAAAACAGGTTTTTTTGGTAAACCTTTGGCTTAGATGCCACTAGAAATCATAAAAGGAGGAGAAACATGGGTTCCTACAACAGAGGGAACACTTCTCTTTAGCTATGCTATCTATCAAATTGTACAGCAAAGTGTTTCTCATTAGGTGGATGTTCAGTGAGAACATGCAGAGAAAGAGTCAGGCTAAAGATTTTTGGAAGACAATCTTCCAAATATGTTATCTACTGTCTCCAAAATTACTGACCTTGAAGCCATCCCAACTCTTTCCTCAGGAAATACAGTTCCTCCAGACAATTTCTTATTTTGCTTTTCTCCCAGAGGGAAGAAGCAACTAGCGACAAAGGTCCTAATTTGCTGTAAAACAAGTGTGCTCCCTGAGTTCCCCCTAGGATTTCAAGAGGTACTTTGATCTCCTATTGTTATCTTTCCAGAAAGGGGTAGAACCGTGGGGAAATAAATATACCTTCATGATGCTTCCAGCTGCAGCCTTCTCCCAGGTTCTTTCCATCCCGCTCTCCTCTTCATCCTCCTCACCCCTACCCCACACAAATCTGCATCCTAGCAAGTCATTTTTCTCCTTTCTTTTTTTTCCTGTTCTTATAGCAAAATATTTCTCCTTGTGATGTAATAGTTTAATTATTCTTTCAAGGAAAGTTGTATCTGGTCGCTGTTTTCCTCCTTTCTCATAATTGGATAATTGGATATTTAGCATCTTCATCAGTTAATTGTGCATATGGCATGAAAAAAAAACCCTTGATATTTAAAGCTGTTTTATTTAGTTGTTAGAAAAAAATTGATTAATGTTTTAGTTTGGAGTAGGTTACCTCACAGCTTCCATAGCCTATCAATGACTCTATTTTCTATTTTTAGTGGAAAATTAATTTATGTACAGATATGAGAAATCTAAGAAAAATGACTAGAGTATACCTCTAAAACTAGAAAGGAGAAAAGTGTGTTTCCACTGGGATGGGGCCCTGAGGTACTGAGCTTATTTAACTGCCTGTGCAAAGTAGCCACAAGCCTTTAAGGAAATGGTAGGAAGTGAAAAGCCTTAGGGCTTTCATGGTGAAAACATAGATCCTGCTTGGGTGCTGCTAGGGGGTTCCTTCTTAAAGGTTCATGATTGGACACCTTGGGATCCACAAGTTCAGTCATTGTTTCATTTTGCTTTCTGCCATGGGTAAAACATGTTGGAAAATTTAAAATGGATGCCTCTGACACTAATCCTTGATGCTGGGTGTTGGGGGTAATTCCAATAGATATCCAGCTTAAACAAAACCAATTGTTCCTTTGTCTCACTTGTAATCAGTGATTTTAAATATGAATATGCTTTAAGAAGCTTCTACAACAGCAGATTTTCATTTATCTCTTCAAGAGGCCCTTAGTGTTGTTTCTCCTCCCTTTATTCCCTGCTTTACCCCGCCCTCTACACTCCTTCCCACTTAATCCTCCTATTCTGTTTCTTTTTTATCCTTTTATAACACTATTTTTCTATTTCCCCTTCAGGCTGAGACTATGGCTCAGAAAAGGAGCACTTGTTCATCATGTACAAGGCCCTATGTTGACCACCAGTCACAGCAATGACCACATAGTAAACTCGTTAGGCTATATTTTCAGTTTCCTACTGGACATATCCTCTTTGTCAAGCCTTCTTTATGATAGCCTAAAAGATTGAAAAAAGCTTTCTGTTCCTCAGTTGGTCTCAGGCTGAGAGAATGGTAAGGGAAAAAAAAAGGGAAGCATCATTCAACCACCGTGCAAATGAGCTAAGAATGGAGGAGGCTTGACAAAATGTATTTCTCTTATTAAAAAAGAAGCATGACATTCTGATGTAGCTTTATTGCTTTTAAAGTCTCTCTATGTCTGTTAAAACATGCTCCCTCTCTGTACTACATTCTATTCAAAGACAATGAAGATGAATGGGTCAATTGCTGAATCTCCAAATACAATAAAAGAAACTCAGTTTCCCCTAAAGCACTGTCAGAATAGCAGTATTTAGTTTCTATTGTGATAAACCATCCTGTCAACAAACATCCAAAAGAAGGATGGATTTATTTTACCTTATAATTTCAGTGAAGTCCATAATTTTGAGAAGCATAGGGCAGAATGTTAAAGCAAGCAGCTATTTCCAAAGTCAAGGGAAAGGAGAGGATAAGGGCATGAATCTCTGCTTCCTTCTTGCTTTTGTGATTTCTTCACTCTTAAATAGTTCATGGCCCAGCCTAGAGAGGAAGTTGGTCAGTTAACGGTCAAGACAATCCCCTTGAACCATAACTACAGGACAACCTGACCTACATAATTCCCCAGCTGAGACTATTTTCACAGGTGATTCTAGATTATGACTGTTTAATCAGAAATTCTATTTGCATAGTTCCTGTGGCCAATTTGTCTTTACAGGGTGTGACATATGGCCAAAACATGACAAAAGATAAAAGGATTCACAAGCAGGCAAGACAAAACAAAGGTGTCAGAGAGAAACAAATGAAAGAGAAGATGAAAGGACTGAGTGGAATGTAAAAGGACAAAGGTGAGATGCTGAAAGGTAATGAAGAGTCTGGAATAGAAGTAGTCAGAAGTTAGAAATCAGATAAATATGTTATTCTATTTTTTTTGCCTTCATCTGAAAACTAATGCTAGCAATGTTTTGTTTTTATTTGTTTGTTTTTAGTGTGAGAGATAATTCACTATTAGGGTGCCCTGCATTTGGTCCATTTCCACTCTAGTCAGGTGTGATACTTCCATCTACTTGTCTCAATTGGTTCCCAAGTCTGAAACAAATTGGGAAGCAGAGAAAAACTTTGGGATTTCTGGATAGCAGAAAGGAGGATTCCAAAATGGATATGTCTAGTAGGGAGATGAAAACTGTTAACGACAAAAATAAGCTCCCACAGAATCTTGGGTGATCAGTGGCTACATTTGGGTCTTGGTAGATGGCCTTCAAGAAAGACAACCTGGTGTGAACACACCTCCATGTAAGCTTTCCTGGCAGAACAACTCCAGACTGGTGGCTTTTCGAATTTTTACCTCGAATTTCCATATCATTCTATTCCCTCCTTATTTTCCTCTCTTTAAGTTAAAATCTCCTTCATTTGCTTAGCCTAAGGAGTTTGATTTTTGTGTTGGTTGTTTTATAGATATACATTTATTGGTATGGTTTCCTCCTCAACAAGCAAGTATTCACACATAACTGTCTACTATAAGAATCAGAAAATATATGAGAATTCTGGCACTATAGTGGCCTAGGGGGAAAAAAAGGACAAACTCACATGTTAATATTTGAAAACTTTCCCCTGTATTGTGTTACAAGAAGAAAGCATGTGGCAGATGCTCATTCAAAGAGAAGTGTTCTTATTCCTTAGAATGAGATAGATTCAGTGTTCAGTGGACTGATAATGTAATTGAGAGCTGCCCAAGTGAAAAAAATTAGATGCTTATTATAATCACCTGCAAAAGGAGATGGATAATTTCCCAGAGATAAGGTTCCATTGCCAAGAATTATGACACCACGCCTGCACAAGCACATATGAAGTTCATTAAGCTCATCATCAAAGCCTCTGAGAAGCCAGGCCCGGCCTCACCAGCAGGTTCATAGCAGCTTGTAAAAACAAGTGTCTTAAGGATTCTATTGCTTGATAAACACCATAACCAAAAGCAATTTGGGGAGGGTTTATTTCTGCTTACACTCAGGTCACATTCCATCAATGAGGGGTGTCAAGGCAAGAAACTGGAGTCAGAAACTGAAGCAGAGACCATGGAGAAACACTTAATACTAGCTTTCTCTCCATGGTTTACTTCGCCTGCATTCTAATAAAACTTAGGGCCTCCTGCCCAGGAATGGTAACACTCTTAGTGTTCATGGCCCTCCCACATCAATTATGAATCAAGAAAATGCCCTACAGACTTTCTCACAGGTCAAGCTGATGGTGTTTTTTGCTTTGTTTTTGTTGTTGTTGTTGTTTTTTAAATTGAAGATTCTCTACCAACATGACTCTAGGTTATGTGGCGTTGACCAATAAGCAAACAGGGCAAAAAGTCAGAAGAGATCACTACCGATAATACCTCTTGGATTGAGCCCCTTTGATTCTGGAAATGAGCATAACAATAGCCATATTGGACTAAATACAAGAAAACCTCAGAAAGCACAACATGGGCAATGACTGCTGTGGGAACTCAACACTTATAGTGAAATGGGATTGTCCAGAGAGACGCTGTAGTCAGTAGACTAGTTCCAAAATGATAAGGTAAGTTAAGCCTCATGTCAAGTGCTATAAATGGGAAGTTTGAGGCAATGCTGATTTAACTGATATTGTGCATTCATCAAGGGACAGAAAATACACAAATGGCCATAATAGAACTGTCATATAAAAAAAAAACAGCAATATGAAGCAAGGTAGACGACGAAGGTGATCACTCTGCTATGCCAAGTATGGGTTGAGAAGAATCCTTTATCCATCCAAAGAGAGTAAAAGATGTGAACAAGGCAAGAGATATGCCCATGCTACTGGAGGCTTTGTTTGGACCAAACATATCCACAGGGCATAGTGGTTGCTCTTCCACCTCTGGGGTACTATAGTAACGGGAACAGCCAAGTTGTAGGACAAACCTATATCTAAGAATATTCAAAATGAAAATGCCAATCCTCCCCTTGCCCTAGGCAAAAATCTTGAGGCCCTTATGAACGCTAAACTTTCTATAATAAAGTAAAACTACCTTGTTGTAAATGTCCTTGAATTTATAGGAAGATGAGAAAGCATTGTTTAGGACATAGTTCATTTGAGTGCTGGCTTATCACGTACAAAGCCCTAGGTTCAGTTCCCAGCACTGTATAAACCAGGCATGGATGAGCTCCAGCAGTCCTGGTACTCAAGACGATCAGAAGTTCCAAGTCATCAGGTATGTGAGTTTAAGGCCGGTCTGAAGTACATTAGAGCTGTCTCAAAAGGAAGATAAATAGATAAGCAAAATGAAGCTCTATAATTAAGACTTTAATGTATACATGTTTGTATGTCCCTATCTTTTATTAACCCAATGAAGTGCTCTTTTACTTGTAAACATAGTCAACAGAAAAACTGATTGTAATTATTTTAAGGTGTTCACACTTCCCCCTAGTCTTTTTTTTATATTTAATTAATTCATTCATTTTACATCCCAATCACAGGTCCTCCCTTTTCTCCTCCTGTTTCCACCGGACCTCCCACTTTCTCCTATACCCCTATCCTCCTCAGGTAAGGGGAGCCTCCCCCACTTACCAACTCAGAGGATCACATTAAGTCACACCAGGACTTAGAGCATCTTCTTTCCCTGTGGCCTGTCAAGGAACCCCTGACAGGGGAAAGTGATTTGAAAGCAGGCAACAGAGTCCATGTCAAAGACAGCCCCCTCTTCTTGTTCTAGTGGAACCACATGTTGGCCAAGCTACCCCTTGTCTATGTATGTGTAAGAGGCATAAGTGGAGCCCATTCATGGTGCTTGGTTGGTATACCATACGCACCTCTTGGACCCAGGTTAGTTGGCTCTGTTGAGCTTCTTGTGGAGCTCCTGTCTTTTCTGGGGCTTCCTATCATTCCCCCATACTTCCACAAGACTCTCAGTGCTCTGACCAATGTTTGGCTGTGAGCTTTTGAGTGGAGCCACTAGCTGTTCATCTGAAATTCATTACCTAGACCAGCAAGGAATATCAAAAACAAAACCCTGTAACTTTGAGTCTTGTACAACACTAACTGGTACATTGGAAGAAATTAGAAAAGTCATAGGGTTCTATTTCTCCAGCTCATACACTGGAGGATCTAGGTGTCACCTGCCTAGCTATACTAGTCTCCTATCTGCAAGCATTGTCATTAATGATGTCAGGGATTGTCTCTCTTACATGGGTAGGTCTTACATTGCAAGCCCTCTGTCCTCTTGTGCCTACTCTCCAGTATGATCTACAACCCAATTTCTCTCCACCCTCATTCTTCAACCCTCTTCCCTCTCTTCAACCACTTTTGCTATCTATTCTATTTCTACTTCTGAGTGATATTTACCCTCCCTTAGATTCTTCCTGTTGCTTACCTTCTTTGGGTTAATGAATTGTAGATTGGTTATCCTGTACTATATGGCTAATATCTGCTTATAAGTGAGTACATACCATGTATGCCTTTCTGGGCCTGGATTACTTCTCTCAGGTTGATCTTTTCTAGTTCCATCAATCTGCCTGCAAATTTCATGACTTCCTTGTTTTAATAGCTGAGTATTATTACACTGTGTAAATGTACCACAGTTTCATTATCCATTCTTCAGTTGAGGGACAACTCGGTAGTTTCCAGTTTCTGGTCATTTCAAATAAAGCTGCAATGAAAATAATGGGGCAAATGTCCTTGTTGTATGGTGGGAAATCTTTCAGGTATATACCCAGGAGTAGTATAACTGGGTCTTAAGGTATCACCATTTTTCTGAGAAAGCACCACATTGATTTCCAAAATGGTTGTACAAGTTTGCCCACTCACCAAGAATGGAGGAGTGTTCCCTTTCTCTACATCCTCACCAGCATGTGTTGTCACTTGAGTTTTTGATCACAGCCTTTCTGAAAGGTGTAAAATGGAATCTCAGAATCATTTTGATTTGTGTTTCTCTGAAGGCTAAGGACCTTAAGCATTTCTTTAGATGCTTCTCAGCCATTAGAGATTCCCCTGTTGAGAATTCTTTGTTTAGCTCTGTATCCCAGTTTTAATTGGGTTATTGGGTTTGTTGGTGTTTAATTTCTTTCGATCTTTATATATTTTGGATATTAGCCATTTGTCAGTTGTAGGGTTGGTGAAGATATTTTCCCAATCTGTAGGCTGCCATTTTGTTCTATTGCTTGTGTCCTTTGCATTACAGAAGCTTTTCAGTTTCATGAGGGGTCATTTATTAATAATAATCTTAGAGCCTGAGTGTTATGTTCAGGAAGTAGTCTCCTGTGCCAGTGGGTTCAAGGCTCTTACCTATTCTCTCTTTTATTAGATTTACTGTACCTGGTTTTATGTTGAGATATTTGATCCACTTGGGCTTGAGTTTTGTGCAGGGTGATAAATAGAGATCTCTTTACATTCTTCTACATGTGGACCTCCAGTTAGTCCAACACCATTTGTTGAAGATCCTTTCTTTTTCCCATTGTATTTTCTTGGCTTCTTTGTCAAAAAAAAGTGTCTGTGGGTGTGTGAAATTATTTCTAGGTCTTCGATTCTATTCTACTAAACAATCTGTCTATTTCTATGTCAATAACATGAAGTTTTTCTTTAATTTAGCATATTTGTTTTATTATTTTTATTACTTGATGTTTATCATTTATTATTATTTATTACTTGACCTTTATCATTTTTTTAGGTTTTTCTTTAATTTATTTATTTTTATATCAATCACAGGTTAGGTTCTTTGCATCCCAGGCATAGCCTCCTCCTTTATTCCCTCCCACCCTCCAACTCCCTCCCTCATCTCCCTCCTCCCCACCCCCTCCAAGTCCACCAACAGGGGAGGACCTCCTCCCCTTCCATCCAAACCCAGCTCATCCTGTCTCCTCAGGGCTGGCTGCAATGTCCTCCCCTGGGATCTAGCCAGTCTATCACTCCCCAGCTTGTATGGGGGAGGGTCAAAGAGTCAGCCATCAAGATCATGACTGAAACAGTCCCTGTTTCCCTCACTAGGGTCTTCAGTCCGACAACAAGCTATCATGGGCCCCATCTGAGTGGGGATTCCAG
>CM053764.1:4565512-4609335 GCA_028658305.1 Pachyuromys duprasi
GGTCAGTTCTCTTTTTAGCTCCATACCCCATTTTTTAATTGGATTATTTGGTTTCTTGCTTTTTAACTTCTTGAGTTCTTTATATATACTGGATATTAGCCCTCTGTCAGATTAGTTGTTTTTTAAAAAGTCAATACCACAGGATGTATTTGTAATTGCTAAAGAAACTTGAACATCAACTGAGTATTAGATGATACAGACAATCTGTGTCTGCAACAAAGGCATGGTGCAAATATCACCATAACATCTACAGCTAGTGGTATATTCCAAAACTCCTTATAGCAAAGTCATATAGCGTCAGAAATATTTTGTAAAATTTCACAGGATAAAAAGTGGAACACAGTGACAAAATAATGAGATTTTAAGTCGGGTACAGAAAAATTTGATTCTAGTATTCTTTGAAAGTCTCAGCATCTCTGACATGTTTATACTAATCATATCTGGAAATGAATGTATGAGAAATGTCCTCAGGCCTGGACTGAAAGCCTGTTCTTTGTTCACCAATGTCCTTGTTTTCTTATGCCTCTGCAAGGTGTTGGTTTATGATGAAGGCATTATTCCCAAGCAGGAAGAAAAATATCCATATACTTGTCCCCTTATTCAAGGTTATTGATTGATTGTTTGGTTGATTGATTGATTGATCGATGAGCAATACATTCTGTGTCTTCACTGTGTGTGTCCAATGGTCTTTTGGGGTGTGTGTGAAAGGCACTGTTACTGTCCAATGGTCTTTTGGGGGGTGTGAAAGGCACTGTTACTGTCCAATGGTCTTTTGGGGGTGTGAAAGGCACTGTTACCGTCCAGTGGTCTTTTGGGGTGTGAAAGGCTCTGTTGCTGTCCAGTGGTCTTTTGGGGTGTGAAAGGCACTGTTACTGCCTCCAGCTTTGGGGTGTGAAAGGCACTGTTACTGTCCAGTGGTCTTTGGGATGTGGAAAGCACTGTTACTGTCCAGTGGTATTTGGGGTGTGAAAGGCACTGTTACTGTCCAGTGGTCTTTTGGAGGTTGTGAAAGGCACTGTTGCTGTCCAGTGGTCTTTTGGGAGTATGTAAAAGGCACTGTTACTGTCCAGTGGTCTTTTGGGGTGTGAAAGGCACTGTTACTGTCCAGTGGTCTTTTGGGGGGTGTGAAAGGCACTGTTGCTGTCCAGTGGTCTTTTGGGGGTGTGAAAAGCACTGTTACTGTCCAGTGGTATTTGGGGTGTGAAAGGCACTGTTACTGTCCAGGGGTCTTTTGGGGGTGTGAAAGGCACTGTTACTGTCCAGTGGTCTTTTGGGGGTGTGAAAGGCACTGTTACCGCCTCCAGCTTTGGGGTGTGAAAGGCACTGTTGCTGTCCATTGGTCTTTTGGGGGGTGTGAAAGGCACTGTTACTGTCCAGTGGTCTTTTGGGGTGTGAAAGGCACTGTTACTGACTCCAGGTTTGGGGTGTGTGAAAGGCACTGTTACTGTCCAGTGGTCTTTTCGGATGTGAAAGGCACTGTTACTGTCCAGTGGTCTTTTGGAGTGTGAAAAGCATTGTTACTGTCCAGTGGTCTTTTGGAGTGTGAAAAGCATTGTTACTGTCCAGTGGTCTTTTGGGGGTGTGAAAGGCACTGTTACTGTCCAGTGGTCTTTTGGGGGTGAAAGGCACTGTTACTGCCTCCAGCACTCATTTTTCTCTTCTGGGCTCACAGACAAAGCTTCTTGTGTTCAATTTTGGAGATATAATAAAATTCATATTTTTAACTGAAAAATAAGAGGATATTGAACTGGATTATTTAATCACAGAAGTCTTCAGGTCAACAAAAGTAATATTTAGTTATGTTAAATCACTAATATTTAAATGAGTTTTGTTATTTTTGTTGGTACTGACACTCAGATTAGCCCAAAATAACTTGGTTTTAAGCATTAAGTACAAATGTCGACATTCATCATGAATAGGAATGGTAAAAATAGCATATTTTAAAAATTACACATTAAATGTGTGGCTACTAATGATTAAATGGGTGCTTATAATATGTTAGACTCTGTTTTGTAGTAACTATGTTCTCTTTTGTCTGTGTAATAAGCACAAGGAGGTTCTTACGTTTAAAACATAAAACAGGAGACTCCCAAAATAATCCAAATAATTTTCTCAGGTTTATACTGGTAAGAAGTAAGGACTCCAAGTTTTGAAACCTACCTATGTCTGAAGCCCATGTTTGTAACCACTGTGTTGAAGACACTTTTGATGAGGTTTATCCTCTGGTGTATGTGATCAAAATGTTAAATTCATATTTTATTCAGTACCAGCTGATACAATGAATAATTGCATAATAAAGTATAAGTAAAAGAGCAGTGAGATCACCAAAATGGTAGTTCCATGTATCAGGGGAATGCTTTTCTTGTAGATAAGAGTGAAAGAACAAACAAGCAGACTGGCAGATGCCACGGCCTATTGTTCAGGAGCAGAGAAAATAGCAAACTGGAGGGAGGGAGCTTCCAGTGAGAAAGGGCGGTGTTGCAAAGGGAGGACAGAGGGTCAGCTGTCACTGCCTGGAAAGGAGCATGGAGGCCGAGGAGCAGAGGTCAGAAGGGCCAGGAGGCTAGCAATGGGGGCTCTGATATTCATAACAGGTACGTGTTACTAGGGACCAGAGGACCCTGCGGGTTAACATGGGGTTTTATATGTAACCACGGGCCAAGGGAAGTGGCCTTCCTGGCAAGCAGAAACCAGTTTCACAGGTTCCCGGGGAATGCTGACTGTAGGCTTTTATATATCCATCCATATCTCAGTTTGGGTTACTATTACTATAATGAAACACCATGACCAAAAGCAAGTTGGAGAATAAAGGGTTTATTTGGCTCACACTTTCACATTCATAAAGTATCACTGAAGGAAGTCAGGTCAGGAACTCCAACAGGGTAAGAACCTGGAGCCAGGAGGTGATGCAGAGGCCACAAAGTGACACTGATTACTGGCTTGCTACCCATGGCCTAGTCAATCTGCTTTCTTATAGAACTCAGGACCACAAGCCCAGGGAAGACCCTACCTAATATGGTCTGGGCCTTCCAACATCAGTCACTAATTAATAACATGCTCTACATGTTTGCCCATAGCCCAAACTCATTGAGACATTTTCAAACTGAGGTTCCCTCCTCTCAGATGACTCTAGCCTATGTGAGGTTGACAGAAAAATAACCACTACAGCCATCAATTATTTAGAATTTAGCTGGAGCTTAGGGGATTGGGACTTAACAGAAGGAAATCAAAACAAATCAGGGAATTGGGTGGGAGGTTTAGAAATCACTTTCTCCGTGTTTTAATTCAGTCATAGTTCCTTAAGAGTTGCAAGTATTTATCGTTAAGTAAGCCGTTTGTAAAGAAGCCTCAATAAACACTGAGCATGCAAGGGGGCTTGGAAATGTGAGGGAGGGATTCTTTACTCATTTCATTAGTTGTTCTTTTTATGTGTTTCATATGATAAGTACTATAGTGATAGAGCATGGCTGAACATTATGGAACACTTGATAGAACCAGGCGTGTGAGAAACACTTTTCATCTTTTATTCCTTTAGGATACGGCTGTGTGATGCTAATTGCATTAGTTACTGTTATTGTTGCTGAGATCAAATACCAGCAAAGAAGCAGAGAAGAAAAAGGATTCCTTGTGATGTGTAGCTTGAAGGTGCAGTCCCCTCATGGACAGAAAAGAATGGTTGTGGGAGCAGCTATGGATGATGCAGCAGCTACAGGTAATGGCAACTTCTGGGTAAGTTCAGCTGCTGGCTTCCATCTCGAAGGATAAGCAAGGAGGAAGGATGGACACTGGGGCCCATCAGTCCTTCTCCTTTTCCCCATTTTATACAGTCTGGGCAACCTATTCAGGAGCTAGCACTATCCATGTAAAAGGTGGGTCTTCTCTGCTTAAACAAACATTTTTGGCTATGCCTTTATGGGCACACCAAAAGATATATTTCCTAGATGACTCTTAGTCCTGTGAGCTAGACAGTAATGAGTAATCCTGCATTGTTACTGTCCACACTTAAGAGAAATATGAAACTGAGGGAAGCTAAGAATTGACAGATCTGTGGCCCCATAGAGCACTGGCTCCTGAGTAGAGGTTCTTAGCAACTCAGCCCACCTGGCTTCCTAGCATGGTGTAAACCACAAGCAAAGCACTCCACTAGAGAGATGGGAGTTTCTGGGAGAAGGTTCAACAGTGTAGGAGAATGGAAAGGCTCTTGCTTTCTTTCTACTGAGAAAAAAAGTCCCTTACATGAGGAAGTTGCTCCTTGGCATTTTCTCCTAGGCCAAACTTGTGCCTTCTGAAATTTCTAAAATTATTTGTGGACTTTTGGGAGCGCCCTAGATTAAGCACACTTTATTACATCAGATATAATAAATGATTTTGAAAACTTGGAGTTCTATTTTCAATTGGGTTAATAAAAATCAAGACTGAACTTGAGCTTTAGCAAAAACCTTTCTGCAGCATCTGCTGTCCAGTTCATATCTTTACAGAGACTAAGTAGAAATAAGAGTAGAAGACTGAAATGTACCACTGGCGACTCGTGACACTTCACACTCAGAGGACAGTTTATGCTATCATGAAATTCAGACCTTAGGTTTTACAAGCAAGAGAAGTGTTGTGAATGGCTTCATATTGAGAAATGTGAATATCTCTCCATATTCTATCATCAGGAGAGATAATGATATGCAAGAACCTTCAGGTTAAACATTCAATGATCTAGATTAAGGGGGAACCTCCATTAGGAGCAATTAAATACAATAATAGAAAACTAGTAGTTATAATTTCCATCTCTGTAAACCTGAAAATTGCAAATGATTTCTGTAAGTATGCATAGTCATTCTCATAACATCTACTATAGACAATTATGAAAGGTTTATGGAATGTCTTTGAGATGCTTAAATGAAATAAGACTGACCTTATGAAATAGTTTTATACATCTTTATTATTTATTTTTAAATGCATAATAATTGAAATAGAATCACATCACTTCCCAGTTTCTCATCCCTCCATCCCCTCCCAGATACCTTCCCTTGTACTCCTCCATGTCCTCCTTTCAAGGCAATAACCTCTAATTAATGAAAAACAAAGGAAATTAAAAATCAGACAAATCAGTGAGATAAATTTAAAATATGATGGTAAGAAAAATGTAACAGGTACCCACATGGCAGCTCACAACTGTCTCTAAAGCCAATTCCAAGGGATCTGACACCTTCACACTAATGCACATAAAATAAAAATTAAATATTAAAAAAAGAAAGATGTAACAGGGTGCTGGAATGTGAAAGGGGGAGGCTCAGCTATCTACAGATTGTTAGGGAAAGTATATCAGGCCGAGGTCAAAAACATAACTATTTCTAGACACAGAGGCAGGAATAATGTCTTCTGGGAAGATTCCAGTACCAAGGTCCAGAAGTAACTTGTATCCATAAGAACTGTGTATGTCTCAGCCTCACTGTCAGCCTAGCAGAAAATATCATGTATCATGTCTGACATCTCTTGCTTTGTTCGTGTTTTTTTTATCATTATCTCATTATCTGCTTTAAAATATTTCTCTTTCTCCTTAACTTCCTTAATGCTTATATATGGACGTCCATCTGGCCCATCTAAAAATCACTCACAAGACTCTAACCTTCTAACAACCACTAGGCGTATTCTCCATGCATGTTTAATTATGGTATGTCTAGACTGATTAATCTAATTTCTGAAACAGACAAAGAACTAACATCTCCATGTGTACAGACAGATGGAAGGGGAACGTCTAGTACTCCATCCCATGGAAATCTCTATAGTAATTCCCTGGCCACCATACCCATGGAAAAGGATGATAATGATTTCGTGGTTTCGGTGCCATTGTGAGGAACGAACATGCTGATAAAAATTGCTAGGGCACATAGTCAGGAAACCAGCCTCCATTCTTCACTCTGACAGTCATTTAACCATTATGAATGGGCCTTTTCTATGTGCCAGTGAGATTACAAATAAAAACCAAAATAGTGGTTGTTCTCTTTCTTCAAAGTCATAATATTGCTCTCTGAGATTGTAGAAAATCGGCTGTTTATTATTCACAGCACTATATGTATTCTTTTTAACATGTACATATTAATTATAGCTAAATAGCTATGTAATTTTGCTGTGGACATGTACGTACATGTAAGAGGGCATGCATATGCATTTGTGCATGCAGTGACCAGCAGTCCATGTCCTATATCTCTCAGTAGCTCCTCACCTTATTTTTGGAAACAGGCTTTCTCACAGAATTGGCCACTCACCAAAACATGTGGCCTGGCTTGCCAGCAAACACCAGGGATCCTTCTATCTCTTCTCCAGGACTCAGATTCTAGACCTGCACCATCACACACAGCTTTACACATGTGTGTTAGGGATCATTGCAAGAATTTCACCCATTGACCCTCAGAGGGGCTTCTCTGAGGGATTATTTAATGTCATCCACAATGAAACACACTAGTTGTCAATCAAATTCAGGCACTCTAGTAAATGCTGATTAAAGAATCTTCCTTTATATAACTCACAATATCGCAAACACCTGATCGTGGAATCAGGCCCTACTCAGATACACTAAGAAATGGAAGAGTGCAATACAGATGTATGTGGGAAGTTGCTCAATACAGGCTCATTTAAAATTTATAAGAGATTGCTAGTGTAAAGGCTGGGGATATGACCTGTCCACAGGCATGCAGATAAGCTCTAGATCTTTTCATTGTTATCAATACTTTCTTTTCTGTCCGTGGCCAAAGGCAACACTGAACCTCTTCGTGAATTTCTGCCAATGTTTATGTTCTGTCTCCCAGTGTCCTTGGGGATTTTCTTCCTGTTTCCTGACAGGAACCATCACTCCTAGATTCTATTTGCACACTTGATCCCTTTGTGGAAACATCACATTCAGATCCTAAGATGACTGTCAAGTTGGGTCAAGTTAGATATTTCTTTACTCCTAAGACTTTATAAAGCAGGTAAGTGGGCCAGTCTTAATTCATCCCAGGGATGACCTAATAGCAGAGATTTCCTGGAAAAAATATGACTGGTGAACTCTGTGTCGATATATGGTCTCTAACACTTGTGAGGGACGTTCTCAACTCTTCCCAGTTTCTTCAAACACAATTCAAAAGGTTCAGGCTAACTAAATGCTGATATTCCTTCGGCACGGGGAGGAGGGTTGCTTGTACTCATCACTGTCTGTAGTCATCTGTTATTTAACTCAATAGTAAAAGTATATTTTCAAAAGGTTTAATGACATTTTCTGCTAAAAACTCTTTTATGCACCCATCTTCTACTCACAGCCAAATCCCTTACCATGTCCTGCAAGGCCTTACTTGATTAATCTACAGTCCTCTTTGATGATATTCATTATTAATTCATTTTTGTTTATTTCGTTTCTGAACACTGGCTTCTGTTGTATATCTGAAATATTCCAAACTCATTCTCATTCTCATTCTGGTCTTGAAAGTTACCTTGTCTGCAAAACTCTAAGGTCCAGAGGATTGTCTGCCTCTTCTCCCTGCAGAACTACTATTTCATGCTCGAGAGGCAAGCCGTGAGCATCCATCCATTCTCAACCTACTTCCCAGGAGTTCTTGTCCTGCTTGATCTGCATTAAGTTGTTCTACTTGTTTTTATCCACAGCTCTTAGCACATTCTCAGACTCCCTTATTTACTTCCGTAAGTATAAATGAATATGTTAATAATAATCAAACATCCCAGCCCCTCTTGATCACCAAGGAAGCTGACTATATGTCTACTCTGCTGATCACTTCCTCCTTCCTTAGACAGAATACAAGAATATGCAAGTTATTGTAACTGAGGTTTTCCCTGCAGGGGTCTTACATAGGAGTCTACTCACTCACTCCTTCTTGTGCTTTCCTGTACATTTGAACCAAGGTAATACTCAAATATTTTACACTTCTACAGACTCAAGGAGAGTGGGCTATTAATGTTCCTGTAGTCCATTATTTAAGCTTCTAGCAATGCTTCTTTCATATTTTCTCTTTGCAAGGAGGAGTCAAACTCAAGTGCAACCTGTTCCCAGCTAAAGAGAAGAGATAAAACTGGGGTTGTCTTAAAACAGCGCTATTCCCTTAGGGCGAAGAGGGAAGCATCCGCACCTATTCCCTTACAGCGAAGAGAGGAGCATCCGCACCTCTACCAGCTCCACGAAGGGGGCTGACGCTGAAGTTCTCTCTGGATGTCTTCTCCTCCTCCTCATACGGTGACACTTAGCTGCTCACTGCAGTGATGGTTGTAAGAAATATGGACGTGCACTTTGCCACCTTTGAACTCCAGGTAACAGCCTCACATTTCACTTTAGAATAGGACATTTATTATCATAGCACTTCATGCAATGCTTCCTTTCCACATCACTTAGCAATTATATATACCCATAATTTCATTCAGCAGCTTTTACCATCTCTATGGGATGAGTACCATTGGCAAACCAAATAGAATGGGCTGAAATAAATCACTTTGTCCCTGCTACCTCATGCCAGGTTAATATCAAACTCTGCCTCCCCCGATAGAATTTATATACTACCAAAAAGATTTCTCTGCCTTATTCATCACTGTGTATTTTTTGATCCAGGGATACCTAGAAATATTACCTGCAGCAAAAATATCAGTAAATTGATTGGTTAACTACTAATTTATGCCCCAAAATAGTGGTTAAACTTGTATAGTAAGATAAGTACATAAAGGTAGTTATTACTCTTCTTTAAATTAAAGAACTAAGATCCAAATCAGTTAAAAGGTTGTCTTGGGTTATGCATGTACAGTCTTTTTCAACTGGGATTGAAATCTAACCAATCTGACTTTAGGGTACTTAACTTACTCTATTAGACCATTAAGTACATATCCATTTATAAAGTGAACTATCTGCCCTCTAGGGCTAGAACTGAGCTTAGGACTTCTTCATTTTCTTATATTCTAGCAAAAATAAAGCTGAGCACAGAAAGCTCCAGGACAATGTGGAATTCACTTGCTGTAAATTTAGGAGGCTCTAACTTTATTTGGCAGCTGCACTTTCTAAAAGGTTGTGAATGATAGTGGCTTCTCAGATGACTCTGAGATGTTTTCAATTTCAGGAGCTATTCCTAGGGATATGAGTATCTTGTAAGAATGGTTTTAGAAGGTGAAATTGTTGTAGGAACAGAAGCCACAATGCTGAATGTATTATAGTGGGTAACTGAACAGGTACTGTAGATGGAGAGTAATTGACTTTCAGCATAAGAGGTAAGAGCTTGAATTGAAAACACTGAGCTCAATAGATGTTGCTTCTTAGAAGAATAGGAACTTCATGACACCTTGTAATAGTAGGAATGAAAAAGGTATGACTAGATTCATAAAGAAAGATGCTAGCTGGAATCCTTATGTGCTCCTCCCAAGCAGAAGTGCTCAAAATCCATAGTGGACCTTTATATGCTTTCCCTAGATATGACTTTAATTCTAGAAAATTAAATATTGGTTCTATACTGATCACTAAACAAAGAAAGATAAGTAGTGATGACAGGATCCAAGTGGTCTCTACAGATAGAAGAAGTCTTTACCATTTCTGAAATTTTTACAATGCTTGGCAGATAATATATCAGCCATGTTTGACTGAGATCTCATTTCGTCCACATTATTCACAACTTTTCCCATTTACATTTTTGCTAAAAGATGTGCTATACATGAGTGTGGGGTAGTTTAGTGAATTGCCAAGCTGCCTATGAGCAATATGGCAGAGGCAGGAAAGCCTAGAGGTGGCAAAAAAAAGACAAACAAATAACAACAACAAAAGAACATGACTTAGGATCATGCACAATAGAGATTATGGTTTGAAGGCATCAGAGAGCTTTAAACTTTTGAGTTAATTTCATATGTAGCTATTGGTATGTTTATACTGTATTTTTCACTCCTTTCCCCAAATGCCAATCAAGAGTTTCACTCTGAATGTGCTTGAGTCATGTGACTGTGAAAATTGGAGCAAAGCTTCTGCATCACCAATGATAAGATGAGATGGATAAATGAGTTGATGGATTGTGTTGCAGTGTTGACTCCAGGAGCTTCAGTTCCAGACATGGTGTGTGCTGGTGCTAACTCTTAGCTACATGAAGGACATTTAAACAGGAGCACCTGCCCTTCTTAGAATTAAGAGATTATTTATATGAAAAAGTAGACAGCAGTAATCCAATTACAATAATGGGTTTCAGAGCTAAACAGAGAATTCTCATTAGAGGAATATCGAATGGCAGAGAAAGACTTAAAGAAATGCTCAATGCCCTTAGTCATGAGGGAAATGCAAATAAACACAACCTTCAGATTTCACCTTACACCCATCAGATAAAAAACTTAAGGGCAATACATGCTGGAGAGGATGTGGAGAAAGGGAAACCCTCCTCCATTGCTGGTAGGACTGTAAACTTGTAAAACCACTTTGGAAATCAATCTGGCACTTTCTCAGACAATTAGGAATAGTGCTTCCTCAAGATCCAGCTATACCACTCCTAGGCATATATCCAAAATATGCTAAAGAACACACCAAGGACATTTGTTCAATCATGTTCGTAGCAACTTTATTCATAATAGCCAGAACCTGGAAAGAACCCAGATGTCCCTCAACGGAGGAATGGATACAGAAATTGCAGTACATTTACACAATGGAATACTACTCAGCAATTAAAAACAAGGAAATCATAAAATTTGCAAGGACATGGTGGGATCTAGAAAAGATCATCCTGAGTGAGGTATTCCAGAAGTAGAAAGACACACATGTTATATATTCACTTATAAGTGGATACTAGACCTATAAGATAGGATAAACATACTAAAATCTGTACACCTAAAGAAGCTAAACAAGAAGGAGAATCTGGGGTAAGAAGATCAATCCTCACATAGAAAGACAAATGGGATGGACATTGGAAGTAGGAGAAAAGAAGAAATAGGCCAGGAGCCTACCATAGAGGACTACTGAAAGTCTCTACCTAGCAGTATATCAAAGCAGATGCTGAGACTCATAACCAAATCTTTGGCAGAGTGCAGGGAATCATATGAGAGAAGCGGGGATTGGTAAGACCTGGAGAGGACAGGGGCTCCACAAGGACCAAATATATCTGGGCCCAGGGGTCTTTTCTGAGAGTGATACTCCAACCAAGGACCATTCATGGAGATAACCTAGAACCCCTGCTCAGATGTAGCCCATGGCAGCTCTGTATCCAAGTGAGTTCCCTAGATATGGGAACAGGGACTGTCTCTGACATGAGCTCAGTGGGTGGCTCTATGACCACCTCTTCCTGAGGGGGGAGCAGCCTTGCCAGGCCACAGAGGAGGACAATGCAGCCAGTCCTGATGAGACCTGATAAGCTAGGGTCAGATGGAAGGGGAGGAGGACCTCCCCAATCAGTGGACTTGGAAGGAGATGAGGGAGGGAGGGTGGGATTGGGATGGGATGAGCTGGGATACAAAGTGAATGAACTGTAATTAATATAAAAAATAAAGTAGACAGCAGGCAGGTTTTCATATAATTTTCAGTTTGTTCTTGGAGACCAGAAGCAACTGGTCTAGTATCTCAACTCATCTGTAAAAGTACCAAGAATGTATTGAGTAGCTGCACAAAGATAGAGTGGAGAGAGCAAACTACAGAACACTCAGTTTTATATCTGCAATTTTGAAATAATATTTTCTCTGTTACATGGAAAATATATATTCTGTGAAAAATATAGTGGCATGAAGCACTTAAATAATAAAAACATTTTCATATACTAATTTCTCTTGCCTTTGTATTAATTAGAAATATATTTATTGACATCCATGTTTGCCAGGCACCATATTGATCTCTAGGAAATGAGAAGTTGCATTGAGCTTACAGGGCTTCCTTCCTTACCAGTGATATTTCCATGTCAAATCTTTAAATTAATATGCTGTCACATAGAGGCTTTATTTTAACCCGAGAATCATACCTATGTCACCCATTTCAAGCTCTGTTCAAGAGCAGTTTTTCTGGGATGCAGGGCTGACACCAAGTAGACCTGTGGCTGTGAGCCAGCCCCATCATGTGTTCCTATGTGACTCAGAAAATTCGTTCAGTTTATGCAATGCTTTGGTCTCTATATAGCATGGTTAATGATGATTGCCTAATCTTGTTGTTGGAACTTATTGCATTAAAGCTTATCACTCCCTTACGCAGCAGCTGGCACACAGAGTCTATAAAGTATGGCTTCAGTATTTTGCTGGGTTGAAATAAACAAGTTACTAAAATGAATAAATACTGTGCTAGTCCTCATATACAGTATTTAGCAAAGTCCAAAATAATAGAGACAGGAGCAGAACAGTGGTTACCACAAGCTGGAAGGCAGGGTGGATGATCTACTGCATCATTGGTAGAGATACAGTTTTGCAAGATGAATATTTCTAGACATGGATGGTTGTAGCTGTTGCCAACTATGAATGTATTTAATACTACTGAATTGTAGTATCCGTTTTTATGTATTTCACTGCAATAAAAAAGGAAAAGCTTGTAGATTTTTACTTTTGCTGCACAATTATGGGCAGGTGGACTACTTCTCCTAGCTCTCCATCTCACGCTTGTCACCAAGGGCTGCTCTAAGGGCTTCTAAATAATTCACATAGCTAGAGGCAGGCTCAGACACGAGTACAGGCGTGATTTCAGCCTGCTCCATTAGAGGCCATTCCCATGCAGCATGCTAGGCTCTGAAGCACCCATAAATAACCAAAGCTACAGGAAGATCCATCCATTGCAAGATCCCCTACCAGCTCCGCGGGTGCTCCCCTGCAATAGAAAGACCAAATGAATCAACCTCTATCTCAGAAAAGCACGGCCAGGGACAATAGCTGCTTCACTTCCACGGTGGAAACCTTGCCTGGACCAATCTCCCGAGAGCCTGCAAAGCAAATCCACTGGGTCAGCATTGCTCTGCCCACAATCTGGAGGAAAGTAAACAGGCAGGACATGCAATGCCAGACCACTCCAGACAGCCTGCTTGCAAGAAGGGGTCCTTTGTGCTGGCCTGTTGCAAACATTCACATCCTGACCACCTTAGAGATTCAGTTAAAAAAAAAAAAGAACATGATTAGGAAAGAATGTCACAGGAAAAAAGGAAAAGCAAGCGCCAGTCCATCATGAGCTTCCTGGGCAGAGGCTCACTGCCAGTGCACAGTGAGCCTGCTGCTTGGACACAGTTGAAGCCCTTCTGTGTTACTACGAATTGTTCGACCTTCGAAGAGCACGTGGTCCAAGGGTAGGCAACACCAAGCTTGTCTCAAGCTGGTTCTTCATAATCTTATTTCTCTGGGGGGGCATTCACTTCCTAACATCTTAAGGCTTGAATTTCCAGTTGATTTACAAAGGACTTGCAGGCCCCGACACATCAGGAAAAGGTCAGTGAAAGGTCTTTTTCTGCCATGACTGTCCAGAATTCTTTGTTGGGTCCAACAAAGATACTAGCGTAAAGTGCTAAGGGGCATACGTTAATCACCTAGGGCTGCTGTCACAGATGTCATAAAGAGTAAAACAGCCTGAAACAACAAACACTAATTCATCCATATACCTGAAGATCAGGAGTATAAAAATCGAGCTGTATGTTATGTGACTCCTGGGCTCTCAGGGGGAATTTGTTGCACACAGCTCCTCTGCTTCCCCAAGCTATCCTAGGCCTTGCCTTGCAGCAGGTAAAGGGGACTCTTCCTCCATTTCGTGTGTGCTTCATCTCTAAGCATTTCTTGTGTACCTCTATGTTTCCAAGCTCCGTCTCCTATGAAAGACACAGACACAAAGGTTTCTTTCACCCATAATGATTTAAGTTTTGATTTTGTAGTGGCTCTTTTTACTTTGAGGGCATCTTACACTTATTACATCTGGGAAAATTCTTTCTGAATAAACTGCTGTTCATATGTCCTTGGGTTAGGACTTAAATATATCAGTTTTTGAGACAAGATCCTGTGATATTTCTGAGAATTACCTCAAAGTCATGGTCTTTCCTGTATCACCAACTGTGGCCGCAAACAATAAGCATGGCATCCTTTCAGTGCATGAGGACTTCTGAAAATACGATTGGTACCATTAGCTAATAGAGTGTTTGAATTTATATAAAAATCTTAATGCATTCATTTGGAGATCTTTGTAACTCAATTCATCAGTGCTTTCCCATGTGATCTGAGTATTATAACTATTTGGCTGCCAATTATAACTGGACTTTCTTGGACCACTGGTTTCTAATAATAACATGGAGACCTTTTATTCATTTTGAAAGCTTGGTCTTACCTTAGGATTATTCCCCAACTATCTCTTAACTTAAATTAACTTCTTCCTATTTAGTCTATGTTCTGACACATGGCTTTTTACCTTCCTCAATCTCCCAGTCCCAGCACCCTCCTCTTTCCTCTACTTCCCTCTGGTGAATGTTTGTGCCTAATTCTTTCCCAGAGTTTCTAACTCTGCCCGGAAGTCCTGCTTTACTCTCCTTCCTTTGTTATTTGGCATTCAGCTCTTTATTAAAACAATCAGAAAGTGCTGAAGTGAGTGTTTACAAAATATGTTGAGCAACAGTACAACGGTCCTGCCTATAGTCAGATCACTGCCTCTGCAGAAATCAGCATTGACTATACAAAGAGAACCTTCACACAATGCACAAAAGGACACCCCCAACAGACTATGATGTCATAATGTTATCCCATCAGTAAATAACCATTTAAATGTAAGATAGTTCAAAATGGGCAGATTCACTATTGCCACCTATCTTCCAGGAACTATCATTTGCTGAGTTTGGGTATGGTATTAAAAGTACAGCAGGGAGATCCAAGATGGTGGCGACCAGTTCACACCATATCTGAGAGTCAGAGAATCTGAAACTCTGAAATTGGTGAGTAGAGGGGCAGCTGAAGCCAGAACATCAACACTGAGGCTTCCTGGATGAGAAAAGACAACATGTGAGCTAAGACCATTTAGATCCAGGCCACCCATGGGCTTCTCTGGGGATGGAGAGTGGTGAACATTCCATCCCCCTGCACTTCCCCTTGTTGGACCTCCCTCCTCCTTGGCAGAGGCAGCAGAGGCAGTCTACAATGCCAGCAGCTCATAGCACAGAACCCCCTGCCTAGTGACTGAGGCAGCAGAGGTGGGGCTATTAGTTCCTCAGCAGCAGCTGCCGGCTATACCAGCCTTCTGGGTCCGGCTCCATGAACAGCTCTACAGGCCCTACAGGGCCTCCCAGACAGCAAGTGTACTGACGGCACTATCCCTCAGTGATGGGCAGAGAGCAGCATGGGCCACCCTGGTCTGCCAGACCCACTGGGCAACCCAGGTTCGTGGACTGCTATAGGGGCTCTCCAGGACTTCACAAGAAGCATCTGTCTTGGCCTTCCAGTTCTGGTGCTGGTTCTGGTCCCAGTGGACTCCTTTACCAACCTCCAAGTTCTGTGGCTGCAGCACCACTGAACTGTTGGAGCTCCTATACATGCATTTGTCCCAGCAGGCCCAAATCTGAGAGTAGAGAACAGGAGGAATGCCTGTGTTTTCCCATTAGGCCTGCTAGAGAGTGAGTGTGCCTTCAAGTGAGTGCCTGCAGAGCCCCAGATCCAGGGTTCCTCTAAGTTAGCAACCAGACATCAGATCCCTCCCACCCATACACCACTGTGGGCAACATAGGGATTCTTGGGACATGGAAGCCCCTGTTCTGTGGGTCTACCAGTGGAGTCCAGGCAAACAATTTCTAGAACCCAGACAGAGGGGAATATCTGCACATGCACATGGCACCCTCAAACGCCGCCAGTGCCTGCAACCCCACCTGTGCCGGCACCACCCCTGCCCCACATTCCAAGCACCTACACACTCGAGTACCCTGTCCTTCAAGGCACACTTCCACTTCCACACACATGCTTGCTCGCCTGCATTTGTGCTCCTGCACAAAAAAATCTTCCTTCCTTAGGTACAGCTGAAACACCAATGAACACTCTCAAACAAGCGGACCTCTCTCATCTTCCTGAAGAATACTCCAGACACAAGAGAAAGATGGACCCACTCTGAACTACAGCATCCAGGAATAAACAGTGAAGGTTACCTAATAAGCAGATGGCCAAAGGTCAGCATAAGAACACATCCAACAAAAATCAGGACATCATGGCTTCACCAGCAACCCCCCAAATCAATGGCTACTCCAATTCAGGAAACACAGGCAAATTATTTTAAAGCTATGTTTATTCATTTATTAGAAGCACATAAAAAGGAAATGAACAAATATCTCAAAGAAATAGCCACACAAATGGAGGCTAATAAGTGGAAAACGAACAAAGCTCTCAAAGAAATACAGGCAAATATATCCAAACAAATAGAAGCACAGTAGAGGCACACTTAGTGGCATATGGATAGGAAACAAAAAAAAAAAATAGGGACCATCATGAAAAGACAGGAATCCATATTCAGACAGATGAAGGAAATGGGGTGCAAGACATGAAAACAATTAGAATCAATAAGGAAAACACAAGCAGAGAAAACCCTGGAGATGGAGAACTTAGAGAAAAGATCAAGAACCACAAAGGTAAGCATCACCAACAGAATACAAGAGACTCTCTGGAGCCGAAGATACACTTGCAGAAATTGATGTGTTTCTCGACGAAAAAGTAAAATTGGAAAAGTCCCACATAAAACATCCAAGAAATCAAGGATGCATGAAAAGGCAAAATCTAAGAATAATAGGAATTAATGAAAAAGAAGATTCCAGGATTCAAGGTCTAGAAAATATTTTCCAGAAAATCATGGAAGAAAATTTTCCTAACTTAAAGAAAGAGATGTCCACAAACATATAAGAGGCCTACAGAACACCAAATAGACCAGACCAGAAAAAAAAATCCTCATGTCACATCATAATCAAAACACTACATCTATAGAACAAAGAAAATATATTAAAAGCAGCAAGGGGAAAAAAGCCAAGTAACATATAAAAGTAGACCTATCAGAATCACATCAGATTTCTTAACAGAAACTATGAAAGCCAGAAGGGTCTGGGCAGATGTCATGCAGACTTTAAGGGACAACAGATGCCAACCCAGACAACTATACCCAGCAAAGAGAGATGAACAAAACAAAATATTCCATGACAAAACTAAACTTCGATATCTACACAGCAACCCAGCCCTCCAGAAGGTACTAGAAGGAAAACTCCAATACAACAAAAACAACTACACCCAAGAAAACATAGGATACAGATAACTTCACAACAAAAAAATTAAAAGAAAATAAGCAATGAATCACAATGACACCACCAACTCCATAATAAAAGTAACTAACATTTATTGGTCACTAATATCTATCAATATTAATGGACTCAACTCTCCAATAAAAAGAGACTAACAGAATAGTTTCAGAAACAGGATCCAACATCTGCTGCATCCAACAAACATACCTATGCAACAAAGATAAATGCTACCTCAGAGTAAAGGGCTGGAAATATTTTTTCAAGCAAATGGACCCAGAAAACAAGCTGGGGTAACTATCCTAACAGCTAATAATTTAGACTTTAAACCAAAATTAATCAAAAAGATGAGGAGGGGCACTTCATTCTCATCAAAGGAAAATTCCATCAAGAGGACATCACAATTCTGAACATCTATGCCCCAAATACAAAAGCATCTACATTTGTAAATGAAAGAAATCACACATCGATCCCAACATTTTAATAGTAGGAGACTTCAACACTCCACCCTCACCAAGGTCCAGATCATCTTGACAGAAGCTAAATAGGGAAATAATGACACTTACAGAGGTCCTAAATAAAATGGACCTAATAGATGTCTACAGAACTTTTCACTCAAATTCAAGAGTACACATTCTTTTCAGCACTTCATGGAACCTTCTGCAAAATAGACCATATTTCACAAGGCAAGCCTCAACAGATATAAGAAGATTGAAAACTCCTTTATATTCTATCTGACTAGCATGGGTTAAAGCTAGACCTCAACAACAACAGAAATAGCAAAAAGCCTACATGTACATGGAAACTGAACAACTCCATACTCAATGACAGCTGGGTTAGGGAAGAAATAAAGAAAGAAATTAAAGACTTCTTAGAATTCAATGAAAACGAAGGCACAACATACCCAAAGTTATCGGACACAATGAAAGCAGGATTAAGAGGAAAATTCATAGCACTAAGTGCCTTCAACAAGAAATTTGAAACATCACATAGAGCTCACCTGAAAGCCCTAGAAAAAAAAGCAGACAAACCAAAGAGGAGTAGACAGCTGGAAATATTCAAGCTCAGGGCTGAAATCAATAAATTAGAAACAAATAAAACAAGTCAGAGAATCAATGAGACCAAGAGCTGGTTCTTTGAGAAAATCAACAAGATAGACAAACAATTAGACAAACTAACCAAAAGGTAGAGAGCAACAATCCAAATCAGCAAAATCATAAATGAAAAGGGGGACATAACAGCAGACGCTGAGGAAATCCAAACAATCATTAGGTCTTACTACAAAAGACTATATGCCACAAAATTTGAAAATCTAAATGAAATGAACAATTTTCTTGATAGATTTCATTTACCAAAATAAAATAAAGATTAGCTAAATAGATTGACTAGTCCTATATACCACAAGGAAATAGAAGCAGTCATCAAAAATCTTCCTTCCAAAAAAGGCCAGGGCCAGATGGTTTCAGGGCAGAATTCTACCAGACTTTCAAAGAAGAGCTAAATCCCATTCTCTTCAAACTATTCCATAAAATAGAAACAGAAGGATCATTACCAAACTCATTCTTTGAAGCCACAGTCACCCTCATACCTAAACCACACAAAGACCCCCCAAAAAAGAGAACTTCAAACTGATCTCTCTTATGAACAGGATGCAAAAATACTCAATAAAATTCTTGCAAACCAAATCCAAGAACGCATAAAAGATACCATCCACCATGAATAAGTATGCTTCATCCTAGGCATGCAACAGTGGTTCAAAAATATGGAAATCCATCAATGTAATTCACCATAAAAACAAACTGAGGAAGAAAAACCACATGATCATCTCCTTAGATGCCGAAAAGGAGTTTGACAAAACCCAACAGCCATGTTTAAAGTCTTGGAGAGATCAGGGATACAAGGCACATACCTAAACAAAGTAAAGACAATATACAGCAAGCCTATAGCCAACAACAAACTATCAGGGACAAGGCAAGATGGCCTGCTCTCTCAGTATCTGCTCAACATAATATTTGAAGTTCTAGCTAAAGCAAAAAGACTACTAAAGAAGATCTAAGGAATACAAATCAGAAAGGAAGAAGTCAAAGTATCACTGTTCACAGATGATATGATAGCATACATGAGCCACCCCAAAAATTCAACCACAGAACTCCTTCAGCTGATAAACACCTCAGCAAAGTGGCTAGATACAAAATTAACTCAATAAATAAATAAATAAATAAATAAATAGATAGATAAATAGATAAATAGATAAATAATCTTTAGAAAAGGCCTCCTGTATACCAAAGACAAACAAGGAGGAGAAAGAAATTAGGGAAACAACAGCTTTCACAATAGCCACTAATAACATAAAGTACCTTGGAGTACTCTAACCAAGCAAGTGAAAGACATGTTCAAAAAAAAAACCTTCAAGTCTCTGAAGAAAGAAATTGAAGAAAATATCAGAAGATGGAAAAATCTCCCATGCTCATAGATCGGTAGGATTAACATAGTGAAAATGGCTTTCCTGCCAAAAGCAACCTACAGATTCAATGCAATTCCCATCAAAATACCAACACAATTCTTTACAGAACTTGAAAGAACAATTCTCAACTTCATATGGGAAAAAAAAGCAGAATTGCCAAAACAATCCTGTAGAACAACTGGTCATCTGGAGGTATCACCGTCCCTGATCTCAGACTGTACTACAGAGCAATAGTAATAAAAATTGCATGGTACTGGCAAAGAAACAGAATGGTGGTTCAATGGAATCAAATAGAAGACTGAGAAATAAACCCACACAGCTACCGATAATTGATTTTTGACAAAGAAGCCAAAACCATACAATGGGAAAAAAGACACATCTTCAACAAATCGTGCTGGTCCAACTGGATGTATACATGCAGAAAAATGCAAATAGACCCATATTTATCACCTAGCAGAAAACTAAAGCCCAAGTGGATCAAAGACCTCAACATAAAACCAGACACACTAAATCAGTTAGAAGAAAAATTGGGGAAGAGCCTAGAATTCATTGGCATAGGAGACAACTTCCTGAACAGAACACCAATAAGATCAACAATCAACAAAGGAGACCACATGAAACTGAAGAGCTTTTGTAAAGCAAAGGACACTGTCATCAGAACAAAACAACAGCCTACAGACTGGGAAAGAATACCTACCAAACCGATATCTGACAGGGTTATTATTCAGAACTAAAGAAGTTAAAAAGCAACAAATCAAGTAACCCAATTAAAAAATGGGGTACAGAGCTAAACAGAGAACTCCTGATAGAGGAATATCGAATGGCAGAGAAACACTTAAAGAAGTGTTCAATGTCTTTAGTCATCAGGGAAATGCAAATCAAAAGGACCCTCAGATTTCACCTTACACCTATCAGAATGACTAAGAACAAAAACTCAAGTGACAATAAATGCTGGAGATGATGTGGAGAAAGAAGAATCCTCCTCCATTCCTGGTGGGAATGTAAACTTGTACAACCACTTTGGAAATCAATCTGGTGATTTCTCAGACAATTAGGAATAGCACTTCCTCAAGATCCAGCTAAACTACATCTAGGCATATATCCAAAATATGCTCAAGAACCCAAGGACATTTGTTCAATCATATTTGTATCAGCTTTATTTGTAATAGCCAGAACCTGGAAACAACCCAGATGTCCCTCAACGGAGGAATGGATACAGAAATTGTGGTACATTTACACAATGAAATACTACTCAGCAATAAAAAACTAAAAACCAGGAAATCAGGAAATCATGAAATATGCAAGCAAATGATGGGATACCTGAGTTATCTCAGAAGCAGAAAGACGTACATGGTATATACTCACTTATAAGTGGATACTAGACCTATAAGATAGGATAAGCATACTAAAATCTGTATAGCTAAAGAAGCTAAGCAAGAAGGAGGACCTGAGGTAAGATGATCAACCCTCACTCAGAAAGACAAATGGGATGGGGACATTGGAAGAAGGAGAAAACAGGAAACAGGACAGGACTCTACCACAGAGGGATGCTGAAAAACTAACCATCAGTGTATCAAAGTAGATGCTGAGGCTTATAACCAAACTTTTGGCAGAGTACAGGGAATCTTATGGAAGAACGGGGAGATAGTAAGACCTGGAGAGCACCAGGAGCTCTACAAGGAGAGGAACAGAACCAAAATATCTGGGAACAGGGGTCTTTTATGAGACTCTTACTCCAACCAAGGACCATTCATGGATAAAACCCAGAACCCTGCTCAGATGAAGCCCATGGCATCTCAGTCTCCAATTGGGTACCTTAGTAAGGGGAACAGGGACTGTCTCTGACATGAACTCAGTGGTGGGCTCTTTGACCATCCCCGCCCCCTGAGTGGGTAGAAGCCTTGCCAGGCCACAGAGGAGGAAAATGCAGCCAGTCCTGTGGAGATCTGATAAGCTAGGTTCAGATAGAAGGGGAAGAGGACCTCCCCTATCAGGGGCCTTAAGAGGGGCATGGGAGGAGATGAGGGAGAGAGGGTGGGATTGAGAGGGAATGAGGAAGGGGGTATAGCTGGGATACAATGTGAGTAAACTGTAATCAATATTAAAAAATAAAAAGATTAAAAGTATAGTAACAATTTATTGTAGCACCCTTTTCAATATTAAAAAAAAAATTCCTGCCATATGTCTCTGGGAAGTCAAAGTTTCTTTATGTTATTCAATCAAATTAACTTATTACAGCAGAATAAATTAGAAAGAAATAGGGAAAGTCTAGCTATCAGTCCTGGATAATTTGCTATAGTTTATCTCTTGGTCGTTGCTGTGTCCACCAGGCTAGCTGGCTTACGAACTAGAGTAAGATTTCTGTCTCTGACTTCCATCTCCTGGTAGGAGTTGTTGGAATTACAAATGCTCATATTGTTGCATCCAGCTTGTATATGGGTGCTGAGGATTTGAACTCAGTTTCTCAAGCTTTCCTAGTAAGCTCTTTACCCAATGACCCATCTTTCTGTCCCTGTTAACCTTGTTTCTTGGTACAAAACCTCTCACAGAATTTAGTACTCACCAATTGAGTAAATGCCTTGCCAGTGAGCTCTGGGCATCCACCTGTCTCTGTATCCCAGAATTGGGGTTAGAGAGGTATGCCACCATGCCCATCTCTTATTAGATGTTGGTAACCTGAATTAAGATCTTCATATGTGCAAATTGGGCACTTTACTGTTGGAGATGTCTCCCCCTCCTCCGTTTGTTTCCTCCCAAAACTTTAGTTTTAACATACAGGTATAAATACTGTAATTTATGTATGTATTTAACTATAAATCCTATGAGGGAAGGATCTTTCAGATAAGTAGAATTCCTAAGCCAAAAATATTAAGAACTATCAATGCAGAGGGAATACTATAGACTTAAATAGGGAGAACCTGAGCCCTATTGCTCCTATGTTATTAGATACTCCTTATCGCTTAGTCATCCTGGAGGCAGTTCTCCTTACCTAACCTCTGCTTTGTGTAGTTTAATATTTCATAATCAAATTTATTGGTAAATTCTTTACTGCATCAACTTCACTACTTCAAGTTTCTCATGCACTGCTGGAAACAAGTGCTCCAATGTGGGGGAGTATCTACTACCACCAAAAGCACTGCATAAAGGTGTTTTTTTTCCCTCCATGACAGTCACAGCCTGCTAACATTTGATAAAGTGTCAACAATAACTACCTTCCTGTTATGTAAATAACAACACACTCATGGATCAGCTCAATCACGATGCCAAAATGTTTTTATCTCAACCCAAACGCAAGCTTATTTAGTTTTCATTATGCCTTTAGTCTTTAGAGACCTCAGAAATTCTGGCTTCAGTTAAGGCTATTTTGGGCAAACATTTCTCAAATAATTAGCTGGTTTGCACACTGCAGCAAAACCCAGGCAAAGGTCCACAATGGCTTACAAGTAATGAGTGCTAAGCGTCTGCACTGGGCATCTACAACTCCCCAAACAAAAGCTAAAGGATGAGAGCTTTGGACCACTCTTCTACTAATGGAAGAACAGAGTGCAGGCATCAGAGGCAACACTAGTGGCCTTGTCCAATATCTCTTCTGCATCCAGAACCTCTCTAAAAATTTTCATACAAATGATTTCATCTCTAAAATAATGTTAATGAATTTATAACGCTTTGCAAGTATGTTAGGTTTTTTGTTTTTGTTTTTATCAACTTGTCACAAGCTAAGAGCTATCTGAGAGGAGGGAATATCAGTTAGAAAATTGCCTCCATAAGACTGAGATGTTGGCAGTTTTGTAGGACATTAGTGATTGAGGTGGGAAGGCCCAGCCTATTGTGGGTGGTGCTTTTTCTGGACTGGAGGTCCTGCATTCCACAAGAAAGCTGGATGACCAAATGAGGGGAGAGTCAGAAAGCAGCACCCTCCATGCACTCTGCTTCAGCTTGTGCCTCCATGATCCTGTTCTGTTTGCATTCCTAACCTCGATATCCCTCGATGGATTGTGGTTCAGGATAATAAGTAAGGCAAATAACAGCACTCCCAAACCATTTTAAGTCATGGTATTCTGTCACAGGAATAAGAAAGCAACTAGGGCACTAGGGAAGCTTACTGCATGTGCCGCAAACTGCTCAGCCTGCATCCTGATCTACCGAAAAATGCTTCGTGGCTGTGTTTCCTTTCACACTTCCAGCAAGTTTCTAGCTAGTGGTGCTGGTGCTGACCCTAGCAGTCAAGGGTCGCTTTGGGAATGTCCCACCAGCGCTCTAAGCCGGCTCTCCAAGGCTTGCAGGGTGGCGTGTTCTGAGACTGGCATCAGTGCCCATTCACACATCGACACTGACTGGGTGGCGAACTGGGAACAAGGCTGTGTTAATAGAGCGCAGCGGTGTGAATAATCCACTGCCAGGGATAATCCAAAAACCATTTCAGCTTAGTTTTGGAAGGTGTTCAAGGCAGATTTTAATTTTGCACAGCACCGGATTTGCCTCATAAATAGGTTTTGCTAAGGCCAGTGTTAAAATCCAGTGACTGTGGTCTCAGTAAACATATGTTTTCCTTGGGAGGGGATGGGGTTTGGCTGCTGACTGGGCAAACAAACCTGGCACTGACAACTCACAAAGCAGACACAAAATCTCCCCAAAGGACAATGGAGAGCTGAGTGCCCAGAGGACACTGAACACTGCAGTTCCTAAGAAGATGCATCAAAGTTAGGAGGAACTGAATTTCTCTCTACATAGTCCCACACTAATTGCACTCATAGCCTATGGCATTTGGGTGCTTGTTCCTTTGCCCTCTGTTGACACCTACAGAAAACATAAAGACAACAACCAAGTAATTATGAGGGTGACAGATAAGTGTATATAATTTTGTCTTATAGAGATTGTAAAGAAATAATGCTACCCATAGCTTACAAGTCTTGCTATGGCAAACAGGTATGTGAAGGGTCATCCTCAGAGGTGGTTACAGTTTGAAGATGGTCCACATGAGAAAAGTTTAAAGCCCAGGAACTGTCTATCCCTTGCTCAGTACCCCTGGACTTAAGCCTCCTTGGCATGTGCCTTTATTGGCCCTCTTCTCCCTTTCTTATCTCAATAAGAAATGTTCAGGCCACATCATCTTGTCAGGCTTTGGAAGAAAGTTTATTCAAGACACTCTAAGCAAAATTAATTTCAGACAGAAATTAAGAACTGCTGGAGACAAGCCCTGAGAAACTTCCCTCACCGCACCCTGAGTAAGAAGGTTCTATTATGGGCCTTTCCACCCTCACCCCTCCCTGAGTAAGAAGGTTCTATTATGGGCCTTTCCACCCTCACCCCTCCCTGAGTAAGAACGTTCTGTTATGGGCCTTTCTACCCTCACTCCTCCCTCGCCCCGCCCCTACCTAAGGTTGGCCTTAAAAAGCCTGCTTCAGCTCAATAAAATTTGACTCTTGAAAAGTGCACATTTGCTTGAGTCCGTTCCTTCTCTCACCCATCTTTTTCAGGTTCTGGTCCTCCTCGCCCCCACGAATAACTAGGTCCTACGGGTCGGGGCAAAGAACAATGCCATAAATGGGGAAAGTAGTGATATTGTGTCAATTGTGTCCTTTCTGTGGAGAAAACACTGTACTAAATGTCCAACACAAATCACCCTATATTTAATTTTCCAAATCACTTTCCTAATACGTTGTATTTTCCTTGGCATCATTTTCAGGTGAGATCACTGAGGCCCAGGAGCACTGCCATGGCAGCTATGTGCTGGTTACAGTGTCTGAAATTTGGGGGGTAAACATTTATTTTGGTACAATATATTTTATTCATATTCTTTCCCTTCCCCAAATTCTTCCCAGGGCCTACCCACTCAACTTCAAGTTCTTTCTGTCTCTGTCTGTCTGAAAACCCAAACAAAAACAATGAGACAATATCTAGTTTTTAAAATGGCTCTTGAAAACTGAACATGGACACGGTACACACTTATGTACCGCTTCAGATTCCCCTTGCTTCTTCACTCTTTGGCTACCCATCTGAGCTCTAGCTACCAGAAAAACCAGACTTAACTTCCAGAAGCTCAGAAACCTCAAACTTCAAAATTGTTTGTGCTCTGTACAGTGCACACATGCATTCTTGGGTCTCTCCTAGGTATTTCCTAGTGATAAGAGCTGGTGAAAACCGTGGGGAAATTTATGCTTTCTCATGCTGATACTAGGACCAAAAGTAACTTAGAGTTATAGTAGAAGTACTGGCAAATAAACAGATAAATGCCATCTTTATTTCTTTTGGGTGGATCCCCCTTGGAAAGCAGTCTATAAACTCTAATCCTAACCCTCTATGATGGAGCTATCTGATTTATTTGATAGCAAAAACTATTAACTTTGTAGCTTGTCACTGTTAAAGCTAGACGGTCCTCTACCTACTCCTATTCTAAGTACTTTCCTGAAGTTGGTACCATGTTTTTTTTGTTGCTATTAACTATACTGTATTGTAAAAAGTTTTTAATATAATTTTTTAATGAGGGCATGCATTATTTTTATTTTTCTACTGTATTAATTCATAAAAGTTCAAAGGATATTGAGTTAAAAACAGCCCATTGCAGACAAAGTTTAAAGAGCAGTTTTTCTTCTTTTTTAATATAATTTTTAGTTATTACAATTTATCCACTTTGTATCCCAGCTGTAGCCCCACCCTCATGCCCTCCCAATCCCACCCTCCCTCCAAAGTGAAGGACACTGCCATCAGAACAAAGCGACAGCCTACAGACTGGGAAAGGATATTCACCAACCCATATCTGACAGAGGGCTAATATCCAGAATATATAAAGAACTCAAGAAGTGAAACAGCAACAAATCAAATGGCAGAGAAACACTTAGAGAAATGCTCAACATCCTTATTCATCAGGGAAATGCAAATCAAAACGCTGGTGCCATTTTTGAGAAGTGTGAAATATCTGGGAAGTGGGATCTGCTTGGAAGATGTGAACAGCTGGGGTGGAGTCCATGAAGATGGTGGTTGCCTCAAGTCTAGTCTTTGCTTCTGAACCCACCAGCACACAAAGACTTCAGAGCCCGCTGTGGTGGACTTGCTTGCTGTGACCCCTTGCCGTGTGCGCTGCACCTGCTGAAACTGTGAATTGCTCCTGTCAAATATGTCACACAGCAAAGAGGGAAGTGCCTCTTCTGTGTATTCATGTTGATTCTTTGGTTCATATTTCGTACCCACTCTGTACTTTGTCTAGCCTCCTTAGAGCTGCATACCTGTATAAATGACACCTCAAATGCCTTTGCCCATAAATTTGTTTCCTAGGAAACTCAAGCTAGGTTAAATTATTGAATTTTTACAGTTTCCCAGAACATGGTGTAGTGTTGCTTTTAGCCCCTGGTAGAAGAGATCAGATGAAGTAGGAGGAAAACGGAAATGAGATGAAATGTAGACTGGGGTTACATGTCTTTAAAACCTGTCCTAGGAAAATAAAAAGCACTCTGATGCTCTAATCCATTCACCACAAATATTGTCTCAGCTTTTGTAAGCAATGAGGGACACAGTGGCAAAATAGAGAAAAAAATGGCTTGTTTTTCTTGTGTATCAGAGGGGTTCTTAGGCTTTGTGTGCCTCCAGGCCTGCATAGAACTGACTCTTCGGGGAATCTGCTGTATTGAGGCCAAGCCTTGTTAAAGGCCCTCGCAATGAAATGAGGAGATGACCTTCCTGAAGCCAACATCAGAAACTAAATGATCTGTCCAGGTGCTATTGAAACCAACCAACCAACAAACAATAAACCCAAAACAACAGCAGCAAAACCCATGGCTGTTCCCCAGAAATAAAGCTGTCTGTGGGACATGTGGCTCAGAGCCAACTTTAGAAATGAACAGGTGTGCCTCAAGAGACAGGTTCCAGCACCTTCCCCAAACAAGCAAAATTAACATGTGCTTTCTTTCTCTTCTATTCTTGGAAAAATCTGTCCAGCAAACCTAGAAGAAAAAAAAAAAAGAAAAAGAAAACTCACAAGAAAAAAAGGGTAATTCAGAAATTCTTAGAAAGCATTACTATATATGCTGAAATTAATGAGTTGAAATGCGAGAACATGTGTTTTCTTCCATATGCTGAAATAACCCCCCCCCCCACATACACACACATATATGTCACCTGAAAACAGATATCCATGACGACATGAAGACAAGTTAAGAAAGGCTCACAATGAGAGGATGAGGAGGAGCTGATCACAGGCGATTGACACTAGTTAAAAAGGATAGAAAGGAAATTGTTTTTTTTTATTATAATTCTGTCATGGAGCCTGGCATGGTGGCACATGCCTTTGATCCCAGCACTCAAGGAGGCAGAGGTACGCAGATCTCTGTGAGTTTGAGTCCACCGTAGTCTACAAAGCAAGTCCAGGATATCCCAAGGCTACACAGAGAAGCCCTACTTGAAAAAAAAATAAATGCTTTCATGGCCTTTAAAAAAAATATGGTTTGGATGGCAGATAGGTAAATAAGACATATCTGACACTGAATGTGTAAAACTTAATGTGAAATACCACAGCTTCCATTCCAAACGCCTCTCCTAACTGTGGAGAAGTTCATTTGATTGCATAGATTTTGAATCTGGTGAAATTTGGTGTGTGTTTTTCTGATTTCTTTGTAAAGTTTTTAAGGTAGAGTTTGTAAGATTAATTACAAAAAAGAAATGAGTCTATTGACATATTTATATATACAAGGACCATGGGTCAGTTTTCAGGTTAGGAGGTACTAGATGGTTGCGTTCACCATCATACACTCCTGTACTTAATGCATTTGGATGGTGCATTTAATTCACCTGCATTTCCCCATAATCACAATAACCCAAGTGCTGAGTAATACCTCAAATAAGGAACAGTTGGTAATGTGATCACAGCATACATAGCATAATAATTAAATCTGTATATATATGTATGTATTTAAATTCAATAAATTTTTATGAATGAATGAATGAAGATGAGATTAAGAATGAATGGTGAGCTACTGTGATACTATAAATCAGAACATATGTATCATATATGGGAAATGTAACAAAAATCTTTTCTGGGATAACTTTAATATATTATGTATGCATGAAATATAAATCCTATCATCATTGAATAAAGTCATATAAATTAAAATCTCAATAGTCAGTGAACTTATAGGCTAGCAGGAGATATTGTGGTTTCAGTGAGCGCTGTAATCATGCTTGTTAACAATTATTGAATATTCACAATGGTGTCATATTTCTCATTAAGGAAATGGTATTTAATTCTCATTAAGGATTCAACTAGATCAATGTTGCCATTCTCTTTTGACTGAGGGATAAACATTCTCAGATAGTTAAGAATAACATAAAGATAACAGAACTGAGATTGGAAGAGATGGAGAAAAGGTGGGAGGTTTGAACCTAGACATTCTTATCTGCATGGGTGATATCACTATGCATTCTTGTTTTGGTAGATAATGATAGGGCAGCTACTGTATCCATATAATATTGAAAGCAGAGACCTGGTTATTCACACAGTTACTATGGTAAGTACCTCTTGATTATCTGCCCCGCCCCCTTGATTTCAGGCTTAGAGCTCCTTCTACCAAACCAGTATACTCTATGGGAGTCTGAGGTACTCTATTCTACCTTTATGCCTGATTGCTGTTGCTGTTATTATTATTTATTTTACATGTATGGGTGTTTTGCCTGTATGTATGTTTGTTTTCCATTGCATGCTGTACCCACATAGGCCAGAAGAAGTTGATAGATCCTGTATAATTGGAGTTTGAACCCTGTAAGCCACTATGTGGATGCTGGGAATTGAACCTTTGGAAGAGCAGCCAGTGCTCTTAACTGATAAACCATCTTTCCAGTCCCTGTGTTTGCTGTCTTTGACAGCAAGGGGCTCTGTGAGCTTGGTGTTCCTCCACTCAGAATTGCCAAATTTTGTCATGAAATCCTGTGGGGAGAATAATGATAGAATCAGCAATTACTCTTCACTTTAAAAAAGGCACCATTTGAACATGCCTTTTTCTCCATGGCTATTTTGATTAACCCCCAAGAAACAACTAACTAGATTTTCTAGTTGTAATTCCTGAAATATGTGGCTTTAGACTCAAGAAAAGCTGGGTGGGTTTTTTGTTGTTGTTGTTGTTGTTTTGTTTTGTTTTTCTTTTTGTTTTCCTAAAGCCTAAGCCACATAGATACAGAATTCAGAAACAACTGTTTTAATTCTCCTCCTCCGACAGGTGGAGACAATGACGCTATGAGAAAAAAGGACAAGATAACAACATTAAAACTTCGAGGGGATGCAACAGTGCATGATTACTGTTGCGGTGGCTCATTTTTAGAACAAATGAGAACCACACTTACTGTCTGACTCTCAGGTCTTAGCATAATGTACCAATGTGAGCAAGTCCCATCCAGTAACCAGAGGACAGCATCTGTCACTTCTGTACTGGTTTTACAGGTTTTATTTTCAGTGCCATCATGTTGGGCTGGCTCTGTAACAATGGGATATATACCAGTTCCGGTTATCTCTGCCTGGCAAAATGTTGGGGACAGAGGAAAACTAGAGTTAAGCTTTAGAAGGAGATGGTCCCTATCCCCACTCCCTGACATATCCTTTTTGAATCGCTAAGGTATACTTCTGTAGACATAGATCCTCCTGTTTTCATTTCAGTTCCTTCAGTCTTGCTGATATAATTAGTAAGGTTATACTCACCTTACTTGTGGTGAATGGTTGTTGTTTGTGGCCTCTTACAATCTCAAAACTTATCTTCGTTTCCACTGAAGAGCTTACCATTTTATACCAGTGTCTTCTATTGTCAGCTCAACCAAAGACCACAACCTCCACTGGATTTCTCAAACCATCACTTGAAGCCTGTGTTGTCTTGACCAATGATTTTTTATTATCATGATAATGAGTCTATACTCAGCCCACCCCAATCTCTCTCTAGTCCTATGATGTGCTTTCTAGTCTTGGATGGTAAACTCAATGCAAATAGCAGGTATGTATCTTTCAGGGTCTTCTATTCATGGCTTGCACATGACCTGCACTGTAATTCTAGAATATCTGTGCCATTTAAAATGGGCTGTTACTGAATCCAATTTTTGAAGGCTTGCCCTAGAAGTAAATTAGGACCTAGACCCCTAATCAAGATGCTAAGTTGTATAAAAAGGAGGAACTCAAATCAGCAAGCTTTCTATCATCCTGTTTGTTATTTTGTCTAACTTGATACTGCCCTGTGTTAGCTGGAATGAAAATGGCCCCATAGGCTAATAGGGACTGGTGCTATTGGGAGGTGTAGCCTGTTGGAGTAGGTGTGGGGAAAGTGTACCACTGGGCATAGCCTTACAGCTCTCAGGTGCTCAGGCTAGGCTAGTGGCTCATTGTCTCTTTCTTCTTGGTGATCGAGATGTAGAACTGTTAGCTGTATCTCCAGCACCATGCCTACCTGTGTGCTGCCATGCTCCCCACATTGATGATAATGGATTAAATCTCTGAACTGTAAGCCAGCACCAATTAAATGTTTTTCTTTAGAAGAGTTGCTTTGTTATCTCTCGTTTTTAAAGTATTTTATTTGGGGTTCTTTATAGCCTCTCCCTTCCAACCCCACAACCCTAGGTAGGAGAGGGAACATTAGTGGGTAGAGGAGGCACAGGCACCTTTACTTTTCCCAGTGGTTAGGGTCTATGAGTTCTGTTAGGGCTATTCCAATTCTCCCTCAACAGCAGACACAGCAAGCAGTCTCCTCCAAGCCAATGTGTTGAAACATTCCTCTCTGTTTCCAAGGCACCACACCATCAGTCTCTGGTCTCTTCAAACTGCTACACACCACACTCTATCACTGGACACCTTCTTTCTGGGCTCTCATATTTATAGCCTCAGAGCCTTAGATCACTTCCCGCTCTTTGCCACACATGACATGCCATCAGCAGCTGTCAAAGGCCATACTCAATATGAGACAATGATCAGCTGCAGACAAACTAAAGCCCAACTAAAATCACACAATTGGGGTTAAAACAAAAACATAGTTACATAACATAACTGAGTTTAAATGAAACCAAAACTTCCATTATAGCTTTTGCCTTGGTGTCTCTTCACAACACTAGAAACTCTAACAAAACATGTGCCTTCGTGATTTATCTAAGCCTTACCACACCCAGACAAAAACCTCATTGCTATTTATCTCTCGTTATTGATCTGTTAACCAGGAAAGGGGGCAGAAGCAGATCTTGAGGAAAACCTGCCTTTGCAGTTTTGTCTACAGTTTCAAGCCAAGCATGAGGAAAGTGGCTGGTCCCCTGGGAAAGAGGATCTGAAGACTGAACTTATTTAAATTCTTCTACCCACACATCAACCCAGGCTAGGGTCACATAATCTCCACTAGGCTCTTCTTTGCCAGGAAGAGAGTTTAGATTTCCTCTAAAAATATACCCTCTTCCTGTCCTTAGTTTTTCTCCCTTCAGCTATAGGTAAATGGTTCTTTTAAAATGTTTCCAGGAGGTTCTTTGACTCTCATGCATTAGATTAAATTGGTCATCAATTCTCTACACTTGTCAGTTTATCTCTTAAGGTGTCAGTAGTGATCAGCACACTGTCATTAGAATTAGTGCTCTCAGGCATCTTCGGATTCCTCTGGCATTATGTCCATGGTGTCCATGGATGCATCCTACTATTTGGGTCCTGTATTGGGGTCATCACAGGTAAAATTCTCAGCTTATCACAATCACTGCTCTCTCATAGGACCACTGCTGTGTCATATGAGTCACTAATAGTATCTTCAAAACCACTTGGCCCATGAGAATCCACCTCCCAAATACAGTTCCTGTATGTGCGTCCCAGCACAGCTCCTAGTGCCACCTGTGCCAGGCACACTTTTAGCAGCTAGAAATAAGAGGAGGTCGAGGCTGCACAGTGGCCTTTGGTGTCCTTCTGCCTAGGACAGCATGGTTCTTATTAGTGTTTCTTTTTATGTATTTACTTACCTGTCCCCCAATACAATTCTCTCTCATCCTCTTCTTTACTCTCAACCACCCAACACACTTCTGCTCTTAGAATAACAGTCTAAAATCAGTTACAAGCTTTGACTATGACTCAGTGGGTAGAGTGCTTGCCACATAAGTATAAATACCTGAGTTAGAATCTCCCGGAACCCACAGTCCAGGACAGAAGTATGTAAGTGTAATTTTAATACTCCTACCATGAAAGAAAAGTGGAAAGAAGATAGTCTTTGAAGCTCATAGGCCAACTAGCTTACTGTGCCCAGAATTGAAGAACAAAAAGATCCTGTCCTGACATGATGAAAGGTGAGGACCAAAATTAAAAAGTTATCTTCTGATCTTCATACATGCATGCTCATTCACACACACATACATGCACATATCATGTGTGTACATATGCATATACATTTACATGCAAGTACATACAGGAATACACACATATGCAAATACACACACAAACATGTACATGTATAAATAACCAATTAAATCCTTTCCAAAGAACAAGCAATTTTTAAATTTTTCTATTCATTTCTTATCCCAAATTCTAGATTTAAAAGATAAATATTTGACTTGACCATGGTAATAGCCAATGACCTTGGGTGTTAAGAAGGTCATGTGGTAGAGTAAAAACATGCCTTGGGTCTGTGAGTGGCACAGAAGTACAGAAGAGAAAAGATTGAGCAGACACAGCAAGCTTTTCTACTGGAGCTCTTTTCTCTTACAATAGATCAGACAGATTACTGATGTGAAAGAACAGCTTATAAAGAACAAAAATGCTCCAGTATTTTTTGATAAAATTTGCCTCTAGAGATAGTATGGCCTTATATGAAAATAAATTGAATAAATGTTCCATGAAGACAGAAGCGGCATTGATGTTGTTCAGTAATGTGCTTCCAGGAGTGATAAAAACACCCAAGTCATAGTTTTTTTGTCAGTGAATTTCTTGAATGAGTGGATTAATGTCTAATTCCATACAGACATGTTTTAAAGTCTTCCACACACACTCTGTGCTCTTCTGCAGTTATACCATCTGTAAAATGGGTGTAACAACAGAAGCTTATTCTGAGGGTTAAAATTAGTCATACCGAACCGGGTGCATGCCTTTAATCCTATCACTCAGGGAGGCAGAGGCAGGTGTATGCTGTGAGTTCCAGGCTAGCCTGGTCTACAAAGCAAGTGCAGGATGACCAGGAATACATAGAGAAACCTTGTTTCAAAAAAACAAATGAACAGCAACAAAATTCACACTGAACACATTTTCAAACACAAATTAACTGAGTAAGAAATAGCTCTTATATACAGAGGAAGGATGCAATAACAGTTACTGAAATGAATAAGAAGTGTTGTAGATATAAACATGTTTTTGTATTAATCCTAGGTATGGGATATGGGACTGATTCAGATAGTCCACAGCAGCAAACTATTTGCTTCACTTGGGCTCTGAGAGGCGCTCTTTGCCAGCAGCAGAGAGTTTAAATCTGAGGACTTTGTCGGGAGAATAAATGCCAGAGCCCAGAGAGTATGGAAGAGCTCCAAGAAGGAAAAGCCTACTTCTGCTTCCCACTGCAACTCCTGGTTGCTATTGAGGTGAGATAAAAAGTTGGAGATCTGAAATGAGGGTTGGACTGGCTCCAAGGAACCAGATGACCCTAACCAGCAGGAAGCAGCTAAGAGAACTGTGCCCCCTATCCCACTAACCCTTTCTCTCTCCTACCTGGGGGTGGGGTGTTGGAAGGGAATGGGGTGAAGTAGCCAGAATGAGACATAAAAAATGTAAATAAAGGAGTTTTTAAAAAGTAGGACAATAAAAGAGGACCAGAAATGAAGGGTAAGTGGTACCTTCCTTGAGGAAGATGTGCTTTCAGTTTTTAGGAGAAGTGAGATAATACAGGTGAGTAACTGGACCAGAACCAAAGGTGGTTATGCCTGAAAACAACAACAAAAACGAACAACAACAAAAACCTATTAGATCCTTCCAACTGGCAAGAAAGGAAGAATAGATAAAAACAGCCTCAGCAACAAACAACAGTAAGGCAGTTTGCACACACACACACACACACACACAAAATCAGACAGCTCAGCTTCTGGAGGCCACTGTTCTCTGCCTAGCTTTCTCCATGAAATCTCCTGTTCATGGGCAGTGATTTGGGGAATCAAGCAGATGTTGCCTACACAGAGTAAGTAAGGCCTTCCGTGGATACCATGCATAAGAGTATAATTCTGAGCTGATGGCTGATGGAGTAAAAAGCACATCTCTCTTCCACCTGCCTTTTTAATTTTTTTCTCTCCACCCCTTGCAAACAGCACAGATGGGGAGGAGAAAAGCAGACGATTCAAACTGGTACATTACGTGGGCACAAACAAGTTAGGGAAAAACATCTTTGCATGGTGAGAAAAATTCCACTCCTTTCTTGGACAATTTCTGAAGTATTGGAAACCATGGAAACCAATATAAATGTAGCCAGTGCATTGTACATTCTCAGTCAGAACAATAAAAACACAAACTTAATCTGTTTAAAAAAGTTAAAAATAAACAGAATTTGGACAGCAAAGTTTAACAATGCTTCTTATTCTTTCTGATGAAAGCTTAGAGGAATGAACTTGAAAGAATAAAGCTACTTATTATCTCATCAAAGATCTATATATGAACACATATATTACCTATATATACATAATGTGTATATGATCTATATGGCGTTAGTATCTAGTGCAATAATATTCTTTATGTGCATATTTATAGAACTCTACAGCTCAAAATATTCCTAGCTCAAAGCATTGTTGGACCATAAAACTATATAATAATAAATGTCCAGCAGTATATTTAGGTGTGTGAACATTAGCTTTCAATAATTCATCTGCCAACCCATCTCAATAAAAGTATGTTTAAAAATATGATAAAGGCCTTACTTTAAATGAGGAGTAGAAAATTAAAAAAGAATAAAAAGGGCCAATAATTCTCATTAAAGGAAAGGGAAAGGTTACTCCCCATCTGTATTATGGCATGGGAACCTCTTAGATGCATGGAGATTCCGGTCAGAAGCATTTCAGGATGAATCAAATTGCTTATGAAGCCATTTTCCGAAAAGTCAGAGGCGATGTAATGAAGACATGTGACATGTAGAGAAAAGAAATTTAAATTACCCCAAAATGTGAACCTCCCCCTGGCTCATGCATGTCACGCATGAAACACCACTCTAGGACAGATGGACTCAATGTGCGAAAATAGTTAAGCGCCCTGTGCACCATCTCTCTACTTTGGTGTTTCACACTGAAGCTCAGTTTTGGCGTTAGTCAAAATACCCCAACAACTAGGAAACACTATACAGTGCATTGTTCTGAACTGTAAGAGGGAGAGTGATCTGGTCTGGCTGTTCAGTGGGTGTTGGTTGCTATCAGGGGGACCCTGACTTTTATGTATTAAAAAGAGCTTTGTTTCCTGCCCTGCATTCAAAAAATGAAACTTAATGTTGACTTGTGAAATAACAATAAAAACAGAAAGTAAACTGTACACTTGAGAGATTATCCTCATGTTGTTTTGAGGTTTTCACTTCCTGAAGCAGCCCATTTCCTACCTTTAATAAGTTTGCATTTGCTGTGCTCAGCATAATTGGACACAGCTGCCTGAGTTTTCTGCCAGGGTGTGAGGAAAAATGGAGTTATTATTAGCGCTTGCTATTGCAACCTGCCTGGCCAATGTAAATCATAAGATTCAAGTGTTTATTGGTTGTGAATTTTCCATTGTGAGGGCACCTAGGAAGTCCCTTCACTAATAGGAATCTGGAGAAGGAGGCTGCAAAGCACCAGTATCCAATCACAAAATTAATTGCTTAACCCATCCACAATGTCAGAGTCAAGAATAGACACATTAGACCGCACGAAATTGGGCTGTGCTAAAAGTGAATAACTACTTGAAGCAACTTTAAGGACCTGCCTAAACTGGTGATGCTTTAATTCCCAGGATCTCGTAGAAGTATAACCTCCTGGTGGAGCAGTTCTGAAATCAGTATTGGTCTGAGTTTCTTCAGCAGAACTATGTAAAGGACTGTATGGGTCACAGTGTTGTCTTTAGGAGACACTGGGAAGCTGTGTGGCAGATTTTTCCTGGGGAGAAATAAACAAAAGTTTCCCCAATCCAGATGGCAAGGAAACAATGGTACAGATACTGCCAAAGTCCAACTCAGTGTTGCACCAATGAGTGTTAAGTGGGTTGTTATCGGAATATGGTTGAGAGGTTACATTAAAAGAGCAGGAGTGCCTCAAAGGCAGCTGCATCACTAAAGCCCACCCTAGCGTGAGTGGCAGCTCTGCTGGAAACCCAGAGCACACTCCTCGCAGCCTCTGAGACAGCTCAACGATGAAGAGTAAGCACGGGGCTCCCTGGCAGCAGCTCTGCCAGTCTCTGTTGGGCTCGTCAGTGGTTCTCAAACTTCCTGCTGCTGCTTTTCTTTAATAGAGTTCCTCATGTTGTGGTGCCTCCCAACCGTAAAATTATTTTTGTTCTACTTCATAATTTTGTTATTGTTGTGAATCATAATGTAAATATCTGTGCATTTCTATGGTCTTAGGCGACCCCTGTGAACCACTGTTCTAGAATGCTTGGCTGGTCTTTTTGCTTCTTCCTGGCTGCTGTCTGGGTCTCTGATTCTTCCAGGAAGTTGGGCTTCTTTGAGGGTCTTCCTTGCAGCTTGGCTCACCTAAGGGTGACTCTCAGCAATCTGGACTGCTTATTTACTCTTGGGGATGGAGGGAACCTAGTAATCTGGTCAGCTGCAGTAATTTCCTGAAGCCATTTTGAGTTGTTTTCTTCCCGCCTTGATGAAGCTCCCCCTTTAGAATGGAGTATGACACCTATCCACAGAACAACTTGTTGTTTCACTTCCCTGTATACATCCTACCCTAAAATATCCCATCCTTTCCCTTTCTTTCCCTTTACATTCCAGGACATAAGAAGTTTTCTTCAAAGATGGAAAGTTTTAGCTTTGGAGGAAATTGCTATACAACAGAACAGTGATAAAGGGAAAGGAAAGCAGCCAAGAAAAAGTACAGCATTAAACCAACTTCCACAAGGAGCAAACAGAACTTAGCCTCAGAGAAAAATAAAAAGCTTTTACTAAGGATGACTTACAATTATCGTAATTTTAAGCTGAGGTGTTCATATACTGACTCTTGAAGGCTGTTCCCCTGTCTCATTTTGTTTTGATTTTAAGTCCTTAGCATTTCTCAACTTCTATGAATAGAAGTAAGGCCATCTTTTATTATTTTGGACAAAACCCTCAGGCAAAAGAAATGCAGATATTGGCAATGGAAGAATAGAACACAATTAAAAAATGCAAAAAGAGTTTTAGGGCACTAACAGAGACTCCCTTAAAACTAATGTGAGTACAAGGATATACAAGATAAAATCTTTAGTCTCCGAGATTGGTAGTAACTTCTGGGGTCACTGTGTGGATGGAGAATGTAAAGCAGTAAGGGCTGCTTTAAATAAGTATCTATGAGCAAGTCAGGACAGAAACCGACACAGGCACATAACTCTCACCGTAAATCATATGGAACTGGTAGACGTTTTCTGCAAAGGGCCAGACAGTAAATATTTCTGGCAATTCGGCTCATACACAGTCTCTGTCACATATTCCTCCTTTTTTCTTTTCGCATTTGTTTGTTTTAACAACCCTTCTTCAAAAAAAAAAAAGGAAAAACTTATTTGGGTTTCATGGTATATTATAATTGTGTGTGTGTGTGTGTGGATTTGTTCCATTAGTCATAGTTGGAAAAGTAAATTTCAATTCCATTTTACATATAAACGATTTGGAGCATTTGACCATCAGTTTGTAGATCCCGTAAAAAGAGGGGTCTGATCTGCTTATTTAATTTGCTGTTGTCAACATCTTGCTAAAAGAGTTCTTCGCATATGGATGTCATTTAAGAGATTTTCAACGAATAAATAGTTCAAATAGCAGTTCTGGCTGAGAGAACACAATTGCAATTATTCATATGCACTGGTAATGGGTCCTTTGTCAGCTTTTATGTGCCCACTGTTTACAAATCCATTAAGGTCTTAGTGATTCTTAGAACCTGAGGAGAAATCAGATGTCTTAAGTGTATAACATCGTGTATGAAGAACACCATTAAAAAATAATATGGCGGGGCTCAGAGGCAGGCTGAATTAATGTTAATAATTCCTGTTTTTGTTTGTGTTTGGACAATCTTTGACAGAACTCAGGGTAGAAAGAGAATTATCTAGTTAAGAAGTTTGGCCAGTCCATCTAAGTACACAGAGATTAGACACTTAAAAGAGTTATGGGTTGCAAAATAATCAGCTGAGTGAATGACATGGGACCGAGGTTTGTTAGATAAGAAGCCAAGAGATTCTACCTCCAGACTGACTGCACCCATCTTGGAGACAGGGAACTGTCTGGTCAAAATAAAACACTACACCAACTTAATGCACAGCTCACTCAGCTGTGAGGTGTGGATTCTCTGGTGTGTTTCATTGGAGAAAAAAGGGCCTTAATATAAAGAGAGATGTATTTAACCATGATTAGATCATATTATTCTGGATCTGGTTGGGGTTGGGTTTTTTTTTTTTGCTTGTTTGTATGTTTTGTTCTCTTTGTGACAAGGTCTTACTATATTGCTCAGGTTGAACGTGGAGTCATAATCTTCCTGCCTCATGCTTTCAAGTTCTAGGTACAGGCAAGGGCTACTCTATGTAACACTAGCCTGACTATTTAATGGACTTAAATCAACAATTTGTTATGCTGACAGACTGTGAATCAAAGAAAAGGCTCAGTGGAAATGACTTTGCCCATAATGTCTGACCCTTTTCTGAGGACAGTAGGAGACACATATGAGAAAGAAAGTAATGTGGGTAGATCCAAGGGAAGTTTTGGAGTGAGGAAAGTGAAGGAAAAAATGTGTAATTATATTATACTCTCAAAAATTAAAATGATTTAAACAAAAATAATTAAAAAGTAGAAACTTAAAGCAAGTTTCCCTTATAAAGGGAAAGAAATGAGTGGAAATGAGTTGTAAGGTAAGAAAAAGGTAGCATACATTAAGGACTAGATATTTAGGACAATAGGAACTGAAAATGGCGACAAGAAGCAAATAATTCAAGAAGCTATCTTACTACAAACAAATTGACCTGATCTCATCATCAAAAGTGATATCAAGCCCTAATAAGACTAAAAAGGCTCTTGTGTATTTTATGTTAGAAATTCAGTTGGAGAATGATAAAGGCTCACAATTCCTGTATGCCACAGGCATGGAAGAATATATAAGAACAGGTGTTTGTTACATAATCTTATACAGACTATCTGATATATTACTGATGTGTCAAGTCATAATATCTCTGGTCTTGCTAGTAAATATCACATTGGCAGGAGGCGTGGTGGTTACCTTCCTCTCTGGGGTCCTGGGACCATAATGGCTTAACTATCCCAAGAGGGTTAGTCTGAAAGATGTGCATAAAAACTAAAAACAAACAAACAAACAAACAAAATTGTGGAGTGAGGGTGCCATGGCTGTGGCTTTCCTTTCTCATTTCCCAAAGAAATTGCTGCTGATGAATTATTATAGTCTGGAAACAAGATGGCATCCCTGAGGATTGTTCACTCATTCAGGAAAGTGCCCTAGCTTTTGTAGTTCCTGAAGGAGACTGAACCAGGAAGAACTGGGCATGGGTGTCCCTGATTTCATTACTTCTTTAACCTCTGAGTTCCTTGCCTGGCTCTATCAGAACCACCTTCTCTTCTGAAGAGGGCTACCATAGGACTGGCTCTGGCCACCATCTCCTGTCTCAGAAACAGGTATTTTTCCTGGAGTGAGCCACTATAAACTGTCAAGACACAAAGGCTCCGATGACACCTAGTTTCTGTGGACAAAAGAATGCATCTAACATTCTGAAAGGCTTCTGGCTTCTCCAAGTTATCTGATAATTCTGAGGGCACCAGCTTCAATGAATATATCCTGCTATGCTTCTAAGTGTGACCCTCATCTCAGATGAGCCTTTCTCTTCTGCTTTTAACACACTATGCACATTTGACAGTGTCTTGTTGCAAATGCATAGCTATGTCATTATGATAAATGAAATAATGTGTGTATGTGTATAGTAGGTGTGTGTGTATAAAAGAATATTTTTTCTTTTTTTAATTTTTTAATGTTCAAGTTTTTTATTAATTGCAATTTATTTACTTTGTATCCCCCCATAAACCCCTCCCACCTGCCCTCCCAATCCCACCTGCCCTCTCCCTTCTCCACACATGCCCCTCTCCAAGTCCACTGATGGGGGAGGTCTTCCTTTCCTTCCTTCTGATCCTAGTCTATCAGCTCTCATCAGGAGTGGTTGCATTGTCTTCCTCTGTGGCCTGGTAAGGCTGCTCCCCCATCAGGGTGAGGTGATCAAAGAGCATGTCAATCAGTTCTGTCAGAGGCAGTCCCTGTTCCCATTATTATGGAACCCACTTGGACACTTATCTACCATGGGCTACATCTGTGCAGGGGTTCTAGGTTTTCTCCATGCATGGTACTTGGTTGGAGTATCAGTCTCAGGAAAAACCCCTGTACTCAAATTTTTTGGTTCTATTGCTCTCCTTGTGGAGCTCCTGTCCTCTCCCTATCTTACTATTTCCCACATCTTTCGTGAGATTCCATGCACTCTGCCCAACAGTTAGCCATAAGTCTCAGCATCTGCTTTGATATTGTGCAACACAGAGCCTTTCAGGGGCCCTCTGTGAAAAGCTCCTAGCTTATTTCCTCTTTTCTTCTTCTGATGTCAAACTGCTTTGCCTTTCTGGTTGGGGATTGAGCATTTTACCCAGAGTCCTCCCTCTTGATTAGCTTCTTTAGGTGTACAGATTTTAGTAGGTTTATGCTATTTTATATGTCTATACGAGTGAGTATATACCATGTGCGCCTTTCTGCTTCTGGGATAGCTCATTCAGGATGATCCTTTTCAGTTCCCACCATTTACCTCCAAATTTCATATCCTTGTTTTTTATTGCTGAGTAATATTCCATTGTGTAGATGTACCACAATTTCTGTATTCATTCCTCATCTGAGGGACATCTGAGTTGTTTCCAGCTTCTGGCTATTACAAATAAAGCTGCTACAAACATGGTTGAGCAAATGCCCTTATTGTGGACTTGAGCCTCTTTTGCAAATATGCCTAGGAGTGGTATAGCTGGATCTTGAGGAAGCACTATTCCTAATTGTCTGAGGAAGCGCCAGATTGATTTCCAGAGTCGTTGTACAAGTTTACATTTCCACCAGCAGTGGAGGAGGGTTCCCCCCTTCTCCACAACCTCTCCAGCATGTGTTGTCACTTGAATTATTTATTTTGGCCATTCTGATGGGTGTAAGGTGAAATCTCAGGGTCATTTTGATTTGCATTTCCCTGATGGCTAATGACTTTGAGCATTTCTTTAAGTGTTTCTCTGCCATTAGATATTCCTCTATTAAGAATTCTCTGTTTAGCACTGTTCCCCATTTTTTAATTGGATTACTTGATTTGTTGTTTTTCAACTTCTGTAGTTCTTTATAAATACTGGATATTAGCCCTCTGTTAGATAAAGGGTTGGTTAAGATCCTTTCCTAGTCTGTAGGATGTGGTTTTGTTTTGGTGACAGTGTCCTTCCCTTTACAGAAGCTTTTTCAGTTTCCTGAGGTCCTATTTATTGATTGTTGCTCTTAGAGCCTGTGCTGTTGTTGTTTGTTCAGGAAGTTGTTTCCTGTGCCAATGAGTTCAAGGCTCTTACCCACTTTTTCTTCTAACCGATTTAATGTGTCTGGTTTTATGTTGAGGTCTTTGTTCCACTTGGACTTTAGTTTTGTGCAGGGTGATAAATATGGTTCTATTTGCATTTTTCTACATGTAGACATCCAGTTAGACCAGCACCATTTGTTGAAGATGCTATCGTTTTTCCATTGTATGGTTTTGGCATCTTTGTCAAAAATCAGGTGTCCATAAGTGTGTGGGTTTATATCTGGGTCTTCTATTTGGTTCCATTGATCCACCATTCTGTTTCTATGTCAGTACCATGCAGTTTTTATTACTGTTGCTCTGTACTACAGCTTGAGATCAGAGATGGAGATACCTCCAGAAAATCTTTTATTGTAGAGGATTGTTTTAGTAAATCTCGGTTTCTTGTTAGTCCATACGAAGTTGAGAATTTTTCTTTCAAGGTCTGTGAATAATTGTGTTGGTAATTTGATGGGAATTGCATTGAATCTGTAGATTGCTTTTGGTAAGATGGCCATTTTTACTATGTTAATCTCCCAAGCCATGAGCATGAGAGATCTTGCCATCTTCTGATATCTTCTTCTAATTCTTTCTTCAGAGACTTGAAATTTTTTTCATACAAGTCTTTGACTTCCTTGGTTAGGGTCACACCAAGGTACTTTATGTCTTTTGTGGCAATTGTGAAGGGTGTTGTTTCCCTAATTTCTTTCTCAGCCCTTTTGTCTTTTGTTTACAGGAAGGCTACTGATTTTTTGAGTTAATTTTGTATCTGACCACTTTCCTGAAGGTGTTTTTCAGTTGTAGGAGTTCCCTGATTGAATTTTGGGAGTCACTGAGGTATACTATCATATCGTGTGCAATAGGGATACTTTGAAGTCTTCCTTTCTGATTTGTATCCCCTTGATCTCCTTCAATTGTCTTGTTGCTCTAGCAAGGACTTTCAGAACTATGTTGAAGAGATATGGAGAGAGTGGGCAGCCTTGCCTTGTCCCTGATTTCAGTGGGATTGCTTTAAGTTTATCTCCGTTTACTTTAATGTTGGCTATAGGCTTACTGTATATTGTCTTTATTATGTTTAGGTATGTACCTTGTATCCCTGATCTCTCCAATACTTTAAAGATGAATGGATGTTGGATTTTGTCAAATGCTTTTTCAGCATCTAAGGCGATTATCATGAGGCTTTTTTTTCTTTCATTTTGTTAATATGGTGGATCACATTGATGGATTTCTGTATATTGAACCACTCTTGCATACCTTAGATGAAGCCTATTTGGTCATAGTTGATGATATAGTTGATATGTTGTTGTATTCGGTTTGCAAGTATTTTGTTGAGTATTTTTGCATCAATGTGCATAAGGGAGATTGGCCTGAAATTACCTTTCTTTGTTGGGTGTTTGTGAGGTTTAGGTACCAAGGTGGCCGTGGCTTTATAGAATGAGTTTGATATTGTTCCTTCTGTTTCTTTCTTTTTTTTTTTTTT
>CM053764.1:4609835-4636931 GCA_028658305.1 Pachyuromys duprasi
TGCTTTACAGAAGCTTTTCAGTTTCATGAGATACCATTTATTGATTGTTGATCTTAGAACCTGTGCTGTTGGTGTTCTATTCAGGAAGTAGTCTCCTGTGCCAATGAGATCTAGGGTCTTTCTCACTTTTATTCTAACTGATTTAATATGTCTGGTTTTATGTTGAGGTCTTTGATCCACTTGGACTTTAGTTTTGTGCAGGGTAATAAATATGGATCTTTTTTCATTTTTCTGCATATAGACATCCAGTTGGTTCCGTACCATTTGTTGAAGATGCTGTCTTTTTTCCATTGGATGGATTTGGCTTCTTTATCAAAAATCAAGTTTCCTATAGGTGTGTAGGTTCATTTCTGGGTCTTCTATTCGTTTCCATTGATCCACTATTTTGTTTCTATGCCAATGCCATGCAGTTTTTATAACTATTGCTCTCTAGTACAGCTTGAGATCTGGGATGGAGATACCTCCAGATAGTCTGTTGTTGTACAGGATCGTTTTGGGAATTCTGGGTTTTTTGTTTCTCCATATGAAGTTGAGAATTTTTTCTTTCAAGGTCTGTAAGGAATTGTGTTGGTATTTTGATGGGCATTGCATTGAATCTGTAGATTGCTTTTGGCAGAATAGCCATTTTCACTATGTTAATCCTACCAATCCATGAGCACTGGAGATCTTTCCATCTTCTGATATCTTCTTCAATTTCTTTTTTCAGAGACTTGAAATTTTTCTCAAACAGATCTTTGACTTGCTTGGTTAGAGTCACCCCAAGGTACTTTATGTTATTAGTGGCTAGTGTGAAGGGTGTTGTTTCCCTAATTTCTTTCTCGGCCCCTTGTCTTTAGTGTATAGGAGGGCTTCTGGTTTTTTTTGTTGTTGCTTTGTTTTGTTCTATTTTGTTTTGTTTTGTTTTGTTGGTGGAATAGTTTGAAGAGAACTGGAGTTAGCTCTTCTTTGAAGGTCTTGTAGAATTTTGCTCTGAAACCATCTGGTCCTGGGCTTTTTTTTTTTTTTGGATGGGAGACTTTTGATGACTTTTGATGACACTTCTATTTCTTAGGGGATATAGGACCATTTAATTGATTTATCTCATCTTGATTCAGCTTTGGTAAGTGGAATCAATCAAGAAAATTGTCCATTTCATTTAGATTTTCAAATTTTGTGGCATATAGACTTTTGAAGTAAGTCCTTATGATTGTTTGGATTTCCTCAAACAATCAGTGTCTGTTGTTATGTCCCCCTTTTCATTTCTGATTTTGTTGATTTGGATAGTGTCTCTCTGCCTTTTAGTTAGTTTGGCTAAGGGTTTGTCTATCTTGTTGATTTTCTCAAAGAACCAGCTCTTGGTTTCATTGATTCTTTGAATTGTTTTATTTGTTTCTAATTTATTATTTCATCCCTGAGATTGATTATTTCTACCCATCTACTCCTTTTTGGTGACTCTGCTTCTTTTTTTCCTAGGGCTTTTAGGTGAGCCGTTAAGTTGCTTGAAGGAGAAGTCTCGAATTTCATCTTGAAGGTACTTAGTGCTATGAACTTTCCTCTTAACACTGCTTTCATTGTGTCCCATAAGTTTGGGTATGTTGTGTCTTCATTTTCATTGAATCCTAGGGAGACTTTAATTTCTTTCTTTATGTCTTCTCTGACCCAGCTGTCCTTTAGTAGCAAGTTGTTTAGTTTCCATGTGTGTGTAGGCTTTTTGCTATTTTTGTTGTTGTTGTTGAGGTCCAGTTTTATTCCATGGTGAACAGATAGGATACAAGAGATTATTTTCAATCTTCTTGTACCTTTTGAGGCTTGCTTTGTGACCAACTATATGGTCCATTTTGGAGAAGGTTCCATGATGTGCTGAGAAGAAGGCAAATTCTTTTGTGTTTGGGTGTAAGGTTCTGTACATGTCTGTTAGGTCCATTTGGTTCATGACCTCTGTTAGAGACCATTGTTTCTTTGTTTAATTCCTGTTTTGTTGACCTGTCCTTTGTTGACAGTGGTGTGTTGAAGTCTCCCACTATTAATGTGTGGGGATCTATGTGTGGCTTAAGTTTTATCACTGTTTCTCTTACAAATGTGGGTGCCCTTGTATTGGGGGCATAGATGTTCAGGATTGTGATGTCTTCATGGTGGAATTTTCCCTTGAGTATGAAGTGTCCTTCCCCATCTCTTTTTATTAATTTTGGTTGAAAGTATATTTTATCCAATATTATAATGGCCACTCCTGCTTGCTTCTTGGGTCCATTTGCTTGGAAAACCATATTCCAGCCCTTTACCCTCAGGTAATGTCTATCTTTATGACTTAGGTGTGTTTCTTGTATGCAACAGATTTCTGGGTCTTGTTTATGCATCCATTCTGTTAGTCTCTGTCTTTTTATTGGAGAATTGAGTCCATTGATGTTGAGAGAGCTTAATGACCAGTGGCTGTTAGATCCTTTGATTTTGATGTTGGCTGTGGTAGTATGTTTGTGTGCTTGACTACTTTTTGTTTTACTGTAGTGAGGTTAGTTATTTCCTGTGTTTTCTTGAAAGTGGTTAGGTTTCTTGGGTTCTATTTTTCTTTCTAGTATCTTCTGTAATGCTGGATTTGTGTGTATGTATTGTTGAAATTTGTTTTTGTCATTGAATATCTTGTTTTCTCCATCTATGAGGATTGAGAGTTTTGCTGGGTATAGTAGCCTGGGCTGATATCTGTGTTCTCTTAGGGTCTGCATGATGTCTGTCCAGGCCCTTCTGGCTTTCATAGTCTCTGTTGAGAAGTCAGGTGTGATTCTGATGGGTTTACCATTATAAGTTACTTGGCCTTTTTCCCTTGCAGCTTTTAGTGTTTTTTCTTTGTTCTGTATACTTACTGTTTTGATTATTATGCGGTGGGGGGAATTTTCTTTTCTGGTCTAATTTATTGGGTGTTCTGTATGCCTCTTGTATTCTTATTGGCCTCTCCTTTAAGTTGGCGAAATTTTCTTCAATGATTTTGTTGAAAATATTTTCTGGGCCTTGGATGAGGGAATCTTCTTTTTCCTCTATTCCTATTATTCTTAGGTTTTGTCTTTTTATGTTGTCTTGAATTTCTTGGACGGTCTGTGTCAGGAAATTTTTAGATTTAACATTTTATTTGACAGATACTTCGATTTTTTCCATTGTATCTTCCACACCTGACATTCTTTCTTCTATCTCTTGTAGTCTATTGGTTATGCTTACCTTTGTAGTTCCTGCTTTCTTCCCTAAGTTCTTTCTCTCCATAATTTCCTCCATTTGTGTTTTCTTTAATTTTTCCAATTCTATCTTCAGATCTTGAGAAGTTTTGTTGATTTCCTTCACCTGTCTGGCTGTATTTTCCTGTTTTTCCTTCAATTCCTTCAGCTGTTTGTTTGCACAATCCTCCATTTTTTATATTTTTTCAGTGATTTAAGTCTTTCCTCTCTAAAGGCCACAAACTGTTTGGCTGCAACTTCTTGTATTTCTTTACAGATGGCCATAATCTGTTTATCTATCTTCCTCTACATCTTTATACATTTTATTTGTTTCCTCTATTATTTTCTTCATAAGCATAGATGTTAGGTCATCTTTTTGAATTTCAATTATGCTGAGGTGTCCAGGGCTGCCTGCCCTTGTATCACTAGTTTCTGGAGATGCCATATTGCTATGTCTTTTATTGGTTGAGCTTTTACCCTGGCCTCAACCCATTGGGCTATCTTAGGTATTGGGTGTTAGTTTCTGGTGGTTCCTGGAATCCTCTGGTGGAGAGAATCCCCTTGTCAGGAAGATGGTTTTTCCTGAAGGAAGTCTCCTCTGCTTTTTGGATATGGTCACTGAATGGACGGTGTTTTTCGGGAAATTCTATAGCTCACCTCACTACCTGAGTGGTAACTGTGGTCCTTGTTAGTCAAGAGGGCTCTCCTCTCATCCAGAGAAGTCCTGGAGACAGCTGCCCTGCTTCTGGGTTTCTTGCTGTAAATTTAGTGAGCTGCAGCTATTGCCTGGGTGCCCCCTTGGTTTGGTCAGTTTTGTTAGGAATAACTGATTTCCCCTTGGAACAGTGTCTGGGGGTTGATCTCGAGGATCCCAGGCTTCTGTAGGTCTGAGGTAGGAGCTCTATGCCCCAGTACCTAAGCGGTAGTCAGTGGTCAGTAAACACTGTTCTCATGGGAGCAGCAGGAGGCTAGTTGGTGCACAGCAGGTCTCTGGGCTGGCAGTGCACACCCGCCAGCCTCAGGGACCTTTTCCAGGGACATCCTGGGCACCTTAACTCAGTCTCTAATTGCTTTCATCCCTGTGGGGCTTTCTCCTGACAGGGAAACCCAGTCTCTGATGCCCTGGGCGCACACTTCTTCTGTGGCGGAGAGCTGGGCACACAGCAAGTCTCTGTGCTCGTGGGTGGAGCCTAGTTCAGAGATGGTGGCACATGCCCACCATTCTGCAGGACCTTTTCCTGGGGAATGCTGGGTGACCTAGGTCAGTCCCATTTTCTTCCTTCCCTGTGGGTTTCTCTCGCGACTGGGACTCCCAGTCTCTGGTGTTTTTGTGCCCACCGTTCAGGCTGGGAAGGTGATCAGGACATGCAGACATGTGGCTCTTGTCTGGCGACCGGGATCTCTTCTGGGTTCTGGCTAGGTATCCTGGGAATGGACCGGGCCGGTTCCCGAACCTTAGGGGCTGCCTCTCACCTGGGAAACACCATCTCTGTTGTTTTAGGGCCCAGAGTTCAGGCTCTTGGTCGCTGTACCTAAAATGTTGTTCTGCAGCTCAGAAGCAGCATCCTCCTGGAGCCACCATCTTGTCCTGCCCCTGTATAAAAGAATATTACAAAGCATATCAAGGAACAAAGTTGAGTGGGAAAATGTATCAGACATAGTTTGAATAAAATCAAAGCCAAAGAAAATGATGACATTTATAGGACTTAAATTAAATGTAAAATAAGGCCATTTAAAGGAGGGAGTCACAATCATTCTAATGGAGAATAATGCAATATGAAAATATGGTTAAAAAAAGAAATCATCAGAATTAGCAAGAGAGATTAAAAGAAAAATAAGAAAATATGAAAGTTTAATAGATCACTTGGGTGTTTGACAGAATGTGCATGGAGAGTAGCACATGTAAACAATAGATAGTAGAATCACATGCAATGCACAATTATGCATATAATGGATTTTTTGCATACTAAAATTCTATCTCATTTTTAAAGATTACAGAACATTTACCTAAATTGGTTATATTCTATGACTATAAAACCTGTGTTAGTTCTCCAAGGTAGAATTACATTCCACTTCCTCTAATAACAATCCAATGAAGGCAACATTAAACAATAAAAGTATATTTCAAAAACCTACACAAGAAAATTCTTTAAAAGAAAAATCAAAACTATAATTACAAGCTATTTCAAAATAATGGCTTTTAAATTACTATAGTGTAGAAAACAGTAAAGCCAAAGGAAAGAATTGCACACCTTTGAATTAGACTATTATTTTAAAAGAAATGAAAGTTGAAATACATTAGACTTTTAACCTCAAGATTTAAAAATTTAAAATACTTTGAGTTCTAAAATAAAATTATTAATCAAAAATTAACCTCAAAATATATTCAAACAGAAGCAAAACCCTGGTATTTGAGGATATTTTTTTCCAGAGAGGCACAGAAGGCTCTGGCCTGATGAACGCAAGAGACCTCAATAAAAGAGAGACCAAGGAAAAATTACAGTAAAACGTTTGGTGTTAGCATCTTCATCCTGTTATCAGATAGGGGATGACGGTAGCTTGTAATATATGCTGCTTTGTACATACACAGTAGATACTGTAAAATATAAAATATTTAAAGGAAAGAAGACAAGTTCAAAAAATTAAAATTAACAAGGGTCTATTGAAGTAGAGAAAAGCAAATTCAAACCAATGACTGCATTCCAAATAACAGTGGAAATGCTGAAGATAGCTCTTAAAATTAAATCTAGTTTTAAATATACCAGCATATTAAAATAATAAAATGTGAGTTAAAGGACAATTAGCCTATTTGAAACTTTAGCTCCTATATCCCCTACTTTATGAAGCTGCATGGAATATGGTTGGTGTGTCTTCATCTCCTCAACTGTGAAGCGTTAATACCATTTAACCTCATGAAATTGTAGTGAAAGTTTCAAAAGATGGCATACATAAAATATTTAGTAAAATTTATTGAATGCATAACAATAAAACTTAGCAGTAAACACTAAATAATTGTAACTTTTTTCATTTTATTATTAACCTTTCAAAAAATTTATTTCAAAACTGCAATGAAGATTTACTTTTAAATGTATAACACATTTTATTGCATCAATGGATCAAAAGGATTTTAGAAAACTGTAATTACCCTAGTATATTTTGAATAGTACAAATACAACATGATGTATATTCTTCATTAAACACTGTTCCAGGAAATGAGAAATGTACAAGTAGTATTCAACAAATTGAAAATTTAACCATAGACTAAGAAATAGATTACACTTCCTAATCAGATTTCCATTTGAAAGTGAAGTCAATAAGTGAACATTTCAGTGTTCTTCATCTAAGAAGAGCAACAACAACAACACATGCATTCCATTTTTCACCGAATAAGGAGAGCTCTAGGCTCAGGTCTTAAGACCTGTCAGGGAACTGACAAAAACCATGGAGTAAAAGCAGAAGCCATGAAAGTAAGGACTGAGTGAGGTCATGGCCTCAGATCACAGCTGTTCAAAGCACAAATGCCCAAAGTGACAGTGGTCCATGTTGTTGAAAAACCCAAATCATTGGATGATGCTAATCCAATGGGACCCTATGCTGGCATCAGCTGTTCCCAGAAGCTCTGACGTATCCAGTACAGGAAAACAGAATAGACATAAAAACTCAGAGGAGTAAACTTAAGCTGAGAAATCAGTCTGTGTCTTTGGAAGCACTTGATGTGACATTCCAAACCATTTGGCACATTTTACCTTGTACACAGGAGAAATAAAATCTACAGTAAGGCCAAGGTCAAACGACAAATGCTAAGATGTCTGGATATTCCTTTCCCAATAGGAACTATAGTAATTAGTTGGTCCTAGAAAAGGTATTTCAAAATGAGTGATTTAAAGACACGGACACACGCATACATACCGTCTCAATATCTGTGCAAACTATTCCACAGAACAAGGGGTGGGGGAGAAAGAGAGAGAGGTATCTGATCAACACTATGTGTTATAGAAATGTGGGAAAGTCCATCCTGAATGTTAAAAAGCAACAATGGACATGAGTCTAGGGAGAATGAGTGAAGAGAAGTCACAGCAATATGATGGAAGCATAAGGAATCCAGGCAGACATTGGGGGCTCAGCAACAACAAACTCCCCAGCGTTAAAAGAAGGTAAAATTGGAATAAATGTGGGCACTGTGTGCAGAAAAGAGTAAATTAGAAGGTAGGATACAGTGGATTTTTTGTTTTGTTCTTGTTTTATTAATTACCATTTATTATAATTTATTCAGTTTGTATCCTGGTTGTGGCCCCCTCCCTCTTCTCCTCCCATTCCCATTCACCCTCCCTCTTCTCCTCCTATGTCCCTCCCCTATTCCACCAATAGGATACACTTTTTAAAGGAAGTAAAATAATATAGAAATACACTAAAAAGCATTTGAGAAGTTCTAACTTACAACAATGGCTCATTTATCGATTTATAAATTTATAATAAAATTAATCACTGAAAATATCAAGTATAATGTAGCTTAAAACAATACCTTTGAAAAATTTAAACTAGTTTAAACAATCAAAACTCTGTATGGCGACTGATGCCAGTGTTCCTCTCATGCAGGGGGCTGTAAATCTGGCAGTCTGCGTTGACTCTGAGCTACTTAGAAAATCTGAGAACAGCACAGGCATGAAGTCCTGACCTGACCTAGAAACAAGACCAACAAAAACCAATTGGCTTGGGAACTCAAAAGCCATTTTTTTCCTGAACCTTTTTAAAGAAAGTTTGTGGTCTTCTTCTCTGGGGTCAGAAAAAAACAAGACCACTGCTCACATATGGAATTCACAATGACATAGGGTCCAATGGCCAGCCCAGAATGACAGCCCAGCAGATCTAATGACCCTCTCTACACCTCACCACAAGCAGTACCAAAAACTGATAGCACACCAAGCAGAAAAAAAAAAAAAAAACAGAAAAGAAAACAGAAGTCATCCTTCCCCCAGGCATGGAACTTGCATTCAGAACCCAAGGAATGTCTATTAAAAATGTAGTCCATGAAGTTGAAGCCCATGGCAGTAAGAATGGAAGGGACGGACAGCAGGGAGGGGCAGGCAGAGGGAGAGAGTGGGAAAGGGGAGGATGGAAGAAAGAAAGGAATCAAATGGTGTCTTCTTCCAAAGCACCAGACCCACTGTTTCAGAGGAAAATTATATTACATAGCTTGAAGAAAATCATAGTAATATTATTTAAAGTTTTTCAAAATACAGGAAACTAAAAAACAAACAAAAAACACTTCTGAATAATTTTATTTTAATATTTTAATTTTCTCATTTCTGGTAATATTTTATTTAGTCTTTAGGATTTTGTACATGTATATGATTAAACATGATCAAATATGTATTTCTCCATCAATGGCCCCTTTATTTCCCCCAAAAGGTCCCCCACCCATTTTCATGTCTTACTTTTTAATTTATGTAATTATTTATTTTCATAACTTAGTAAATTAGTGTTGCTTGTGTATGTAGTGTGTTGCTAGAAGCTGTATTTACACTGGGATGTAAAGACAAGTATATGAGAATACTTGCTTATCATTATGTAGATATCAAGAAATAGACCTTTAATCAAAAGATCTGAGAGTAGGAACTACAGGCAACTAGAGATGATGAGTGTGTGAGAAAACAGTCTTCCTCAGGGAAGACCCTCCCAGCTGGTACAGAATGCTAAGTGTTCAGCCCTGAACTCATAGAAATACAAGCAACATTATATAGACTGAGCAGATTATGTTTACATATTTAAAAATATATGTACCTTTATATTATATATACATTTGTATGTAAATATTTATATATAGAATAAATATTTATATATTTCCAAATTAAATAGAGGCCAGGAACTGTGAATTGAGAGAGAGATTGGTTGGAGGAAGAAAGAGGAAAAAGAAAATTGCTGTAACTACATTTGATTTTGAATATAAAAACAAATTCAAAACAAAGAAATATTTGAAAAAAAATGGTTCTTTTCATAAAATGGAACATTTTGCCATTATAGCTACATATGTTATTCAACAAAGGTTGTTCTCCACTACACAAGCATTGAGAAATGCTCATTAGAATGAAATCTCATGTCACATCCATCACATTTCAAACTTTCAAAGTTTGTACGGACCTAGATATAGTATGTGGTGGGTAAATGCAAAGCAGCCACATTGTTTATTAAATATTTAACTACCAAAGGTATTCAGAAACAATTTTCTTAGGGTTTCCACTTCTATGAAGAGACACCATGACCACAGCCACTTTTATAAAGGAAACCATTTAATTGGGGCTGGCTTACAGGTTTAGTTTATTGTTGTGGTGGGAAGCACGGTGGTGCACAGGCAGATATGGTGCATAAGGATCAACAGGTAGCAGGAAGAGAGAAAATCTCTGGGTCTGAAACTCCAAAGCCCACCCCTAGTGACACACTTCCTCCAACAAGGTTGCATATATTCCAAGGAGGCCCTACCCCCTATTAACACCATTTCCTGGTGAATAAGAGTTCAAATCTATGAGCTCATGGGGGCCATTCTTATTCAAACCACCAAAACCATGTATTGTTATGTACAGAAATTCAACTTCCATATTTTTTATGAATGAGCTATTGTACTCTAGAAATTCTAGCTCATATCCATAAAGAGCAGTGAGAGCTGTTCCACACAGCAGTGTTGTCTGTTGTCCAGTCTGCATTATGCGGTGTCCACCAACCTTAAAATGGCTGACCATCATGGATACCACTAAGGAATTACATATACTTAGAATAAATAGATGGTAGGTAGGTAGAGACATGATAAACAGATGACACAGATAGATGATTTTATACATATTGAAATTATGTTGTATATGAATTTTATTACATGTGATAGATAAATAGTTTGTAGGTAGCTTGCATAGTAGATGAGTGTAGACAGTTTATAGATAATAAAGATATAGACTATAAATAAGTTATGGATAGGTACAGATAGTTGATAGTCATAGATGATAGAGAGCTGATAGATGATAGATAGATAAATAGATGATAGATAGAGAGATGACAGATGATAGACTGTAGATCAATAGGTGATGGATAGGTGACAAATATATTGGTTGATGATAGATAAGTAGTTAGACCTTAAAATATTACAAACATATTAGAAGCAAGCCTGCTTCTTAACATATTATGATTCAAATTACTTAAAAAATATACAATCCTTTACTCATAGCATTCATTTCATATGAATAGTTATTTTTCTCGAAGTATATGAGAACTTTATGAGGTGGGTGTCTATGTGGGAAGGTGAAAGAAGGGGGCAGATGGAGATCAGGAATAAGCAAATCCTAAACTCTGTTGGAGAGAATACGCCCTGAATCCCCTGAACCAGAAGATTTAAAAGTAGCAATATCAAGACGTGGAAGAGAAATTAGTGCATGAGAGCAGTGTATAACAGAACTCAAGTGTATGAAAGCATTATGCAAAACAGCACATATTTTGTCTGACATATAAAATGACTGCATGGAACAAAAGACAGACGGGCGTTCACAACAAAGACGTCTACAAGCTGAGAGGCTTTCATTCTCTGCTTCTAGTTTTCAAAGTTTCATTTTGTTATTAAAAACCTTTGGTTTAATAATAAAATTAACAATGACAGCTTAAGAAAGATGTGTGCGAAAACCCCAGAGGAGTATGAAAGAACATCTAGTTTCAAACCTGAACTCTCCACTTCTCATCTGAAAATGGACTCATCACATTCAAAGACCACTGAAAAAATATAAAAATGAAAACCATGGCACAAAATTTGTCAGTTGCGCAAAAATGTTACACCAAACAATTGGGCTTAAGTACTCTTCAGAATTCACAATTTTTGTTTTAGTGATGCAATAGTGTAGGACTAATATATGTCAATATCATCTCTTAAGTAGTCAGTTATATACTTCTATAGTGAAATAGTAATAGTCCAGCTAATAAAAATAATTAAGTGATAGCCTTAGGTCAATTCAGGTTAAGATGTTAAATTACCTCATACCACTCTTGGCTTTGCCATCAATTACATTAAAAAGTAATGTGGGTTCCAGAGGAATTTTTAGTATCAGATTTGCAGAAGAATTCAGATAGAGAGTCTTAAATGTTTTAAGTCAGAATAGATCAATTCACCATCTTTCCATAACTGAATCCCACAACAGACAGGCCTAGATGTTTCAAAAACATTGAGAGTGGAATTTATTCAGAACTGGTGGTTGGAAAATGCGAAGGAACAAACGGAATCCAGCTGAGCAAGTATGAGATCCCAGTAAAAACATCTCGAGGTGTAGAGGAAGCAATGAGTACTAAAATACGACTTATTCAGACTTCTTGTGTGAGTTTCCAGGGAAGACATAAACAGATGTTCATTTGCCCAGACAAACTAAAGACAAACTAAATTACTAGAGCCAGGCTAGTGAACCAACGTGTTTAAGCCCGGCTACCTACAGATGCGTGGGTGAGAGTTATAAGCCCTACATAATCAAAAAAAGAATCTCCTCCCTAAGTGATTGCTAAGCCCCTATATATTCTTGTGGAGGGGAAGAGCTGCATCAACCTGGTGATCGCCCGCTTTTCGTGGTGGAAAGTGACTGGGCTCAGTCATGCGTGGGTCTCCGTCAGGTGATCACAGCAGCTCAGATTTCGAGACAGCAACAGCTATACCATGCTGAGAGAAAGAATTTCTATGTGTGTGGCGTGGGGGAGGGGGGGCGCGAGATGATCGTCCCGAGAGAGAACTTTTAAAGCTCTGAGCTAGGCATCATGAAAAGCGAGGAAGTCAGTTCTAGACTTTCCACAGAAACCACTGTCCTGTCCGCAAGCTCTCCCAGCCATGCTTAATTGGGCGTTTATCCTCCCTAAAGCAAGCGCTGGCTTCTCCATTGAGCAAAGCTGTCAACTGTCACAGCTGCCAAGCCAACAGATGGCGTGGGCTGATTTTGCCCGCAGTTTCCAAACGTAAAAATACAGTCATTTGGAGGTTTTCTATGTACATCCATCTCCTCATTAATCTTCTAAGAGCAACCGCAAATGGGAGAATGCTATGTGAAGCTTAGTGGCATTCTGGCTACCTTCGTTCTCGAGTACTTCCAGACCACCTGTCCTCCCAACACCTTGCTGGAAGCAGGAACGCTCAAAGAACTTCGAGACCCCTCTTGCATCAAAAGTCCCTCTTTAGCTCACAGATTTACAGTTTTACCTCCTTGGGGGCTGGGCTTGTTTTCAGTGGATTATTTGTTATCTGGCGTGACAAAAGGAGACACAGCACACAGGAGTCAATGGATATTTTTAAATTGATTTTAAATCAACTCTAGTTTGTAAGAAACATTCACGAGTAACAAGACCATACTCACAGCTAAATAAAAACAAACTCAAAGACTGATTGTAAAACATGGTAAGTCTATTGGTGGAGTTTCACTACCTTTGTTTGCTCTCACCATTAAAATGAACAATGAACCATTCCTAACCTGTAAATGTGCTTTTACCTTGCTGGTATTGAAAGTCTCAAAGCAGAGTCCATGGCAGTCCTGCTCCCATTCTCCAATTCACTGTAAAAGTTCTTACCAAATTAATCTCCTCAAAGCATATATTCAGTCTCTCTAGTTGAAATTCTGACGACTTTCTCTTACCAGCTGAAAAGCTTGCCAAGAATCCTCCCAGCAGCATTTTTTCATTATTGGATCTCATATGTTTTCTTATCCCCCCGTTGAGGCCTGGACATCTGGGGGATAAGTGCTTTTAAATATTCTTATGGGCATGTGTACAATGATGCTACTCACGGAGTTTGTCAACAAGACTTTAGGACATAATCTATGCCTTTGTCACTTTGGAATAGTCTTACATTTAAAATTGATATTACACAAAAGAAATATGGGCTAGGTTATGAAGAGACTAGCAAGCTGAGGATTTTACATGAAGTAAAGTATTAACTAGGAACTGAGGTAGCCAATTTAAATAGTAATATAAGGAAACAGAGTCAGGTAGTGTCTGAAGAGATATTATAAACCAAAGTCTCACACTCACAGTTATAACATCCAATTTTCCAGATTTCACCTTATCCTTTAATCCTGTTGGAATTTGGAGAACTCCAACACCTTCTGGAAAATTCCATTACTTAGGCATGCCAAACTGAATGTGAGCCAGACAGACACATGTAGCTGCAGATGCTGGTAACTTCTGATTCTGACTCCAGTTACTGCAACCAATTTTCCCAGTGGGAAATTTCTGGCTCGTCTTTCATTATCCTCATTCAAGGATACCAAAGCCCTGAAGATCGACACCCTGAAGATCGGCGTGTGAACTGAAAAGCATACAGCCCATAGCCTGCCTGGAGATTCGTGTATGTGAGATCTTGCTGTCTGTTTTGTGCTTTGACGCATACAGTGTTAACCTGTATGCCTTTACGAAGTTTAAAATTTAGAGGAGCTTGCATAAAACTTTTTCTTTGCTTTGGAATTCAACATCATTATTTACATTTATTTTTAATTAATTAATTTTTAGTTAACCATTTCAACCCCTTTCCTCCTCTCCCCCAGCCCAATACTCACACCCCTACTCCCCACCTGTTCCCACCTCACCTTCTCAGAGAAGGGTAGGTCCCCCATAGGTACCAATCCACTTTGGTACCTCAAGTTGCAGCAGAACTAAGTGCACCGCCTCTCACTGAGGCCAGACAAAGCAGCCTGGCTAGAGGAAAGCGATCCAAAGCCAAGCAACACTTCCCTCTACTCTCATAGTTACAGAACCCAAAATGACCATCTGCTCCATATGTGTAGGGGGTCTAGGGACAGAAAACATGCTTGCTCTTCAGTTACTAGTTCAGTCTATTGAGTCCCTAGGGGCCTAGGTTAGTTTACTTTGTAGGTTTTCTTGTGGTGTTCTTGACTCCTCTGACTTGTTCAATCTTTGCTCCTATTTTTCCACAAAACTCCCTGAACTCAGTTTATTGTTTGGCTATGGTTCTCTGCGTTTGTTTCTATTAGGAGCCTCTCAGAAGACAGATATACTAAACTCCTGTCTGCCAGCATAGCAGCATAATTTCACTAATAGTGTCAGGGGTTGGCTCTCTTCTATCGGGTGGACCTCAAGAGTGAAAACTTATACAACCACTGTGGAGATCAACTGGAGGCTTCTCAGAAAATTGTGAATAGATCTACCTCAGGACCTAGCTATTTCACTCCTGGGCATATAGCTGAGAGATACTTCATCATACCACAAGGACACTTACTCAACTGTGTTGATAGAAGCATTATTCATAATAGCAGAAGCTAGAAAGAACCTAGATGTCCCTCAACCAATAAGTGGATAAAGAAAATGTACACTTACTCAATGGAATGCTACTCAGCTATAAAAAAAAAAGGAATTATGAAATTTTCAGGCAAATGGCTGAAACTAGGAATGATCATCCTGAGTAAAGTAACCCAGACCCAGAGAGTCACACATGATATGTACTCATTTAAAAATGGGTATTGGTCATAAAGTACAGGGTAACGATGCTATAATCTACAGGCTCAAAGAAGCCAAGAAGGGCTCAAGGGAGATACTTGAATCTCACCCAGAAGGGGAAATACAAGACATCTGAAATAGATGGGAGGAAGAAACTGCTTGGGAGGGAAACATCTCTGAGACAGGGTAGACTCCTAGGAATCTATGGAGTGACCCTTGATGAGAGTCCTAGCAGCTGGGGATATGATGCCTGAAGTCAACACTTTGTGTAGCCAGGTAGGTCTTCTAGTAGATGGAGGGAGACACCAACTCACCCATAAAACCTTCAACCCAAAATTTGTCTCACCTACAAGAAGTGTAGGGATAAAGATAGATCAGAGATTAAGAGAATGGCAAACCAATGACTGGTCCAACTTGAGACCCACCTCACGGGAGAGAGAGCATAAAACTTTTAATGTTCAGGTTTTCTTGAAAAATCTACTTTGACAACGATGACTTCACACTCCCATAAAATAAGTTGAACTGAAATGGGAGACAAGGCAAAGATACCCTGCCTGCTGGATTACCTTCTCCCTACCGATTCTACCCTCTGTCATCTAAGCTACTTTACGCATTCAAAGCCATCTACCTGGTTAATATAAACCCTGGAGTTTATGACACCTCTTAGAATAGCCTTTAGTCACCTAAAGATATCCTTCCTTACCCTTCTGCCTTTGAATGTTTGCCCTGATGCTGATAATCCCCCATAGTGCACATCAGGAATTATGCCATTCAGTCTAGAGGCCATTTTCTGAAGAGCCTTCCCCAATTTCCAAAAGTAATGCATTTCTTTTCTGTGTGTCTTGGAAGTATTTATTAAATGCATTTTGTTCCCTTTCGGGGAAAATAAAACTTTGCTCACTCAGTGTCAGAAATGTGTATTTCTGTTTTTTTTCGGGATGCCTTCAAAGTTTTAATGCCTGTCTGTGATCCTTCTCAACATTATTTTAATTAAATTAAAGTAATTACTTTTACATTTTCTAATTAGGGATACAAGGTCTGGTTTTATTTGTTTTAATTAGAGCTATGAAATATAATTTACATCTGAAAATATAGTTTTGAGAATAGAGGTTAATGGGTTTTCATGTCTCTTCAACCAGTATCTCAGACAAGGTATCAAACATTTCCACTGTCCCCAAAACTAACTTTGCAAGCCCTCCTGAATGGTTGGTATCCAATGTCATCATTTCTTTTTCTGAAAGTATATTATCGTTATTTAATGTAAACAAAATCATATAGCAGGTACATTTTATTTTCCTTCTTTGACATAATATGCACATGAAGATCATTGAGACTGACTTTCATGAGGAATGTCAAGGAGACTGATTGGCTACTATGACAGGGAGCCGCAAGAGCCAGCACTACTTCCTAGAAAGCCAACGTTTTGGTAAAATGGCTGGACTAGTTGTCCCCTACCATAGTGATTCTTATCCACAAGTTGGAGCACTATTGGTCTTCTCTACTGCCCCAAGAAAGTTCCAGGTGGATTTAGTAGATTTGACACTCATCTTGTCCAGTGGCAAAGACGCATGGACTCTCCACAGTGTTGTAAGGCTGGACAGGAGCACGTGTCTTCTCACAGGTACCACAAAGCTCACTGCACTTGAAGATGCTCTGTAGATGGCATGCAATGACTGCTAGTGACACTGGCTAGTTACCTCTGTCCTCCTGCCGTATGATGAACATTCCAGAAGCACCTGAGAGCTGCCAGGAAGGAAGGGGTTTCTCTCAGCAGACAATGCAGGGCTTTGGAGGAGCTATTGATCAGATGGAGCACAGTGCATTGTACTGGTGACTTCATCTGAACGCTCTGGTCAGCTACTATTGCTCCTTTGCTTTGGCTAAAGCCAGAGAGACCTACAGTGGTGTTTCAGAGCTCTGACCCTGAACAACCGACTTTTCTGGGATCATACCCAATACTGTCAATAATGTTCTCAAGCATTGTTTGGCCTCACATGTATTTTCTTTCATGACATATCTATCAAATATTTTGTCTAGTGTTAAAAGTAGGCTATTTAATTTTTAAAAATGTCAGAGTTCCTATATTATGAATGCAACACTCAGTGCTTCTTTCCATGTTTGGTAACAGACATTTGTTAGAAAAAAGTTGTACGTGCTATATTTTGTACAGTGAAATCCCTGGTCACATTTGTTGAAAATCAATTAGTCAGGTATATATACATACCTATAAAATATATATCTTATTAACATACCTGGTTGACTGATTACTACAACTTTATAGTTTTTCCTAAAAGCAGGTAGTAGATATTGTTTAACTTGTACCTTCACTTTCAAAATATTTTTGATTCTTTTTTAATTATTTTATTAATTCTCTTTTATTCACATTGTATCCCCCCCTGCACCTCCCTCCCTCCCCCCTCCCAGCCCCACCCTCCTTCTTCCCCACCCATGTCCCTCTCCTAGTCCAATGATAAGGGAGGTCTTTCTCCCCTTCCTTCTGACCCTAGTCAATTAGGTCTCATCAGGAGTGGCTGCATTGTCTTCTTCTGTGGCCTGGTAAGGCTGCTCCCTCCTCAGGGGGAGGTGATCAAAGAGCAGGCCAATCAGTTTCTGTCAGAGACAGCTCCTGTCCATATTACTGTGGAGCCCACTTGGATCTTGAAACGCCTTAGGCTACCTCTGTGGAGGAGTTTCAGGCCATCTCCATGAGTGGTCCTTGGCTGGAGTATCAGTCTCAGAAAAGACCCCTGTGCCCAGACTTTTTGGTTCTGTTGCTCTCCTTGTGGAGCTCCTGTCCTCTCCAGGTCTTACTGTCTCCCCCTTCTTTCATAAGATTCCCTGCACTCTACCCAAAATTTGGCTATGAGTCTCAGCATCTGCTTCGATACCCTGCAGGTTAGAGCCTTTCAGAGGCCCTCTATGGTAGGCTCCTGTCCTGTTCCCTGTTTTTTCCCTCCTCCAATGTCTATCCTCTTTGCCTTCTGAATGGGGATTGAGCATCTTAGCCAGAGTCCTCCTTCCTGATTAGCTTCCTTAGGTGTACAGATTTTAGTATGTTTATCCTATATTATATGTCTAATATCTACTTATGAGTGAATATATACCCTGTGTGTCTTTGAGCTTCTGGGTTACCTCACTCAGAATGATCTTTTCCAATTTCCCACCATTTACCTGCAAATTTCATGATTTCCTTGTTTTTTATCACTGAGTAATATTCCATTGTGAGGAAGTACCACAATTTTTATATCCATTCCTCAAATGAGGGGCATCTGAGCTGTTTCCAGCTTCTGGCTATTATAAATAAAGAATCACCTCACTGTTTTCCACAAAAATTCCATTTTGAATTTAGATATATATTCACAATTTGTTAATATGAGAGAACCAGACATGACCCCCCCAACACACACACACACACACACACACACCACTCCAAAAGTCATTAGTCGCAGGAACTAGGCCACAGGACACCCAATTCCAGGAATAAAACTGTAAAATTCCCTACCCAAAGACTAGCCTGGATGTAACCACAAGATCGGGAAGGTATCTTATCTTAGGGTGGGTCATCTGTGCTGGAGAGCCCGCCATCCTAACATTCCTGAGGTCTATAGATAACTCACTCAACATTAGTTATGTTAGTCAGCCACTTTGTAACAAGCTTGCCCTCGCTGAATGCCACCCAATCTTGTAACTGCTAAGTTAGGAATTCCCAGTTCTTGCTAAAATCTCAATAAAAACCTTGCTATGCAGCTGCTCAGGGATAGACTGAACTTAAGCCCAAATAAAGCTGTTTGCTCTTGCATACATTGTCTGGCTCCTGATGATCTTTGGGGATAACAAATACTTGACATATTTTGAGACAAAGTCCCACTATGCAGCCTTGACTGCTAAGGAATCCCTATGTAGACCAAGCTGGCCTCACATTTATAGAGACTGATCTGCTTCTTTGTCCTGAGTGCTAGGCTTAAACGTGTGTACCAACATGGCTAACAAGAAATTACTTCTTACTATTGAATTTCAAATTCAGGAAAGTCTTAAGCTTCTCAAGCCATCCAGGCCTTTTTTAATTTTGCATAATAAGGTTTTAAAACTTTTAGTACAAAAAATTTGCCCATATTTGGTAAATTTTAATATTTTGAGTGCTAGTGTAAAAATAGTTTTCTAATTTCTGTTAGTATATGTAAATATAATTTCATGTATTTGAATTTGGAATTTTTGATGTGCAGAAGTTCTATTTATGAATTTAATATCCCAAGTAGGTAAAATAGCCTTTTTTATTCATAATCAGATCAGTTTGGGTAAATTGTAATTTTTAAGTAAGAAATTTTTGCCAAGTAGTGGAGGCACATGCCTTCAATCTCAGCACTTGGGAGGCAAAGGCAGGTGAATCTCTTGAGTTCTAGGATAGCTTGGGCTAAAGAGAGAAACTGTATTACAAAAAAACCTAGAAAAAATTGTAATTGTACTAATATTCTGCAATATTAAGTTGCTCACAGTGTTTTCTTAGGGACCTATCAGGTTGTCAGCAGTAAAGTTCGGGGATGGGGGGCACAGCTCAATCACTGTTATCATAGAAGCCTGAAAACCACCCTTAATGTTTTAGTGACATCAACTTGGGTAAACCAAGAACTCATGGCTTTGATGGCAGAAAAGAATGTCAGAACTACCCAGCATGAAGCTAATTTGGAGCTTAATGGTGGTATTTTAACATAGGTTTAACACAAGGAGTAAAAGAAAAAGAGGTTCTTAGAAACGAAGTCATACCCAAGAGTGTGAGTATGGCCTTCTTGAAGAGAAGCTGTAGTTGACTGTGTGTTACCATAGTGCCATTACATAGGATGCGGGTGAGTTTAAAACTATATTTGCTAATTTAAATGTAACATTTTATTAACTCTTTGAGAATTTATGCATGTATGTATTTTGATCATATTCACTTCCCCTACGATCCACCTTCCCTCACCCACCACCCACCCCTTCCCAACAACAAGTCCATATTTTGTATAATCTACCATATCCAACTTGTGCTGCCGTCATACTCACAGGGGTTGGCCATGCATGGAGCATGGTCTGCTGTTTGGCTCTGGTCCTCTCCAATCTCTGAATCAAACAATCTTTCTGGTCCCCTCTTACACTGGTCCCTGAGTCTTAGTGGGGAAAATGTGTTATATGGATGTCCTATTTATGACCAAGCACTACACAGACATTTATTCCCTGTAATTTGACCAGTTATGAGCTTCTGTGTTAACTATTGTTCACTGCACACACACACACCAAAACAAAAGAAAACAACAAACAACCTTCACTGATGAAGTCTGAGAGCTGCACTAATCTATGGGCATAGAGATAAATATTTAAAGAATAGTTTGATATTATGTCCATTTAGCAAAAATAATAATGGTAGGTTAAGTCCCTAGAGCCTGAGACTTCCCAACAGTGGGTTCTTGGTCAGATTTACAGTACTCGGCAATTGTTTCTTCTATAGAATCGGTTAGTTACCTCCACAGCATTGGTGCCATCACTGCATCCGCGGGTATATCTTGCCACATTGCCCATTGCTGTAGCTCAGAGGGCTCACAGCTAGGTAAGATTGTCGACCTTTTTCCCCCCGTGAAACCTGCAATCATTTTCCAGTACTATGTCCTGGCACGAGTACTAGCCAGTAGAGAGGAAATCAATCTAGTAACTTAAAAGTGTAGTGGAGGGACACATGTGAGACCACTGAGAAATTCCTGAGAGTGCCTGCCTCGGTTACAACTGATAAAGTAAAGGTATAGTGAAGCCAGGTAGAGTGTCTTTTCTGTAAAAAAACAAACATTAACGGTCTCATTTGAGATTCTCAGAAAAAATATTCTCTCAGAATTCATTGTGGAGAAAAGAATGAACTCCTTTCTGATGTCACATATACTCAGGACTTTAGTCGGTGATCATTACTATTTTAAAATAAAATATCTGTATATAAAAGGAATACTATTTCTGCACTGGCAACATTTGCAGCAAATTTGTTGGCTATGCTGGCCCCCATGCTTCTCAGTTGGTAAGAAGTTTCAATCAGACTCCAAGACTTTGAGTCCGTTCTCCCTCACAACCCAGAATTTTTCCAGATTTCTATTTGTTTCCGTGTCTTGGAATGCATAGCAGTGCCCCTTCTGCTAACCTGCTATCAACAGTTTACATTATTTCCTTTATATGCTTAAACTAATAGCTTTCAGATTATGGATTTCACTAATATTTACAAAAAAAAAGCCTAGCCTTTAGTTTCACCAGTTTTCAGTACTTCTATTTTTCTGTTCACTGATTTCTACCTTTCATTATTTCTTTCCTTTGGTTTACTATATTTTATCTTCCTTTCCTAGGAGCGCAGAGATTTAATGCACTAATGTTCTCTTTTTCTTTATTCTGGTTTCTTAGAAGGACCATTGTCACATCTCCTGATTTCACAGCCTTATCTATCGTGCAGCTTTCCCTTCTTACTTCTAAAAGTAAAGATTTTCCTACTTCTAAATGTTTGAGTATTCCTTTTACTAGGCTTCAGTTAGTCTCGGTATGTACCCTTCCTTTGCCGAGTGACAACTGTATTCACCAGTCTCTATTTGGTCTCATTGAGATGTAATGCTTCTGAGACCTGGCAGTCCTCTGGGGATCTTGGTGCTTACTCAGCCTCCTTGAGTTTACCGAAACCGGAAGTCAGTATTGCGTCTTAGCTACAAACAGCTCAAGGGTGGGCAGTGCAGTTCTGGAACTCTTCATGCCCTGCAGTTTCCTCCTCAGTAACTGTCTCTAAAAATTTCAGCTGCTCAGCCTCCCTAACCTCCAAACTTTATCTTCTCATTTCAGCTTTGTCAGGCCACTATACTCTTCTGGGGTTACCTCAGAATAGTAATCTAAAATGATAAATCCCAGCAGAAATCCAGGTTAGTTGTAGCATTCCCTTCTTCTATGTCACTATTTCAAAAATCAGTCCTGTGCTGATGGTAGCACAAACAATAAGTGAACACAGCTATTTCATTTTCAAGTTGTTCGTAGTTGACGTGAAGTCATTACCACTTAGTCATTGACGAAAACAAGGTACATCTATAGTTCTATACAAATATCCATTATAGAATTTATTACATTGTTCAACAGTGATTGTTTTACTGCCTGTCACTTCTGTTAGCCTTGGGTCTCTGAAGTATTTAATAATGCCCTAGGACTCCATCACAGACTTTGGTGCTTCCTAGTCAGGGTATTATTTTTATGTGCATTGATGTTTTGCCTGCATGTATGTCTGTATGAGGGTTCCAGATCCTCTAGAACTAGTACAGACAGTTGTGAACTGTTATGTTAATGCTGGGAATCGAACCCAGGTCCTATGGAAGAGCAACATATGCCCTTAACCACTGAGCCACCTCTCCAGCCCCCTCTAGTCAGGGAATTAATATGAAAGATAAACATTATATGTATGCATTGATACAAAATATCCCCAGTTCTTTACACATAGATATGATTTGCATTCTGACACTTTCTGTTGAAGTCAAATACTTCTATTAAAAAAAGGGCTTCATTAAAGAAAAGACAAGCATTACCCCCATGAGACATGTAACGTCCAGCACACAAAATTCATTCCTACAGGGAGCAGAGAAAGTCCTGAGCTAAAGCATGAAGAGCTAGTGCAGTTCTGAGTTGATGTGTATTGTGGTCATGGGCATGTCCATTTCAAGGCCTCAAATATTTGGGAAAGTGGAAAGGTCTTTCTTCCTGGTCAAATTCAGAAAGGTAAAGCCTACCTCTGATTTCAATACAAGTGTTTATAAACATTACTAGTGTGTGCCAAAACCAGCAACTATATCTTCTTTCTCCTTGGTATTTACAGCCTGAGACTTCTTACCTATAGAGAGCTACTTCAGAGACTAACCAACCTTTCCTCCTCATATCAAGATTAGCTAATCCCCTCTCCTATGCTCTCCTAATAAATGGACCCAGGTTCCATGTTGTTGCATTCATTAGTGCCAGTCCATCAGAGCATGCCCACCTGGCCCAGCTCTTCTGTGTTCATGTGTCTGTGGTTTCTCTAGTGTCATTGCCCTTTCTTCATCTTCTCACTGCTTCATTCTAGGTTCCAGAACCAAGATCTGCATCCAGTTCAAAGTGGGAGCTAAAACTGGTTTCTTTTCTCAATATATGAATAAGCAAAGTTGGAGCTGGTGAGATGGCTAGGTGTGTAAGAGCATTTGTTAAGCATGAATGAGGACCTGAGATTAGATTCTAGCTATCACCAAAAAGTAAGGTGTTCCAACTCATTTAGTAAAAACTCCAGCAATGTGGGAATATGGGGCATTTAGAGAGGTCTGCTTTGCTGACCAGCAGCCTTGATTCAGATTCAGTTGAAGATCCTGTCTAAAAGGAACACAGCATTGAGAGATAAAGCAAGACATCTGACATCCTCCTCTGGCCCCTGCATGCAACATACATACATACAACACACTTTCAGACAAACACTAATATGCAACACATACACACTCAAAACTAAAAGTTCTCAGAATAACAAATCCATAGTAACTTGGTTTTATGTAAATTTCTTTGAAAAATAACCTTAACATTTTTTTTCTCTCTTCCCATTTTTCTTGTCCAGGCTGTCCTTGAACTCCTGAATTCAAGTGATCTTTTTGACTTAGTGTCATAAATACATAAAACTAAATAAATGGGAAATTGTGCCAGGGTATTTCTTATCTTTTTAATTTTGCAAACTTAAGTATTTCTTTAAGTTTAGTTTTACTTTTTGTGTATGATTATTTTGCCTGGTATATATGTTGTCTTGGTATATATGTTGTGCACTATGTGCTCACAATTCCCACAGATGCCAGAAGAACCAAAGTCACAGATGGTTGTGAGCTTCCACAAGAGCCCTGGGAATCAAACCGTATTCTCTAGAAGAGTAACAAATGCTCTTTTTTATTTTTTAATATGATTAAAATTACATTTTTACATTTTATTAACTCTGTATCCCAGCTGTATCCTGCTCCCTCATTCCTTCCCAACCCCACCCTCCCTCCTTCATCTCCTCCCTGCCCCTTTCCAAGTACACTGATAGGGGAGGACCTCCTCCCCTTTCATCTGACCCTGGTTTATCAGGTATCTTCAGGACTGGCTGCAAAGTCCTTCTCTGTGTCCTAGCAGGGCTGCTCCTCTCTCAGGGGTGGGGGTGGGGGCGAGGTTCAAAGAGCCATCCAGTAACAAATGCTCTTAAAGGCTAGAAACCAAGCCTAAAGACTTTTTATACATGCACTGACTATGCAATGAGTCACCCCAAATATCCAGCTAGATTAAAAGCTTCACTTTATGCTATGCATTTAATACAAATCTTCTTAAAGAACTATTTCTTTAAGAAATAGTTAAAAATTCTCCAACCTTAATTATGAGTTTATTATAAGCTCCCTATTTTATGTTATACACACTCATAAAATGTTTATAAATCCTTTAAAAATGAACAACACTGAGTCATGCTTTCAAATTTGTACGACTAACATTATACCTCCTAACTTGTTTTGAGATTTGGAAGAACTGATCTCTTTGCTTATATCTATTCATTCCTTGTATCAACCTCTAATCTTATCATATATGTCTACTGTTTTTATGTACTCCCCTGACAAGGGAAATTTAGAGGCTCTCCAATTTAACACTTTTAAATACTTATTTTGTTTTTTCTGGGTGAAGGGGCAAAGTGTCTTTGCTTTATCCAAGCTCAGACGTCAAAACAACATCACAAAAAATCCATAGCCCAATGGTAACATGAGTTTATTATTTTCTAGAACAAAACAAGAACACCATTTTCTTCATACTTTGAAGTTCTTTTCCATAGTCTAAAGAAGTCTAAACAACAAGAAGTATAAGAAATAGTCACTTTCCACTTGAATCACTTATGAAGTTGGAAGAGTGATGAGCCAATTCTGCAAAGATCAAAGCACTAAATTATTGCATCCTAGATGTCTTTTGTGCAATACCAAAAATCCTTCTAAAAGGTCTTTCCAACAGAGACAGACAGTAATAGCCACAGACACATACATCTGTCTTTCATGGTGACTTTACTCTGCACTGTCACCTGAGTCTAGCACAATGATGGTATTTTCTTACTTAGTAATCAATGCATTAGGTTTATTCCATAAATACCATTCTATATAATACTAAGGTCTAATTTACCTATCAAACAGGTTGTTTATAAAAATAGGTATAGCAATTAAAGGGGGTGTGCACTGGTGAAACATTTATACCTCTCTCAATCTGCTCTTAACTCATTTGGGCACATAAGGTTTCATTGCACACTCTCATCAAAGGCCTGTCATTCACTTGCTACAGCCATAAATACTAATCTCAAGATTTCCAAGTCAAACTTCAGACTTAATTTAAAACAACTCCAATTATATGTTCTCTCTCTCTGTCTCTCTCTCACTCTTACTCTCTCTGTCTCCCTTTCTGTCTCTCTCTCTCTCTCTCTCTCTCTCTCTCTCTCTCTCTCTCTCTCACACACACACACACACACACACATACACTCTTCCTAATCCAATCACAGAGACTCCTGACCAATTGAACTATGAACCATGGTGCACCTGTTTGAAAGACACATTTGCCCAGTTCACACACCAAACAAACACCGAACACATCCACAGCTAAAAATCACAAAGTGTTTCTTCACTTTTCATTCAGTCATTTCCTGTCCTGTAGGCACACTCAGATTTCATCAATTATTTACTATACAGTGGTTTTGAAAAAATATTTTACTTTATAATTGTGTATTGCCATGTCTTTTTTATATGTGCCAAGAGAAGGGCTGGAGCTAGGGTGGGTCGGGCAGTAGTTTTGGAGAGAGGTGATTTTAGGCAGGCTGCAGAGAGGGACACTGCCCAGCTGGCAGTGTCTGAATACACAGGTGGCAAGTCTGCTGTCATCATCAGAGCCTGCTGGCTCTTATCCAGAAGACTGGGAAGAATTTAATACCAGAATATGTGAGCCCAGGAGGTGAGCTATTGACATGGGCAGCTGGGTGGAAGCCAGGCAGTGTCGCTGCCAAAGTCAGTAGGCTGAGAATGAACAGGGCTTGGTGGTAAAAGAAAAAGAGGAAGAGCAGAACTCTGCTGGTGACAAGCAGCTGTAATTTGACACCAGGGAATAAAGTGAGGAGGTGGGGGCACACACTGTTGTAGTGGGAAGAACACATACAGGATTTTAATGAGCAAACTTTAATTAAAGCATTGGTTTTACTAGCTTCAAATCAGGTTGTTTTCTTTTTTTAGATATCATTTTATTTGACTGTACTTGGTCAAATAAAGAAGAGTTGTCATTTAAGATTGCTGTTGAAGAAAATTTGGCTATGAACCATGAGTGAATGCTGTGTAAGTGACATGGTATTACAAGCATTCCCTGCTGTATTTGCCACAGGTAAAGGTGCCCTTTAGGAGAAGATTCTGGGAGAAACAGACCACTCAATAATAGTAGCTACACTTACATGGAAACTGAACAACTTGCTACTAAAGGACAACCTGGTTAGGGAAAAAATTAAGAAGGAAATTAAAGACTTCCTAGAATCCAATGAAAATGAAAGCACAACATACCCAAACTTATGGGACACAATGAAGGCAGTGCTAAGAGGAAAGTTCATAGCACTAAGTGCCCTCAAGAAGAAATTTGAAACATCTCATACAAGCAACTTAATGGCCCAATTGAAAGCTATAGAGAAGAAAGAAGCAGATACACCCAAGAGGAGCAGATGGCTGGAAATAATCAAACTCAGGGCTGAAAACAATCAATTAGAAACAAATAAAACTATTCAAAGAATCAATGAAACCAAGAGCTGGTACTTTGAGAAAATCAGCAAGACAGACAAACCCCTAGCTAAACTAACAAAAAGGCAGAGAGAAACGGTCCAAATCAGCAAAATCAGAAATGAAAAGGGGGACATAACTACAGACACTGAGGAAATCCAAACAATCATTAGGTCTTACTACCAATGCCTATATGCCACAAAATTTGAAAATCTAAATGAAATGGACAATTTTCTTGAGAAATTCCACCTACCTAAATTAAGGCAAGATCAGATAGGAAGATTAAATAGACCTATATCGCCCAAGGAAATAGAAGAAGTCATCAACAACCTCCCTAGGAAAAAAGGCGTGGGCCAGATGGTTTTAGTGCAGAATTCTACCAGACCTTCAAAGAAGTCCTAACACTAATTCTCTATAAAGTGTTCCACAAAATAGAAATAGAAGGAAAATTACTGAACTCTTTCTATGAAGCCACAGTCACCTTGATACCTAAGCCACACAAAGATCCAACAAAAAAAGAGAACTTCAGACCTATCTCCCTTATGAACATTGCTGCAAAAATACTCAATAAAATACTTGCAAAACGAATCCAAGAGCACATAAAAGATATCATCCACCATGACCAAGTAGGCTTCATCCCAGGCATGCAAGGGTGGTTCAATATACGCAAATCCACCAAT
>CM053764.1:4638716-4693437 GCA_028658305.1 Pachyuromys duprasi
GCCTTTGGCAGAGGGCGAGAAGTGATGATAGAAATGGAGGAGGTTGGTGAGACTTGGGGAGAACAAGAGCTCCACAAAGACCAAACTGAGCAGGGCACAGGGTTCTTGTATGAGACGGTTTCTACAACCAAGGACCACGTGTGTATGTGGCCTGAACCCTTGCTCAGATGGGGCCCATGATAGCTCGTTGTCAGACTGAAGACGCTAGTGAGGGAAACAGGGACTGTTTTAGTCATGAACTTGATGGCTGACTCTTTGACCCTCCCCCATACAAGCTGGGGAGTGACAGACTGGCTAGGTCCCAGGGGAGGACATTGCAGCCAGCCCTGAGGAGATAGGATGAGCTGGGGTTGGATGGAAGGGGAGGAGGTCCTCCCCTGTTGGTGGACTTGGAGGGGGCGGGGAGGAGATGAGGGAGGGAGGGGGAGGTAGGGAAGGAATGAGGGAGGGTCTACACTTGGGATGCAAAGTACCTAACCTGTGATTGATACAAAAATAAATTAATTAATTTAAAAAAAAGAAAAGTAAAAAAAAAAAAAAACAATAGTAGCTATAGGCACAGATAATCCACTTCCAAGGAAGAGAACTACTAACTCAAAATCAATGAGGAACTGAATGGTATTAGCAGGTCCACTATTGTGTGCTCCATTAAGTAAAAGCAAAATGAGCTTCTTGGATGCACACGGAACATACTCCAGCACAGATAACGTTGCAGGCCATAGAATGCTTAAAAAGATGTCAATAAATTTGAAATTAGATTAAGTGCATCCCTGAACACAATGGAATGCAATTAGACATCAGTATCAGAAGAAAATGTGGAGTCTTCACAACTATAAAGTAATAAAACCACTCACTTCTAAATTACAGCCAGTCAGAAAATAAATCACAAGGGATATTAGAAAATAATTTGAGATGAATGACAATGGAAACATAACACACCTAAGCTTAAGTGATGCAATCAAGACAATGCCCAGTGAAAATACACTGCAGCAGAAGCCTGCAGTGAAAAGAAGTTCCTACATTAATGAGTTTAAGAAAGTAGGAAAAAAAGGCAGATGGACCATACAAGTGTTAAAAAAATAAGTTCAAAGAGGAGATAACAGAAAATCAACAGAAAGTTGGATAATAATAAGAGTAATTAAACTGGCAATTAACTAGACTAATGAAGAAAAAAGACAGAAGACACAAACTATAAAAATCAGGACTTAAGGGCGGGGGGAGTTGATACTGACCATAGAGAAATAAAATGGTCAATATTTCAGTGTTCGGAATTACAGATTTGCTTTCCTATAGTTTCATGAAACCTAATAGTTTTAGCCTATTTGAACTTACATTTTAATCCATCAGTGTAATAACATTTCTTTTGCTAAGTTCTGAAGAAAAAAAATATACTTAAACAATGGTAACTAAAAAGAAAATGTTATGAAAAACATAATTAAAATGAAATTTCTTATCCATAGCAGGGAAAAGTTATGCTTGTGTTGATATGTTTTATAGCCAATACATATGGCTGTCACAATATAAGTGTATTTTCATGAAATAGTGATTTATATTTTGTACAAGTAAAATAAATGCATTATATTGGTATCTTCCTGTTAATGCCTGGTCCTTTTGGCATAAGTACGGCCATTTTGTTTCAAGCACACATCATCTCAACTTGTTGGTGACATAAAAGAATCTCTGTACAAGGTTAGATTGGCCCAAAATCATGTTTATGTTCAGTGTACTCCATGGCCTTGTTGTTCCTAAAAATTCCCCAACCATAAGAGCAGCTGGCCTTAACCATAAATTTTACTTGGGACCAATCAAATTAAATTATATAGTTAGCAAAAATAACTTGAGTCACAACTGACCACCCTGTACCACCATCTAGCCCCCTTTATGAGCTAATTGTGTTTCTTTTTTCACTTTATAACTTGACCCTGAAAAAAGGTTTAATGTCAGAGTCAGGCTTCCAAATCTTTCTCTGGCCCTGATTCAAATCAGCATGAAAAAGACGTCCAATAAACTACCAATATCTCACTGAGATTGGTGCTCAAGTGGAATGAGTGGCAATTCTTGTACTATAAAATTCCTGTGAAGAGAAGGTAGAACCGGAGATGCACAATTAAGAGGATACTGTTTCCAAGGACGCTCTCCTTTGATCATAGAAATCTCACTTGCCTGGAGATTCAGTATTTTCTCAAACAGCATGGAGCTGTATTGAACCCTAATCCTGACGTATTCTGAATAGTTTTTCTAGCACTAATTTAGGCAGATTTAGATCAAACCTTGTAAGAAGACTTTCAAGTCCAATGGAATGAATATTTTTAATAGACAAAAAGTTGATAGAAACAAGCAACTAGTCTTCAAATAAAACATGACACACTTGCACTTATAGCTGTAGCTTAAGAAGTGTCTGTGCAAAATACTTTTAACAGATAGACTCTGAAACATTATACCAATATCTGGGATCAGTATTCTGATTAAAATTACTTAAATTAAGCTTGATACTATATACTGGGCTGAGAAAGGCTTATCAAACCTACCCAATCAGGCATTACCCATTTATTTAAAGAGACCACAAAAATATTAGACGTTATTAAGCTATACTCCTCAGTTATTCAGAGACCAGTGACATAATCATAATAAATAATAACTTGTTAAACTCAATGAAAATGAGATGACAACATCCTAAAATTTGTCCAAAACAGCTGACAGTGTTTAACAGAGAATGCATATCATCAAATGCTTTTCTTTTTATTGTTTTTAAAGAAAGCACCAATCATATCAATCATCTGGGCTTCTACTTTGAGAAGATGAAGGGAAAATAGGCAAGCTAAACCATTTTTTTTCTAGCAGAAGTAATCATAGGATAAACAGGAAAAAACATTAAATCTTTGGTTTAAAAGAGAAATTGACAAGCTATTGGTCTCACTGAAAATGAGCAAGAGAGATGACACAGGTTAACAATGTCGAGGAGAACAGAGGAGACAGAATTTTAGATGCTGAGATAGGAACAGGGACTCCCCTACACCATCAGATTAATGGAACCCCCTTTGTAAATGTATGTGCAGTAGAGACTTTTTAATTCTTGTAGTGAAAAAAAATACAGTGTCTTTGTAAAATACCCTGGCAGTTTCTTATAAAAAGTAAAACATGATTACTATGATCCAGCAATCCCACTCTAAGACATTTACCTAAGCTAAATGGCAATATATAACTGAACGAAGCCAGATGCAACTACTCAGGGAAGCTTTACAGAAAAGGCCTTATAATCAAAAATTCTCAAAATGGGCATGGAATGGTACAGGAATAAACAAATCACTGCAGGATGCCTCAGGGTACTGCCATGAAATAAGAAAATACTTGAAGCTGGAATGTGAAATGTGTTCATTGTGCTTTGCTAAAACAACCACCAATATTATAACCTGTGTAATTCTGTTTATTGGAGGCAGAAAAGATCATACTTAGTGACATAAAGATCAGTTATAGGACTCCCTGGGATGTAGAAGGGGTAGTAGATTGATTTCCTAGAGACATGGGGAGAGGTAATTTTAGGTAATACAGTTGTTCCATGTTTGTTTTGTGGTGGTAATTGTATTACTACACTACATTATCATGATTTCAAATCATGAGTTTGGTAAAGGGTTAAAGCCTAAAATATGAGCTGAAACAAAAATAATGCTTTCATAAGAGCCAGAAATGAGGTAAAATGTAGGTGGAAATATAAATAAACATGCCTTGAAAGAAAATGTACAAGTATCTACCAAGTACATGAAAAGGCTTTCAACAGCACCAAGCATAAGGGAATGACAAAAGCCATTATAGTTATTATGATGCTCATTAGGATTGCTGCCACTAAAAAGACAAACATTAATGAAGACCGGTAAGATTGTGAAGAGAGAGAACCGTTTACAGACTAGGATCATCTGCCCACTGACAATGAGAATGTAATACACATACATATACGAACACATAGTGGGATATTATTAAGACTCCAAGAGAATAAAATTTGGGGATTTAAAACAATGAGGGTAAATAGGGAAGATAACTATGTTAAATTAAGGGGGAACGTTCTAATACAGAATGGCAAATTCTACACAAATTTCTTAGACATCTCTTAGATGTCTAATTTTAAAAAAATCTAATACAGAAGCAGGGAGTAAAAAGGTAGTTACTATGACAGAGGTAGTTGATGGGCATCTCGGTCTTCATGTGGGGTTTCCTACTAAGGGGAGCAGGATCTATCTCTGACATGGACTCTGTTGCCTGCTGTTAGATCACTTGCCCCTTGTGGGGCAGCCTTGCCAGACCACAGAGGAAAGCAATCCTGATGAGACTTGATAGGCTGGAGTCAGTTGGCAAAAGAGCAGGGCTCCCCCATTCTCAGGACTAGGGGAGGGTGATAAGTGTGGAGAGGGAGGTAAGGTGTGACCAGGAGGACACAGTGGAGGGTGCTACAATCAGAGTATAAAGTAAGTTTAAAAAACATGAATTTAATTTTTTTAAAAAAGTGTTGATATCACATGGAAGGGTGGAAAAAGAAAGGAGGGAGGGGGAAAGGGAAGAGAAGGAATGACTGTCTGAGGTCATAGGCACGTACCTCTAGTGTATTGTGGTAATGATTTCACAGTTATTTTGAATATTATATGTTAATTGTTCACCTTAAATATATACGTTTTTCTCTACTATACTCCAGTGAAGCTGAAGAAGTAGGACTCGTCATTTTTGAAAGATATTGTTTTACCAGAGTTCTGCAGCATTCAAATACAGTTTCATATATTGTATATAAAAGATATAATATAGCAACATCCACATAGTTTTAAAGCTGTTACTTTGCACACTGGTTGGCCAGGTAAGCAAAGGAAAGCTTGAATACTATTTTGGCATTATAGCAATGTTGATTGTATAGTAGTTATATATAGCTACCTGAATGCCTGCACCATCACTGTTAGTAATTCCTGGTACTAGTCGACTGTGTAATAATGGGATGTAGATGAAAGGGAAAAGAGAGTCTTCATTTTCACAGTGAACACAGGTGTTAATATCCAAAATGTAACAAGTCAATAGTCAGCAAACACTTTTTGAATGAAATTGAGTCTTACAATGAGATAAAACAGTTTTACAAATACAGTGATTTGGGTCAGAGCATCAAAGCTTATCTACTCCATGAGCTACCCAAGCTGGTCTTTGAAGAACTCAAAAACTTCAGGTAATAAATAGAGATTGTAAAGATGCAAGTAAGTTGAACAGGCAAACACTAGGGAAGTCAATAAGAAACATTTGGCCTCTACTGCACTGTATATTAATTGGATCCATCCAACATGCAAATCAGTCTATCAAATAATAGTAAAACATACTTTATTCTCAAATATACTTGAAATATTCTTTCAGAAGAAATGAGGGATCAACCTCATCATAAACATCATTTCTCAAGTATAAGGAAAGGATGTCAATTCTGCCTTCAGTAGATACCCACCAAAGCCAAAAGATGTTCTGGTCCTTCTTGCTGTGTAAGTAATAGTAACTTAGGGGGCAATGATGGCCCTTGTCACTTTCCTGGCTCATCTCTCCTAGAACCCTGTGTCTTATACTCACCTTACATTTTTTCCCCTGGGAAAGAAGTAGCAACAAAAATTAGTATTAAAAACAGATTGAAGAACTTAAAACTGGATTCACTGAAATCTGTGCAGGTCACAAGACCGAAAGTCACAAAGGGAACTTTAATCACAACTTGGGAAATGTCCTTTTCTATCTATGTCCTTTCAAGCTCATCATAAAATGTTATTTTATCTATGCCACTGACCAAGCAAATCCCACTCTTACACAACAAGGAAAGTGGCCTGTTAAAACTAATTAGTTAATTAATAAACTAAAATAAATGAGAAGAGTAGCTGGAGTATTGTGTCCTTTTTTATAATCATGGAAACCAGCTCTAGTCATTTTATGCCATGCCTATTTCTGGTAAAAAAAAAAATCATGCCTCTGAAGACCACAAAAATATTTCCACAGAATCTGACAAAGACCACAGCTGCTTCAGGATCACAAAAATTTTAGGCAGCAAAGATAAGGGAAATTAAGTAGCATATCCTAAAACAATGATCAAGACTAGTAAAATTAGTAAAATAAAGGTTTTAAAATATGCCTGGATATTCATTTTATCAACCTGGAAAGTAATTGTCAAATCCCCAATAATGAGAGAAAGAGGGGTGAGAGGGGATTCTAAAAGGCTTTAGCTTACCCATGAGGTTTACTTTATTCTTGGTGGTGATCAAAACTTCTCCACTTTAACCCTTATTAATTCGTGGGTTTCTATGAGAAGCACACATCAAGACCCACCAATCCCCAGGCAACATCAACACTCCTGGGATTTTCAGATATAAAGACCAATAAGGCTCAGTGTCCATCTCTCAAATCCTCCAGCATAATCCACAGGAGACAAACAAGTAGATACTGAACTATAATTTAGAGTGGCAAGTGTCTGTATTGCAGATGGCATCAGAATACAAACAATTGACACAAGAGTGAAAGACTCAAAGAGTGAAGCCTCGTGGAGGAATTCTGAGATGGAGTTTTGTGTATTGAGGGTTAAAGTAACCAAAGGAAGGAGAGAGGATAGTAAGCATGACATTCACGAAAATGTTACATTTAGAGAATCTGGAGTTCTGGACGACCAGACTGTTAACTACAGGATAAATACCTCTGTGTGTGTGTGACTCATAGTCACTCTCAGAAACAGGAAATCCAAGAACTGGAGCAAGTTGGTGGCATAATATATACAAGGAGCTCAATAGCCTTTAACAGTAATGTGTGAACATAAACCGCTTTCTGCAGTTCAGAAATCACGTTTGTGTAACAGAGAAACCACCTCACACACTCCTCAGGGCTCTTTGTGGAGACACCTTAAACACACTAAATCCATTTAAAACTTTGAGTACAGCATGGGCCCATTACTGTGAAATTTCTATTTGTGCTTCAATAGCTAAGATGGTTTATAACCATGTTTACTTTTAAGAAAATATTATTACCTGCTCTTCACAGGATTTGGTTTGTTAATTAAATTATTGAATAGTGCCATATAGAAGCATGAAAGGCTGGATTTGCTCTGTATAATCTGCTGGCTTTCCACTTCAGGAACAGGATAATATCATTTAGATGCTTCTTCTTCACCAAAGAGGCACCAGTGAACTGCAGCTAGAACTCACAGGCAGCGTTCCAAGTCCGTAGAACCATTAGGGGAACTGATGCTCTTGTCTACATTAAAAAACAGGCACAAAAGCAGAAAAAGAAGTCACTGTGGAAAATCATCGGATGTGGAATATGTGGGACACAATCTCAAGTTTCAGAGTTGTTTTATTGTTATTACCATATACCAAATATGATATGAAATGACAAAGTTACCAAATCCACCTGATCCTGTTTGAGTTCATGGAATGCTATTTGCCTTTGATCTACAGAGGTACAGATATCCTTATGTCAAGAACAGCTATCCATTATTCATAAATGAAGATCATATGAGCAGAAGGGTCCAAGTTAATAATTACCCACAAGATGTTTTCAGGTTTGGGGGGAAATTGACCTTCTTTTTTTAAAAAAAATGTTAAATAGCACATATTATTTTTCAGCTTATCTTAAATTCTGCGAATAAAGAAATCCCCCAAGACATATGAAGCATTTGCAATGTCAGATGCTGCTTCCAGCTGCACGAAATTTATCCTTTATGCCCTAGACAACTTAGGATGTTTACATCTGTAGAACAATAGCTGCATGTGGAGTCCAGCACCCAAGATGTGGGTGTTTCTGTACACCACGGGACTCTGTCAAGTACAGCCTTGCTAAGTACTTCATGATTGGCTTTTAGTGTAGAGCCCAGCATTTCCAATCTGTATTATTCATACCAATCTGGCTTAGTGCATCTTCCATAGACACTCCAGAGCACATTCACCTCATTATCATTATAGTGCTAGATGAATGTGTGGCACATCTGCTCATGAAGTGGTTTATTATCTGTTCGGATGAGGTTTGGGATGAATAGAAAAATAACGATGGAGGAGGCAAATGCGCTGCTTATACCAGCTGTGAAGTTCAATCCCAGCTATGCTGTCTCTCAAAAATCCTTTGGTATCTCTCTTGCACTGAATGGGGAAATATTAATTAATGAGTTGATTCACTTATCATAAAGAGAAAAAATGAAAAACAGACCTAAAACAAACCCAAACAAATTTACAGAAATCAGTACAAGACAAAGGCCTAATGAAGACTTTACACTGTTCATTCAATTTTCAGCTCATCCTCTCAAAAGAAAATTTGAAGGTCTGTAAATATTTTATCAGCAATACAACATCAGGTATTTCTAATACAAAACAAGACTGTATAAATAAGTCTATTGGTTATGAATCCATCAGCAGCTTATGGCTTTTTGCAGGTTGTAGTTAATCTTTTCTTTTACTCTTAAGCCTGTAGGATCCATTTCAGAGCCAGCACCAGTCCCATAGCTTCCTGAGGAGCCTACATCTGTATCTGCAGTGAGCTACGCCTATTCTTCACATTTTCTACAGCCCAGGATAGAGGTAAATGTCAGGAAGAAAATAGCTATGCATAGTCCATTCCTGCATTATGACTATTCATCTCATACCTACATTAAAGTGAAGATCTTAAACATATGCCATGTCCAATGAATGAGGAGCAAATGAATAGAGGAGTCAAGGTCTAGACCAACGCTGGCAGATAAAGGTCTTCTTCTATGTGCAGAAAATGACAACTCTAAGAAGTAACATTTAAGAACACAAATAAATACAACTTCTGTGCATATACTATCCCATCACTTTGATTTTTAAAAAGTACCTGTGACCCTTCCTCAATGCGGTTCTTCTGGTTGTGCACATATATACAAGTTGTATAAACCCTCATTTATATAGAACTTACTATAGGTAACTGCTAATATAAATACATTGAGATTATATATATATATTCACATTTTACCAGCTAAAATATCCTATCATGCACCAAAAGAAACACACACCCTAACCAAACCAACCAAACAAACAAAAAACAAACAGTTCGGAACTTTTCATTCACTCTGCTACAAGCAGGCTTGGAGTATGCCTCAAGACATTTATCTACTCATTCTAGTGGTCAGGGAGAAACAGAGACTTCCAAGAAGAGAATTCATGGGTATTAGACAGGATTCTGACTGTCCTCCTCACTGGCAGAGATTATGAAGCACAGGCATTCACTTCTGCTGTCTTTCAATATCTATTCTATTGTGAATTTTTCATTAATGGAAACAAATTATTATAAACTTATTAGGCACATATATTGTGCCAGTTGTGGGATATGATACTAAAATTCTAGTCATATTTCTAATAAGTTCCTAAGGCCATGAGAAAAATATATGTATACAACCACTTCATACATACATTGAAAATTGAGACATAGCGAAATTGTGGGTGCACTCCCATTACTGGCTCTTGAAGCTCCTTATCAAATTCATTTGACCTTACTTGAGCTAACAATTAGAACTGAAGAGATCTACTTAATTAAATTTATAAGTAAGAATACATCATATGATAATCATTATTAAATCAAGCCAGTGAAAATTCAGTTTCTTAATGTTCATCTATCTTCTGGTTGCTTTGATTTTTTAATTTCTCTATCGATATCAGCTGCCTCATTCTAACTCTCCATTGCTTCTTCCTGTCTTTGTTTCATCTGCATGTGAAGGAGGGATTAAAAAGAAAAGGCAACACATTCCAATGAAGTTGGCTGGGGCTGTATTTACAAAGTGATTTAGAAACCAAGGCAGCATTCCTCCAGAAACAGAGAGCATCACTTGCTTTAAAAGAGATATAAGTGAGATTCTGGAACAAAACAAGAAAGTTTTCCAGGCCTTCTTTGACCCAAAATCCCATATTTTATTGACAGCAGCATCACCTTCCAGAAAGCCATAAACAGCATTTGCCACCACAGTGACACTGGGTCAGACTTAGCAGGAATTGTTTGCTGGTTTGAAGGAAACTTGACCTTGATGAAGCAGAACTATCTGGCAAGTTTGTGTTCAGTGAGCCACACGATAATGGTGCCAGGAACACACGAACCATTCCAAGTTACTACAGATATGTCTTTGGTGAAAAAATGGCCATACTTACAACTGCCTGGAGACCATTCCAAGTCCCCCAAAAAGCTGCCTAGACCAGCTCAGCAATGGCAACTGTACAACCCAGGTCTTTAATGATGATTATTATTGTCCCATATAGTCAGACTCTGGAGAGGTTGATTAGAAGCAGACAGAAAATGAGCTAAGAGACATATCTTGATGTGAAAAATATGTGAAAAAATATAAATAAGCAATGAGGTTACAATGATTTAGGATAACTAAAACAAAGTTTGATACATCGCTGCTTAAACCGCACACAAGCTGCTTCGAAAATTATCTAATCATGTGTATCCTATCTGAAAAAAAGTTAAAGCTTTTTCTTTAAAACATCAATTTAATTTTTGAAAATGGATCTAAAGTGAAGAAAATATGTAAAATCCAACTGCTATTTTATCAGCTATATTTTATCATTTCATTGTTACCTAAATTAATACTACACTGTGAAAGAATGTAAATTTCCCCATAATTATATTTTTGAGGTCAGTTAATTTAACAAAGATGGTTTAGATTCTAACATGTAGCCCAATACCAGAAGGAGATGAACAAGTAAACAGTCTCTACCAGTGTAATAAAAAAGTTGAAATGAGCAAGAGAGAGTGGTCGTTAATCCAGTTCAATTTAATTTTGATGGGGTGACAGCTAACCTGATTTGAAGATACAGGTAAAAGATGTTACAAACAGAAAACAGAACATGAAAAGACCCACAAATCAGATATCCTGTCCACCCAGGGACACTGAAACATCCTGGCTAGGCTAGAACAAAGGTCTAAGTGGGCAATAATCTAAAAAGAGACTGGAGAAATAAGCACATGACAAACTCCAAAATGAGGGAGGAGCTGGGAAATTATTCTGAAGTCAGCTTGGAGAATTGCCAGAAAATACAGGGGGCCCAGGTAATTTAAATTTTGAATGCTCAGTAAATGATGTTTAGCATAAATACATTTTAAATATTCCTTGGGACACACTTAGATTTAAAATCAAAATATTTATTGATCAAAAATTCTAAATTTATGTGGGTTCTCTTGAATTTTATCTGCTGAATTTGGCTGTCATTGACTGAAAAGGGGAAAGCAATCCAACCAGCATAATTACATGTTATAACATGGACATCCATCAGCAAGCTCCTGTGGTTGATACATGTCACAAAGTCTTCCTTTTAGCCACTTACAATATCAGTTTTTGGCAACCATTTTTTGTAGTAGACCAACTTTTAGGTAAGAAACAAATATCATGATTTGAAGTAAAATTAAAGGCATCCTATCTTTTTTTCCCATTTATAAATCTCGGCATGTGTTGGGACCCAAGAGCCCAACACCACTCTTTTGGCTTTGGATTTGTTTTTCACTTGCTAACGCTAGACACTCCATCTCCCTTCCCCTTTTCCTTCCCTCTCTTTCTTCCCTTACACCCTGTCTTTTGACCCTCTTGACATAAGCAAATTAAAAAGTGAGCTCCATCACCAAGCAAAGCAAAGAGTATAGAAATGTTACTAATGAAGGCTCAAAACATTCACTTTTGCACCATCAGAAATCACCCTGATGACATACTTCAGAAAACACCTTTCCAGACCTAGGCTGCTCTCACCTCTTGGTGTGTGCAGTGGGCACCACTGTGATGAACAAAATGTAAAGGAGAGGTAAAGGTAATAAAACATGGAGTAGTGCATGCACTGTGTAGAGAGGTAGGGCTGGAGATGTGACAGTAGCTACAGATGAGAGAGAGGTGCAAGGCTGACATGCTCTCTTGCCCAGTAGGGTTGGTGGGATGGTGTGCAGCAGCCTGGAGTTTATGCAGTCAGATGCAGAGTCATCCTGAACATGGGGCCCTGGATCCAGGCAATGATGGAGATGTGAGATGAGGGACAGTTCACTTCTTGGCATGGACCTCCTCAATGGACAACCATGTTTTGTGATGCCACTGGAAGCCATGTTAGTATCTGTGCCCCAAGCTGCTTCCCAGACCTCCTGAGATCCATGTGGACATATGCAGTTTGTGCCACTGACCGATGCCTTGGTAATATCCTTGATCTTTGCTGCCTGGGGGCCATCTGGATATGAGTGGCATGTGTGGCCACCTGAGACCATGTTGAGGCCTGTGGTTGATGCTGCCACTGGAGGCTTAGAGTGGGCCAGTTGTCTCGATGTGACTGGGTGGGGAGGCTTACTAATGTCTGTGGCATATGTTACCAAAAAAGGCAAGCAGATAATTTGTTGTCAGTACCACCAGTTGAAGCCATGTTGATGCCTAAAGATTGTATTGCAAGCCATGTCTGGGTATGAGGTCCTAGTGCAGTCTAGGTTGATGTCCACGGCCCGCATCACCACTGAAGGCTATATGGATGTCCATGGTCCAGGCTGCCCATCAGGACCTTGTGTGGTCCCAGGTCCTTTGGCAGCCAGGGGCCATGGAGATGGCCTGTGCTATCACCAGAAATCATATGAAGCCCATGGTCCATGCTCCCCTGACTTTAAAGAGCAACAAAACTAATTTTGTAGTTACATCAATGACAGCTAATACGCAGCTCAGAGAGACATGAAAAACTTCTATGGCAATCCCTATCCCACCAACACTACCCGCCCCCTCAATAAAAACAGCCTAGACAGGAAGCCATGAAAGAGAACTCTTAAAAAGTGTGATACAGATGCTGAGGTGTACCTCTCCACACTGGATGGCTTCAGGAAAGGAGTGGCAGAGGAAGGACTCAGATAGATTTAAGGGACAGGCCACTGAGAATTTGATCATGCCCCGGTGAATATATAGTAACATAAATTGGACCTAAATTTTTATTTCAATTTTCATTTTATTTAATTTTTAATTTTGGGGGGTGCCTACAAAGGTAGGGGAGTGGACACGGGAGGACTGGGAAGTGACTGTGATCAGAGTTCAAGATGTGAAATTCCAAATGAAGGGAAAAAAAGTTGAAAAAAAGAAAACACCATTCCAAAGAATTGTGTCCTGAAATCTAGAGGAGCCAGAAGTGTAGAGCCTCCGCTGTCTGACATTGAGGCTGTGACGTATCCCCAGGTGGCGGTGCTGATGACCAGAGATGAACCCTTCATTTCTCAATGGCAGGTCTTCTTATGTGAAGTGATGATTTATGGGCTTGCCAAAAATACAGTGCCCTGATAAAGCATGTATACAGACCTACCACTATTTAGCTTCCTCTGTTTATTTGCCAGACTATATAAGTCAAGGCAGCTCTCATAATGGTTTTGATAAAGAAAGGTAATTCCTACCTGGATGACTGCAGAGAGCATTTAAAATACAAAATCCATTTAGTACTGATTAGCGTTAGAACATTATTTATGTAATCTGTCACAATGGCAGATATTAGAAAGAACATTTTTCTCTTTCCTTTGGTACAGTTTATCAATCACCCTTGCTCCTGACAAGCCCTTAGGAGGAAAACATTCATCAGAGTGGATTAGAAGACTCTAAAAATACTAGCTGAAGCTGGTGTTTTTGCGGAGAATACAGGCTGATTGCAGAGACCCACGAAAAGGCTGCTTGTTCTCCAAGTGACTTCAGGCAACACAGAAGCCAAGGTCTCAGGGTTGCATTGGTAGTGCTCTGAAGGAGGAAGAATTCTCCTGCAGGGTTCTCAAAATGTGTCTGTGTGAAGGTGACAGAGTTATACAATGCAGTGATTAATGCCTGGCTTCCAACACACGACCTGAAATGTATTGATAATTTGGTGTTTTTGAAATTTGCAAATGTCACAGAATTCAGGCTACACAGTGGAGTCAAACAAGTAATAAAAGCCTTCTATGAGAAATGATAATACTCAGCACTGCATGTTATTGTGTGATTCATCTTGAAAATGGGAAGTGAACAGCAGCTTTTAGTTAGAACAGCAATCTACACGTCCTCTCCAGTCACATTCACCCTGGCAAGTCCCTTAATGTCTTCAAGACTTCTATTCCACTTTCAAAAAAATGGCTTCCACATATGGCCTCCTGGGGCCTGTAGGGAAAGGTTATCAAATACTGCCAGCAAATTACTATTATGTAAGAAACTATGAAAAGGGGGGAGGGGAATTACTATATATCTCCTCAAACTTACAAGACTCTGGTAAACATTTTATTAGCATATGTTAACTGTATAAAATAATGGGTCTTCTTGTAGTATTTAAATGCATTCCTATAAAACACTTTGCTCACATTTAACTCCTCCCCATTCTACTTTTTGTCTTCTAAACTTTTTGGATATGGTTAAGGACATGGGAATAAACAGCTTAAGTAACTCTGTTGTCCAGCAAGGGTTGAGAACAAGTGGTCTGGACTAGTAATTCTCATGTTTGTCCCATATTGGTAAATTTAATTAAAACAGTTGTGGGCTGTGAAGAGTTCTTTGTACTTGCCCTTAAGGGAAGGCTGGAGTGCAGATCGAGAGAACCCATTTAATGTCTGGGCAGGAATGGTGACTGCCTGAAGTTCCAGCATTGGGAAGCAAAGACAAAGGATCCCTGCAGCAAGCTGTCTGAATAGACTACCTGGCTTCTGCAAACTCCATGTTCAGTGAGAAACTCCAGCTCAGTAAATAAAGTATAGAACATTAAAGAAGACATTTACTGTTAACTTCAAACCACATACATGAGCACACATGTTGTCTCTGTCTGTCTGTCTCTCTGTTTCTGTCTCTCCCCACCCCCCAATTGCTCTGGTTATATTAGTATAAACTAAATTATAATTTATGATGGTAGACCCAAACATTAGTGTATATATACACTAATTAGTATGTATATATTATGTATATATTATGTATATATTGTATGTACACACACACACACACACACACATATATATATATATATATATATATTGTTTTTTGAGACAGGGTTTCTCTGTGTAGCCTTGAGTACCCTGAACTTACTTTGTAGACCAGGCTGATCTTGAACACAGCGATCCTCTTGCCTCTGCTTCCCTGAGTGTTAGGATTACAGGCATGTACCACCACACCAGGCTAACAGTAATTTTTATAACTCTTCAGATGATTGTTATATGGACCCAGTCCATTAGCAAACTATTATAGATCACATATCTCAGGCTTCACCTGTTCAGCAGGGTGCACTTTATACTCTGCCTATCTTAACCAGGTCCTGGGTACTGAGGTTTCTGATGCTTTGGACAACATGCTTAGTGTGGAACTCTGCTATTAAGGTAAAAGTATGGCATTTTCAGGCAGCCTCTGAGCTCAGTATAATATGGCACACTCACTCACTTTCTCAGACGGGCTCCTATTCCACCAGATCTGCAAAACCACAGATATTCTAAGGAGCTTCACATAGCCCTCAAGGAGATTACAAGCCCAACTCTTCCCTGATAAGACACTTTTCAGCAAACAACTGGATTCCTGGAAACACCCACCTTATGATAATAAGATGTCTTGGTGTCTTGGCTTTCAACCAATGACCTTAAAATACCTGGAGTTCCTGCCTCACCCATAGGATAATTAAGTACTGTGTTCCCCTTCTTCTGATAGGGCATGTAAATCAAGTATCCCCAGTGCCCCTAGCACACTCACCTTCAAAACCCCTCCACCGCTCAAGGTTTACAAGCCCCTGTGTCACATGAAATAAAGGGGGCCACCATCTTCTATTTCATCATAACTGGCTGAGACTTATCATTTATTCTGGGAGATGGTGGGCTCCTGTTCTTCCCAAAGAATGCATTGCTGGACCCAAGTTCAATCTCTGGGACTCCCATGATAGAAGGATAGAACTGACCCTCACAAATTGTCCTTTGACCTCTACAGGCACACCATGGAACAGAAATCTCTCTCTCTCCCTCTCTCTCTCACAAGTAAAAAGAAATAATCTAGGAGTGCTCTTTACAGACTCAAAATATGGACTCTAAGGCCATATAAAGGTAAAGGTCTCTCTGACCTACATGAAGTCTCCTCATCCAATCTAATAAGAAACATTCGAAAAAGAAGACTGAAGAAGATTCCACAGTCCATCTTGCCACTCATTCTTAAAATTTAATAACAATGGCTGAGAAACTGTCACAGGCCAGAGGAGACAGCAATATGACAATACAATATACGCAGGTTCTTAGGAATGAGCCTAGAAGAAAAAGGTAGACAATAGTGGGAAACGAGGAAATGTGAATGAAGTGTGGGACATGGTGGACAGCATCATAATTTCACAGATGTTTTCCTAGTTAACACAATATGTATGTTAACACTAGGGAAAATTGAAAGAGGTACATCCAGGAACTCAGTGTTCTCTTTGAAGCTTGTGTATATCTAAAAGACGGTTCATTTTATTTTCATGTGTATGTATGATGTGGCTTGCATGTATATGTTTATGGATATTTGAATGTATGTATGGAGGGTGGTGCCCATGAGAATGCTTGTGTGCAATGGAAATCTAAACTTTATGTCAGGGATCATCTCCAATTGCCCTTTCACCTTATTGAATGAGGCAGACTCTCTAAATCAAACCCAGAGCTGACAAAGATGGCTAGTCTATTCTGGTCTTCTGAGGCTGGGATTATATGCAGCTGCTTTGTCCACCCAACGTTTACTTAGGTTCTGAGAATCTTGACTCCCAATCTACATGCTTATGTGCCAAATGCTTTAATTATTGACCCATCTTCCCAGGGCACTAAAACTATTTTAAATTGATTTTATTTAAACATTTAATCTATGCCATATTAGGCTTTGTTCCTGTTAATTACTGTGTTCTCTGCTATGTGCCTGACTCTGAAGGCTGTAATAAATGTGGAAAGAATGGAAAAAATGAGAGGGGGGAGAGAGATTGTTTTCTATTTATACAGTCTGGCACACGTTTCTGCAGATTATAAGAAAGTAAAGAGATGAGAGGATATCACCTAAAATTGATGCTTTTCATGTGAGAAAAAAATATAAGATACAAGAAGACAAGATGCAAAGATGGGGTAAGAGAAACTGCTATAGCTAGAAACAGAGCAGCATTAGCTCTCTGTGAAGATTAAGGAATATCTGTAATAGCTTGAGGGTCCACGTCTATTATTTCATACATTCCCAGAAGAAAGTCTGGACAGATTTGAGTATTTCCATTCCATAGATGAGGAGACTTGAACATAGCAAGGTTAAGTGCTTTGCCTGTAGACTCCTTCCTGTCCTTGAACAAGTATTTCAGCAAATTCTAGTGAAGGTGAATTTGACCTATGTCTATATAACCCTTATGGATGCCAATGACATAGAAACTCCCTTGTCTAACACCTACAAATTTTTTAATTAGTAAGTGTAGAAAAGGACAGATTGTGTTGATCAAATAACAATGGACAAGATATATAAATCATCCCAGCCAGAAGAGATTGTTAACACAGTGAGGCTTATGAAGTTCGGGGATTCATGAGCAACTTATTTTTTAAAAAAGTGAACATGGTTACCTATTAAGACAGGCTAAATACCTAGGTTTATGCCAAGCTCTTCAGCCCAAAATCATAAACTTTGTCTAATACTAAATTCAAATTCAAGCATCAAACCATACTGAGTGCCCCCTCCCCTGATGGTATAAAGTGCTTGGCGCAGAAAGACTTCAGATTAGGGATAATTTGGAAGTATTGGAAAATTTGCCCAAATTCCACTGGGTGAACATTCCTAATATGGAATAGCCTAAAATCTGCAAAGGAAAAAAAATGGGTGGGGGGAATATTACTGATGGCGTGCCTGCCTTCCATTCCTGGTGGTGAGTGTGTCTTGCCTATTACTGAGGCCGCCATTCCTTGCTCATGTGAGAGCACAACTTCTTCAGCCCTTTTTTTCACATTTTTTTTTCTTTTTCTTTTTATTATTAGTTACATTTTATTAATTCTGTATCCCAGCTGTATCCCCCTCCCTCATTACCTCCCAATCCCACCCTCCCTCCCTCATCTCCTCCCTGCCCCTTTCCAAGTCCACTGATAGGGGAGGAGGTCTTTCATCTGACCTTGGTTTATCAGGTATCTTCAGGAAAGCTGCAAAGTCCTCCTCTGTGGCCTAGCAGGGCCACTCCTCCCTTGGGAGGGGGGGGCTATCAAAGAGCCCGCCATTGAGTTCATGTCAGAAATAGTCCTTGTTCCCCTTACTAGGGTACCCACTTGGATACTGCTTCCCCAAGACGCAGCTATACCACCTCTAGGCATATATACAAAAGTTGCTTAAGTACACAACAAGGACATTTGCTCAACCATGTTTGTAGCAGCTTTATTTGTAATAGCCAGAACCTGGAAACAACCCAGATGTCCATCAACAGAGGAATGGTTCAGAAATTGTGGTATTTGTACACAATGGAATACTACTCAGCAATTAAAAACAAGGAAATCATGAAATTTGCAGGCAAATGGTGGGATCTAGAAAAGATCATTGTGAGTGAGGTATCCTAGAAGGAGAAAGACACACATGGTATATACTCACTTATTTAGACCTATAAATAAGTGATAAATATATGATATACATATACTTACATATATCATAAATAAATATATGATAAACATACTAAAATCTGTACACCTAAAGAAGATAAACAAGAAAAAGGACCGGGCACAGGGTTCTTTTATGAGACTGTTTCTCCAACCAAGGACCATGTATGGTAACAACTTAGAACCCCTGGTTGGATGTGGCCCATGGTAACTTCTTCAGCCTTTTAATATGATGTAAGACAGGCAAATCTCTGGGACTTCCACAGTAAACTGACCAATACTACTGAGGCATTCAGTATTATGGTCTGAGCAGCTACCAAGTTCTCAGCCTCCTCAGTAAACAACTGACTATTGTACTACATGGCCTTTTAGTCCTCAGACACCACGAGCCCTGTGGACCCAATCCAAGGACAAGCAGGTGCAAACTGGTTTATTCCAGGAAGAGAGAGGATGTTATATAGCTTTGGGTGACCAATCAGGTTCCTCGATACCATTCCTGAGCCTGCTATTGGTTTTTGGTCTCAGACAGGCTCCCCAACATCAGGCCACATACCCTCTGCCCTATATGTCTGCAGTCACATCATGGCCTCTTGCCAGGAATGCCTACAATGGCCCATATCATATCAAATCAAATTAATTTCACTTTCAACATATATGTTCATTATTTTGGTTAAATCCCTTTAGAAAACTATAACTGATACAGATAGTTTCCAGATGATGGGATTTGGAAGATAATTAGATCACGAGAACTCTATGTTAATCAGTGGATCAATCAACTGATAGATAGTTGGGTGAGCTATGGAAGGTGTTAAGTCCCTGGAGTCTTACCTTGGTCCCTCATTCCTCTGGTCTCTCGGATCCCTGGCCTCAGATGACTATTCTAGCACCCCGATGTTCTGCCTATCACAGTCACACAGCGAGGGCATTGTGATGATGCACTGATATATGTGAAAATACAAGCCACAATTAGCCTTCCTTCCATTTGTCTACGTTAGATTATTTTCACACCCCTGAAAAACAGTTTAACACTGAAACCGAAATAAAACACCACAGAACTGTCACACTGTAAGTCCTACTATTGCTTCATTCCAATAGAAGTCTTTGTCAGTGTCTATTTCTCTAACTTCTAATTTCATTATTAGCCATTTCATATATAACGTTTAACTTGTCTGATAAAGTATGCCTTCCATGTTCATTAGTCAAATCTGTGAGTATTTGAAAGGCATGTTTTATGCTGATTTCACTATGGAAATTACCTTTCTCAGAATCATCTATAGGACCTGTCTGAATGAAAATGATAAGCTAGAATAGTGAGTCTACTCTGCAAAGTGCAAAGATGGTTGTTTCTTATATTAGGCAAGAAGAGATGGGTGTGTTCATGGGAAACAGAAAGCATTGGTATAGAGGAAAAGTATATCACCACAAAAGAGGTCATTATGTTTGATGACATGTGTCCTACTGTAAAAGAGCCTCAGAGAGCAGGCTTCCATGTGTTCATTTATTTTCCACATTCTCCTTGACATAAGCATAGTAGATGGTGGCAGCTGGTATGGAAGGTGCTCTGTGTCCTCTGGGCTGCATGTCAGTTTGTCTATGTCTAACAGATGTTGCAAAGGGTGTGGCAGCTCTACTGCCCTTACTGGACAGTTTTCTGTGTTTTTCCCTCCTGAGGTCTGGTTCCTGTATGAGAGAGTAGAAGTCTACAGAGCTGTGTTAGACAGAGTGATTTTACTAAGCTGACTCTTCACTAATGCTTGATGACTAAATTCAGAATGTTCCTTGAACAGATTTTGCTCAAAGAGGAGCAAGCATAATTTCTCTACCAAAATTGACCATTAACTCACAACTGGAAACTATAAACTTTGCTTTACACAAAAACAATAAAAATCACTTTGCTTCACAATTAAAATTGGTTTGCTGGGATAAGAAGGAGGGGACACAATGAAAAGCATAGTTATTCTATGTCAAAAGACATTGAAATTGTTCTGAATTACCTTTGCATGTAACTATGGCTGCCCACAAAACACGTTGTGTATACCAAGTACACAAACACACACATACACCCCCACACAAGTTGGAGCACTACGACATTTTGCCCAAACATGTATTCTCTGTTCTAAGCCCCCCTTTCAGCTCTTGGTTACAGTAAGCAGATCCAAAAATGCAATGTACAATTTCCCTTGAAGGCAAACAGTGAAAAACATTCTCCATCAGTGTTCTGTTTACCATCCAAAAGCATTTTCATGGATATAAGATCATCTTTGTGGAGAAAAAAAAACAAAAACCAAGATTCGGTATCTTTCCACATCACTGATAATCTGGATATGTTCTGCATGCACTGAGGAAGACAGTCATCCTACTTATTCAAAAAAGAAGGGTCCTATATAAGGGAAGCTGGGGCCTCTAGTGGTGGTGGTTCCTACTCTCAGGTTCCAGTTGCTTCCACACCAGATTCATTTCATAGTACTGGGGGTAATTCCAGTATTTAAAGGTACCTATTTTCAATAAAGCATAGCTACTTAACACATGCCAACTAATTACTAGATCTGTTAGTTTGACAAAATAAACAAAACAAATACAAAACAGATAAATAGTAGTAATCCCTAAAATTCAGAAAAAAGTTAACACACCTATCCAGTTTAGGGAAAAGCAGTATGCTATACCCAAAACTGACACCTTTGCGGAGCCTGACTACATTATATATGTTTTATATATTGTACAGGTTCTTAAACTTTGATCCTTGTTTCTTGCTTATCATCTTTTGGTCATCCACATTATTTCTCTGCCTCATAGTTTCCTAATCCCAAATTATAGAGAAGAATCTGGTTGGCTTACTTCATTTTTAATTTCAGGAAGTGGGTCATCATTTGCTGAACAGCATATAGATTTCTTGTCCATACAAGGAGGGTTCATTACAGCCTAGTTTCCTGGAGGACACAGTAGTCATGACTGAAACACAGAGAGCATGATATCCTGTGCCATTTTATGGAAATAAAATCCTACATGGAAGGCAAGTATGAGAGCCAAATTTTTTCATGCTTTTGGAGTATTGAGTATACCATTGGCAGAGCAGCCATAAATCCACACTTAAAGCAGGTGTATGGATGCTTACCTCACAAAGAAGTAGCTCAAGGCATGTTGGGTAAGTGTACATTATTAGTCTCCTAAGTACTATTAAAAGCAACCCAGGGAAACCATAACATGATCCTCATCTTTAAATGCTAACTCATTTATAAGACTAGCACTTAATTAGCAAGCCAACAGGTAAAGCCAGAGGGGACACATGATGTACTAGACATGGAGCTTGTCCACAAGCCTTTCTTTATCTTTAATTTCAGAATTTTCGAAGGATAATCAAGCATGTGTTAGAGATCTCCTCACATGCTAAATGCAGCCTGGTCACTGCACAAACAGAGAGAGAGCAAGTGCTTTGAGGAGCCACAGCTGTGGAGACAGGCCTGCTGGCTGCAAAGAATTGTTGAAAGCAGGTATAATTGAGCTAGATTTTTGAAACAGGGAAAATCATATTTGAAAATGTGAGAAAGTGGTCTCAGGCTAAGACCCTTGAGACAGTTAATACTACCGCTCTGATCGAATAAAGAGAACCGAGTGAGACAGGTTTGGGTTGAAAGGGCGTGAAATTTTGAAAACCGGAAAGGCATGGCATTCGTTCTTTATTCAGCAAGTCAAAGGAAGCCCAGAGCAGAGGCCTGGCGGCAGCAGCCCATACTGTGGGATGATAAATCAGACTAAAAGAATCTAGTGCTAAGAGCCTTACATTTTAATTCTGAGGAATTTTATCCAAAGATATTCAATAAAAAAGAGTATCACTAAATGCCTCCTAATAAGAGTTATTTTAGATAAGTGATAGCTCATCTTTGAACATTTATAAAAGTGAGGGACTTCACTCTAAAAATAAGCACCTCTAATTTTAAGTTAAAAAAGAAATTTGCAAAATCCTGTTATCTTAGTTTTATTTCAAAAACTATAAACAACACTTCTAATATAGAATGGAAAATTTTACAAATATGATGTTAATAGAGGTGACATCAAAATTCTGGTTCCAACACTTGTGAGATACATAGTTGTGGTAGTTTGAATAGGAATGGCCCTCATAGACTTGAGTGTTTGAATGTTTGGTCCATAAGACATGGCGCTTTTAGAAGATGTGGCTTTGTTGGAGTAGGTGTGGCCTAATAGTAGGAAGAAGTGTGTTACTATGCAGGTGGGCTTTGAGATCCTGTATTTGTTCAGACTATGCCCAGTGTGAAATTCAGTCTCCTCCTGCTACCTAGAGATCAAGATGTAGAACTCTCAGCTCCTTCAGCACCAGTCTGCCTGTATGCTATGCTTTCCACCACGACAATATGGACTAAACTTCTGAACCAGTTAAATGCTTTCCTTTATAAGAATTTCCCTGGTCGCAGTGTCTCCTCCCAGCAATAAAACCCAATCTAAGACAATAGCACATTGAAAGAGATAATAGCTTATATATGCAGAAATCGCATAAGAAAATTTACATAAAACACTTAAACTCCTGCTGGCTCATAAGAGTTGTTCTATAAATACTAGCAAATATTGCTCCACTGATACGGATAATGGGTATAAAATATCAATGGATAAAAATAAGTAAAATACATTGCATACGGGTAACAAAAATTAGGAAATAACATGAATGATAGTCATAACAATACAATGTTCAATCTCTACATTTAATACTTTTTATTGATTTGAATTTATTTCCAAGAAAGCATATGCTAGTTTTATAACTAAGAAGAGTTTAAACACTTTCTTTAAGAAAAAAGAAGCTGTAATATGTGAAATGGAACTCCACCAAGAAAGAATAGTGATAGACACTGACAAGAACAGAAAAGGGAAGGTATTGAAGACCACTGTCGGAGCCTTCTTGAGTAAAGGAACACCCATGACTCCTGAGTGATAGGGTGGGGGAAGATTTAGAGAGCAAAACTGTGAACATTCTGTACTTCATGTATTGATGGTAATATAACAGTTTTACAGTCACCCATTCCCTTTGAATGAATAGCATTCTCTTAGTAAGACTTGAATTTTAAATAACAAAAAACCTGCAAACACATGGAGTACCTATGATTAGTTAATTTAGTAATATCATGTTTTGTTATATGTAACTATTTTAAGACACTTTAATCTGATTTCCCAAACACATATTTTGAAAGCATTCCTGTGTTCATTGAATCAATGCACTGTTAACACTCCCCATGCTTAAATGAAGACTCTGTCAATTAGCCAGATGTTTTTAAATGTTCAGTTACTTATTGTTCTGTGTGCATCTGGTTCCAGAGCCATCTAACGGGCTGATGGAGCTTGCACTATTTCTCACCCACATACTGAGGATCTGATAAATACATCTACCTTCACTTCGACATCTTTACTCCTTTGGTGCATAAAATCAGACGAATGTGCACTGAAGTTGAATAGTAAACAATAAAAAGCTGGCTGTAAGTAAATGCAGATGCTACTTTGGGACTCTTAAATATAACCATATCTGGAACAAAAAAGTACATTTTCTTAGTAGAAGCAAATAAGGAGTTCAATTAGCACTCACATTCTGTTTTTTTTTAATAAAATGTTTTACTTTATTAATGCCTCCATTCAGAATTTGAAACTTTAGTTTGTTCATTGTCTCCATGTGCATGTAATAGTAACAGTTTTTTAAAATTTTAATGTATTTTAGAAACCCTTTATTTCTTTTTTATATAATTTTTATTTATTACAATTTATTCAGTTTTTATCCTAGCTGTAGCCCCACTTTTGTCCTGTCTCAATCTCCCCCTCCTTCCCTCCCTCATCAAGGAGCAAGACAGGAGCCTACCACAGAGGGCCTCTGAAAGACTCTACCCAGCAGGGTATTAAAGCAGATGCTGAGACTCATAGTCAAACTTTGGGCAGAGTGCAGGGAATCTTATGAAAGAAGGGGGAGATAGAAAGATCTGGAGGAGACAGGAGCTCCACAAGTTGAGCAACAGAACCAAAAAAATCTGGGCAAAGGGGTCTTTTCTAAGACTGATACTGCAACCAAGGACCATTCAATAGTAACAGTTTTAAGCACTTTAGGGTATTGTTTAATGGGATCTTAAATTCATTCACAATGGCTGAGCAATATAGACAAGCTAGCACTACTCTAAAATTTGTGTAGATAAGCTATTTACTGAAAAGGAGCCAGTGGTCAATGATTACAAGATAATAAAGTGTTTTGTCCCCTTTAAAATCTTTATATTAGGTTGTATGTGACAATTCTCTTTCATGGGTATAATGTGCACGGAGGGTATATTCCTTCGACCCTCCTCTTCCTGCCCCATCCATAATTCCCAGACAATTTCACTTCCACTTTCATATCATCCATGTTATATGATTTTATAGATGTATAATGTCTGTGACACACACACAAAACAGAATACACATGTCTTTCTGCAACAGACTCAATTTGTTTAATATGATGATCTTTGTGCCATTTTCCTGAAGAAGGCACAATTTCATCCTTTGGGGACTTCCCTTCTGACAAGGGCGAGACAGAATCTAAGTGTACTTATTTGCATTTTTGTGGTCCTAGTGATATTGAATTTATCATAATTGTATCAGCCACCTGTAGCTCATCTTTTGAGGACCATCTATTCAGGTCTCTTGAAGCTTGGGTTTTTTTTCCAGGTTCTGTGTCTATTCTAGATGCTAACCCTCTGTCAGATGTCTATCTGGCACAGATTTTCTTACATATATAGACTGTCTCCACACTTGATTGTTTCCTCTGTTGTACAGAAGATTTTTAATTTCACAAAATCACATTTGTCACTTGCTGGTCCTATTTCCAAAGCAACTGGAGTTCTATTTAGGAAGTGATTCCTTATACCAATATTTTGAAGACATTCCCGTATTTCTCCTCTATTCATGTTAGAATCTTCTCGCATTAAGGTTTTTGAACCACCTGGATTTGACTTTTCATACAGGATAACAAATAACGATCTAATTTTGTTCTACATGTGAACATCCAGTTTCCTCAGCACCGTTTGTTGAAGATGTTGTCTTTTCTACAATCTATTTTTGTTTGCTGTTTGTTGTTTGGTTTTGTTTGGGATCTCTGTTAAAAATCAGACAGTTATAGCTGTGGTTCTCTGCTCTGCTCCATTGACCCAGCAGCACTGTACCTCCTCTATTGCCAAAACTGTTTACTTTGACTTGAAATCAGCCATGGAGGCACTTCTGCTAATGTTCTTGTCGCACAGGATTGCTTTGGAGTCTTTTGTGCTTCTATATAAGTTTTAATACTCTGTGCCTTATTTCTGTGAGGTACTGTGTTAGAATTTAGATGAGGATTGAACTGAATTTGTTGATTTCTTTTCCTAGGACAGCGATTTTCACAACACCAATTCTTTTTCTGGTCTATGGGCATAGACTACTTCTCTCTCATCCAAATATCCTCTGCAGTCTCTCTCTCTTTGATGTTTAAAGGTTTCATTGTAGAGGTCTTTCACTTCCTTAGGTTTATTCGTGAAAAGAATTTGAGGCCACTGTGAGTGGGACTGTTCTGATTTCTTGGTTAGCATGTTTGTCATTGGTCTACAGGAAGGCTACTGACTTTCATGTTAGCTCTGTGCTCTCGCATTGATGGATGTGTTTACAAGCTCTAAGAGATGCCTCTTGCAGTCTTTAGGGTCCCTTGTATATAGATTCAAACATCCAAATGTTTGCTTTTATTTTTGTGTGTTTGTCTCTTTGATCTCCCTCCCGTGTCTTATTCCTCTATGTAGCATTTCAAGCACTATGTTAAATAAGAATGGAGAGCTAGACATAGTGGAACACATCTCTACTTCCAACACGTAGGAGGTAGAGGAAGGTGGATCTCTGAGTCTGAGGCTAGCCTGATCTACATAGTACAATATAGAACGTGGAACACCTTGTCTTGCTCATGATTTTAGTGGAAATGCTTTCAATTTTCATTACTGAGTAATGTTGTCTATAGATTTACAGCCTTCATCATTTGAAGTATGTTCCTTTTACCCTGGATTCTTCATTGCTTTTTTCATGAAGGGAAGTTGGATTTCTCAAAAAAAAACATTTTTCATATATTAAAATAATGATGTGCTTTCTGTCCTTAACCCATTTATGTGGTAAATTTCATTTCTCAACTAATGTATGTTGAACCATAAACACATTTCTTGAATGAAACCGACTTGATTATGGCAGTTATTTATTTTTAACATGCATCCAACATATGACTTGTACAAAGCTGCTACTGTGATGTGTGGAGCTGCAGTCAATACAGCACTGTAAGATATAATGCCATTGAACTCCAGGGGGATAGTCTTTTCAGTACTGTACAGTACAATACAGTTGATCTCTAGAGATGCAACACTCACCCTGACACCCATTGCCATAGGGTTGAACTATGCAACTCCAAGTGCTACAAAAAATTAGGACACTCATGACATCTTTGCAATATACTTTTTGACAATAGTTTTTGCACAAAATATAAAAAAGGTTTAAAGTTATGATTTAACTCTGAACTATCTTTCAGCACATTGTTTAGTGTTGAGTGTTTAGTCCTCCCTAGTTGTACTGCCTTGAGAGCTTCTGCAAATATTAACAGAGAAAACCTTTCTGGAGGAAGAATGTTACTGAGGACATGTCTCTAAGGGTTATATCTGTTTCCGAGTCCTTGTCATCCCCCATCTCCACGTCTTACCTGCCATGACTTTGAAAAGCTATCTGACCCCACTGCACTGGTGCTCTCTCTATGAGCACATGTGGCCGAATGACTAAGTAGTGAAATCTCTGAAACTAAACCAAAATAAAACGTCCTTCCTTTGCAGTTTTTTCAATTTATTATGATCACAACTATGTAACCTTATAAATGTAGAAGATTTAGAAATTATATAAACCTATAAGCATTCATGTGTGTGTGCACGTACATGTGTGTGTGTGTGTGTGTGTGTGTGAGTGAGTATGAGAGAGAGACAGAGAGAGAAAGAGAGAGAGAAATACCAAATGTGAGTTATACAAATTTATATTGGATAAGTAGGGGCATGTCTAGAATTTGGCAGGTACGATATACAATAGATAGAAAGATTTCAAAGAGGTGAACCACTAATGAAGCCAGAAGGGAATAGTCCCCTTCACTCTCTGTTCTGGCTGTGATATATAATTTAAAAATTAGGAATGGAATGAATGTACAAAATACCAGTTTGAAGATACCCTGCCTCCTCATTCACTTATATATTGTACCATCCTTAACAAACTGAAGAGCCAAAACTCTACACAGAATCCCTGACTCCACCATACTTTCATATCACTGCAAATGTTGGCTCCTCAGCATTCAGTTTCTGAGTTTCTACACTGAGAGATGAGTTTCTAGCAGTATGGCTTTGCTTTTCATTCAGATGAATATTGAATCAGAGAGCACAGCATTAGCTGATCTAAGCCATGGAGAGCCAGCAATTGCCCTAGAGTCCTGACCTGTGGACAGGCAAGGTATAGCAATAGCTTTGGATTCATGGGGATACTAATTTTTGTAACAGGGAAGTTCAACTGTGGAAGCAGGAACTTCTGTTGCAAATATGAGCCAAATCCATTCCCAAGAAGCCTCATCTTCTGGTCTAGCTACAGCCTGAATATCAAGTGCAGCCACGGACACTGTGAGTGAAACTTTCTTCATACTTAACTCAGCAAGGAAGGCACTATTAGCAGCAGGAACATACGCCAGAGAGAAGAATCAGTCACCATGTGTGGAGAGAAGGCGACACTGGGAGGCACTGAGCTGATCACACTCTTCACACAGGCACTGGCTTTGCAAGTTCCATGAATACTGAGACTGGAATGTAATTATGTCCAGGTCTCTAAAGCTGCAGATTAATCAACATGTTTTATCCTCTAAGAACAACTAGATTGTGGAAGACACAATTATCATTTCAGTGGGAACAATCCCCTTTTGAACAGGTGGGTCAGCCTTCTCTAAAACAACGTTAGAAAGCAAAATATACTGTCTCTGAATGTTTCCTTAATTAAGGTTGACACAACCTCAAAAAATATCTCAAGGGCAAGATAAACATGGATTGATAAAGCAGTCATGAGAGGCAAATACAGCCACAGACAGGTGAACATATAGATGTGAGAAGGAAAATGCTGTTGAATTTTAGTGTGCTTAAAACAATATGAAAATGTTTTACATAAAGTACATCATTTAATCCTTGAAGTAGTACCACAGCACATGTACAATTACAGCCTTCCTTTTCTGTAGAATATAAAACAAGGGACTAGGAAAATTTTAGCTTAAGAAATTTCCCTACAGTCACAAAAAACTGTTGTTTCACATTGTCCCAACTCAGTCATCTTGGGATGACATTTCTAAAAGTGCATTAATCTGTGGCTCCAGTTAGAGTCAATTTCAAAAAATACTAGTTATCCTAGCCAGAGTCCTCCTTGATTAGTTTCTTTAGGTGTAGAGATTTTAGTATGTTTATCCTATATTGTTATATATCTAATATCCACTTCTGAATGAGTATATACCCTGTGTGTTTTTCTGCTTCCGGGATACATCATTCAGGATGATCTTTTCCAGTTCCCATCATTTACCTGCAAATTTCATGATTTCCTTGTTTTTATTGCTGAGTAATATTTCATTGTGTAGATGTACCACAATTTCTGTATCCATTCCTCAAATGAGGGGCATCTGGGTTGTTTCCAGTTTCTGGCTATTATGAATAAAGCTGCATCAGAAGAGGGAAAAAACAGGGAACAGGATAGGAGCCTACCACAGAGGGCCATTGAAAGGCTCTACCCTACAGGGTATCAGAGCAGATGTTGAGACTTATAGCCATACTTTGGGCAGAGTGTAGGGGATCTTATGAAAGAAGGGGGAGATAGTAAGACCTGGAGGGGACAGGAGCTCCACAAGGAGAGAGCAACAGAACCGAAAGATCTGGGCACAGGGGTCTTTCCTGAGACTGACTCCAAACAAAGAACCATTCATGGAGATAACCCAGAACCCCTGCACAGATGTAGCTCATGGCAGTTCAGTGTCCAAGTGGGTTCCATAGTAATGGGAACAGGGACTGTCTCTCACATGAGCTGATTGGCCTGCTTTTTGATCACCTCCCCCTGAAGTGGGGAGCAGGTACCAGGCCACAGAGGAAGACACTGCAGCCACTCCTGATGAGACTTGATAGACTAAGATCAGAAGGAAAGAGAAGAGGGCCTCTCCTATCAGTGGACTTGGGGAGGGACATGGGTGCAGAAGGAGGAGGAAGGGAGGGCTTGGAAGGGGAGGAGGGAGGGTGCTACAGGAGGGATACAAAGTGAATAAACTGTAATTGATAAAAATAAAAATACAAAAAAGGAGAAAAATACTAGTTATAACTTGCACATCAGCTATTTTACTTTCAGCTCTTTTAGGTAGAGAGTGATACAAAGAATTCACCTTTTCCCTCCTTTAACCTGAGTCTAAGTATTATGCTAACTTGTGTCCCAGAGCAACTCTAGACCTAGAGCTGCATACTTCACTGAAATTTTATTAAGCCTATAGTAACAAAAATCAAGCAATGTTTCAAAGACATGAGCCAATGCCGATCCCACTCTAATAGCTGTGTATTCCTTGGTTCCCATAGGCTCTAACTCATCCCCATGTTTCACAAAGACTCAGGTATAACTCATTTATCTTTCCCTCCTAGTTCTTTGAATTTATTGTTCTATGTATCTTCCCACTATAGAATAAAGTAGCCTGCTCCAGTATACACAGTGATTCTATATTCCAATTAGATTATAAGCAGAATAACATAATTAGAAAGAGCAAGGATGTTGGTGCGGACACACATACTCTCTTTCTCTCTATATATATATATACATCATATATAATAAATAATTTATATTTATATTGCATATGTGTTTATATGTGTATGTATACACATATATTCCAAAACAATTCACTGTCAGGTATCCAAGACAATTTTAGGGCTTCTTTGTTTGGATTCTCTTATTATTCCTAGAAAGAAACCTATAAGATATTGTATCACTTTCTTCCACAGGTAACTTGCTTCCTGGTATTTTCAAAAACCTACAGATAAGAGAAAAATATTGGTAAATTATTACCTAAAATACAAATACATAGAAATGAGGTGCCATTGGCAAGTTACATGTCAAATACTCCTAAAAAGACATAACTGGTAATGTATGCTGACAGAAACGTTAGTATACGTAATTCTATTTTTATGATTCAAGCTTCTTGACTCTGGAGCATTACTAAAGATCATATGTCCACATGTCTAATGTCTGGCTCATGCTTGGGCATTACAGTCCGTGAGCATTGCAAAGCTTAATGGGTGCTGATAAGGAATAATTTACAGAAGTGATTTGAGTCACTGTCTTAGGCTACAGATGCAATATCCTTTCTATTCTTCTGGATGTATCCAGAACAATCCTTACTAGCTTTGGCCATGACAGACTTGACCATCAGATAGGCTAATTATTTGAAAAAACAACAAGCTATTATAAGCCTTGATTCATATCATATAGTCTTTTTAGTTTTAAAAGCAATTCTAAAGCTTATTAGCCATAGGTAAAAAATGATTTTCAAAGTCAATTCTTGTTCTCTATAAAATAATACACATAAGCAGAAAATAGGTACACTTTTGGCCCAAACATGTTGTTGTTGTTTTCCTTCTTCAGATGACAGACGGGCATAGCCAAATCTATGAACAAGCGTACTTGCCCAAATGTGCAACATAAATACAGAAGCGACAAACAGGAGACCCAGCAGCAGGACCGGAACAGGCCCACGTTGGGCCCTGGGGAATCCTCCACGCACAGTCCCAGTCCCTGCAGAGGTGGCACGGCCTGCGCTCCGGGTCCCACCGCTGACATTTTCTCTCTTCCGGACAGTGGATCCCGCTGCCTGCCTGCACAGCCACTGCTTTGCTGAGAAAGCACCCTGAGGAGCCCACGTTGGTGTCACTGGGCATCGGACCCTGCATGCTGATACTTTGGAACAGTGACAGCAGGAGGCTCGGAGGAGGATAATCGGTAAGTTCCCAAGCATTCAGTGCACTGCCATATACATTTTTCTTTTTTTAACTCCAACATTCAATGCTGTAAAGACACTCTTTAGCTTAAGAGCCTCCTAAATGAGGGTAGTCAGACAACGAGCTCTACAGTAATAAACACGTGGGAAGATGATCTGCGCAAACACCATCATGCTTTCTCTGCTTTTCAAAACTCTCTCTTAATTCTCTAATACATTCCGCTTTGGCTAGCCATTCAGTTTACGTTAACTGCAATAGTGAAAATAATGCATACTATAACAACAGAATATATGATAATAATTATGCAAACATTCTCTTGGCCAGATAATAAAATTCTCATAAAGATTTAGGAGGAAGCTATTATAAAATAAACTGTGGAGAAAATGAAAACCATTTCACTGCAATGTTGTAGCAGTTTTTTCTCACATGTAAATATCTAATCTGGGATTTTTAAAAATAACTTAGAAGAGTGTATCCAGAAAAATGTGAAAGAAGGGATATATCAGTGATGAAATAAAAACAGAGTAGCTACTGTAGATACACTATGTATGGCTAATAATGTAAAAGTTTTTCACATATAAAATTCACCACATTCAGTTCAGTGGACTATGAGATTCCTGAGTGAAAGTACCTGTCTTAGCTTTGTATAAGATAATAATTTCTGATAATTTTTGACCATTGAAATGTAAATGGCATTTGGGGTGGCTGTGATAGGGACCATGACCTGAATCAACTTATAGAAGAGTTTGTTTAGGAGACTAGTACATTATTTATTGTACTATTAAATTTTTCTTAGTTCAACCTTGCTTTTAAGGTTGAACACATGAAATAGATGGTTTGTGGTTTTATATATATCGTCATTTTGACCTAATAATGTGCTGATTTCACACCTCCTTTAAAGAAAATAATGCTTCCTGTAATTCTTCTATGTACCCACCCACCCATCAATTCACCATCCATCCTTGTGTGAATAACAACATCCCTTTGTCATGTTCACACATTCACATGTTCTGTGCTAAGAGAGAATCATATTCCAAGCATTATACTGAATATCTGATAAGTGGATATCCTAAGAAAACATGGACTTAATATCAACTATATATGACTATGTCATTGTTTCTGGAAATCAAAATCTGATTGCAAAATGGCAACACATCATTTGGTGACCACCACACCAATAATCAGGTAGAAGTCAATGCCACTGTAAATAAGTATCTAAGTCAGATTGAAGAATAGCTCTTGGGTCACTTCAGCTACTTCATTTTCTAACGTACTCATTCTCAATTCAATGTCTCGTTAAAGCATACTCTTCTTTGACGTGGAATTAACAGGCCCTTCATCTTTTACCTTATTCTCTCTAATTCTTTCTCTGAAATCATAGGAAGTCCTTATTGTAAGATCACACTTTCTCAAACATAAAATGATCCCACTGCAGAGATAGACAACACCTAAAATGTTCACAGGCTTAGTATTGAGAGGGGAAAAAATAATTGATTTGCAGGAAAGACAAAAATATTCTGCACAAAATAACAGCAGACAACTGAGCCCACTGAGACACTGAGACATCGAGACAAGTTAGAGAAAAGAATTCCTATAATTCAGCAAAATTATCTTTCCCCGTCTGTTAGACCTATTGAAGAGAACAATCCCTCCCTGCAGTATCCCAGAAGATAGTGGCTATAAACAAAGAGATGGTGCAGATTGAAATTGGACTCTGTGGACAGTCATGTAATAACAATTGGAGTTATTTTCAGTTAAATTGGCAAATGTGTGAGTTCAATCAATCCTTAACAGGGGACTCAATCACATAAGGAGAGATCTGCTTCTTGACTTGCATTACTAACTCATGAGAAGGCCTTTTAACCGAACTTATCTCTTCCAAGCCTTTGCTTCAGTTACAAAGCTTCCTTCCACTGTTTTTCCTCATTTAAGACTATGATTGTGGCTGCAGCTGATTCTCCTGAAGCCTAAGCACTCTCTCTCAGGAAAAACTAAACATTGAGTTCCTAGGATTCTACCAACCAGACAGCCACGTAGACCTGTGGAGTACAAGGTAAGGATTGTCGTAGTAACCAGATCATGCTTGCTAACAACTCAACCAGAAGCATGTGATGCTGAAGAAAAGTTCACTTGTGTCAGATGTGTGTGCACAACTGATGGCAGGGACTTCCAGATAAAGAATTCCTGTGCTGGAATGCCAGTTCTAACCCTTACTAGGGAAGCAAAGTCAAGTTAGTTTCTTTGACTAGTGATCATGTCCGTTTTCCCATCTACAAAGTATATTTGCTAGTGTTATCCCATGGCTTAATGATAGGAACTGGTGAAAGGATGGATATGTAAGTCCGTTGATAGAGTTTCTTCCTAGCATGTGCAGAGCCCTGGGTTCACTCCTGGTACCATGTAAATTCAGTCATGGCGGCTACAAAAACCAAACAATAAAGAGGTGGAGACAGGAAAGGTCCCAAGTTGGAATCTCCCTCAGCTACAGATGGAAAGCTTAAGACTAGGCTACGTGAGACCCTGTCTCAAAACAAAACAAAACAAAACAAAACAAAACAAAACAATCAGAAAGTCCTATAATAGGCTTGTAAAACACTGGTTACGTAACAACCTTCTACCTTATTATGGCTTTTTAACACTAAAAGCATATGTCCATCACCTTAATAATCTAAAATCTTCCAGACTAGCACTGCGTGCCTAGCAGCAAACAAGACAAAATGATATAATCAAGTCCCATTGCCAATTCCCTCATTGTGTTTTTTTTTCATACTATTAACATACATGGTTTCTGTCTTTGGCCTAAGAAGGAAAAATTTACTCCTTTATCAGTAGAGACTGAATGTTTATGAGGAATGACTAATAGTGTGTTATAGACATTCTTTTCCCATAGATAAAACTTGACTTCCAGCAGTTAGTTTACTGTATATTTCACTCAACTTGATAAAGCACAAGAAGGTGAGTATCTTCAGATGATTTGTCAATATCAGCTGATGTTTTCTTGTCACAGATAAACAGCCTGTGCCATGAATCAATAACGTGTCAGCAACGTTGTCATAGTCCCCTCTACTGTGTGTGTGGTGTGTTGACAGCTGATACATTACTGTGAATGTCTGCAAATGTTAAGCAGCTTAGCTCTTCTCAAATCACTACTCTATGCCTCTTTACAGAGCAGGGCATTAGTTTAACAGGCAGCCAGGAGCATGACCACAGCTGTTCCATCTTCAAAAGGGCAGACAAGTCTACTGCATTCCATTCCAGCTCTATGTTTCTGTCGAACCAATTAGCAGAAATCCATATAGGTTGGGCAGCTTTGATTACACAGATGGGCCAAAACAGCACACTGATGTTTCTGTTTGCCTCAATGTTACAGAATATTCCAACCAGACACTCCTGAAACAGCACTCTGTGCTCCAGGTAGTAGGGTGGTGAAAGCAAGCCAAGGTGCTCCCAACTCAAATTCTGGGTCAAAGGCTCTCTCTCTCTCTCTCTCTCTCTCTCTCTCTCTCTCTCTCTCTCTCTCTCTCTCTCTCTCTCTCTCTCTCTCCCTCCCTCCCTCCCTCCCTCCCTCCCTCCCTCTCTCCTTCTCTCTCCTCAAAATCTAATCCTGTATATAGTTCCCCTGATCCCAAACTCTCATTATCCCTAATCTAAGCTGAGGAGAGAGTGCCCCAGAGAGTCTCTCTACAAACCTTCATGGGTATCTTCAACATCTGTGTGGCAGAAGCATAGAGTGATAATTCAGAATGTGGGTTTGTTTGTTTTATAATTTAGACTAACTTTTTTTTCTCTAGTCCCTTCACACACTATGTGACCTTGGGAAGTTGTTGCATTCTGTTTCCTTATTTTAACATAGAGATCACACTAATAAAACTTGGGTAATATGAGCATTAAATTAGATAAAGTATGTAAACTTTTAGCTCAAACCCTGGTACTAAATATATCCTCTGAGTCTTCTGAATATTATTGGGAAGAAAATAAGCACCATGGAGAGATAAGATGGTAAGACTTCCTCCATGACTGGTCTGCCCCACTGTAAGGCAGAACTAACCACAGTGTCTTTACCTGACTATGTAAATGCCATCTCCATTTCACAATGCATATATACTACAAAAATTAGACTTTATTATTTTTATTTTTATTAATTACACCTTATTCATTTTGTATCCCCCTGTAGCTCCCTACCACCTCCCCTCCCAATCACACACTCCCTCTCCCTTCTCCACCCATGTCCCTCCCCAAGGGAGGTCCTCCTCTCCTTCCTTCTGATCCTAGTCCATCAGGTCTCATCAGGAGTGGCCTGGTACCTGCTTCCTACTCAGGAGGAGGTGATCAAAGAGCAGGCCAATCAGTTCTGTCAGAGACAGTCCCTGTCCCCATTACTATGGAGCCCACTTGGGTATTGAACTGCCATGGGCTACATCTGTACAGGGGTTCTAGATTATCTCCATGAATGGTCCTTGGTTGGAGTATCAGTCTCAGAAAAGACCCCTGTGCCCAGATATTTTGGTTCTGTTGCTCTCCTTGTAAAGCTCCTGTCCTCTCCACCTCTCCAGGTCTTACTATCTCCCCCTTCTTTCATAAGATTCCCTGCACAAGGCCCAAAGTTTGGCTATAAGTCTCAACATCTGCTCTGATACCCTATAGGGTAAGCCTTTCAGGGGCCCTTTGTGGTAGGCTCCTCTCCTGTTCCCTGATTTCCCTCTCTTCTGATGTCCATCCTCATTGCCTTTCTGAATGGGGATTGAACATTTTAGCCAGAGTCCTTCATAACCTTCATGATTAGTTTCTTTAGGTGTACAGGTTTTAGTATGTTTATCTTATATTATAAGTCTAATATCCACTTATGAGTGAGTATATACCCTGTGTGTCTTTCTGCTTCTGGGATACCTCATTTTCCAGTTCCCACCATTTGCCTGCAAATTTCATGATTTCCTTGTTTTTTATTGCTGAGTAATATTCCGTTGTGTAGATGTACCACAATTTATTTCTGTATCCATTCCTCAACTGAGGGACATCTGGGCTGTTTCCAGCTTCTGGCTCTTAGAAATAAAGCTGCTACAAAGATGGGTGAGCAAATATCCTTGTTGTATACTTGAGCATATTTTGGATATATGCCTAGGAGTTGTATAGCTGGATCTTTAGGTAACACTATTCTTAATTGTCTGAGAAAGTGCTAGATTGATTTTCAGAGTGGTTGTACAAGTTTATATTCCCACCAGCAATGGAAGGGGGTTCCCCTTTCTCCACATCCTCTCCAGCATGTGTTGTCACTTGAGTTTTTGATCTTAGCCATTCTGATGGGTGTAAAATGAAATCTCAGAGTCATTTTGATTTGCATTTCTTATCACCCTGCACACAACTAAAGTCCAAGTGGATCAAAGACCACAGTGTAAAACCAGACACACTAAACCTGTTAGAAGAAAAAGTGAGGGAAAGCCTTGAACTCATTGGCAATCAGGAGACAACTTCTTGAACAGAACACCAACAGCACAGGCTCTAAGAGCAACAATCAATAAATGGGACCTCATGAAACTGAAAAGCTTCTGTAAAGCAAAGGACACTGTAGTTAGAACAAAACAACAGCCTACAGACTGGGAAAGGATCTTTACCAACCTTGTATCTGATAGAGGGCTAATATCCAGAATATAAAAAGAACTTAAGAAGTTAAAAAGCAACAAATCAGTTAATCCAATTTAAAAATGGGGCACAGAGCTGAACAGAGAATTCCCAATAGAGGAATATCGAATGGCAGAGAAACACTTATAGACTTTATTATTAAAGAGAAGTTGCAAATAAAAAAAATCACACACCATAATGAATGAGACCCAAAGAATCTACAACTCAATGGACTTCTATACAGGATATAGAAGTAGCTGTTTGGAATGGAAGCTGTGGAGCCTTACATTGGGTTTTAGGATTTCCATATTGAATGTATTTTTATGCATTCTTCTACCAAAAGCAAATTAGATTATTTGTTCTGTTTTAGGAGAGCAATAAGGGAAGGATGGAGGAAAATCTTTGCAGATGGTGTGTGTGATTGCTGGTCTTAGTGGCAGTTCCTACCCGGATGATACTTTTAACAGTCTAGTCACCTCATTAACGTTTGGTTCATTGATCAATAGATACACACAGAGGAAATTCATGAAAACAACAAAATCCAGTTTTGCGAGTATCTGGTCCTTCAATAGCAAGATTCTATCAAAATTATCAGCATATTCTGGAAAGTCAAGATCAACATACATACATTGTCTTAGGTAGATCAGGAAGCATGGTAGTGCATCCCTTTAATCCCCACGTTGAAGAGACAATGAGACCCTGTCTAAAAAAGAAAGAAAGGAAGGAAGAAAGAAATAAAAAAAGGGCTTATTTTTTCATCATCCAGAGAGAGGATAAATGCTTAGGCAATTTGCCCAAATAATGTGCCCAGCTCTGCCCAGGCATTCGTCCAAGAGGGGACTCTGCTTCCATTCCCCTGACTTGCAGAATCCTGCAGACATTAATGCCACAAGAAAATAAAGCAAAAGACTGGCACCATGAGACCGCAAACTAAATATGTACTCTGTCTACACCTACCAGTGCTGATTAAGCCGAAGGAACAGGCCTCCATCGCACTAGGTGGGCATCCTTTCAGAGGCCCTTCCATAACATCTCAAACTTGTGCTGAAGGTATTAAAGACAAGGCAGGCTTTGGAACACAGGTTGAAGTTGAACTAAGGAACTATTCAGGTTTGTTCATGACAAACTGATCAGACCCTCTCAGGTGGCATGAAAGCAATGGGTTTGCAGCTTCACAAAGCATCTTTCCTCAAGAGTACATCACTCCTTGTTTCTGTTTTGCTTCCAATTCCTGTTCCTCGGTAGTTAGGAATCAATGCAGTTTGCAATATGGTCCCTGAAGATCAATCTGCAAAATGAAGCAACTCACAGCACTTCTGGGTCCTTATAGCATTCTACCCTCTGACTCTTGCTCTCCTCATTGAGCAACTGAAAGCTAGAGCTTGGTAAAAAGTATGGAAAAATCTAAACTGTAACTTAAGTTAAAATGTTTATTTAAGTAATTGTTTTAAATGCTGAGGCTCATTATTAATCTGAATTATTACTACAATTTTGAAAACAAAAAATGTAACCTTTTGAAACAATATGAAAGCGTCTTTAACTTATTACAGTTGCTATAATTTGCTTTCTAGATAAAAATATCATAAAAATATGGATATTTTAAAAATATGTTTTAGTCTTGATTGTTACTATGGATTAAAACCAAATTACTAGTAAAAATATTGATTATAACAGAATGTTTACCACTTTGGCTGAAGTGTGTCAAGAAAAGTTAAAAGGATGCATATAAAATGATTAGTTAGTATACATTTCTTCATTTTGTCACTTATTTCATTTTACCACTATATTTGCAAGGCATGGAGTTAGAGACAATGACAGTTAGAGGCAGCCTTCTTGATATTTTTTTTCAGACTGTATGTTATCTAAAAACCAGTACCTTATACAGTCTGGCTTTGTGGTTATGAAGGTGAAACTTGGATACTAGAACATATTTTATCTAATCATCTAATCATTTTAAAGCTTGATATAATCTTTAACCTCCTAGAACATGGCATTCTGACCTCTACGTACAATTGACATAGCTTTATAAATAACAAGGCAGAGCCTGACTATAGTCAGTAACTATCTGGCGTAAACCTCAAGCCCACCAACATGAATCTAAACCTAATATGTTTTTCCAGCAGTAGGATTATCAGTGTTGCAGCTACCCGGGGGAATGGAAGCTGTTTTGCCTTCATATCTGGAGTCATGAGCTGGAAGGATCACTCAGCAAGGGTTTGGTATCTTCTAAGATAAGTTTTCTATGTGTTTTCACCTTCCCACCTTATCACAACTTTGATGTTTACAGTCTGACTCCAGACCCCTTGAGATTAAAAATTGGCCCCAGGTTACCTAACTCAACTCTTACCTGGGCAAGGGCTGACTGAAAGATAAAGACTTCTAAGCCTAAATCCTCTGACAACAGCTTAGATGCCCCTTATCAGTAAGGCAGAAGATGTAAAGAAAAATGATGAGCTAGAGTTGAAGGTCTGAGTTAAGCGGGACTAATGATGTTTGGTTCCATTTACCGGGAAAAGAGTAGAACAATTGTTCAGAGTTCAGAGGGCGATGTGTTCTAATGTATTATGACTTGTTTGCCCCTAAAAAGCATTTGTCTTTTAAGAAGAACTACCCATGCTTCCAGGAGGTGTGTGCTAAGCATTAAGCTTGCAGGTGATCTTTCTGCTGGGAAAAGCTGCTAAAAGATCCCAAGAAAGTCTAAAGTCACATTCGGGGCTGCCTCACTCTGCCCTAAAAATGTTTACCCAAAATGCACTTCTAAATCTAACTTATTCACCACCACAACTGGGATCTGATTCCCTGATGTTTATATATCCATGGAATTCCTTTTAAAAAGCTTGATAACCAAAAAAGAAAGGACCCAGTTGTTAGTGCAGGCTGTCAGCTCAGTGTCAGTATTAGCAGCTTCACACACCAGAGGGAGGGCAACATTTCTGCATGGTAAATGTGGCAATCAACCCTGGCCAACTCCAATTTCTGTCTCTAGGTTTAGGGTGTCAAGTCCTAAGCCTTTCTTGATATAGCCACAAAAGAAAAGGGGTTCTTATTCCAAAGTGACCTTGCCCGTCATGACTTAATTTCTATGTAGCCATTTCTCACATTCCAAGGGAGCATTCATTGTTATCATAAATATAAAATGAAAGCAATGGCAAAATGACAGTATTTATAAAATGTCTACTGCTTCACCTAGGCTGTATGTGCTAACTGAAGAAATCTAGAAAAAAATAAATTTGTTGCTGTTTGCTAATTAAGTTTTCCTATTTGCCTACCACGGTCTCCTCTCCCTTTTCTCCTCCTGGTCCCTCCCTCTTCCCTTTCCTCCCCTCCATCCTCTTACCCTCACTTTCTCAAGCTCAGAAAAAGAAAGACCTCCCATGGATATCAATCTGCCTTAGCATAGCAAGTTGTAGTAGGACTAGTTGTGTCTTCTCCTCTCCTATTGTGGCTAGGCAAGACAGCCCAGGTTGGGGAAAGGATCACAAGGTGGACAATAAAGTCAGATACAGCTTGCTATGAGGAGTCCTGCATGAAGACAGAGATGTGCCGCTGTTACATTTGTGCAGAGGGTCCCAGTCTATCCCAAGTGTGCTCTCTTTTTGATGTTTCCATCTCTGTGGGCCCCTATCAGCCCAGGTTAGCTGGGTCTGTACGTTTTCTTGTGGTGTCCTTGACCTCTCTGGCTCCTTCAAACCTTCATCCTCCTCTTCCATTAAATTCCCCAAGCTCCACCTAATGTTTGGCTGGGGGCCTTTGCATCTGTTTCCATCAGTTGCTGAGTGAAGCCTCTCAGATGAGAGTTATGCTAGGTGCCTGTCTGGAAGTATCACACAATAGGGTCAGGTGTGGACTCTCTCTCATGGCCTAGGTCTCAGTCTGGGCTAGGCATTGGTTGACCATTACCTCAATTCCTGCTTCTTCTTTCTTACCTCTGCATGTCTTGTTGGCAGGACAAAAAATAATATGGATACTTTGAGAAAACAGGCTCTACAGAAAAAATGCAAAGTGAAGGTCATCAGGAGAGTTAGTGTATTGTCTCCTGCACTGTTTGCTGGGTGGTAGGAACTTAGCTTAGCTTGTGTGTAATAAAGAGACACCAACATCCACTTCACTGAGGTATGCTTAGGACTAAGTAGAGCTATGGAGTACCTAAAAAATATTAACATCAGCAAAAATGCTAATTTTCTTCCATCCTCTGTGTTTTATCAATGATAAGTAATTATAGAGCCCGGAATGATTTGTACAAGGTATTCTGTGAGTCCACTGTCCAGAATAATCTGGACTTTTGACAGTGAGGACCATTCCCACCCATCACTTTTCTCTCGATGTTGTTGTTCAGGACACAGTGGTTTGCTGGATCTTCCAGGTTCTTACAGCTGACCTCACAAAGAGCTTGTGTGAATAGTGTCAGCAAGGGTAATATGACTCCAGCAGACAACTCTGATGTCATGAACTTACTGTTTTACCACAAGCCTGCCTTACTTTTTTAGACTAATTTTGACTTGTTGTGTTCCCATTCTGATACAGTCACTCATCTATTTTAATGAAGTGGACTTTTGTGTCATGAAGCATTGTGGAATAAACTAATCTACTATCTCCTTCCATCAAGGAATCTTTTCTAAGATGAGGAACATTTATCATTGTTTCATACTTATTTGGAGGTCCAATCTTCATACCATATCCCACCACACACACAGCTTATGTTTATAATGTCATATGGCATTGATGTATCAGAATTGAAGACCCTTTGCTATGGGAGAATTATCAAATACTGTGGACATTTGAAAAGCTCTCTTCACTCACTGGATGCTCATAGCATTCCGCATCCACAACATTCGCAGCTACAATTGCAGACACTGTGAATGTCCCTTACGAAGCACAGATGGTCCAGTTTAGAGCCACTGGTTGACATAATTTCAAAGGGTCCTCAAGTGCTGGTTTTTCGGCCTGTTTTGCCACCTCAGAATAGCTCAGGGTGGAAGGTGGATGAGGCTCATGGCTTTAAATAACCACAGATGATGGCTGACCTTCATCTGCAGCTAGCAGACTACTTTTAGAGTATGGCACTCCAGAAAGAGGCTCTGGTCAGAATAAGCATGAGGTGCCTATGGAAGCCATCATCCTTACTTTGCGTCTTAAACATGTTCCCCAGCAGCAAAGGAGGTAGTACTGTAAGGACAGTGAACTAAATAGTTTCATTTTTATTTTCCTTGTTTGGACGAATTTAACATTAGGGAAGAAATCGGAAAGGAAAAGGGAGCAAGAAGGAGTAGCACAATTGCTTTTTTTAAAGAGTGGACTTAACAAGACCTCACTTTAAAACAAATAAGAGAAGCACTAAACTTTATTGACACCAAATAAACAGTAAAGTTTAACAGCATTTATCTCTGCAAAGGAATTACAATGTCTTTACAAGTTTTTTTTTTCTAGGATTTCCTTTTTTTTAATTTAACAGGTAGGCACTATTTTGACTAGGAGCAAATAAAAGAAACTAAATATTGAGGAGAATGTACATGAAAATGATAATAGTGATTGATACTTTCCAGTTTCTAATGTTTTTATAATGTGAAGTACTGCTGGCCTTCCTCAGCTTGTGACTAGGTGACAACTCGACAGAACTGCTGCTTGGAAACACCCAGCGTTCAGAATCATTTAAATCATCTCTCCTCCTGAGCACCACAGTGAGGCAGTTCAGGTCCCACTGTTCCCCTCCGTAATTCCATGCCTGATCTAGAGCTATAGCTTGGGCTGACAGAGATCACAGTGAAAATCCAAATACAAGTGCAGTGTTTCAGCATTGTAGAGATGGAAGAACCCTGAGCCATGATAAGTAGAATGTTATTAAGCTGTTACAAATGAATGCTATCTCCCGAAAATCCGAGGCAGGAAATAAAGTATTTGTGGCCCTTCTGAAGTCCCCATCTTGTGCACTCGCCACCTACCCGTTCTTCTGGGGTGGCAGCTGCTATCCCCATTTCTTTTTTTATTTTTTTCTATTACTTACAGTTTATTAACTTTGTATCCCTGGTGTATCCCACTCCCTCATTCCCTCCCCATCCCACCCTCCCTTCCTCCTCTCCTCCCTGCCCCTTTCCAAGTCCACTGATTGGGGAGGACCTCCTTCCCTTTCAACTGACCCTGGTTTATCAGGTCTCTTCAGGACTGGCTGCAATGTCCTATTCTGTGGCCTGGCAACGCTGCTCCTCCCTCGGGGAGGAGAGGGGAGAGGTCAAAGAGCCGTCCATTGAGTTCATGTTAGAAATAGTCCCTGTTCACCTTACTAGGGTACCCAGTTGGATACTCAGCTACTATGGGCTACATCCGAGCAGAGGTTCTAGGTTATATCCATACATGGTCCTTGGTTGGAGAAACAGTCTCATAAAAGGCCCCTGTGCCCAGATATATTTGGTCCTTGTGGAGCTCCTGTCCTTTCTAGATCATATTAACTTCCCCTTCTTTCATATGATTTCCTGCACTCTGCCCAAGGTTTGGTTATGAGTCTCAGTATCTGCTTTGACACACTGCTAGGTAGAGTCTTTCCGAGGCCCTCTGTGGTACGACCCTGTCCTGTTGCTTCTTTTCTCCTTCATCCAATGTCCATCCCCTTTGTCTTTCTAAGTGAGGATTGGTCCTCTTACCCCAGGTCCTCTTTCTTGTTTATCTTCTTTAGGTATATAGATTTCAGTATGTTTATCCTATCATCCTATCTTATATGTCTATATAAGTGAGTACATACCATGCGTGTCTTTCTGCTTTTAGGATACCTCACTCAGGATAATTGTTTCTAGGTCCCACCATTTGCCTGCAAATTTCATGATTTCCTTATTTTTAATTGCTGAGTAGTATTCCATTGTGTAAAAGTACCACAATTTCTGTATCCATTCCTCAACTGAGGGACATCTGGGTTGTTTCCAGGGTCAGGCTATTACGAATAAAGCTGCTGTGAACACAGTTGAACAAATTTCTATCATCGTAGCTTAGTTTTGTTATTTGAAACATCTAGCAAAGGGGGAGCATTATGTGTGGATTCTTATTTATTCCAAAATAAAACTTTGGTGAGATTTCTAGGTAATAGTAAACAGGATTTCGTCCTATCTGGGGTGCTTCGTTCTCCCAGCAGCAGTGTATGTTTGAAAGTTCCCACTCTCATTACTAAGGTTTAGTATGCACAGTCTCTTCAATGCTAGCACTTTAAAAGGTAATGTTACTGATAAAAATAGTATTTCTTTAATTTGTCTGTACAAAGGTAAAGGAATGTTGTAATCAGAAAATTAAAATTACAAAACCGTTTAAGTTACCATCAATGTAAAACCAGTCTATTTTACATATGAAGAAGTGAGTGTGAATGTATTAACAGATCATATTATTTAATATTCATGTGTTGAAACTAAATATTATACCTACATGAATAAAAATATACAGAAAATGAACGACACAGGAAGAAATACCAACTATGGAGATAATATTATTGTTGTAATCATTGCCTCATTTTGCTGTTAAATTCTTATATTGAGAAAAGCAATGCATCTAACACCAGAGCATTCTTTTTTCTAATGTATTAAGGACCTTTTAAAATATTTATTTTAATAATAAATATGTGTTGTACATACATAATATATTATACATAATACATACATATATATATATGTATATATATATATATGCATGTCTGTGTAGGGTATGTGTAAGTAAGTGTAAGGGTGATTGGAAGCCAGAAGAAGGCATCATATCCCCTGGACCTGGACGTAGAGGTGCTGGAAGCTGAGCTCACTCCTAACCACTGAGCCATCTCTCCAGCCAAGGTTTCTTGTTTGCTTGTTGTGTTTTTGTTTTGTTTTGTTTTGTTTTTTACTCCTTTGGAACTTCCACAGTATCTAACGACCTAGAACCAAATACAACAACGAGACTCCCATGTATCACTTTCTCGCCAACCTCACTTTGCCTTTGAGGTTATCACTATTAATGTCATCACAACTACAGAATAAAGTTCAAATTTTGTGCATGGGTCACCACTAAGATCTACTAAAATTCAGATTCAGATCAAGCAGCATTCAGTCAGGTCAAGAGGGATTAATCTTGAGAGCCTGACCATCTATGCAACTAATTCACAGGGTTTGATTTGAGATAGCAAGTTTGCTCTTGCCTGTTCTTTGTCTTCTCACAGAGATTCTCTGAGAAGTTCACAGTGATAATAACTACAGCAGAAATAGCAATAGGATCAGAGAAAGGAAAGGACTCTCGAGGCAGGAAAATAAAGTTATATCGATGATGGTGGATCCAGAAAAAGCCCTAAAATCATGTACCAAGGAGGTACAGTCATTTGACTTATTGTCAATTTTGCTATGTTTTCTATTTTATAGTATTTTCATAGTTTTAGATCTTTCCATGTGTTGGTACTCTTCCCACTTGGCACTTATTCTGACCAAACACTTTCAGGATTTTATTGATAAAAATCTCATGGAATTGGGATCTCTTTTTGTGTGTTAATTTTCATATCTTGGGGTTAAGATGACAGTGTCTCTATTATCCACATGTTATGACTAAAAAATATTTTTCTCCTTTAAAACAAAACACTTCTTACATATTATGTCTTGGTTAACATTTATTTATTAATGAAAAAGTACAACAAAATACAGTTTATATTTAACTTTGCTAACTCTGAATCTGCTGTAGTTCCACTGTTTCCTCAAAGCACTGTATATTCTAATGATAACTAGACAGACCCATAATAAGTCATGTGATAGGACATAGGATATGATCACGTTCAAGATTCAAACCTTTGCTTCCACTTTCAAAAACATTGGATGAAGAAGCATTCTCATAAAAAATTGTTAAGGTGCAAGAAGACATTGTGGAAATCGTAAGCATAAGCCTCGACCTTACTAAGGAACCCATGGATAGCCATGTCTTTAAAGGGTAAACCCATGTAACTGCCATAATACTCATTTGCTCTATAGAGAAAATAACACACCTCCTGTATGCACACCTGGTTACTATTGATGTGTCTCTTTTCTTCCTCATAGTGTCTTATATTTGTTAATGTCATGTGTAGACAGAGCAAGACATTTACCTTATTTTAAAACTTCCTAATATCTATTATATTTATTTACCAAAGACCACTCTTCCTACAGACAAACAGATAGAGCACAACCTTGGAGCCAGTTTTGCTCCTTTTAATTCCAGTTAAGTTTCATATCCTCACCAATGTGTTAGCTTCTGTTCACATTAAAGATATGATGGAAACTTGATGTGGGTTTGCATAACACAACATAGAGCAGATTACCCAGAAAAGCCTCAGAGTGCTGTGGAATATTAGTCCGAGCTATACATATGTGAACACTAGCAGATAACAGATTGGAATTCAGGGCATGAAGAGTCAGGGAAGCTCCTCCATTTACAGTGGCTCTGGAGTGATACATTCCAAAAAGGTGTAAGTCCTACGGTCACTTCCTCTCTGTCGTTCCTTTCACCTCAGAGAGACCTCGGACAAAACAAGTCTAAAATGGTGAATCTATGGAAATCCTTGAGTTTCTTCTGCATTGTGTCCAAACAGGAGACCAGACACATCTTAGGTAAAGACTTGTAGAAAAGAGGGGTGGCAAAAGTCCAAAAATCATACATAGGTATGTCCCTACTGAGTCATCACGATGAGCAGATATGGAGAGCAAGACAACCTGTGTGCAGTGGTGGGAGATCACACTTGCCATATAGTGTTCTCTCAGTATGTCTCACTCTGTGTCTCTCTCTTTCTCTTCACATGTAAGAAAATCAAATAGACTGAAATAAGGGAATCAAATCCACAGATGGAAGTGAAAACTACAGGAAAATAAAGAGAAGAATGCCTTAATTTAGCCTGGCCTGGTGGTGTCACCTGTAATCCCAGCACTTGGGGAGCTAAAGCAGAAGGACTTTGATTTGACACCACCCTGCTGCAGAGCTTGACACTCTTTCTAAACCAATTTAGAACAAAAGGGGAGTGAGTGGAGAGATGAGGACATCAACACACCCGCAAAACCTTTGACCCAAAACTTGTCCTGCCTATGAGATGAGTGAGAACAAAGACTGAGCAAAGATTGAGGGAATAAGCCAACCAAATACCGGCCCTACTTGAGACCCATCCCATGGGCAAGAAGCAATCCCCGACACTATTAATGTTACCTTGCTATGCTTGTAGACAGGAGCATACCATAACTCCTCTGAGACGCTTCGCCCAGCAGCTGATGGAAACATACGCAAAGACCCACAGCCAAACATTAGGCAGAGCTCAGGGAGTTTTATGGAAGTTGGGAAAATTGTTAGGGGATCTGGAGAGGTCTAGGACTCCACAAGAAGACCTACAGAGTCAACTAACATGGCTCCATGGAGGCTCACAGAGACTGAACCACCAAAGAAAGAGCATGTATGGGCTGGTCCTAGTCCCCTGCACATATGTGGAAGATCCAAAACTTCGTCTTTATGTGGCTCCCCCACAACTGGAACAGGGGCCTTTTCAGATTCTGATGTCTCCCTTTGGATCCCATTGCACTAACTGGGCTGCCTTGTCAGGCCCAGTGGGATAGGATATACATCATCCTGCAGAGACTTAATGTGCCAGGGACAGTTGTACCAATGGAGGACTAACCCCTTCTCTAAGGAGGAGAGGGAAGAATGGGGGAGAGGGGTGTGTGAGAGATAGGAGGAGGGAGGTTGCAATCAGGATGAAAGTAAATAAATAAATAAATAAATAAATAAATAAATAAATAAATAAATAAATAAATAATTTTAACTTTTTTTTTAAAGAGTAGAAAGCAAAGAACTGAAGGAAGGAAGAATTGATGAAGTGGAAAGGAGGGTAAGAAAGAATTTTTTTTAAAGCTTTGTGTCATGAAGTATATGCAGCTGTGTGGTTTCAGGTCTCAGAGACACCAGTGCTTCCTATTATCCATCATGTATATGCAGCAGGTAAGATCTCACTGGCATATGTGAGCTTTGACCTGGTTACAGGGTAGCAGCATTTCATACCAGCTGAAGATAAGACAGGTCACAGTGGACCGGAGGAAAGAGAAAATCAAGGGAAAGCTGAGTTTCATGCCAGACTCTGATTGGGGTGCTCTCCTGACATTGTTGCTAAGGATCCACAATGGCCTCAGGGAAGCTCTCTGGCATTCTAAGCATTTCAACATCATACCTTACTTGCCTTTCTGACATACTATAATTTTGTGGACTCACAAGATGAGGATGCCTTATTTGAGTCTGAAGCTGTCTTGCCTGGAGAGGAACTTTTGCCAGCCTCCTGTTGGGATAAACACCCACCATGACCTCTTTCACTGACAGCTGCCATTGGAGCCGGGGTTGATGGGAGCTCTGAGTGTTATATAGATGTGGAAAGAAACACTGCCTCTGGACTAAAATTAGAGGGAGGAGAGGTATTCTCTGTGAAGGTGGTGATTTGGGCTATTTCTTCTGCCCTCGTTTCATAGTTATAATACTTCTGATCAAGTCCTGTTGAAGTCAATTTGGCAGAGGGATGAGTTTCTGGACAGGGGCTGTGTGCAGGCAATGGCTTATAGACTTAGCACTGACATGAAGGAGGAAACACTCCACTCAAAACTCTCCAAAAAAAAAACACTATCAAGTTTTTTTCTCTGATGCACACCACTTGCCACCTGTCCTCCCCAGCCCCACTTCTCGGGCAAAATGAGAAAATAGTGAAGTGTTCTTACCACCCCAGCTCAGGGTCCTTGAAGCCCGGGTGTGTGAGGAAACTCAATTCTGCGTTAAACGGAACAAGGGCAATGAGGTTCTTGCAGCTGTTCGTGCTTTGGTGCTGTAGTGAGAAAGTTGGAGTCCGACTTTACCCCTTGATGTGAACCTTTTCTCATCTGCCCTACTAGGGCAGGAGGCAGGGGTGGGTGCCTTTCCTGTGGTCGAGTCTAATGAAATAGAGTTACTTTAACCTCTTTCTGGGGCTTTGGACGTCATGTACTTCCCACTTTCCCAGGACTGGATAAGGTTTTCAGAAGCCCTACAGCCTTCCCCCTACCAATACACAAGTAAAGTCTCTCTCAAAGAGCGGGCATCAGAGTCTATGTCAGAGACAGCCCCTGCTCCCCTTACTAGGGAATCCTCATGGAGACTGAGCCTATTGGCCACAGCTGAGAGGAGATGGAGGTCATCTCCATGCATGGTGCTTGGTTGGTGCATCACTCTTCACAGGCACCCTGGACTCAGATTTGTTGGCTCTGTTGCTCTCCTTGTGGAGCTCCTACCCTCTTCTGGTCCTTCTATCTCCCCTCCGTCAACCCTTTACTCTGCTCAAAGTTTGGCTATGAATCTCACCATCTTCTTCAGTCCTCTGCTGGGTGAAGTCTTTGATCATTTCCTCCTGGCTGGGCAGCCTTGCCAGGCCACAGAGGAAGAAGGTGCAGGCAGTCCTGATGAAACTTGATAGAGTAGGGTCAGATGTTAGGGGAGGAGGGCTCCCCTTTTCTGTGGACTAGGGGAGGGGGATGGGGGAAGAGGAAGGGAGGGTGGGGCCAGGATGAGGTTAGAGAGGAGGCTACAATCGTGATACAAAGTGACTAAATTATAAAAGAGAGAGAGACAGAAAGAGAGAGAGAAAGAAAGAAAGAAAGAAAGAAAGAAAGAAAGAAAGAAAGAAAGAAAGAAAGAAAGAAAGAAAGAAAGAAAGAAAGGCAAGTCTCTCTCAAACATCCCTATTGCTTCTGATTGTGTGAGTTCTTATTCCCCTAGTCTTCTGGGGAAGACTAACGGAAGATTTCTGTCTTAATAGAGACAACTGAAAACTCAGCCTATGGAAACAGACCAGAACCTACAACCCACCTTGTATGTGCTTTGGGTGACTATATCTATGGATGCCTATGCCTTGGAGCCCTTCCTTTCTTTCGTCTGCTTGGCTTTCAGTGACTATGCACTATGTCCATTTAGGAACAGGTATGGTAGAGTGAAAAAAGACAAAAACTGTTATGTACATGAGAACTGCACAAAAGAAAGTCTAGCTTGAGTCCATAGACAGGGTTCCAAACACAGCTCTTCCACACCTAAAACAGACACCCTCATCCCTACCCCAGAGTCTCAGATCTTTTCTCCTTGTATTTGAGGAGGGATGGATCAGCAATTCCCAAGAGAGGGCCTCAAACCTGCAAGCAGCTTTCATGAGCAAAGTGTAGGAGACTCTGGGTTAGCAAGTTTGAAAGATTCTTTACTGCAAAAATCCATTGAGCTCACATTAAATATTATGAAGAATACTTTGAAATTACAAAGTGTAATGCATGAAAGATAACATATTTCAAAAGCTTTGCATCATCCGGTTCTTTGCATTTTGAGTGTATGTTACGGGAAAAGTGTGCTGCTTGGACATATTACACCACGACCAAGTTATTTTCCAAACTTCTATTTGCGGGAATATCTTTTCTCTATGATTCGGCCTCTTGATTGAAAATTATACTAATTTTAGGCAATTTTATAAATTACAGGAGATCAAAAAATATATACATATAGAATGCTGAAGCCAACCCCCATTTTAAAATTATCATCTGGTTGTTGATAAGAATGAAACTGTAGGAATTGCTATAGCATCTATTTGATATGTCAAACACTCTGATGAATTATCTCCTTGGATTGTCTAATTTAATAGTCACAAGATTATGAACTGTTGTTTTACATTACAGACAAAGAAACCAGAGCCTGATGAAGTTTCTTTTGTAAATAATAAGTAATTATTGCAAAAACATCTAATCAACAAAAGGCAGAGTCAGGGCTTTCCTTCATTGACCTAATAGCAATTTGATATTAAATATATTAAATCTCTATATTATATTAAATAACCAAGTTATCAAATGCCCTCCTTCTTGTAATTCTATTTGGCAAGCTGCCATACCAACCTAAAAATAAACTAACTGCAACAGTAATTATCTTTCAGTAAAATGCTGAATTAGCATGAAGTAATGTTGAATCATTAATTCCTTATATGTACTGAAAAAAATATTTAACAACTAAATGTTACCAAATGATTTATTGTGATTGGTGCTAAATTACAATGTATATGAAATGGAGTCATTATGGAAACACATAAAAATAGTTAACTATTTTTGTAGTTATATTCACGCAAGAATCTGAAATATATTTCTGTTCTGCCCTTTAAAATATATCCACAGAATTACTTTTGTATTTTTTGCCACACAACTTCACAATACTGATACTGCACCTGTATCATCTACCCTACCATAAGAATAAAATAAAATATGAAAGCAGTTAATATAAAATTATTTCTTTCCATAACCATCAGTAATTCCAAAGAAAATATTTTGTTTCCATTGGCAGTGAGGATGCATGGTAGTAATTAGCATTGCAGATTTTCCATACATAGATACATATATGAATATACCCATGTGTTGCTCAAGCTATTGTTCCATCTGTAGGTGTTTGCCTTTTGAGATGACCAATGATTGCCAAAATGCTGTGCAATTCTACTGGGACATTGGTAGTATTCTTTATCATGTTTCTCTCAAAAAATCAAATATATAAGGAAGAAATACAGCAGGCTAAGATCTACAATGTTACAAAGCAAGGTAAAACAGCTAAGTTATCAGTCACAGCAGTTTATGTATTTTTGCTATTCACAGACTGCAGACTCTTGTTGAATATCCGAGCTGCTGGAAATTGCTGACATGTAGACATGCATGCATGTGAGTCCATAATTAATGATGTTTATACTGTAATAAGCACATTCATTTTTAACACCATTCAGTAAGCAGATTCCTTTAGGGCTTGAGCTAAATCTGCTAACACAATTATACACAAAAAAATTTTTAAAAAATACCTGTAAACAAGTTGACATTACACATATGTACAAGCAAACTGCATTGGAAAAGAGAAGAGGTAATTTCATGGGTGTAGCTTGATATATATCAATGTGCAAAAAACTGACCCACCAACAAATGCCTTAATGAGGTCAGCAAAAGAAGAACATGAGCAAGGCCCCTGTCAGTCACCACTCAGTATTAGTTGCAGAAAAATTCCAACGCTTCCACGTGTGTTGACATCACATTGAAAGCATCAGAGACAGATACAAAGAGAAAGGCGTTAATCCCTGCTGAGTGTATCTGCGGACCCCAGGCGGCCTGTTCACCACAGCCTCAGAGCTGAAAAGCGTCAAGGGTTATGTGGATAGTATTCAAACAACTGCATTTAATTTGAAGGAATTGTTGTTGTTTATTGAGCTCTACTTAGTGCTCTGCCAGTTATAAAGGATGTAAGAAATGAGAACTTAATTCTATTAAACTTCTCACCAACTTCTCACCAAGAGTGGTTCTTTTATTAACATGGCTTGAACACTATTCCCAGTCTAAGGGGTGTTCCATGGGAAGCTGCTCCCAATAACTCCTGACAGGATGCTCTTGTAAGTCACTGTCTCTGTGTGTCTTTAATAGGATATCATTCCAAAATTGATGAATCTAGTTCCTTCTAGCAGAGAGACAGTAATGACCAATGCTGATACCTCTGCTTCCCCACCCTGCATGCTTTTCAAAATGACATTGCCATATTATTCTCCAAATTAGGTAGAACATATTAAGAAAATCCCTCATATTCAGTTTTACTTTTAAAAAATTAAAAATTAACAAATGGAAGAAAATTGCAAGGGAACTCAAAGAATGATGTAAAACTTCCTTTCCTTTTCAAAATGTTGGGAACCAATAATTACAGGAAGTTCTCATACCTCGTTAAAACATTTGATTAAAAAGCATAAAGAAAAGTTTTTGTTGTTGTTGTTGTTTTCTCAAGACTTCAAGACCATACCTGCAGAGGGCTATGGAGTTGAATTGGTCACTGGTGTGCTTGGATGCCTGGCTTTGTGGGCACTCCGGAGAGGTTCTCAGGAGGGAAAACTTGCTCCATCAACTGAGCCCTAGCTTGGGAAGCAGACTGTCTTTGAAGGGTCAGGCTATGTGATTACAAACTGATCCCAGGAAGCACTGGGGAAGCTTGCATAGGTCAACTTCGAACACCTCTCACATTCTCCAATGATTGCCAAAGCACTTGACTCTGGCTGAGAAGAGAGTGTACCTTTTTGCCCCGAACTGGACATTTAGCTCTTCTGTCTATATGACATAAAAACATGTCGGTCGTGCTTTCTTTTCATTTGACAATGCTCTTCCTTCCCTGAGCAACCTTTTGGTGCTTGCATAAACAGGGTGAAAGGGCAAGAGTAGAGAGTGTTGGGTTATAACTTCAGTGTGACCTGCAGATTGGGCACCTATTTACAATATGCGTACTTTCAACTGATTGCTGTAACACTGAAATATTTAAACAGATATGTGGCTCCACTCAGAACTGTGCAGGCCACACAGACCCCATGAACCAGGAGAAGGCAATTCAACCAGCAGGTGAGTGAAATAGCACTGGGCTGTAGCCAGCGAGATTGGGCTGTCATTTCAATTTTCTTTTTTTCTTAAAAATAGTCAAATGAAATTTGATGGCATTTTGTTACTTTCTTTTACTTTGTTTTGTTTTCAAATAAAAATATTTTGAAACACATAGGTTGAAATTCCAACCAATGCTTTGGCATTTTTCTAAATACATTTTTGTTTCTTTGTTGATTTTCTTTAATCCATAGGTATTTGTATCATATTCTCTGTAACATTAATAAATATATACATTCATAATAGAAGAGAATTCTGGAAATCAGAACTACAATGGACTATCTAGGAAACCAATATGAAATGTAATAATTAGTTTCCTAAACTGAAAATTTCAAAGTTTCAAGTTATGTGTTTATGTGTATAAATATGTATAGATATATAGCTATTTGTATATATATATACATCTAGATAGATGTACACACATATATATACATATATACATGGAATTTATATACCAATACACAAAAACACATGCACACATACCCATTCTCTTTACACACACTCGTGTATTTCATTGCCATATCTTTGCTTTCTCTCCCTCTCCCTCCCCAGCTCAGGAAAGTAGTCATGAGATACCATAGAAAGCCAATGTAGTTGTAATTTTTTTATCTGACTTGAACAAAAACTAATGTTTGCTTAAAACTCAAAATAAGTCAAAAGGATACATAGACATGTCTCTATAAACATGTGCACAGCCACCTACCTGTTGTACATCTTTGGAAATTTGCCAGGGTGCACAGTTCACAGAATGGCAATTAGTCTTGGGTACAGCTCTCTTAATGCTGAAGCCGGCCAAAGGCCTGGATAGGGTGTCTTCAGTTGTACATGATGACTGTCCCCTCCCCATAGAATTTGCATTGCCAAGTACAGCTTGTGGTGGAGAGAACTGAGAACTACCTTCAAAATTTGCCTTTTCCTTATCTCCTCTGGAAATTCATGTTTGATTTTAGTTGTAGTTTAAAATAAACCATTCTTTTTAGAAAGAACATGGGGCTGAGAGCATTCTGGATACCCTTTCTTTACAGTGAAAGAAAAGGAAAAACAAATAAAAGTTCAGAAGAAGTGATGATAGAAATGGAGGAGGTTGGTGAAACTTGGAGAGAACAAGAGCTCCACAAT
>CM053764.1:4693537-4715661 GCA_028658305.1 Pachyuromys duprasi
GGGCTGGGCATGGGATGCAAAGTACCTAACCTGTGATTGATAACAAAAAATAAAAAAATTAAAAAAAAATAAATAAAAGTTCAGAATAAAAAAAAGAGAAACAATTGTATAATAAGATAGTAAAGTCCACAACCTTTGGAATATAATAAGCCCAGGTGAAAATTTGTTTCTGACATTGTTTATGGGCCTGTGTGCTGCATTTGCTTTCTGAGCTTCATTGAGTTTATCCGTAAGGCATGCGGCAGTGACATTAGATTATCAAAAGATTTAATGAGATAAGATACGTAAAATATTGAGTAGACTTTCTGGCATGAAATGACAAATCCTTAATACGCATTATTTAAAATTTTATATTTAACTGATAATTCTAATATGTTGATCTAATATATACATATAGGATAAATATAGAAAACACACACAAGTAATATTTTTGGGTTATTAATCCAATATTGGATTTCCTATTAGTTTATATTGTTTGTTGCAGTGATATTTTCAAAGCATGCATTCCACCAATAATTGATGAATGCATACATAAATATATGATTGATTTATTGGTTGATTTAAACCCTCCAGTTTTTAGTTTCCTTTTAGTAAAATGGGGATATAATGACCCAGTCTTTATTCTATCACTTTGATGCTGGTCTGATTAATTTAAAATTTGTATCAAATTATTTAAGGCCACGCATTTCTTCAGAGAGTCAACATGTACACACTAGATGAGGCTCAGCACCCAGGGTTTCCGCTGAGGCTTGTCATATCTATAAGAACAGGGAGTGAGAGCCAGCCCTGTGCAAGTCTATGAGACAATTAAACATACCTTTCAAGATTTAACTGTCATCTTTAATGAGTGGATATTCAACCCCCAAGAAATAAGGTATACAATGAAAAGTTAAAATGATGAAATCTTTGGTCCATTGTGAGAACTCTCTGTCTCTTCCCAGTTTCATATTTGAAACCTTGCAGTCTTCTATTGATCACTCAGAAAGCATTTCAACAGGATCATGCAAAACAAAGAAGATTCAAAGTGATTCAGAACTAATACACTTAGCTGTTAGCATGACTAACAACATCAACAAATCGTAATTGAGTGAGGTAGACAGACCGCCTAACTTAGACATCAGGTCCCTGGCTGCCTAAGACACGGACTGCCACTTCCCTACCATGGCCCTGAAAAAAGATGCCATAGCTCTTCTTCTAAACCTCAGCTCTCACAGTATAGAAAGTGAGGAGATAAAGCCCACATACAATTTAGTTGGTGGTTGTTGCTTTTTCCCAGCCTGTGCCTTGACCAGGAAGGTTTTTATCAGATATGGTGTAGAAAAGAAGCCGTGGCTTTTAGCACAGGGTGGGGGAGCACTCTGTAATTTTTAAAAGGCTGGCGATTGGGAGTTTGGCCATGCACCAATGAGTATATGGGGCCACACAAATTGGACTTTGCGTATTTTCTTTCTTCCTTCCTTCCTTTCTTTCCTTCCTTCTCTCTCTCTCTCTCTCTCTCTCTCTCTCTCTCTCTCTCTCTCTCTCTCTCTCTCTCTCTCATATTTTTTTTGGTTAGGGGAAGAAGCAAGGGCAGGAGGGTGGACCTGGGAGGAATGGGAAATGAGTGTGATCAGGGTGTATGGTATAGAGTTTGCAAATAATCAACATAGATGTCTTGACAAAGAAATAAAGAGAAAGGAAAAAACCCTCCTCAATTCAGTTTAATGTTTAGGAATGGACAGTTCTTTGGCTATTTTTTTTCTCTACACTGGTGGAGTCTTGGCAGCACCGCTCGTTGAAGTTCAGCAGTACCACCTCAGTCATGACGGCAGAAAACATCTTCAGGTATTGTCAAAGACCACTGGGCCACAAAATTCCTAATTGACAAGAACTGCCTTAAATGCACACATCCTATGCAAATCAAAAGAATTTCTAAAATTATTTGTTTATACATCAAAGAATTGGCCCCTGTTTAATATGGAGAAAAACTATCAATGACCAACATGAATTCTAGCTTAGCTTCCCCAAAATGTGTCTTTGGAGTTTCAGTTGTAGCCAAGTTCTGGAGCTCTTTTCCTGACAATACATCTTTTTCTTTTCCATTTGTTTGGATTGTAGTTGTTGTCTTTATGTAATATTAAGTCCTTAACTGTACACATGTGGGGAGTTTGATCTCCTCCCCTGCCAGACATGTTGTGATATTTTGATACCATATCAGGAGACCAATACTAATTAGTCAATGTACTCAATGACAACCTAATGTTCAGAATTTAAAAATCTATTAAAAATTTTAACCAAAGTCTTTTTCTATTTACTCACAAGAATAATAACAACTGGCCTAACATGAACATAAAAACATGTGCCTGGCCCTATGCATACACGTGCACACACCCAAGCCATGTACACACATATGCAATTTTAAAACAACTCTTCACTGTTTTGCAATGCATCACTTCTTGTTCCATTTCCACTGGTGATGGATGGAGCCAATATCAGCAAAGAGAGAGACAGAAGGAGAGAGAGAATGTGAATTTTTGTTGTTTTTTATTGTGCAAATTAAAGTAAATAGCTAAAGATTCATTCTAAGAATAACCTAACAAGACAGGGCTGATCATAGGAGTTCAGACTCACTAAATCCCTAGTTGGTTTCTAAGTGCTTTCACAAGACCAATTAACAGGAAAATTACCCCACCCTTCTCTAGGACAAATCACAGATAATGCTGGGTTAGGGAACATTTTGGGTTTTTTTGTTTTTAAAAATACTTTCTCTAAATAAAGCATGGCTGACATTTTAGGTCTTAAAATTCATTAGCCAATTAACAATGAAATTTGTTCACAAGCAAGAGTTTTGTCTTTAAAAGAAAAAGGTTATGAAACTAGGGCAATAAAGGCATCCTCCCACTTGAGAAGAGGGAAAGCAATATACTGAAACAAACTGAACTGTGTGTGTGTTTATTTTGACCAAACAATCTTAGTTAGCTGCTCAAGTTCATCAATTTCTTTAGCTGTTCCTCGCTTCTTTTTGTATTTATATAAATATTCACCAATGCACATGACAAGTTAGTTACTCTATTTCTTATATCATGTGGGCATTTGTCATCTATGCAATTATTCTTCTGTTATGTGATAGACACAACTGGGTGAGTCATTGTAACCTTCCAGCATATGTGTGTGTGTGTATGTGTGTGTGTGTGTCTGTGTGTGTGTGTGAGAGTGAGAGAAAGAGCCAGAGACAGAGAGAGACTATGGTATGGCCATCTCTTCAGGTAAACTGACTGGGAAAAATTATAGCACTTTCTTTTTTGTGTTCTTACAGTTGAGTCACCTTTTTAAATTCCCTCTGACCTTTATCTTGTGCATATTCTTATACATGGGTTTTTGTTTTATATATTTGGTTAATGTTATGGTTCAAGATCTCCATTATCCATGAGTCTCATATCCTGATTGACTCAAACTGGACAAAGCCAGCAATTCAACGGGGTTCAGGATTATATTGATTAAACAGCTGACTTCACTCATTATTCCACATTTGCTTTGGTGATATCGGTATATTTCATTAACGGAACTAGCTTCAGAGCAACATAATCATTAAATTATGGATTGCTTTCTGACTCCTTTGACCCAAACTGAGTAATGAAGTAAAAAGCTGCCCTTGAAAAAAAAGGCATTACTTTGACTCCCTGTTGGGCATCATTAGAATACACCTCACCCAGAGATGTTCCAGAGCCCCCTTGGATACAGGCTTTCTGCCTGAGGAGTAGGGGCTAAAGCAATAAATCTGTAATGATGTAGGCTTTCGGACTCCAGGAAAGGCACAAACACAGACCTTAGGGTAAGGATACTTTGGCTGAAAGGCAGATGAAATGATAAAGGGATTTTGAAAATATACTGTGCCCTAATCCAAGACAATACTGTGGACCTTGCTAAAATAGTGAATGACATATGCTTTGACCTACAAGTTTACCTCTTCTAAGTTCCTCAAAACAATTTCTTTAAGTACAGTCCTTGGACCATCAAAATGATTAAAGATACTAGCTGAGAATGCAGATTCCATGGCCCTGCTCCAAATTTTATGACTCTTTGAAGTCAGTGTAAGGGAATCCCCTTTTCAGAAAGTGCCACAAATGAATCTAGTATGTAGTGAATACAGAGCTTTACTGAAATGTTGGCAGTGGTGGTTACCAGGGGTAGAAATCCTCTTTCTGATGTCCATAACAAAGTGAGCAGAACAAACATTTCAAAAGAAACTTGTGGCAGCACCATAAAGCTGTGGTTACTAAGGCTGAAGACTCTTTTTATTTTGATGGGATGGAGAGTGATAGCCATTTTATCAGGGACCAAAACAATATCCAACTCATATCATCATGTTTCATTTCCTCTAATTTCTTTGCAGACTTCCCTTATTGTACAGTCCTTTACCAATGGCATCTAACTCCACCATAGCTCCAGATGCAGATGCATAGTGTTCTCTCTGATTCTTTCTCTAGTGTATTATTTTGACACTGTGAAAGAAAATAAATAAATTGGAACAATGGGCCATCAAGATTACAAGATGCCAAAAATATCAAGATATTAAAGAGAGAAATGGCCCATGCTGAAACCTATAACTCAGCATGCAAATTGGCAAAAGCATTTATCTGCCACAGATTCACCAGGGGGAAAATAATTCCCTCCATTTTTTCTTAGAAAACTGTTATGTCAAGGTGACAAAGAACTTATCCTATAAATTCACAGAAAATGTCTTATTAATTCTAACAAAGATCAAACATAAGACCAACATTATTCAAATTCCATGACAATGCATCCAGTGGTAGAGAATGCCAACACTTGGCTCTTCTACTATACTAGACACCGAATTGGGAGATTGAAGTGCTAGCAAAGAAAGGTTTATGAAAATCAAATTTTGACTTCCATTGTAGGTACTGTAGTGGAGTAATTTTGCAAACTACTATACCTGCCATTTCTCTCCCCCCATTGGAGCATGTTCTGCTCAGAAAAAAATTAAAATAAAAAAGAGCACTCAGAGGGGTGGAGAATCTGGAGAAGCAAACATAACCCGGAACGATATGCAGGAATAGTGAAGAGAATGGAGAATGAGCAGACACCTACCTATGGGAAAGAATGCTTCTGAATCAAACAAGGCCAACTAATACATGGGAAATTTCACATGGCCCTTTTTAAATCAAGTGTTGCTTCAAAGTGAGTCAGCTGGAATAGGCATTCCACTATGGAAGCATGTGCACTCTTCCTCCCTTTTAAAAACTCTGCATTTCTAGTAAAGATAGCTATGCTCACGCACAGAAGACTACGTCACAGCATGTTTGTGAGTCACTTCACTGGGTTGGTTATTACGATAAATTAGTGCATTCTTTTTCTGAGCAGTAGAAGAGGGAACTAGGATAATCATGTTAGCATTTTTATTTTCCTTTTTCCTCTGCTGTTTGCATATTGTTCTCTTCCTAATAGCGGGTAGAAGGACTTCATATATATGTCCATCTAGGGAATATGTTCCTGGCTTCAGGCAACTAGTATCCATTGAGAGAATGATCTCCCCAAGTTTCTTGGATTTAGATTTATAGGATTTCTTAGAAGGCCACCCAAACTAAGGCTCTGCATGTCTAGTTTCATTCATTTTACCATCTAGTACTATTCGTTTCTTGATATCAACAATGTACATCCCCTGTCAAATTCCACAGTAAGAACTGAACTCTATGTAAAAGTGTTCTGTCTGTGACTGAACTTGGCTCTGAAGCTAGGGATAGCAAAGCATTTGTTCTCATGGTTCACTTAGTCAAAGCTCATTTCCAGTGTGTAGAAGATTATAAGGAGCACATTGGACAACCCCATTCCAGAGGGGACCTAAGACTTTATGTCCTTGGTGCCGTCTCAAAGCCTTCTACTGATCCAGGCTATATCTTAATTGTGTCAACACCCCTACAAATGAATGCCATGTCTTTCGTCTTTTCTGTTTAAACTTTCTTACTGTGGGCCATGTTACAGATAGCGCCAAATGAAAGCGATATGTTGTTGTTTTCCACAAATTTCTACTACTAAGCTTGTTCACCATGGGTACAAAAGAGTACCCGTGGAAAGAAATGCCATAACAACAGAGCCTGAAGGACATTGCTACAATACTTTTGATGCAGCATTGCATTTGCTATGTGATGGCTGTAGTAGAAGCAGTGGATTGATGGCCTGCTCTGTTCTTGAGTGCCTGCCTGTTTGTCTTGATACTATTATGATCAGGGCTGAAATTTTAAGAAATTTGGAACTTTGGCCAATTTATTCAAATCTCAGACTCTCTGACAGCCTTTTCAGTGAGTCATCAATGATCGTCTTGTCAACAGTTTATATCCAGCGTCTTCTTGACCCATAAAGACCCATGATGAGTCATAGTATCTTCCATAATAACTATGATGATATTTTTGATGTACCACGAAGAAACATTGAGAAAATAAAGATGCATTAGTAGACCTTACACACAAAGCTATCTATCAACTATCTGCTGAAATATTAATACAGAAGAGAACACTTTCATAAATGATAATTTTCCTGGCAACTCAGCACATGAAGGAAACTTTCTTTTTCATGTAAATAAAATTTAAACTGCACTTGAAGCATCAGGACAAGAAAACATTGCCTTACCCTATTACCCACCTGTGTAGTCAAGAATTACAAAAAATTCAGAAAGACAATCATATGCTAATAGGTACCAATAAATCAGTGAGGAGAATCTTAAATAATAAATGTGCCTAAATGAAAGTTTTCAGAAAGAAGAAACTGGTCATTAGATTTTTTTCTTCCATAGACATTTTCAGGTTGCCTTTATTACCTGTGCTATACACACACACACATGCGCAAATGCATACCCACACACACACAAAAAAAAGAAAAAAGAAAAAAGAAAAAATTAGGAATGCTTGGCACACAATAGTGACAAATCATTTTTTCAGTTACCACTGAGATGTGTGAGGAATGCTGGAAATTGAAAGTTGTTTTTGGACGTTCATTTAGCACAAGTGAACAAAAGAACTATTGGTAAATTAATAGAAGACAGAGTCACATGAATAGACACTGTTAACAATTTCTTTTGGATGGTATCTATACAAGTTAGGAATATTAAAAACAAAAAAGCTTAAAAAGTCAAATTAATAACTTTTGTGCTCCAGCCACCCACTTGGGTCATTACAGACATTGTAGAAATGGTACAACTAAACCATAGCATGGCTACAGCCAATCCCCAGGATCCCAAAGGCATCTAAGCCTGGCTACAAGCAACAATGTGCAGGTGTAGTTTAAAGTTCTTAATGAGAAATGAAATATGTGGGGTTACAAAACCTCTCAAACAGAAGGCTGGATGATTCTTCAATTACTGGATGTTGTTCATAGCTTCACAACTCATGGGGGATGCAGAGAATTTGCCTGAATTATATAAAAGGCCTCATCAATAAAATGTGGGCAAGTTAGAACTGAGTCAGGTAGAGAATGGTGATCAGCCTTGTAAGAATGGAGAAGGCTGAGTGCAGGGCTTATCAAAGCTGTGTTTGTGGATGTGAATGTTTGCTTGTCTGTTACACACAAAGTTAGACTAGCTCATCTCACCAATGTAGGGAAAGAGCCTGAGGGTATTTAATTCAAAATAAGAGTGAGAATTAGTTGATGACTTGAGGGGGCAAGGGGGGAGGACTTATTCAGCATTAGAAAGTGTTGCCAAGGGAGGCTGGGAAATCTTCCCAGGAGGGTTTTAATGAAGGGGCAGAGGCTCCTTGTCTGAAGTGCTCTCATGTGGGTGGCTGAGCAGCGTGTGAGCCTTCTGCTGTCCAGGGCTGGGGTCATGTGCATCTGTTGTGCATCTGTACAGACATATACTGTGCTTGTGCTGCACAAATGCTCATGCATACACACTCAGTAGAAACTGGCACGTAGAGATTTAAGTGAAAAAAAATCATAAAAACCTGCCATTCTCCCCTCACCCCATAAACAAAAAGAAAGGAACAATAAAAAATAAACATCTTAATATGCCACTGGGTCATATCTCCTGCCCATCCTTGGCCAACGAAAGAAGACAGAAAATGAGAGAAAACAAAATAAACCGCCCCCCCCCCCCCGGGTTGGAATAGATGACTCCCAAAGCCTCTCAGCACATGGGACCAAGTTAATAAAAGAGAAAGGACAACACAAGAGCTTGCTTTTGGTTCCACATCTGAAAAAAAAAATCTACCCTGTGGAATTACACGTTAAGGTGAGCAAGGCAAAGTAGGCAGTAGTACATCAATGAGCTATTTTGTTCTAACAAATGTGGATCGTTAGTTGTTATTTTCCCTTTAACATGTGTCTTCCTTTTGGGAGGTTTATTTCAAAGTGGTGACTACCCCCAGCCCTCCCCTAAAGATGATACTTCCGTAGAAGTTCAGACTGCCAAGGATGCTTTCTCTCGGGGAAGCGATCTGGAATTTTGATCTTCAGGAAATCCTGGATGCATTTCTCCAGCTCCTCCTCGACGGACAGCTTTTCTTTCGCAGCTTTCTTTTTGCTGCTTATGTTCGACTCCCTGGAGCCCGACGTCAGAGTCCGGAGCAGGTCACTTTTCCGCCTCATCTCTGACTGTTGGATCAGCTGCACTGGGCCCTTCTTAATAGGCCGGTCCAGAGTCTGGATGTTGCTCTGGCGCGTTACAGGCCCACAGATCACCGTCTCCTGGGGAGAGCTGGCCTCTGACTGGCTGTCGCAGCTGGAAGTGGAGAGGTCATTGCAGGAGGTGCCGCTTTCCCCTTTGTCTCCCTTGCCATTCTTGCAGCAGCAATCACAATGAGAGGAGGCCCACCGGGAAGGCTCGCCTGCAAGACAAACACAGACCCAAAGAATGAATGCCTGCAGGGTGGTGCAGGGCCAGAAAGCAGAAGTGCTCAGAGAACGCAGGTGATTCACACCGCCAGCACCCAGAAGCTAAGCCTTCCAAGGGACGTCCATTACTAATAGCCGACTGTGTATCTAGTAGAATACGGTATCATGCTTTAGGCCACCTGTACTGGCCTAGGCAGAAATGTCCAGGGAACCCATTTACAAGCCCTGGTACCCGACAGACCCAAAATTTTAAGGCTTCAGTTCTATCACAGTAACGCCAAAATTATAATTTTCTTATTACCTGGAAGTTTTAGTGATGATTTTGAGGAGATAAGCAAGATGAAGAAGGTGGCATACAATAATCTCAGAAAATGCTTTTCAATTTTACCATGGGTAACATTAAACCTTCATCTAAGGCTCTGCCTAGTAGCACTCAGGGCATCAGGAGGAGGCTGTTTAAGAGGAATGCAGTGACCAGTGACGAGGGCTCTGTCCAGGCCCCGCATCTCATTGGTCTCCGACCATCCTATGAGCACAAGCAGCTCCACTTATTACTTACACACATGAAAACTCTAAGACCCACAGAGATTAACTAATGTGCCATAGTTTGGCTAGTATGTTCATGGAAGAGCTAGGGATTGAATACAGATGGCCCAAGTGTTATAACCAAGTAAATTAAGTGCTTCCTGAAACAAATGTCCTGTCTGTAAAATTCTTGCTTCTCAAAATACTGTTCAAGTGTGAATCTCCCTGAAGTTCTTGTTCCTCTCTTCTAAAAATGTTCCCCTGCCCCACAGATATGGCTCTATTTTTTAAGTACCTTAGCTATTGCATATTATGTTTCCCACCAGCTACTAAACCACCATCTTCCTAATGTAGATGTGGTAGCATGTTTATTGTTGTAGGTCTAGTGAATCATTCAAGGGAAAAAAAAACGCAACAACACACAGTATCTTGGAACTAACCTCTAAGTAGCGGGATCTAGCCATACCTGAAGCTAGTCTTGTCAGTTATATGATTCTCTAAATTCCCTTTCTTATTTAAGCCAATGTGATGAGACCTTCTGTCCCTATTCTGTAAGTCTTGACTTTTCAAATTGAGTTCAGTATTTTGCAGGCAGACTAATATTTTTAGATACATAGTTGCTGGTTCCATGAACTTTGAAAAATCTACAATAATGGCACAAAGGAAGTCTTTCAAACATAAGTTATGGCCCCTAGCCTTCCAGTGTCTGAATAGCCCCAGGCCTCTTGGAGTCATACTATGTACTGATCATATATTACTAGCTGGGCATTTCAATTCACCCACTTCACTGATGCCTTAAAAATATGAAGGGAGACCAACACTCTCATGATATTAATATCACAGAAATACAATGAAATATTTTATATTCCAGAGCACAGGGAGTCTTATGGAGGAATAGAAGGACCCAGAGGTAACAGGAATGTCACAACGAGACCTATTAAGCCAAAAATCTGGGCCCTGGGCTGCAGAGACTGATGCATCAACCAAGGCCCATGCGTGGAGAAGACCTAGACCCCTGCAGATGTAGCCCATGGGCAGATATAGTCCATAGGCAGCTCAGTTTCCATGTGAGTCCTGAGTAAACCGAGCAGGGGCTGTCTCTGACATGAACTCAGTTTCCTGCTCTTTCATCACTTCCCCCTGGTGATGCAGTCTTGCCAGGTCACAGAGGAAGAGGATCCAGGAAGTACTGATGAGACTTGATAAGCTAGGGTCAGATGGCAGGGGAGGATGATTCCTGCTTTCAGTGAACTAGGAAAAGGGGATAGAGGGGAAGAGGAAGGGAGGATGGGACTCAGAGATGAGAGAGGAGACTGCAATCCGGACCAAAAAAAAAAAAGATAAATTGTAAAAAATAAAACTTTAAAAATATCCAGATTTGATTTTTCTATGTCTTATTAGAAACAAAATGTATCATTATGAAAAATTTTAGCTCATTGCCATTTCTAATATGATCCAGGTAGAAATGAAACTAAAAAGTCACCCCTTGACTTATTTGGCAACTTGTCATATTTATCCAAAGGAAGTAAAAAAAATATTTTTTTGTAAATCATAACCTCAGAATACCAAACTTTTATCCACTTTCTACCACATGACTGAGCAACCATTGTACTTCCACAGCTATAAGATTAAACATAACCATCCAGTTAGCCAAAAGGAATCATAATAGCAGTAATGTCATACCTATTCTCAGTTATTACAAATAAATATCTTCTGTGCAACAGAGAGACTGCTCAATGTGTTCCAGCTGGTGCTTGGAAATATCTGCAATGAAAAGGGCTTTTGGTCTCCTAGGGGATATTGAGGGGAACATTTCTCACCTCTAGTTGGCAGAAACTGCCCCAGCTGCCTGACAACATGGTCATTCTTGTACTAATCCAACTAAAGTAGGGTGTTCCCAATGAACTGGACTACATAAAAATAATCACGTCAGATGAGAGTTCATCTAACTTGGTCCATTGATGAATGTTAAGAAATTAAATTTAGCATTGAGTAAAAGAATAAAGAAAAGAATAGGATACAGAGAAAAAAGCAGAAAAAGGGGAGGCTATACATATTTTCTGGTCTATACATATTATCTATTACCTTAAAAGAAAGTAACAAAATATTTTAGCCACAAAACCTGCTGAGCCAATAGAAATATATGTTCATACCCAGGAGTTCTCTATCCCAAGGAAGTCCCTCCATTCACCAGGCTCCAAAGGAAACTTGAGTCTTCTTAAAAACCATTTAACACCCCAATCTATATGTGATGCAGCCCTGGGCATTAATGTGCAACCTTGCACTGCATAGGAATCCAGGGATCTGGCACTTGTGCAGCTTGTCTCTAAAGCTGCATTTAGGTCATGCATTTCAGTGGGATTCTCCAGCTTCCAGGAAAAGAGAAATATTGCTCTACAATTTTTCAGGGCACTGTCACTCTTACAAGGAAACTGGACAAACTAATTTGAGAGTAGCTTGTCAAAAAACTACACATTTCAATATTTCACAAGAACATTTGAATGTTTTACTATTTGGGCAAGATAATTCATAAAATAGCTTCTGAAGTCTATGTGTTATTTTGAAATCAAGGAAGACGATGGGATTAGTACAGTTCAGATAGAGCCAATATGAAATTTGGAAATAGTAAAGGTGAACATAGAAGTTCATCTTCTTCTTCACACTCTCCAGTTACCTTCTTTCTGAGAACACAACTGAAGCAGAGGTATGAAACTAGGATGGAACAAGGCTGCAAGCACGGGGGCTGTGTCCTTGCAGTCCTTCTGAGGCATGCTTGCAACCCTTAAGCAGTCTTAAAAGATCTGTTCAAGGTCAGATCTGTAATACTAGGAACTCTAGGCTCTCCCCATTATAAAAACAGCAGTATCACAAACACCCCGCTACTTCATATTTAAATGTATTCACTTCTAATTTGAGAGGTTTCAACTCTGGTTAGAGTCTTTCCACTTAGCAAAAAAAAAAAAGTGGTTGATTGGGCAAATGTGGAAGAAATGCATTTCTTTCAAAGAAAAATCTAACTTCATGATATAAAAAAGAAAACATACATTGCCTTTTTTATTAATTGATGGACCTAATGTTTGATAATGCCACTTTGTTTTTAAATAATTATGTCTGAATTTGAGGACTTCTGTGACAATTTTGATGTCTGGCACATAATAGGACCTTAATAAATGTCTGATGAATGAAGAAATGTGCTAAAAATTAACTTTCAGATATTTCAAATTGGAAACATAGCAGAAAAAATCTTAGACTCTAGCATCAGGAAGCACAATTTGACAACTACGGGTCTTTGGATACATTACTAAAGATCTCTGAGAGTTATCTGAAAAATAAAGAAACTAATAGTTTTCGTTTACAGATGTTTGAAGAAAATGAAATGAAATCATTGATATAAAGGATGTCCGAGTCCATAGCACAGAATACATACTCTATTCATTCATATATTTTGGCTATACTGCAAGCCAGACCCCAATCTCCATAAACACTCCAACTAGAAATGTGACTGTTAAGATGATGATTCTCCTACAAATGTTCTGTACAATCAATATGTACTGATGGCCTCAAGGATCTCGTTAGGAAGGACCTGCAGCTATGGCTGGACACAGTAAGAAAATGTTTACTGAGTATCATCTGGTAATGCCTGGTTGGTGCTGGAATGGAGAATAACCATAAGTATAGAGAGGATTTGACAAGTACCATGTGACCAGGTATATTTCTGGAAAAAAGGAGTCTTCCATTGCAGCACTTAAAAGTTAACAAATAGATGAGTCCTCTACTATAAAAATTTACTTGAACTATTTAAATGCAGGACAGGAAGAAATTTGTATTTTAAATTAAATGCATGGCAAGTGAAAAAAATCAGTTTTCCAAATATCTACATCCAAATCTTTGATTATTTTACATCTTGCCAACATGAAGGACTTTTCAGGCAGATGGCATGACCGAGGTGTTCTAGCTTCCACCAAGCCCTGAGTGCAGTAGTTTTTACTGGTAAGAAACAAGAAAGGAAAGACTACAAAATATGCCTCCTCCATGAAAAATTCAAGGCCAGCCTGAGACATGACTGAGCAAACTCACAAAGTGCTTATGCATTTTTAAAGGAGGCATCTCTGTAATCTACCCACACTTGAAATTCCCCACCTGCTAATGGCTGTGAGTACAATGTACTACATTATAGCAGCAGCTGGGAGAGCTGGTCCTCCATGACTTCTCCATCAATGATGTAGGAGCCTGCCAGTCTGGGAGAGAGGTGGCCAGATTTAATTTATCAAGGCTGCTAAAAGATATTCACAGTTGAAAAGTCAATAACTAGCAAATTGATGTTTTTCTAATTCTGCTAAACTTTGAAAATATATTGAGTGCTAGAAATTAGGAATCGGCTGGCTGTGCGATCTTCTGGGCAAAAAAAGTCTTTAAGCGTGACAATCATCATTTCTTGCTCCTGGCAGACCTTTCCACTCAAGGATATTTGATGTTGGGTGGGCCCAGCTGGGATGCCTCGTTAGGAGATGGTACATATGAGCAAGAAAAGATAATTAAGCCACCCACATGTCAGCTAGGAAAGTATACACTCCAACAGTAATCTTAACAGGGAGAATTCAATAAAAGGAGATAAACAGACATTGGAAGAACACTAAAAGTGGAAAGTGACAGTGATGAGATGATGGGAATGCTTGGGGCTTCAGCTACTGTCCTTCAGTCTGCAAAGACATATAGAAGAATATGCAAATGCTAACGCCGACAAAGATTGGAAGAAGCATCTGGTGGAGGAGGGTCCGGACGCCTGAGGAAAGCCTGCTGCACTGCTGTTGGAGATACCTGAATGAGTCGACCTCTGAGGATCGTGAAGGAGGGAGAACTTCTAGAACCAATGGCTCTAGGGCAAAGCAAACCAAGTACAGTTTGAAGTAAGCCAGGGGTCCTTCCCAGCCAGATGTCTCACACCTTCCTCCAGAGTCCCCTAACAGGATTCCAGCTGGTAAGTGAAGAGTGTCCTTCCGTGACTGGTTAGTGCATATGGCAATCCTAGTTCCTGGCACTGGCATTGGGAAACATAGCACATAGGGCTAGAATTGGAGCACAATTAGTGCCTTCAAACCCAGCACATGGATGCTCCGAGGGATGAAAGTGGATAAGGGACATCCCTGTTGGCCAGCTAGAATCTATTTCACAGAAGAGTTAGTACATGGCAATAAAAGAAAGCCATTCTTTCACTTCAGTTCCTGCCCTCTGCCCTTTTTCATACTTTAGGGTTTTCAATTTGTTCTCCCCTTGACAGAAACACACTCTTCTATTCCACAGCTGGTTAACTCACTCATATCATCACAAACCCAGTTAAAATATAACTTCACAAAGTGGATTTACGTTTCTATTCCGTGGCACAATTAAAGCTCATTCTAATCTCATGTTTCTGGCTTTCATAACATCATATATGTAGAAACCTAATAGTTTCTCTGTTTCTATCTCTATCCCCCAGACCCCACTGTTTGTGAATTTGTGTATGGGAGGGGGGTGAGAACCTCATAGAGACAGAAAATCCTTTAAGAATAATCAAGTAAAGACCTTTGACTTGTGAAGGTCACCAGGTAAGGAACCATCAGGAGACATCTGATGTAACCATGATAAAAATAGGCTGGCTTGATAGAGATGAATTGCATGGCCAATTCAACAAGCTCAAAGTGCCTAACTTTGTGTATGAATATGTGTGTATAAATTAGTCATCATGAGCTGTTAACGTAAAGGAACCTGCAGCATTATAAAACTTATACAGATATCAACTTTTCTAGACACTCTGTCTATGCTCTGTACTGACATAACTTTCTTATTTGGCAATGTTCAAACACACCTTCCTACTTCATTTTTTGAACCTGTTAGGTTTTATAGAAATATATTGGTGTTAATAAAGCTGGTAATCCTAAATTTTGACTCTCTGTTATAGTACTTGTTCTTTCAAGGAGCTTGTGATAACAGGATTATTCTGCTTTTCAAGAACTGTTCCCTCTTTCATTGCCTTCTCCCTTGTTTTATTAAATCTTAGCTTCCCACCTCTAACCCTTTCTTTTAGCTAACGCCATACTTGATGAGTCCAACCACCAAAGTCCTTATTATTCACCCAGTCAAAGTTCTGCTGTCCATTACCACCCATTTACCTACCTGCCCGTACTCACTATAGAGATTTGCCTTTGTACTTCTCTTCAACATTTTTGTAAACTGGAATATATTCCCCATGACCCACCCAAATTCTTAATCATTATCTAAGCCACAAAGAGAAGATACATGGCCCTGATGTGAGCAGAGGTTCTCAACATTGTGACCACAGTAAGTGTTACAGGCTTGGTGTGTGACTCAGGCTAGGTGGATCTGAGTCCTCACTTGGACTGTTCTGCTAGAACATATGGGTCATAAATGCTGTATTCTGTGGGAGGTTGCCAAACTGGGAACATGTTGAGTCCAATAGCCATCTTCCACACCAGCTGGGGAAGACATTCATGGAGCAGTGAGCCAAGGGAGACAGGAAAAGCTGAGAAATAGAGAGAAACAGCTCAACATTTAGCAGAGCCTCAATTTGGCCCTAGGGAGAGAGTTATACTTTTATAAGCCTGGAAATTCTCTTTATTCTTAATTTACTAAGAGTTAATTGTCTGAAGCATATAACAGGATTCTTAAATACTACATCAAACTCATACCAGCACACTTAGCATCTATTAACTTTATCCATTTCATCATCAGAGCAGACACACACACACAATCCCATCACTAATGATTCAGAAGGTGAGAACTACTATTAATACAAGGCTGTCTTGAGAATGACTTGTTTCTTCTCTGGATGCTTTCTTATTTCTTACATTATCCCTAACAAATGTAAATATTTTTTAAGCAACACATTAAGTCTTCATCACCATGTGTTTTGCAAAGGAACTGAAGTTGTGAACAGGGTCACAGTTATCCCTCCAAGTCAAGAAATGTATAATAATAGTAATAGAATAAAATAATATAACTGAAGGCCCATATATGTCAGCTATTGTGCTCAAAAGTTTCCATAATTTAGTTTTTATAATTATCCATTAAGTGATGCTAGTTTCATTTGCTTTTCATGAAGAAGAATGCAGCTTAAAGTAAAAAGTAACACAATCTAAAGTTATAAGCTTGAAAAATAAGATGATTTCAAACTAAGATTTTTTTTTTGATTAATACATAGCCTCTGTGGGGGTTTTGTGAGTCTATGTTCTAATCTCTCTCTGTGCCTCCCTGTGTCCCTATTTCTCTCTGCCTCTTTCTCTCTCCTTCTCTGCCTGTCTGTCTGTCTTTCTCTCACACAAACACAAATATTGCAAGAGATATTTGTAAGTTGCATCAGGCTGAAAGGGTTCAAATGTTGACTGTCTAGCATGTTCGCCCCAGTGACTCTACCTTCAATAATACCTCTAAAGCACAACTGACCTAGAACAACTTGAAAAATCTCCATGTTCTTAGCCTTTCATTCTTACATTTGTATAAGAAATTCCACCTCGATCCCTCAAGGTCACTGGAAATAATGAAAGGGACTAACAGAAGGAAAAAGTGTCCTGGGTCTCTTGCTAATGTGTGCAGTAGTTCACATTTTATTTCATGCGTTCTCTTACTGCTCTGGTAACAATCAATAGTGTTTGAAGTCTGTGCTTAATTAGTTCTTGAAAAAGCCCTTTGTGACATAGTAAAGATATAATAATGGCTATTACTGCTCAATGATATTGAAACAGCCAAACAGTACGTGATTGTATCCTTAAGGGGGACAAATGCAGACCTAAGCTTTTGTTTTTCTTCATGGTTCAAAAAGAGTCAGCTTATGATAGAGCTAGAGAACCCATGGATCTTCTAAGCAACAAAGATGAAACACAAAAACTATGGCAAAACATATATGAGTCATACATCACTCTGAAGAAAGTCAGTATTAAGCAGAAGGGAGAAGGAGGGGGAAAAAGTGGAGAGGAAAGAAGGTAAGGGGAAGGAAAGGGAGAGGAGGGAAGAAAAGGGAAGGGAAGGGGAAGGGAGGGGAAGGGAAGGGAAGGGAAGGGAAGGGAAGGGAAGGGAAGGGAAGGGAAGGGAAGGGAAGGGAAGGGAAGAAAGCGAGAGAACTATGTGATGATAACACTGACCTACATTTGGTACAGTTCCTGGCCTGTGGAGATGCTGAGCTCCATGATGCCCTGCATCCTGCATCATCTTACTGAATTCTCCAGCCTGTGGGAAGAGGATGGGACTATAATGTGTTTCTACCTCAGGAAAAGGAGACGGCTAGCTAGAATCTGCCTTATCCAGATAAAAATAGGCTGCCATTCTGTCCAAATTCTCCCATAAAGAACATCAAAGAGCCTTTTCTGAATTGTATGTATTCTTGACAGAAGAATAATTCTCAGAAATCTAGGGTGAATTAGTTTGTCACAATTCTCAGGCTCCACAGAGATGGGAGCCTGGAAACATATTAGTGGGTAATGACTAGTAATTGTTATTTATTTTAAAAAATGCTTGCTGAATTACCGAACTACAGCCATCTATTACATGTCTGCTGTGATGCTAAGTATTTTGGAAACATTTTATTTTACTCTAACACACTGCAAGGAGTTTTCATCTCAGCATTTGGTCTGCCTCTCTTCTTGTAGTCTGCCCTCTGCACTTCAGGCTGGGTGGTAGCTGGCTCTAACCATAAACTTTTCCTGGAAAATTTCTCCAAAGGTAATTGACTTTCCAGACTCATTGTCCCCTGGGAGAAAAACCTTCTTAATGCTCTGAAATAAATGTGCAAACTCATTGATGAGGACACTGGATTTATGAACATTTGACGAATTGGTCCATGGCTCACAAAGCCAGTAAGAGACAAGACTAGAATTGGTTTGATGTTTTAGCTCCAATACTCCCTGCCTGTTCCTTCACCCCATTGTGCTGCTCTGGTGAAAAGCTGACTTCTTGACAGGAACTTATCTGGAAGACTCCTTTTCCCATTAGTGATAAATTTAAAAGTGGAGTGGTGAATATGGACAAGGGAGATTGAGCTTCACTTTCACTTTCACCAAATAAGAGGAACGCCTCATTTTCACAGGGCTGTTTTCAGATGATAACAGAAGGGGAAGCCTTACAGAATTTAGCAGCTCTGCCTTCACCTGTATCTTTGCTAACTGTATGGTAATTAATTGCTATTATTAATTAGGATTTCAAAATGGGATAAGAGTAGAGCTAAACAACCGTTCCTCTCTACAGCCACAACTTATTTAAAGATCCTGTTGTCTAACATAAGAATCCAAGATGGCGGCGGGAGGACACTGTGTCTGAGAAGTAGGTCAGCACAGTGACCAGGAGACTGAACTCTGGGACCCAAAACACCAGTGTTTGTGATTGCCAGGTGAGAGGAATTCCTACAGTGAGGAAATCAAATGGGAAAGTCCTAGGGACACCCAGTTAATCCCTGGAAAAGGTCCAGGTGACCTGCTGCGCACATCTGCTAGCCCTGATCTGAACATGCCACCAGCTGCCATCCCGGACCAGGACACACAGACTCCAGTCCAGACTGAGGCTCCCCCAGATACCATCTCAGACTGGGGTGCACAGCCTCCAGCTCAGAAGGAGGCACCAAGCGTCCAGACCAGAGCAGAGCCCTTAACAGCAAGCCCAGGTGGGAGCATGGAGCCTCCAGACCAGAGCAGTGCCCCCAGCCGCCATCTCAAACCGGGACACTCAGCCTCTGGCACAGAGTGAGGTGTCAAGCCTCCAGACCAGAGTGGCAACCAGCTTGTGGTGCTTACAGCTTCTAGCACAGAGCACAGAGCTGGGAACACAGAGCCCTCAACAGAGTACGTGTCCTGCCCAAAGCATCACCCACTGACCTCATAGTCCAGCCTGCAGAACACACCATATATTGAAGAACACTGGGAATTCAGGAAACCTGTACAGGCACTTGGCGCCCACAATCTGCGCTTGCTAAACGCACTAGTACCCACATGCCCTCCTGCGCTTGCTCCAAAAGACACGTTCCAAGTGTGCGCACGCACACACACACACACTTACTCCCCCTCTTCCCCCCCCCAAAAAAAAACGGTACTGCGCCAGTGGCTTTTCCTCCCACAGATACAACTGAAGCAACAACACACACGCTCAAACCACTGGAACTCTGTGATCTTCCTGAAGAATACTCCAGACATCAGAGATTGACAGTTCCAGTCTGAAGTTCAGCCTCAAGGAACAAACAGATCCTTGATTATGTATAAACAAATGGCCAAAGATTGACACAAGAACTAACCCAACAAAAATCAGGACACCATGGTCCCACCAGCAACACCCAAAAGCAATGGAGATTTTAATTCAGCAGAGACACAGGAAAATGATGTTAAAGCTATGCTTATGCAGTTACTGGAAGAACAAAAAGAGGATATAAACAAGGCCCTCAAAGAAATACAGAAGAATATAACTGCCCACATAGAGGAACAATTAAAGACATATAGAGAGGAAACAAAAAAATAGGAGCCACATTCAGTCAGATTAAGGAAATGGTACATACCATGAAAACAGAATTAGAATCTATAAAAAAAAACACAAACAGAGAAAAACCTGGAACGGCAGAACTTAGAAAAAAGATCAGGAACCACAAAGGTAAGCATCACCAACAGAATACAAGAGATGGAAGAGAGAATCTTGGGAGCTGAAGATATACTTGCTGAACTTGATTCACTCAAAGAAAAAAATAAAATCAGAAAAGTCCCAAACACAAAACATCCAAGAAATCAAGGATGCCATGAAAAGATGAAACCTAAGAATAATAGGAGTAGATGAAAATGAAGACTCCAGGCTCCAAGGACCAGAAAATATTTTTAAGAAAATCATAGAAGAAAATTTTCCCAACTTAAAGAAAGAAATGTCCATAAACATACAAGAAGCCTACAGAACACCAAATAGACTAGACCAGAAAAGAAATACCTCATGTCACATCATAGTCAAAACACTAAACCTACAAAACAAAGAAAAAATTTAAAGGCAGCAAGGGAAAAGGGTCAAGTAACATATGCAGGTAGACTGATCAGAATCACACCAGACTTCTCATCAGAAACTATGAAAGCCAGAAGGGCCTGGGCAGAGGTCACTCAGTTTTTAAGGGAACACAGATGCCAACCAAGACTACTATACCCAGAAAAGCTTTCAATCAACATAGATGGAGAAAAAACATATTCCATGACAAAACAAAATTTAAGCAATATCTACACAGCAACCAGAAGATACTAGAAGAAAAACTTCAATCCAATGAAAACAACTACACCAAAGAAAATATAGGATACAGATAACTCTCCAACAAAAAGGGAAAAAAAGCAATGAATCATAGTAAGACTACCAACTCCACAATAAAAGGAAGTAACAGTCATTGGTCACTATTATCTATCAACATCAATAGACTCAACTCTCCGATAAAAAGACACAGACTAACAGAATTGTTGCAGAAACAGGATCCAACACTCTGCTGCATCCAAGAAACATACCTATGCAACAAAGACAAACACTACCTCAGAGTAAAGGGCTGGAAAAATGTTTTTCCAGCAAATGGACCCAGAAAACAAGCTGAGGTAGCGATCCTAATATCTAATAAAATAGATTTTATTAGAAATTAATCAAGAAAGATGAGGAGGGGCACTTCCTACTCATCAAAGGAAAATTCCAACAGGAGGCCAGCATAATTTTGAACATCTATGCCCCAAATACAAGACCATCTACATTTGTAAATAAAACATGATTAAAGCTGAAATCACACATTGATCTGAGAAAGAAATTAGGGAAGCATCATCCTTCAGAATAGCCACTAATAACATACCCCAAGTACCTTGGGGTGACTCTAAACAAGCAAGTGAAAGACCTGTTTGAGAAAAATTTCAAATCTCTAAAGAAATTGAAGAAGATATCAGAAGATGGAAAGACCTCCAATGCTCATGGATTGGTAGGATTAACACAGTGAAAATGGCCATTCTGCCAAAAGCAATCTATAGATTCAATGCAATTCCCATCAAAATACCACCACAATTCTTTACAGACCTTGAAAGAAAAATTCTCAACTTCATATGGAGAAACAAACCCAGAATTTCCAAAACGATCCTATACAACAGATCATCAGGAGGTATCTCCATCCCTGACCTCAAGATTTACTACACAGCAATAGTAATAAAAACTGCATGGTATTGGCATAGAAACAGAATAGTGGATCAATGGAACCTAACAGAAGACCCAGAAATAAACCCACACAACTATGAAAACTTGATTTTTAATAAAGAAGCAAAAACCATACAATGGAAAAAAGACAGCATCTTCAACAAATGGAGTTGGTCCAACTGGATGTCTATATGCAGAAAAATGAAAATAGATCCATACTTATCACCATGCACAAAACTAAAGTCCAAGTGGATCAAAGACCTCAACATAAAACTAGACACACTAAACCGGTTAGAAGAAAAAGTAGGCAAGACCTTAGAACTCATTGTCACAGGAGACTACTTCCTGAATAGAACACCAACAGCACAGGCTCTAAGATCGACAATAAATAAATGGGACCTCATGAAACTGAAAAGCTTCTGTAAAGCAAAAGACACTGTCATCAAAACCAAATGACAGCCTACAGACTGGGAAAGGATCTTCACCAACCCTATATCTGATAGAGGGCTAATATCCAGTATATATAAAGAACTCAAGAAGTTAAAAAGCAAGAAATCAAGTAATCCAATTTAAAAAATGGGGTATGGAGCTAAACAGAGAACTCTCTGTAGAGGACT
>CM053764.1:4716161-4736751 GCA_028658305.1 Pachyuromys duprasi
GGGAACCCTCCTCCATTGCTGGTGGGAATGCAAACTTGTACAACCCCTCTGGAAATCAATTTGGCGCTTTCTTAGACAATTAGGAATAGTGATTCCTCAAGACCCAGCTATACCACTCTTAGGCATATATCCAAAAGATGTTCAAGTACACAACAAGGACATTTGCTCAACCATGTTTGTAGAAGCTCTATTTGTAATAGCCAGAACCTGGAAACAACTCAGATGTCCCTCAGTCGAGGAATGGTTACAGAAATTATGGTACTTTTACACAATGGAATACTACTCAGCAATTAAAAACAAGGAAATCATGAAATTCGCAGGCAAATGGTGGGACCTGGAAATGATCATCCTGAGTGAGGTATCCCAAAAGCAGAAAGAAACACATGGTATATACTCACTTATATAGACCTGTAGGATAGGATAGACATGCTGAAATCTATAAACCTAGGGAAAATAAGGAAGAAGGAGGACCCAGAGTGGGATGATCAATCCTCACCTAGATGGACAAATGGGATGGACATTGAATGTAGGAGAAAACAAGCAACAGGACAGGAGCCTACCACAGAGGGCCTCTGAAATACTCTAACTAGCAATGTATCAAAGAAGATATTAAGACTCACAACCAAGTCTTCCACAGAGGGCAGGGAATCATATGAAAGAAGGGGGAGTTAGTAAGACTTGGCGAGGACAGGAGCTCCACAAAGACCAAATAGATCAGGGCACGGCGGTCTCTTATGAGACTGTTTCTCCAACCAAGGACCATGTATGGATATAACCTAGAACCCCTGCTCGGATGTGGTCCATGTTAGCTCATTATCCAAATGGGTACTGTAGTAAGGAGAACAGGGACTATATCTGTCATGAACTCAATGGCTGGCTCTTTGACCCTCCCCCCACCCCCGAGAGGGAGGAGCAGCCTAGCTAGACCCCAGAAGAGGACATTGCAGCCAGCCCTGAAGAGACCTGATAAGCTAGGGTCAGATGGAAGGGGAGAGGTCCTCCCCTATCAATGGTCTTGGAAGGGGCCAGGGAGGAGATGCAGGAGGGATGTGGAGAGTGGTAGGGAATGAGAGAGGGAGCTACAGCTGGGATACAGAGTACATAACCTGTGATTAATATAAAAATAAATAAATTACTTTTAAAAAGATCCTGTTGCAATAATACAGAACATTAAATTGAATGCTTACTACATGATGTATTGTCTAGTGTAGTTTTAAATAGTGCTCATTTGAGATCTACAGCATCCCTAGGAAGGATGTTTGGTTGTCTTTTCTTTTTGCAGAAAGGCAAACTGAGGTACAAGAACACTAAACAGACAGCCCAATGCCTTCACAAGATAGAACTGGCATGTAGAATGAGGCAGTCTGGCCCCAGGATCTCCACAGAGAAACCGGGAATCATGCCAACTGTCTCGTTTCTTGAGCTTTATCTTATGTATATTCATGGGTGCACGTGAAGTCTGGAGATACGTTCTACTGGACAAGATGTCTCTCTGGGATGTAGGGCTTGTTGCTGATTAAGCTGACCAGCCAGTTATAAGACTCTGACTGTCCCAGCCTCCCCAGTGCTGTGGTTCCAAACCTGCCACCACAAGCAGGTGTTTTTATTGTGCTGGAGATTTGTCCCAGCTCGTTCTATGTCAACTTGAAACAAGTTAGCATCATTCGAGAAGATGGAGCCTCAATCAAGGAAAACAAAAATGTCCCCACCAGATAGGCCTGTAGCCAGGCCTATGGAACATTTTCTTAATTGATGATTGATGTGGGAGAGCCCAGCTTAATGAAGATTACACTACCCATGGGCTGTTGGTTCTGGGTGCCATAGGAAAGCAGGCTGAGGAACCCACAAGGAGCAAGCCAGGAAGCAGTGTTTCTCCATGGACTCTGCATCAGTTCGTAGCTCTGGGTTTCTGCCTTCAGTTCCTGACTTCAGTACCTTTAGTGACAGAGTGTGACCTGAAACATACCATTTCCTCATCAAGTTGTTTTTGGTCTTGGATTTTTATTACAGTAATAAAAGCCCATACTAAGTCAGGGTTGAATGCAGATCCTCACGCCTGCATGGTCAGCCCTATTCCTAACAAGCCATCCACCCAGGCCCCAGATACTGGGGATTAAACTAAAGGAACAAGAGGAGACTGAAGCTCTGCTAGTGACTTTTAGTGTCTACATTTGGAAATGTGGGAAATAGAAACGTTTTGCTGAAGGAGTAGAAGAACTGAGTGATAAGACTTATACACAGTACAAACACAACACCTAAGATATACTCAATGACTATTGAAAAAAAAAGATTCTCTAAAACAATTGGTTAATTTGTATGTTAAGCATAAATATGAATTAACTTCAGTATAACTATTTAAACAGATATTTCACTGAGGATAACCATCCATGTAATCCTTTTCTCTACCATCTATCTTCTAATATTCAGGATACCCAGAATCCGTTTTCATATTACCTAACATAATCTCTACTTTAGCACACTTATCATGAGCTGTCTACAAAAGCACTGTTACAATTTCCATATACTGACAATATTTAGAGAAGTACCAGTATGGACAATGATTGGTTTATAGAAAAAAATTTCCTTCTTAGCTCTCTAAAACAAAGACTACCATGTCTGATCTGGAGAGTTCCTGAGGTTGTATGTTGTTCTGTCAGTTCACTGTTAACTCTTTAAAAGTGAGTTCTCTGTTATCATGAAATCTCACAACTGCACAAAAATTCACACACAGTTATAAGACTGCCCATTTACCTATGATTTGGGAAATGAAATTTATCATTTCTTCCATGGATAATTTACTTTAAAATCTTTAAAGTAGTTTGACAGATGTGTCTTAGTACAGGAAAAGAATACAGCCAAAATAATCAGCAGTGTTAATTTTCAGAACAGAGGCAATATAAAATAAATAATCTGATCAATTGATCATGGGAGAGTTAGATTGAGAGATATTTGAGTTCTCTCTATGTTATTTGCTAACCATTAATTTTCTTCTGTAGTGAGTACATTGATAGGTCACTGAGTGTCTTCCCATTTTGGTTTTTATTAAATTAAATGCTTACTTTTCTCTGCATTTGTGATTAAACACGTAGTAACAGACTCTTAGTTGTTAATATTTGAGAAATGAATGGAAAAGAGATATTTAAAAAAAAGAATCAAAACACAAATTCTAAAGAAAGAGTTGCTTTGTTGGCTGGACTTTTCAATTACCTTCCACTTTGCTCAGTCAGAGAATTTATTTTCTTTCTCATTATATCTTGCTGAATCTAAAACAGAAATAATTACTAAACAAAGAGTTTAGTTTTAGTTTGAAACTTCAAAGTTGGACTGAAAAGAATGTCCTAGCAATTAAGAGTGCTTTCTGCCTTTCCAAAGAATGTGAGCGTAGGCTGTAGCACCCCATACCAGGCTGCTCATACCTGCCTGAATTCTAACTCCTGAAGAAGCCCTCCTCTGGCTTCTACTAGCACCTGAACAATCATGGGATACACTCACACAGACACACATATACAAATAAATATAATTTTTTAAAAACTTCCAGATTTTTGTCAGACTGCTAATTTTATAGTTTTTGAGACATCCAATTTAGACACAGTGATAACCATGCCCGAAAGTGATGTGGTTCCGATACTGATATAAAGAGAAAGGGAACAAAGTGAATAAGAGAGGCAACAGTGAAAATCCAGAGACTGAAAGATACCCCGTCAGGCATGATAGTACATGTCTACCCACCCAACATTCAGAAGACCAATGCAAGAGGATCACAAGTTAACAAGGCCAGGAAGAGAGTACTGTGTGGTGATAACAGTGACCTAATGGTGGAGCTCCTGGCCTATATGAAACACTGCCCTTACATATGTAAATTCTAGTACCAGAATGAAGACTGAGACAGCAAATGTTCAGAAAGCAAAATAAACAAATAAGGAGATAGCAATAAAAGAGAAAGTCAGAAAAAGTCACACAGAATAAGAAATGAAAGATGGTTAAAGGTGTTAGGGGTTGGCCATCTCCCATTAGGTGGTCTCAGGTTGGGCCAGGCATTGGTTAGTCATTCCCTCAGCCTCTCCTCTGTCTTTATCTCTGCACATTTTGTAGGCAGGGTAAATTTTGGGTCAAGGTTTTGTAGGTGGGTTGGTGTTCCCCTCCCTCCACTACAAGTCCTTCCTGGCTAGGTGGTGGCCTCCTCAGAGTCATGTCCCCTGCTGGTAGGAAGCTCAGCTAGAGTCTCCATATCCTCCTTGGAGCCAACAGCTAAATCCATTAAGGAAACTCTGCTGTGTTTACAGACAGGAGCCTAAGAAGCCCCACCAAGAAGCTGATGGAATCAGATGCTGAGACTCACAGGCGAGCATTCGATGGAGTAGAGGGAGGTCCTGTGGAAGAGGTGGGGGAGGAGGAAGGACAGAGTGCCCCAGAGGGGACAAGAACTACACAAAAAGACCAACAAAGTCAACTAACCTAGGCCTATGGAGGCTTACAGAGATGCAAGCACCAACCAAAGAGGATGCATGGATTGGACCTAGGCCCCTACACATATGTAACTGATACCGAAGCTTGATCTTCATGTGGGTTCTCTAGTAAGTTGAATGGGTACTGTCTATGACATGGACTCTGTTGCCTGCTTTTCAATGACTCCCTCCTCATGGGGCTGCCTTGCCTGGCCTCAATGGATACAAATGAGTTCAGTCCTGACACAACTTGATGTGGTTAGGTGGGGTGGTGGGGTGTCTCTCCTTTTCTGAGGAGAAAGGGAAAGAGGATAGAGGGAACAGAGTTGAGGGGATGAGAGTTGGGAGGAGGGGAGGGAGGGGGCTATGATGTAAAGTGAATATAAAAATTAAAAATAAATTTAAAAAAATGAAAGATGGTTATATTTGGTTACTTTTCTCATGGCTGGGACAAAACACCTGACACAAACAACTTAGGGAAAGAATCTATTTCAGTTTACAGTTTTGTAACAGAGAAAGCACTGCAATGTTCATTGCCAGAAAACCACCTTCAGTCATAGCAGCCGAAGGCTGAGGCAGCTTATTCATATCTCAGCAGTGTACAGGAGACAGAGACTTCTGCCTATAATCCTCTAACCACATCCCTACAACCTACTGCCTTATTTCTGTAAGGTAGACGCCAAGTCTGAAAGGTCCTGTATCCTTCCAGAAGAGTGCCACTGTGGGGTTGGGAACCGCTGAGTGTTCAGACTTTCCAGCTTAGGAGGTACTGTGCACAATCACACAGAGCTAATAGAAGCAGTCTGTTTCCAAGAAGAATTAGCATGGTAGCATCCAAAGGAGAATTTTAGGAAAATAAAATGGCATTCTGAAGAGCATAGTATTAGAGTACTGGTATTTAATGTGTCCTTAAGGAATAGGAAAGTTTCAGCAATCTTCTTGAAGGAAGTTTTAGGATTTAGAAAGGGTTAGAGAGTAAAGAAAAAGGTAAGGAGAAAAGACCAACAAATATTGTGTGAGATACAGAACAGTATTTTATAGTGGGGATGTGAGGAAACAACCTTTGAAGGTCCGGGAGGAGTTCGCTGGTGCTGGTAAATGAAGATGCTGTGGTAAAGGTGAGAGACAGGCAGTGCTAGAAAACAGATCATATAATCTTGTTAGGGAGGACCAGGGGACCATTAAAAAGTGAGCACATTATGAATGTTTCAAATGGGAGAAGTACACACAACTATCAGAAAGGACATAGGAGTGTCAGACAAGTTAGGAGGCTGATAACATGACCAAGGTAAGAGACAGTGATAGCAGTAGCTATTTGCTCTGAAAATGGAGAGCAGCTGCCTGATTCCAGAGCCGCTAAGAGGCGTTAAGTTTCAGTTTGGATGAGTGAAGGGAGACATGAAGGGTATTCCCAGCAGCTTCTCCATCTTGGTACTCTAGTTCTTTTTTTATTAAATTTTTATTTTTTATATTAATTACAGTTTATTTACTTTGTATCACAGCTGTAGCCCCCTCCCTCATTCCCTCCCAATTCCACCCTCCCTCCCTCATCTCCCTGCCCCTCTCTAAGTCCACTGATAGGGGAGGACCTCCTCCCCTTCCATCTGACCCTAGCTTATCAGGTCTCATCAGGACTGACTGCAATGTCCTCCTCTGTAGCCTCGTAAGGCTGCTCTTTCCTTGCAGGGTGGGGAGGTCAAAGAGCCAGCCACTGAGTTCATGTCAGAGACAATCCTTGTTCCCCTTACTAGGGTACCCACTTGGATACTGAGCTGCCATGGGCTACATCCAAGCAGGGGTTCTAGGTTATAGCCATGCATAGTCCCTGGTTGGAGAATAGTCTCAGACAAGCCCATGTCCTGGTATATTTGGTCCTTGTGGAATTCCTGTTCTCTCCAGGTCTTACTAACTCTCTCTTCTTTCATATGATTCCCTGAACCCTGCCCAAAGTTTAGCCATGAGTCTCAGCATCTGCTTTGATACACTGCTAGGTAGAGTCTTTCAGAGGCCCTCTGTGGTAGGCTCCTGTCCTGCTTCTCATTTTCTCCTACTTCCAATGCCCATCCCATTTGTCTTTCTAATTAAGGATTGATCTTCTTACCCGGGGTCCTCCTTCTAGTTCTTTGAAGCACGCACCATGGAAAAATAAGAGACGGGGGAGTGATGGGAGACAAAGATAATTAGTTTAATTTGCAAATCTGGGGAATGGTAGAACATCCAAGATATAAATGCTGCCATGGGATACTGTAAATTTGTCTTCAAACTGTTACTCTGATGCTTCTCCTGGATTCCCTGAGAATCCTTTTCTGTGATGTGCATTTATCCACAAGTGTGAATACCAGTATGGTACAAAACAGAATAGCACAGAAAATTGAATGCAGGATATTTGGGGGGTATGCAAAACATATTTAACACTACCCTTAGGCTAATGTTGTCCTTCATTAGGTCATAAATTTTAAGCTGCTAAAATGGAACAGAGCCTAGCTACAAATTATACTCAGTTGACTTTAACAAATATTTTAGAAAGACCCTACTTACCAGGAGCTATAAACTCATTTATATAACATTTAATATATTTATAGAACTCGTTGTATTCATTGTCTTTAATTCTAACATGCACTCACCCAACTCATGATTGATTGATTTCTTTCAGGTGCTTTATTGGCAATGAAGGTACAGTTGACCATAGGACATTCATGTTCTAGTAAAAATAATAAATTATAAAATTTCAGGTAGTATTGAGGGCTGTGGAGAAAACAGACAATATTCTGCAGTGTGTTGTATAGATATAATAAGGTCAATGGTCATGGTGGTCAGATTTCATCTCCATATTAAGTATCATTAGACACATGATCAAATGTCCAAATGTTTCAAATGGGAGAAACAATCTATGAAGATCATTTGGAAACCAATAGTAGATGTAAATGCCCTAAGGTGCAAGCCTGTGCAAGGAAGTGAAATATGGCCTGCATGACTTGAAGTGCTGGTAATAAGGAAATGGTAGAGGAGGTCAAGCAGGAGACAGGAGTGAAATCATATAGGGCCTCAGCAGCTGCTGTCAGTGGGCATAGTTTAAAACAGGGGAGAGGGGAGGATGGCCAAGGGAATTGTATTATTCGGCTTTGGTTACTGTAAGTTTCTTCTGGGTCTTAATTAGAAGATGGATTACGGGCAGCAAGGCCAATAAAAAATCCATCACAGATGTCCAGTTTAGAGGAGCTAGTTTCTAGTAATAAAAGTGGAGAGCATAGACCACTAATATAGATTTCTTCTCTTTTCTTTACATATGAAAAAGTGAGGCTTATGGATTAGCCATTGTGATTACATATTTATTTTGTGTTTCTGGAAGTGGAACCTAGGGCCATCACATGCTAGGCAAATGCTGTACCATTGAGTATAGGTCCAGCCTCTAGGATCTGTTTTAACAGAAGACATTCCAGTGTCTCTAGCTCCTTCATACAGAGCACTTACTTGTTTTGTCCTGTTGTTGATCTGCACCTGCTGGGGTTCTTTGATTGACTTCACAAACTAGAGCCTGGAGTTTAGTTCTACAATCAGGCATCATTATATTGTTTGTAAACAATGACAGACTATGATAAATATGCATTCTGGATAATTACTGCCTTCCCATGTGCCATCTTCACTTTCTCATTTCCATCATCCTGTCACATCTCAATACCTGACTGTGTATTCCCTACAACAGAGAAAGAAAAAATAGCTGCAAGCACATTGAAATGCAGGAAGTCAGTCCTGTACCCTGATGAGATCTTAGGAACAGGAGGCAAACACTATGAAAACACAGCCTTTCAGTATGCTGAGCTTTATTTCACTTCCTTGGTGTGTACATAAAGTTTTTATTCAAGGAACAGCATCTATAACAGATGTCTATTACAGCCTTGCCCCTGAAGCAGAATTAGCAGGCCAACAATAAAGTAAGTCCCATCGGGATATAAGGGATTTGTTTTCTCTCTTCACTTTCCTCTCCTCCCCTCCCTGTCCCTCCTCCCATTTCCTCCTCTCCTACAATTATCTATCTTTCTGTGTCTTGCTTTTCAATCTTCCAACACACATACACACACACACACACACACACACACACACACACACCAGAGAATGGATATGGATGATTCTTCTTAATCATGGAAAAGCAGTCTCTAAACCAGAATTCTTAGAACAGAGCAGAAACCTTCATGCTTATTATTAAACACCACTGATTCCCATATGGTGCAAAACAGGTGCTGTGTAACTCATGCAGCAGTACGTAAGAAAGGCAATTTGCCAAGAGTTCAACCAAATGTCAAAAGACATCATGCTTCTGCTACTGATCACTTGGATAATGAGCTCTTGGACTTCAGTTTACTCACCTCTGTAGGCAAAAAAACATTTTTACACATCTTAGCACTTCTTATATTCGATACTGAGTTATCTTCTATTCTGTCTTTCCAACTGGAGCAAATAGAACTTCACATAAAATAGTGCCTCCCCACCTGATGAGTGATCTTTGTTATCAGCTTGATCAGACTTGGAATCACTTTTTTGACACATCTCTGGACATATCTGTGAGACAATTCTAGGGATATTTAAATGGAGAGAGAACAGTCACCCTGGATGCTGATGGCTATCATCTCATGGAATGGGGTCCTAGACTGTAAAAGAAAGAAAAAAGAGGAAACTGACATGTCACCAGGATTCACTTGAGCTATGCCCTAACTGCGGACACCTCCTGTTCTTGCTGCTGTGCCTTCTTCACAATGATGGACTTTGTATCACCTCACAATGTGAGAAAACAAAATCTTTCTGCTTTTAAATTGCTTTTACTGGTTATTTTGTCATGAAAATGAGATAGGGGGCTACCCAAACCTGTGGGACTCCAGATGACACCATTGAGAGCCCCAGGTGAAGGTCACGCCGCTGCAAAATCTGATGTTTGTTCTGCACTGTTTCAGTCTTCTTGTTCCAGTCTTTCCTTCTTATGTCTCTGTTCCTCCCTTTTAGAATAGAAACCCTGTTCTATTCCATTGTATATTGTCAATATGCAACTTTTCCCCCAAGAGGCTAAGAGTTCACACGTTGCCTTGTGTCTCAGAAGAGAAATTTAGACTTTGGGGCTGTTAAACAATATTAAAACTGTTACAATTTTAGAAACCTTTATAGATGAGCTAATGCATTTTATTTTTGAGGTGTTCATAAGTCTATGAGGATACACTATAGAATGTTAATGTTTTAAAATGATGTATTGGGCTGTCAGGTTGAAAAGGGATGGACTTTTGGTAGTTAATCTTTACTGTCAGCCTGATTGGATTTAAAATCCCTTGGAGGCATTTATGGGAATATCTGTAAAGTAGTTCCTAGGGAGCTTTGACTGAGGAGGAAAGACTCACTCTGAATGCTCTGAAGGTGGGTGGCATCATTTTATGGGCTAGGATCCTGAGCTGAATTGAAGCAGGAATAAAAGAGAAAGCAGATGGAACTGCAGTGTTTCCCCCTGCTTCCGGATGGCAATATGGCCTGGTGCTCCAGCAAGGTATAAGTGACCAATAAACTACCACATCAATGCATCCAGAATTGTCTTTTTTTTTCTTTCAGTCCTGTAAGAAAATCATTTAATTAGCATGTGTGCTCACACATGTGGAGGACAGAGGTCTTACAACCTGTGTCTGTCCAGTCCACATGGATGAGGATGGCTGGCTTAGATCTCTGGTCACAGTAAGGCTTCAAGCAAAGGTAGTCATGCTGCAGAGCGTGCAGCTCTACTACAGTAACCACGGCCTGGCACCAGCTAGCTACACAACCTTACCTAAATTCCTACGATTTTTATGATTTTGACCTACTTTGTGTCAGGTTATAATAATATTGAAAACACTTTGCAAAGATACTAGTATGACAGCACATATATTGGAGATGGGATTTGTTTTAGTGATATTATCATCAATGTCAGCCTTTGCTCTGGTCTCCTTGACCCTAGATTATTCTTTCAAGTATCACAGAGGCTTTGGATTAATAAGTCATTCTCTTCTTAACCATGTCGCCCTCCATTCTCTGTATTATTTCTTAACATTCATTGTCTACTATGGACTCTCTTTCTTACGCTTACATAACTTGGCCCTACAGCATCAACTTAGTTGCTTCCTCCATGTTGTTTACACTTTGCAAATGCCGGTCAAGAAATCTAGTATGGAGCCACTTCCTAAGCCCTTGGCTTTCTAAGTCAGGGTTTTGCTATATTAGTCCAGGCTGGCCTTGAACCCTTGACCTTCTGCCTTCTACTCTTTAGTAATCTGATTCCAGGCATGTGCTACCATGCTCATATCCAACCAGGTACAGTATCACTTGATTTAGACAATGCTTAACTTCAATACTCCAAAATTTAAGTTACTGTCTTTTCTCCTCCATCCTGCCATCTGCTTGGGAGAACATCTATCTCATATAATCAGCATTGCACTGTAAATGATCTCTGAACTAAACAGGAAGCCCTTTGTTAGCAGAGTTTATGCTTAGTTCCTCTTTTATTTTCACAGCAGAGCCACATATTTGACTTGTAAGGACCACTTTGCAAAAGCCTTTGTGTGAGCCTTTGTATGAAATAATACATATTTCAATTGAATGACCTACTGATCACAAACTCATTTAATAATAATTGTGCATCATAGAACTGATAATTGCTTTTCAGTCACAGGTTTGTATTTTGTAAAGTATAGCTTAATTTGTGTTCTCAACTGCCTCAGTTGAAACATAATCTTCATTTTCCATTAAAGGCTATACTGATCATCCTTCACTGGGGAATTCTTTCCATCCCTCCCTCGAAGGGTCTTCACTACTTCTCAGTAAGCAATCAGTAACCATATCCAGCTATGATACATATGAACCAAAACACTGACTAGCCTGACAATTTATCCTTTAGGGTGCAATAGTGAAACTTCTATTTGAGTGGGGACCAACACCTGTCAAATTGAACTTAAGGTCTATTCAACAAGACAAAAAATCAGGCCTAGTATGAGAAACCTAGCCAGCTTTCTGGGGCTCAGGAGGGTATGGATTTTATAGAACAACTGCTTTATTAGACCAATATAATTTGTAACTATATTCTAAAACTTGTTCTCATTCCCACAGATAAGTTTAGCTCTTACTTCCTAGCAAAGAAGCTTCTATTTCCAGCAAAGAGACAATTATAGAGAACCACAACTGGTCATAAGGTAGAAATCAACTAATCTTATAGAGCTCATTCCAACTAATATATCTACAATAGATTCCTGAACCTAAGGTTCAGGCAATGTCAAGATGAAGGGGCAGACAGACTGCAAGGAGCCAGAAGACCAGGACATCTCCTGTGAGAATGTAACTTGTAGAAATCATAGGAAAGCCACACTCATAATACCTCAACAGTAAGGCTGCCTAAATAAGACCTGAACAATGATGATATTAATAGGTATGCTAATGTAGGAATGAGAAATTTCATAGAGTCCCATTCCTAGACAACATATAAAATGCATCTTTGGCTGTTAAGAGAGAAAGAGAATTAAAATCTCCCAAGAATTAACCCAATAATTGGCTATCCAATACACACAATCAAACTGACTAATAAGGATGTATTTCTATATTTCTGTGTATATATAATAAATGTGTGTGTGTAATAATAACAAAAGAAGCATCAATTTGGGAGGAAGTACAGGGGATATGGGAGGGGTGGAAGGAGGGAATGTGGGAGGAATTGAAACTGGGAAAGTGAAGGTGGAAGTGATGTGATTATATTTTAATTAAAATGAAATAAAATGCTCAAGAGCAAAACACTTTTAATTTAAATTGTGAATAACACTCATGAGCTCTTAAGTATAACACCCTCATACATTGAATATTCACAAGACTAAGAGGGATGTCTGATGTCCTTCTTACAGTTAATGAGTAGGAACACTTAGAAGTTTCTCAGAATACCTGCTTCTGAGTCAAGAGTGTCAAAGTGATGAAACCCAGTACTGAACTGCCTTGGGAACTTCAGCACATTCATGTTCTAAGCACAAATCTCTCAAACTCTCTTTGAAACTTTGCTTAGAATCTCAATAAATCACACTGAAAGTCTTAATTATGAACCCCTAGAGCTGGTCATGAGGATAATAAAGTGCCTGGCTTTTTGTTTCAATAGAAATGTTAATATTTTAGCAGCACCTAACTGCCTGTGTTCTATCTCACAATTCATGATTAAAGTTTGATTTTAATAGATCTTCTAAAAAGAAAAAGTGAGACTTGTATTTCAATCCTTGTTATTGGGTTTGTCCTTTATAACATGTGATTAATGCTACCTAGCAGTCGTTATCACTTGAAAAACTACAAGAACCAAAGCTGAGCCTTAAAATGTAACCTGGTCCATAAAGTCACAGAGAAACAATAAAAATGCATTTGGCCTCTTAGGTGTTTTTCTTTGCATATATCCCTCGTGTAGGTCTGAGAATGAAAGCAACTTAGGTATACTACCTACACGGTTTGGCTTTCTTTCAGTCAGGAATCATGACCAGATTTTTTTTTTTGCTGCTGTTAAAGTTGAGGAGTAAAGGAAGTAAGTTATATTGTTATGAAGTGCTATGTAAGTTCTACAATCTACAAGTCAGATGAGCAAATATGAAGGTCAAAGGACTCTAAAGTTTTTATCAAAGGATTATTATAATAGCTTCATTAAATTATTATTGAAACTTCAAAATGCTGCAAGTACTTATACACACAATTGGATGAATTTGGTCATATTTGTGGGGGGGGGACACTATAACTAAAATCAAAGAAATAAACTTACCCACCACTTCCAAAGTGTCACTGTGCCATTTCATTGTCTCTGGATCATTTTGAGATAAGAACCAACATAAGACAGTGAGAAAGCTACTAGTAACCATGCATGCTGCATAATACAGCAGATTTCTAGAACTTTTTGATCTTTCAAGATGAAAACTTAGACTCATTGGGTCTTCATTTCCTCTTACCCCCACTCTCTAGAAACCACCATTCTGTTTTCTGGTCTAAGAGTATCAACATTTTATCTGTATCCTTGAAGTAGCATCATGCTGTAGTTGTTTTCTCCCTGGCTTATTCTAGATAGGAAAATGTCCTCCAGTTTCATGGACTATGTACCAAGTGGGAGGATTCATATATATATATATATATATATATATATGCATGTCACATTTTCTTTACTAGTATACCAATGAAAAGGTTGATTGTTTCCATATCTTGGTTATTAGGAATAATGCTATAATGAATATGAGAATCGAGCTACCTCTTTGGGTTCTGACTTCAGTTACTTTGGAAGTATATTCAGAAATGAAAGTAACAGACGACACAGGAGTTCTATTTAATGTTAAGGGAACTCCATATTTTACTATAAAGATTGTATCATTTTATATTTGGACCAACAGTTACTGTGTAGTAGTTTTCTAATCTCGGGGACAGGACTTAAAGAATCAAGCTAGAACTGACTTAGAAGCCTCCTCCCTGAGGATTAGATCCCATATTCTAGAAAAGGGTTAGGTAACCTGTCAAAAGATAAAAGCAACCAATAGTCCTACCCAGATGCTAAGCATGTTAATCAGAACAACAACCAGTCTAGCAAACTATACTCAAGGGTGTAATTGTAGCACATTTATCTTGTGGATAAATTTTCCATTTACAGATGATATATCATACCTAGTTATTGAAAGTCAACGACCCAACAGTAGGAAAGTATGGGTCTTAGAAGAGGACTTGTTGCTGCCATTTTATTAAGCCAATATAATTTATGATTACATTCTAAATACTTATCCCTATACCCAGAGATAACTGTAATTATCACCACTCATCAAAGAAGCTTCTTTGTGTAACAGATAAAGAACACTGCAGAGATTCACAAATGATTAAACAAGAGAATTGGTGGCCATAGGGTGCCCAACCTGAACTGGTTAATCAGCAGAGAGCCCTTCACACCCAGGATTGAAAAGAAAATAATAGAATAGGTAGAAAGATTGTAAGAGCCAGAGACCCAGGATGCCTCCTGAGAAACAGTGTCTATTATATACAACAGAGAATCTATACCCATGAAATTGCCAGCAATATAATTGCCTAAACAAGACCTAAATAATGACCATATCTGTTGACATGTCAATGGAAACAGAGAAAGTTTCACAAGGCCTTAGTTCTAGATGAAGGCTACAGTCAATTCCTGCTGAAAGATGGAAAATCACTTTTCTCCAGGGACCAGCAATGATAACTGAAGAAGTCATGAGCTTGAGAGAATGAAGAGAATGTTAGGAGTAGTGGAAGGGGTAGAAATGATGTAAATATAATACTCAAGTATGGAATTCTCAAAAAACAAAATTAAAAAATAAAATATCTAATAAATGAATGTTTTTCCTTTTTTAAAATATATTTTATAGTTTTCAGTGTAGATGGCTCTCACTGCCTTGAGAAATTTATTCTTATAACTTGAAAAGAGATAACCTCTACTGACTTAGAGGGATATTCTCTAACTACGCTTGTTAAATGTGCATGTATGTGCAGATAATAAAAACTCAGAAAACTAAGGTGAACAGTAAAAAACACAGTCACATGCAGTTCTATAATAAAAGTAACTATTTTTGCTCATTTTGTATGAATGCTTCCAGGTGTTACATCATCTTTCTATATCTGCAAAGATAAGTTTCATGACAGCTTCACGGAGGTTCACTGGTTTTACCAAAGTTCATCTTATTTGAAATCAAGATGAGCTGCTTAGTGTCTATTGGGACCTGATGTGATGCAATAAAAGCCATTAGATAGAAGTGGTTTCTCATTTTTCCTAAGAGTAGGAGCATTAAGAAAAGGAGATTTGATTAAGAGAATATGGAGGTGAATCAAAATCTTTAATCCAAGGCTTAGCTTTTAGCATCATGATTTAATCTATAACAAGCAGACTCCTTAGAGCTGTCATTTAAAAAAATATGCTTGCTCTTGTCTTTGATGCTGCCTTAATGCAACTCCTGATAAGAACCTCTCCCACAATACCTGAGCTGGTCAAGCATATTTTAAAGTGGCAGGTCTAATTTTCAACTCCAGTCGCCACGTTATGAGTATAAATCTTCAGCTAGAGAAGTAAACACCCTGTGGAGTCCTGGTCAGTGATTCATTCCTCTCAATACTCAGCCCAGAAGCCCAAGGAGAAACCGGGAGAGAGCTGACACTCAACTGCACGCCGGAATGTGCTCACACACAAATATGTACGTAGGGCTCATCACTGAGTTCAGTATAGAAAAAGAGAGTTTAAATTTACCACCAAATGGCTTCTATTTTTGTCATGTGCTAGAAGTAGACACTTATAAAATCCTCATACCTACTCTTTACAAGCTGCATGATAATTATCAGGTGAGTAATCATTTGAGGAGAAAGGAGTCAATCGAAGCAGAGAGAATAGCAGTATATACAAATGGACAAGGGGAGGAAGATTTAGGTCTAAAATCACTATGCTTGAAGTAGGAATTGCTTGTGGTATAATTGGACATTATCTTTTGAAATGATTGGATTAGAACAGTCTAGGCTCCTAATCCCTCACACTCACCAGGACTCTCTGTTCTCACCCTGAACCTCACCTTAAGTAGATACTGCTATGACTCACAGACAAACTGGACAGACCCAGAAGCACAGCCTGGGACACAGGCACATGCCAGGACATCTGAAAAAGCAAGTGCCATGGTTTTAGATATAGTGAAAACGACAGAAGGGAAAGCTCTGTGGAATTAGAAAAATAATTCGCAACTCCAGGTCATTCTAGAAGTTTAGAAAATATACCAATGTATACCAACATAAAAATAAGAATGACTTTAAATAACAAAATAAAATTTCCATATAAAGATATTATAATGGAAGAGATTCATAGACAGCTCTCTCAACATGAATTTATGCCAAAATTATATATATATATGATTAAAACAACAATCCCTTGACACAAAATGGAGAACAACACACTGAAATGAAAAAGGCAGGGAATTTGGATGATATTATTTTAAAAAATACATAATAAGGAATAAATAATATAAGAAATGAATACTAAACTATCAGAAATAGAAACATATATGGACACAGTTAAGACTGTCTTAAAAGTAAAAGACAGAAAGGAATCATTTTTCAGAATAAAAGGGAACATAAAGCTATTTTTTGTAATTCCAACTTTGTCATAGATTTTCATTTTTGGTAGTGGATGAGTACCTATTTCATAGTGAAAGTACAAAATGCACCATGAAGCCCCATAGTTTTCATTATGAATGTGTATTCTAACTAAGTAGAAATTTATTGAGTTTTAGAGTCTTTGGTTTTGGTTAATTTCTAGTGTATATTTTTTTCAATTTGAAATTTTTATAACAATGCTTAAAAGTTTAAATTACAAAATAAAAGAATTTTAAGTAAAGTAACAAATATTTTTTTTTAAATCAATGAAGTCAATGAGATTTTCAGACAATAGGAGTTCCTTAAGAAAAAAAAAACTGAGGGTTACAAACTGGTGCCACAGCTGTGAAAATCAGTGTGGAGCATCTCTAAATGCTAAAAGTTCAGTGTGGAGCATCTCTAAATGCTTAAAGTAGACATACTGTACAGCAGAGCGAGCTTCCTCTGTAAAAATCAGTGTGGAGCATTCTCTAAATGCTAAAAGTAGACGTACTGTATGGCAGAGAGAGCTCCCTCTATGGCGTAAGCCCAAAGGACCAGTGCCCTACTCCATAGACATTTGCTTAGCCATGTCTATTGCTGCTGTGCTCTCAATAGATAGGAAATAGAAACAACTTAAATGTCCTTCAACTAAAAAGTAGATAATGGAAATGTGCTGCATGACTAGAACAGGATGCCATTTAGCTGTAAAAGGAAGTGAGGCATGTCCTCTCTTTGTGCTTCTTACCCTCACATCTCACGATGGTAGTGTGATCTAGAGAAAAAAATGCATAAACTAGAAATGCAAAAAGGGATCATGGTTGTGGGCTTTTGAGAACAAGAGAGTAGGACATGATGATCTAAAGGCGGCACTTAAAACCTGAGGGACGAGGGTATCTGAGAAGGAGAGGCAAGGAGATACTAAGAGTGACAGGAAAAGCCACAGGGAAGCAGTCTACATTTTGCTAGCTTTAAAAATAAGTAATATACACACACACAGAGAGAGAATAAACTGTATGTATCCACATATGTAAATATTTTATATGAAGTTACACCACTTAGGATAATAGTGCCTCCCTAAAAAAATAGACTATGTAACAAAAATCTCAGTGCCAAGCATGGGGATCTTTCTTTCAAGTTGCTGGTCATAGAAGTCCATGAGACTCCTAAATAATACAGGCTATTACCATTGCCCTTAGCACCTTTCAGAAAACGAAAAGAAGAACCTATTGTTGAAGTCACCAAAACCCTGTGGACACAGGACTTGGGGGAATCAAGCTGGAACTGACCTGGATTGCTCCTCCTTAAGGACTAGCTCTCATTATATCCAAGGGAGCTATTGCAAGCTGTCAGAGGGAGAAAAGCAGTCAAAAGTCCGGTCTGGCTGTATAACCTATGATCTACAGCAACGACTGACCATCACAGAAAGTTATGTCCAAGTGTACATTAGCGGTATCTACTTATTGAGGCTAACCAACAACTACTTATATATAAGGCCTTTGAACAAGAGAGAATTCATGCCTAGTCAAGTACCTATGGCTGGTGAGGCCATAGGTCCTAGAAGAGAACCTAATATTGCCACTATTCTAAATCTGCATGATTTATAACGGTATTCTAAATACCCACCCTTACATCCACAGACAAGTTTAGCTCATGTCCTCTATCATGTGCTTCACTTGGCAGCACATGGAGACAATTACAGAAATCTAAAGCCAAACTGCAGAAAACAACTGACCAGGTGCCCCCCAGCCCCAACTGATACATCTATAGCACAGTCTATACACCTAAGTTTCAGGAAATTAGAAGGGTACCCTAATACTATGTCAAACATTAAAATAGTAATAATTAACAAATTTAAGATGAGTTTTAAAAGAATAAAAAAATGGAAGGCAAGACCAAACCTGTATCAATAAGTGTGACTGTAAACAATAATCTAATCAAAATGGTAAATATTTAAAATTGAATATAAAGCCAGTGATAGCTAAATGTTTTACATAGTATACACGTTCCTCTTTTTAAAAAAAATATTTCTTTTATTATGTATACCACGTTCTGCCTGCATGTATAACTGAATGCCAGAAGAGAGCACCAGATTTCATTATAGATGGTTGTGAGCCACCATGTGGTTGCTGGGAATTAAACTCAGGACCTCTAGAAGAACAAGCAGTGCTCTTAACCTCTGAGCCATGTCTCCAGCCCTAGTACACACATTTCTAAAACATAAACACAAATAGTAAAACTGTATAGACCCCAAAGGACAGATGGTCAATAAATACACCAAAGTATACAATATTATTATTTGTTTTTTGTTTGTTTTAATTTTGATTTTTATATTAATTACAGTTTATTCACTTTGTATCCGAGCTGTAGTCCCCTCCCTAATCCCCTCCCAATTCCACCCTCCTTCCCTCATCTACTCCCATACCCCTCTCCAAGTCCACTGATAGGGGAGGTCCTCCTCTCCTTCCATTTGATGCTAGCCTATCAGGTCTCATCAAGACTGGCTGTATTGTCTTCCTCTGTGGCCTTATAAGGCTGCTCCTAGTCAGGGGGTTCAAAGAGCCAGCCACTGAGTTCATGTCAAAGATAGTCCCTATTCCCCTTACTAGGTAACCCACTTAGACACTGAGTTGCCATACGCTACATCTCTGCAGGGGTTCTAGGTTATCTCCATGCATGGTCCTTGGTTAGAGTATCAGTCTTTAGAGAAAATTAATTAACTTAGAGAAAATAATGAGATATTAGTTCACACTAACTATAAAGGCTACATTATAAAAAAAACTAAAACAAACAACAAGAAAAAACAAAGGTAAAGGTACCAAATGTAGCAGCACACACCTACAGTCCTGGTACTTGGGGAATCTAGGCAATTGGATCCTAAGTTCTAGTCCAGTTATATAGTGAACACTGTCTCAAACACACAGGCTAAAATGTCACATAATAGTGGTGATGATGTGGATAAATTAATACCCCCAAACACTGAATATGAAAATACAAAGTTATATCGCCATCTTAGAAAACTGGAAGTTTCTCAAAACAGACTTACCAGAACACACCAATCCCTAGTTAAATAGCAAAGAAAACTCAAACTGTATGTCCATTTAAGTGTCATACAAATGCCCATAGTAATATCCCACGTAGCCTAAAGTGTATAAACAACTAAAATAGCCATCAGATAATAAACAAATAAACAAAAAAATGACCACACAATTGAATGGTATCTATAGTTTGAAAATTAAAAATGTGTTGATACATGTTCCAACATGGATAAATCTTAACATTGTGTAACTGAAAAACACTGGTTACTAAGGGCCATTAATGACATGATTGCATGTCTGTGAGATGTCTAAAATGAGTGAGTCTGTAGAAATGAAATTAATGACTTCCTACAGCTTAGAGTTGAACCTCAGTGTGCAGAGGACTTGAAGTAACTTAGAGTTGATATGGTTTTTTATCTTGAGGGATACAATCAGCAGCAATGGCTTTGAGAGCCATGAAAATAGAACTTCAAATGTCTTTGTGCACTTCAAATTAGTGACTTATATGGTGTGTGAAATATATCTCAATAAAAAGATAAAATAATGTAATAAAATAAAATGGCAGAGAAATGATGCAACCATTTTACAATTTACAGTGAACTAATCAAGATGGATATAAAACATTAATGGCTGTTAATCCCCAAAAGATAACAACCAGATGTTCATCTAACTAAGCAGCCTGAGAATTGACTCTGAACCAGATTCAGTTTTTGAGCCCAGTTGTCACTGTATAATATATATTATATGAAGGAGATTGAAGTATCCTTAATAGTACTATGCATTTGCAGTCAGCCTCAACCCAACTTTGAGGAACACGAGTTAGGTAGTGTACATGTGTGCTTTCCTTATTTATTTCCTCTTTTGAATAAGGATTGAACTCAGTGGTTCATGTGTTCACTCTACACTTCAGAATGCCCAACTCAACTGGCTTTTCGTGTGTGTGTGTGTGTGTGTGTGTGTGTGTGTGTGTGTGTGTGT
>CM053764.1:4736851-4761349 GCA_028658305.1 Pachyuromys duprasi
CTCACACACACACACACACACACACACACACACACATATATATATATATATATATTTGGGGCAATATAAATGAAGGTGCCTGTGGAATACAGAAGAGGGCACAGGGCTCTCCTAGAGCTGGACTTAGAGATAGCTATGAGCTTCTTGACCTGGGTGCTAGGAACTGAGCTCAATCCACTGCAAGAGCAGTATTATGGACACTTAAACAATAAGCCATTTCTCCAGTCCCCAATTCTCTACCTTACTTTTCCCAACAGTGTCTCTCACTGAACCTGGGCTATACTGACTGTCTAGACTGGCTGGCGAGTGAACTCTAAAGACCTGGCTACCTCTTCCTCCTCAGCACTGGAATTTCAGGCACGTGCTGCCACGTGCAGCTGTTATGTTGGTGCTGGGGACACAGACTCTAGTTCTTATGGCTTGTGCAACAAAAAATTTCCTGCTGAGTTATCTATCTTAACCCCAGCCTACATTTTCACCAAACACATTCTAAGACAAAATGATAGATAACTATTTGAAAATGCCAGTGATGTATTTAATATAAAAATTAAGGTACTGATTATTTGCAAGGAAAAAATGACTTGTTTGTTCTCTTAATATATGTATTAGTTCTTTAAGAATTCCACACAAGGTATCTGGTATCTTACTCATAATCCTGTCCTGAAAGTCCTACCAGATCTTCTCCCAATTGCCTACCAACTTGGTATTCTCTGTCTGTCTCACTGTCTCTGTCTCTGTCTTTCTGTCAGTCAAATTTGTGCTGCATAAATACACTTGGGTATAGACTATCCATTATATCATGATTGAACTCCTGGAGTCACACCATTAAAGAAAATCAACTCTTCCTCTCCTAGCAGCTATCGATAGTCAACAACTCCTTTAGGTAGGAGTGTGGTCTTATGCCTAGCTACCCTCTTCATGCTGGAACTTTCTGGCTTGAGCTTATGTAGGTCTTACACATGCTATCCAAAACTTTGTGAGTTTTTGTGTTAAAGTGCTCTGTGTGCCTCCCCTATACGGTTTTTCTGTAGTCGTCTACTACATGTGGCTCTCACAGTGTTTTTACCCTCTCCCCAATGTGGATCCCTGAGCATTGAGGACACAGGTATGATACAGACCTTCCATCTAGGGTTGAGCTCTTCTTGAACTTTTATTTTCTGCATTTTCACAAATTCTAGTTGCCTTTGCATCAGATACATAGAAGGGGCTTCCAGAGTGCCTGGTGGTGTTCTTTTTCCTGACTTCAGTGTTTGAGTAGGTTGTTAAGATTCTTGCCCTGGAACAAGTCACGCAGTCAAGTATTTTCCCCTGTATAGTTTTCACATCCGCTATTATTGGTTTTTATAAAATATTATATTAAATAAACACTCTGGAATAGTGTAAAGAAGAGAATTTCAATTTCAACAAGATGAGATTAAATCCAAGAAGAAAAGATAAAAATCACGTACAAAGCTCGGGGAATGATGGGATGTTCATGAAACTGTCTCAAAGGAAAATCAGTAGGGTTTGGTGAGCAATTGGATAAAGTTGTGTGAGAAACAAGTGAAGGGACTACCAAAGATCTGTGACCTTCAGAGAACATGAAGTGAAGAACACAGGGAGAGGCCCACCCTTTCCTTCCCTGCATAGGCCTTACAAATTTTCTCTGCAGAGTAGCCATCCATTCTTTTCTTGCACAATGCATTCGTGCATGGGCTTTAATGGCTGTCTCCTTTTGTGTCTCTAGAAGCAGCAGGTGACCAGACCTGGTTCATCAGAGCATTCCGTGCAGTGTCCAGTGACTGGTGCAGGGATGGATGGGCACAAGACTCAGGCTAGAATGGTGGGGACCGATGAGCTGATGACCTCTTACTATCATGCATAAGGTGGTACAACACTGTATAGAACAATGACTGCTGCTGCCCTTGTTCAGTGACATCCCATGTTAGGGCAATTGTGCTTGTACTCTGATAGACACATGGAGCAAAGGGTTTATCTGACCCATCACACACTAACCACTGCTACAATCCAACTGTGTTACAGCACATTTCATATTAGACTACTATTCTAATCATTTCAACTAGAATGCTGGAGTAGGCTTTGGATAATTGTTTTAAAACACCACCGAGTTTGTCCAGTGCCAACCAATCCCTTCCTCGTACCACATCATAATTGTCTAATCATAGACTCTAATGCATATTATATAAAAAGTGATTAAAATCATGGATGTGGATGAGATGATGCCTGGGGCCAGTGAGCTTCACTCTCCCTTCCTTCTCGCATTTTAAGAAGATTACAATTCCACAACAGCCACGGTATCCCAGGAGTTTCACAGCCCTCATTTAAGGTCTGACTGTGTACTCTGATACTTATGCATATTATGACACCCTCTGTAGAGCACAATTAATTCAGTTACTAATTCTTGCATGAAATATAAGTACATGCTTATAGGCCTCCGACACCGAAGAAGGGAAAAATCCCCTCTTAACTATGGAATATACTTCAGATTTTAAAATAGAAGTCAAGATCACCCAGGAAGAGTCACCGAGAAAGGTAAATATTCTACTATAAGCTTACTCATTAAGTTTAGTTATGTGCAAACAAGACCCATTTCATAATCCCTGAGTTAAGCTGACTGACACCAGTGAGCAATCTCTAGCTCAGCAGACCGGCTCAGTGGCCAGCAGTTTTGTTTCCTTGATGAACATAATTAGTGTTCAGTGTGCTCAGAAGTGAGAAACAATGTGTAGGTTAGCAGAGTTACTCCTGTCTCTGGTAAAGTTCCCATGTGGCAAGGGCCACTTTCTTAGTTCCTTCTGGCCAACAAACTCCAGTAATGATAATGGGAAATGGAGGGCAGCTGCTCCTGCTGACAGGCTCTTGCCTGACAGAAACCATTCTCTGAAAACCCTGATGGGAGTGCCTAATGGCACAGTGGGTTTTCTGAGCAGAAAGGTATAACCTATTATTTACTAGGGAGAAGCAAAGCCTTGAAGACTACAAGTACCGCCATCCTTATGGACACGTTAGACCTATGAGTCCTGTAAGAAGAAACAAAAAGACATTATAAGCAGATGCAGGCGGAGCATGCGGTACCCTGCTTGGGAAGCTAGGAGGCTGGAGACAACTTCTATACTTACATATTTAAAAATACATACATAGTTGTTTTTCCCCAATGCTGTGAAGTGAAGGATCACTGACCTATATTCCTAGCCTTTTTAAAATTTTATTTTGAAACAGTTTGGCCTAAAACTTAGATCCACTTGCCTCAGCCTCCTGAGTAGCTGGGATCAAGGCATGAGCCACTCTACATCTACTTTTAAACATCAGTAAGTGATGCTGATGAAGACATGACTAGTTGTCTAGGAACTTAACTTGGAATGTTTTATTTAGCTGACACAATTTTAAAATAAAGCCGAGCTAGTTCTTGTTTGAAATGATGTTTTGTGCTGGTGAGGTGGCCCAGCTGGTAAAGGCGGGGTGGGGTCTCTGGGCTTCCTGATCTGAGCTCGATTTTATTTTGGAAGGCAAAACAAAACAAGCCACACCCAACTCTCACTAATTGTCCTCTGACCTCCATACTCACATTTAAATGCCAACAATCAATAAATAAATGTAATAATTTTAATTTAAAATGTTTTCATTATAAATCCTTTTAAAAAATTAAATGTTGTATGTGATTGATAAGTACTTTTCTCCTGTCACATCTCCTAGCACTATGAAAGCCAGACAGTAAGGATGAAGTTTCCAGGTCAGTACCAGCCTGATTTCTTCATGTTCTGTGACTCAAGTTTGTAGCACTTTTAGCATTAGTGTCTTACCATCTGAAGAGTAATCAAGAGCAATGGCCATAGCCTGTAACTTTGGTAGGTTATTTGCTGTACAGGACCTCATTATCCAACAACCCCAAAAGAAGTAACCTATTTCTGGCATCAGGCTTTTTATTTGTTTCCCTCTGGTGTCTAGTAGTAGCATTGTTGCCCTGACTATTTTAATTCTCAATCTCTCGATAGATAGATAGATAGATAGATAGATAGATAGATAGATAGATAGATAGATAGAGATAGAGAGATAGATAGAGAGATAGATATAGATATGTATGTGTGTCCCTCCCTGTTTCCCTCCCCCCTCTCTCTGTCTCTCTGTCTCTCTGTCTCTCTCTCTCTGTGTAAAAACTTCCACAAAAATATGCTTCCATATTTCTGTCTCAAAGGTCCTTGGTGTTATCTCTCCTCAACTCCCACCTCCATATCCCATTCCTGGACCCCAGTTTTACACTTCTTGTTCCATTATTTCCTTTGAAGTATTTATACAACTGTTCTATATCCCCAACCTTGAATGTCACTCCCCATAACCCTTTAGTAATATTCTGATCTATGGGTATTTAAAATAAAACACACAGATCTGAAGATCGTATTCACAGAGAAGAGAAATTTGTGACCCTGATCTTTCTAGGTCTAAGTTTTCTCACTCAGAATGATCCCTTCCTACTCCATCCATTTACCTGTGAATTTAATTTTATGTTCTTAGTAGCTGATTGCTATCCCATGATGGAAATATACTAAATTTTCATTATTCCTTTATCAGTTGATGGTCATCTAAGCTATTTCCACTTCTTGACTACTGTGAGTAGAGCAGCAATGAACGTAGTTGAGCAAATATATCTACAATAGGATATGGAGTCCTCTGGGTACATGCACAGGAGTGAGCGGTGTTAGTAGAGCTAGATCATGGTAAATCTATTTTTTGATTTTTTGGGGGGAACTTATATACTGATTTCTATATCGATTTGTATTCCTATCAGCAGTGGGTAAGTGTTCCAGGTTCCTCACATTCATGCCAGCACTTGTCATTATATTTGGTTTTTTGTTTGTTTGTTTGTTTTGTTTTTTTATCTTAGTATTCTGACTGGGGTAGGAAGGAATTTCGAAGTATTTTCAATTTATGTTTCCTTGACAGCTAAAGATCTGGACTCTTCAAGCTACAAAAATGCCTGGCATAACAACACATGCCCACTGGCATAATGGTGGCATAATCATCATGGGAGTAAATGACTACTTCATGACTGGATTTAAGTCCTTCTCCATAAGACAAAACCCACATTTGTCACTATTATTAGACTAAGAACATACGGCTGGCTACACAGGTCATAGGCCACAGGGGAGAATTTATGACTATGATATTGCTAAGTGGGCTTAGGATTAGACTAACCCTAACTGACTTACCATTATACCTATAGATCAAACACATCTCTAAGCATTCATCTAAGAGACTCCTATTTGCAGTAGATAGTGATTAACACAGAGACCTAAAATAGGCCAAGGTGCAGAGAATAAGACAATGCAGAATACTCAGCCCTAAAGGGATCATGAATACTACACATACCTCACCCCACGTTAAGACTCAGAAACAATTGAGGGGGAGGATCCTAAAGATGTAAGAGCGGTAGTAAATAACTACAGGGAAACATCTTATTTTTGTTGTTCTTTCTTATTTCTATTTTTTTACATATTTTAGTCATATTTTTCCCCTCCCTGCAACTCCTCCAAGTTCCTCCCCTCCTTCCTCTCTACCCAACTTCATGTTTCTTTCTTTCTCAGAAAATAAATAACAAAAAAGAACACACACACACACACGGAATCTATTTTGTGTTGGATAACTATTCTTGAACATGGGGCCTTCCCTGTAGTATTATTCATATACCTGGTGTCTCTCCATTGGATAAACACCATTTTCCCTCCTCTAGCATGCAAATAGCTTCTTGGTTATGAGTAGCCTTTGTTCCCACTTTGCCTTCTCAGTGCTGAGATATTTGCCGGCTTGGCCCCATGTGGATCAGATGCACGCCGTCACCATCTTCACGAGTTTGTAGGAGCATCAGCAGAGCTATGTCAGGAAAATGGGCTTCATGGAGTCACACCACACCTGTGGGTCTTACAGTCTTTCTGCATGAACCCCGAGGTTCCCACTTGTGGCTGAGTGTACCAAAGGCTCTTACTATCTATACAGTTCTCTAGTTTTGGGTTGCTGTGATGAACTGACCCTCTGTCAGATGCAAAAATGTCCTCTAGACGCATCAGGGCAGCTTCACATAAAAAGTCAGTGTTGTGAAAGTAGATACAAGACTCATGCAAACTGAGCTGAAACAAATGGCAGCCCGGAGAGGGGAGCTGGGCCTGCAATTCCACCTTTCACTGTGGAGTGGATTTATATTTTTGATGTGCATTTATGTTATGGTTTGGCTGTGTAATACCGCCACAGTGTAATTCACTGAAGGCTTGAACCTTCATGGCAAAGCTATTCTTGGATGTACTGGCCACTAACTTTAGAAGACAGGGATATCTATGGAAATTAGGCCAGTCTGTGTGTGCTTCAGGAACTTGGTTTTCTCTGGTCTTTTCTGTCTGTCTCCTCTGTTTCCTGGCTGTTCCATAATGGTTCTCCTTTACCATGAGCCTCAATGCAATGGAGCAAACAGGCCACAGATGTGCATATCTGAAATCATCAGCCATCATGTAAATTTTTTTTCTCAGCAGTTTTGTCAAATTGACATAAAAGTGACTAACAACCTACATAATACAGGCCTCGATTCTTTGAAGCCAATGTATGAGTCTGCCCTCGTATATCATGTATTAATGTGTATCTGGAATTTTTTCCAAATGTATCATTTGATTAGTCCCGATGTCCTATGCTTGCAGTGCAAGGGTTCTTAAAAGAATTGGGTATGTCAGTTTCCAGTTCTACTGGCCACTAATGAGAACTCCGAGTCGTATGCTCCTCCAAATCTGTTTCTTCACCTATGAAATGGCAATGGGAGGGGGGAATTGAAAAACAGCTCAGTGGGAAGAACACTGGTTGCTCTTCTAGATTACACCCCCCGCACCCACATTCACTATATCCACATGGTGCCTCACAACAAGTTGTAACTCCAGATAGAGGGGATCTGTCACCCTTTTCTGGCCTCCACAGGTATTACACACATTTGCCAAACATATATACGTGTAGGCAAAAACATCCACACCTATAAAATAAAAATAAATAATTTTAAAAGTTACTACAGGGAGGCTTACTCAGCATGTGTCTATAAAACACTTGTCAATGTTCCCAGCACATGAAAGGAGCCAAGCACTTGATGACTCCATTTGTATTTCTAGGGATTGATTTGAAAAGCATTTCACTCAGACTAAAAAGAAAAAGACAAAGAGACAGAGAGAGAGAGAGACAGAGACAGAGAGAGAGAGAGATGGTTGTTCTATGACTTCTAAATGAAACCTGGAATAATTCCAAATACTGATAAAATGACATTAAGTGACCTAAAGTACATATTATGAAATAGCATGTATTTGAAAGGTACATTTGAATAATAAAAAAGAATGAAAAACCAAATCATCTTTTACTTTTGCTGAATTACAGAACACACATGGATCCTTTTATTATATTAGAAAATGGGCAACTTAAAATGATCAGCATTTTGAGAAAAGCATTATATAGAAAGTTTAGCTGCAATTCCTAAGACATATGGTATGGTGTTAACATTTCCATGGCTCCGCATGTAATGGTGTGCAGCACTATTCATAATGTTTCTAAGCACAATTTTTCTCGAATTCATTCAAGGAAGATCATTTCAGGTTTTTTAACACACATTTCAAGTAGCCATTTTGCACATAACCATATTAGAATAAAAATAGCCAGGCTTGATTTTTGTCTTATCGGTATGCCTTCTAGTGCAGTACTTTCCAAAGTGTGATCCTGAGGGCACCTGCCTCAGAACCATAACACATTTAGAAGTTCATATTTCTCCACTCCCCTCTCAGATTCAGGGACTCTTGTCTGCATTTATAGATAAGCAGGACAATTTATGCGTACCCCAAAATCTGGATCCACTTATCCAAGCTAATGTGATGAATACAATTCCATTTGTAAACAATTCACTAACGAATCTTCAACTGTATACTAGAATATTAATGCATTCCAACTGGCACAGACCTTAGGAAACCATTCAACCAAACACCTTGGTGTATTTGTGAAAAAATGAAAACAAGGATTTTCATCTCTACAAAGCAACAGATTATTTCACTGCACCACTGTCGTCTTGAGTAAAATAACCAATTAATCATTTAAAAAATTAAAACCTCTCAATGATTTTCTTTGTTGGATGTTGTTTGTTTATTTAAACATGCTACTCAGCTTTGACAGATACTTCACTTAAATGTGTAATAATATTTTCTAACTGCTCATTTCCTAATGAGAAGTGTACAAGCAAATCAAATCAAATAATATTAATCTAAATATCAAAGATGTTAAATTTGGGATCCCCAATAACTGTCTAGCACTTTTTCCTTGAAAGAAATATTTGGTCTCTTCAAATGTTTTACAAAGCATGAGAACATGATCTTCCGAGTAGAAACATGTAGGTATTAGTATATTCTCAAGGAAATAATTGCCACAAAACAGCTATATGAAATGAAAAACTAGGATAGGAATATATAATAAACAAATAACATTACTCCAAGGATATCACCAGTTGAATATGAGCTAGACCAGTTTCCTCATACATCTCCAGGGAAAAAGATTTCTTATATGCCAAGCGTTATATGGAAAACGCTTGGCAAACCATTTCCCACTAAAGCATGAATAACAGAAGATGGCTTAAGGTCTTATCTGCCTTGGTGCTATGCCTTTTCCCCAAAACACACCCTTCCCACTGCTAATGTATCAGAAATGATACATGGAGTAAAATCACTCTCAATCCCTGACTTAGTTCACTCTCTCAGGTTCTAATAACAGGAAATATAAGGCCCTAAGAGCTGAAATAACTTAGGCAGATTGGTGCACCTTCCCTCACACTACTCAGCCTCAACCTTCCTTCCCCTCATCATTCTATCCCTGGGTATTTTCACTTATCTTAGTTTGATAATAATTCTCACTACAAATTTTGTGTTTTTATTTTAAAAGACAGTGCTAGCTATATCTACGGAATAAGACAAATTAGTAACTGGAAGATAATCATATTTACAAAGGTAACAAACAAGGCCTTTGATGTTGCTGATACCCTTGGTGGAGAAACTTGTAAGACCATGCAGGATTAAGCCCGGGGAACTTACCTCCTGAGACACTAGGCAGACTCAACTGAACTTACATGTTTCATGCTGTATCTGCTAGTCCTCTCCTGTGCTTACCATTGCATTCATATTATCGATTCATGAGTTAGTTATCCTCTGAGTGTTTTCCTGATCTCTTCCCAGCCCACTTCCTTTTCTTTTTCCTTTTCTTTTCCACTCCTACTTGCTTGCTTCTCAAATAGTTGCTTTTACTTTTTGCTTTGATGGTTGTTAAGTGTTTATGAGGCCTCTCTCCCTTCACTCCTCCCTGGAAAATCCATCCACCCTGCTGCCACCACCATCCCTTGTTGCCATCAGAACACAGGTTCTGTCATCTCCCAACATGAAGTGAAGAGCAACAATTCTCCAGTAATCCCCCAGGCCCTTGGGACTGCTGAGGCAACCAACATCATGGATTCAGGAGCTACTGCGTTCTTGGTCTCTCCAGTGGGGAGAGGGCCTTTGATGGGTAACAGAGCCCTAATCATACAAAGTTCATCAACTTGTGTAACCAGTCACCCTCACTCTTCAAATATATCCAAAAGTAAACTTATGAATCCTGGTTAAAGCAAAGCAAAGCTCGGGAAGCACCACTCCAACCTGTAACCACCGTGGCATCAAGATGTGGGAGCAATGGCCCCACAGATGTATTTCCAAGCCATGCCTACAGTTCAAGCCTTTGCCTCACTTGGAACAGTGGAAGGGCAAGCCAGGAGAGTAACCAACCACTGACTCAAGAGCAGGTGGAAGGCCACAGATTCTCCATGGAGCAGCTTCTTAACTGAGGTTGTGTTCATGTGAGGGCAAAAAGGTCCAAGCAAAATGCAAGCTGTTGTGTATAGTGGTAGGGCTTCTCACCTATATGTTTGTGGTAGTGGACAGGTTGCAGATGGGATAAGTGATGTGAGTTTTATAGTCCAGCATATTTAAGGCCCACAAATGCCTCTGGAAAAATTGTCACTCACAATCTGGGCACAGGTAGAACTTCCATACTGGAGCTGGGAAAATGGGTCTGGCATTGGTCACAAGTGACAGGTCAGTCTCCAGTATCTACTGGATATAACTAGGCAAGAAGGAAGGGTGATCCAAATTGCGGCATCAATGTTGGAGTGTCATTGAGCTGAGACTGGGTGATGTTCTGACTAGGATTCCAGCGGAGCTCTCCACAGTTAACCTTCTAAGGATGGAAGCTAGGTGGCATGATGGCCAGTGACCACTCCTTGAGAGACTTTATCCTCCATTTCTTTTTGTGTGGTCCTTTTCAACTCTCTCTTTTCTTCATTATCATCCTGGGTCCTGAGACAGGGAAAATGATCAGCTCTGAAGCAGCAGTGTGCCCTGAAGGAAACATAAGTGGCAGAAATGTGGCCTCCTGAGAGCAATAGTTCAGTGGGGTTCATAAAGCCCTGAATGTTAGTCTGGAGTAAAAGCACAATTGGACAGGTGTCGACAATCTTAATACCCACTGTGTAGAGCAATGAACACAGTGATGGTCCCAGACACCAAAAACTTGAGATACTGAACTTTGCTATAATATTTCCAAAGTAGCGTTTAAATATCCTATATTGGTACTTTTGGCCATTACCAAAATATCTATACCCAGATTATAAGATATTATGAGAAAATGCTACTACATGGTACCAGAAGGAAAAATCTAAGGAAAATGTCTTCATTTTATGATCTGATGAAACAAGTGGGCCAGTTGGTACAGTCATGTACTTCTAGCTACCAAAGATGCTCAGCAGGTTAGAAAGCTCAAGACTTGCCTGGACAACTTAGCAAGATCCTGTCTTAAAACTGCCTGGTCCATTGATAGGGGAGGACTTCCTCCCCTTTCATCTGACCCTGTTTTATCAGGTATCTTCAGGACTGGCTGCAAAGTCCTTCTCTGTAGTCTAGCAGGGCTGCTCTTCTCTTGCAGGGTGGGGATGTCAAAGAGCCAGCCATTGAGTTCATGTCAGCAATAGTCCCTGTTCCCCTTACTAGGGTACCCACTTGGATACTGAGCTACCATGGACTACATCAGAGCAGACGTTCTAGGTTATAGCCATACATGGTTCTTGGTTGGAGAAACGTCTTAAATAAGACCCTTCTGCCCAGATATATTTGGTCCTCCTGTCCTCTCCAGATCATATTAACTCCCCCTTCTCTCATATGATTCCCTGTACTCTGCCAAAGGTTTGGTTATGAGTCTCAGTATCTGCTTTGATACTCTGCTAGGTAGAGTCTTTCAGAGGCCCTCTGTGGTAGGCTCCTGTCCTGTTACTTGTTTTCTCCTACATCCAATGCCCATCCCAGTTGTCTTTCTAAATGAGGATTGATCATCTTACCCCAGGTCCTCTTTCTTGTTTATCTTCTTTAGGTGTATAGATTTCATTATGTTTATCATACCCTATAGGTCTAAATAAGTGATTATATACCATGTATGTCTTTCTCCTTCTGGGATACCTGACTCAGAATGATCTTTTCTAGATCCCACCATTTGCCTGCAAATTTCATGATTTCCTTGTTTTTAATTGCTGGGTAGTATTCCATTGTGTAAAAGTACCACAATTTCTGTATCCATTCCTCCATTGATGGACATCTGGGGATTGGAGGGAATGAGGGAGCAAGATACAGCTGGGATACAGAGTTCATAAAATGTAACTAATAATAAAAATAAAACAACAAAACCAAAAAAACTGGCTGGGGGACAGGGTGCCTGGAATCCATCTCAGTGGAAGAGTACTCAAAATGCCTATGGTTCAATCTTTAGCCTCAGAAATGACAACAGCAACAGATAGCCAGGCAAAGTAGAACACACCAATAATTCGAGAACTTTGGTGGTAGAGACAGCCAGATTCAGATTTCAAGGTCATCCTTAGCTACATAGCAAGTTTGAGGTCAATTATAGCTACATGAGCCTATAGCCGAAAATTTCTGGAAAGAAGCTGTGTATACAAAGGCTGAATGGCTTATTAAAAGTGCAGTGATTTGGGGACAGTGAGACTTTGCTGGCACAGAGACTAATTATAATTTATCTTGCCTGCCTTTATCACCTTAACATCCTTTGACTAACAGACAAAGACCCTTTGGAATTTGTGAACAACCCTTTGTTTCCACAAATCAAATGAGAATGCTACCAGTTAGCACCTTAAGCCTACAGCAGTTTTCCCCAGTTTGCTATAACTCACCCACCTGATGTACTCACCATATTTATTTGACTACTGCCTTGACCTATGTTTTTGTTGTTGTTTTGTTTTGTTTTGTTGCTATTACAAAATTCATGACATTGCCACTTCAGTGGAATATGGAATTTGAAGAGAACAAAATCTGTGTTCCCAGGCCATGGTTGCTTGGCTGCAATATAAGCCTGTTCACAACCATGCCTTAGTTCCCTGATATGATGTGTGTACAACTATGAGGGGGCATCCCTTTCTGCCTTGTTCTTGTTTGAACTCCCTATTTTAGCTTCTTTCACTTGCTGCTCAAGGAAAACTTACCTGCTTTGTACTTCTAACTGTATCCACCTCACAGATTTAAGGCAATAGCTTCTTTCTGACTCAAGGCATGTCATTACGTTGGTAACCAATAATGAAGATACCTCCCTCCACCCCAGCCAAGAAAGGTTGTATAACAAATTCTAATTACTCATAAACCCATTCCTCTGCATGCATGATGGGATAGAGGAAAATAAGTGATTCAAATTGGGCCAAGTTCCTCCCAGGATTATTAAAGTTCAGCAATCTAAGAAAACTCTGTATCCTGGGTCACTTAAATAAAATAATATGAGTTCACTCCCTGAGGTCACATTCCCCACTGCTCAGGTTAATATCTCCTATAGTGGAGAGAATGGCAACCACTCACAGAGAACTCAGATGCTCTGTCTGATCTATAAGCTACACTGGAATCTTTCCAGTAAAACCTGTCCCTTTGCTTAAGCTTGTTCATGATGGATTTCTGATATCAAACTTCTTGATTAATACCCTCATAAGGCCTTGCCCCAAACAAGTGTTCAGTAGAGATTTACTGAAGGATTTTTCTAAGTCTCTCTATTGGCTTTTCCTCATCATTTGCTTCCTTAGATTTTTTAACCTTCCTTCTTGCCTACCTCTTGACACTTCTTTTCCATTTTCTCCTCTGAAAGCAGCATTTCACTTCTGTTTGCAGGAGATGTTTTTATTCATGCCACTATGGAGAGCAGTAAGCAGTTAGAATGCAGAATCCTAAGACATTTCAGGAAACAATGAAATCTTACTCTGGAAAATATTTGTTGGTTAAAAATCAAAGTTATATGGAAGGATAAGATGCTTTTTATTCAACTTTAAGATATACCTAAACAATCACTTAGGAAAAAGAATTTGCTGCTCTCATTGGTCACGTATATTCTTCCTGATATTGACTCTTGCTGATGCAACTATCCACAGCATTCAAGTTAATGTTGTTTTGTTTTGTTTTTTCAATTCCACCAGTGTCCTGGAGGACTGACCATTTCAGGGAACAGCCACTTCATCACCACCATCATCATCATCCTTCTATTGTATTCCAATAATGGAGTAGTAGCACTTGAAAACAATATTGTATAGATAGAGTACATAAAAGATGGCTTGCCTTGACATTTAGAGATAAGGTAATCCTTATAGAATGACACTTTGATTTAAGTCACTCACTTAGTCAAACATGGTTTCTGGAACACCCTGCCAAAGCTGCACAAAAATTAAAGGTCTTGTGATGGATGAGGGAGCAGAAACTAATTGGTGTTTTAATAAACATGCTCTGACTTAGAAATCTATCTAGATTTATCAACAGAAAATTCTTCTGTCTAAATCAAATTACCAAGTTATGCTATAAAAACAATGACAAATGTCTTATAATTGGCTTGTATGCAAGTACTGGCATCAGAAAGACAAATAGGAAATCAGTGTCCAGAAGTGTTTCTAAGATGCTGAATTACACATTAGCAACACTGAAGGATGGATGACCACTGATTTATCCCTTGCATATGATGCTGAGTCACAATCTACAATAATACAAAGTCTGCCTTGAGAAGATATACCTGGAATATAGAACTTCGGAAAATCACCTTTCCATGAGATGTGAAATTCCAAGGCTAGTGTTGTCTTTCTTTGAGTTATATTTTACCTTGATGGGTGTAATCTAAGATAGTGGTTCTCAAAGATGGATATTCATCAGGATCACTTGGGAAATAACCAGGGTGTACTTCTTATCAATTAAATTATAGACATAATACTAGGTAGTCTTAAAACTCCACATACATAGGTAATTTGAAGATACAAGCAAATGTGTTTCCAGTAATCTAAGAAGTATCTGTTCTTTGAGTTTATCTAATAATTGACTAGATTGGGTTCAAGAGGGCATATAACTATGTCTGAGCCAGAAAATGAAAGGAGGTGTCATTTCAGAACCTGGGTTGCTCCTCAAAGAGTACAGAACAGGAAGGGCTTTAGAGCGTAGGGGAATCGCATATATCCCAGGATCTCTAACAAGTTGGGATGCAGAATGTTAAGAAAGTGGCCATGAAAACACAGATGCCTAGTGAATTCTACTGTTGCTATCTGTGATGATAACAAGTGAATCTAAAGAAAGCATATCAACGTGTTCAGCAGTCATTCAAACTACCAGTTTCTTCTATAGTTAGGAAGTCATTTCTAGGTTTCTTTATGCAAACATCATACACTCAAGCTGGTCAGTTGAGACTATTTCTGATTCCATTTCTTAGAACCTAAAGCTATTCTACCAACAAGCATAATTGGCTCCATATTCAGCCCCCACTTCAAGACCACTACTCTTATTATAAATTACACAGAAGTACTCCACAAAGAAGGGGGAAAGAGTGTAAAAGATACACAGCTTGGCATAAATACGGGCCAGAAGGATGGCCAATCTATTTAGAGACCACTCCTCCAAGAGAGAATAGTGTAGTTTGTGGTGGAATAGTAAGCAGTAGGTGGTCCTAACTGAGCCTAGAGGACTAACACCTTTAGATTTGCTCTCAGAGAGTTGGAAAACCATTTGGAAGGTCGTGCCTCACTGATTTAGTAAGATGATGAAGCACACATAGGAATTCACCCACTTGCACATTCTACCCCTGTCAGTGGCTGGAATGTGACACCAGCAGGACCACGTACATTTCTGTACAATGTAACTATGTTTCATAGGCCACGTGATGCTCTCAGTAGTACTAGTACATCGACTAGGGCAGGATTGAGAGTAGTACCAAGTGTTGAAAATTCAAACTTTGAGACTCACTTGTACCCTTCCATCACTTGGTCAGAAGTCTTGCACGGGACTCTGGTTCTAGAACACAGCTTTTCACACTACATTTCTTTCTTGCACTCAAATCCTCATTGGTTCTTTAGTAAGCCCCATCACTCCCTAGAATGCATTCTGCCTTGGAATACACTAGCCTAGGCTTTCTCACTTTCAGCCTCACAAAAGTGCCCCTGGCTGGAGAAGCCACCTTGCATCATATGATGACTCGGAGTGTTCTGGGTATCTGTTAAATTCATATAGCATCCCTTAGCTGTCACAGCAACTAAAGCATGTTCAGACATTTTCAACTGCCCCTCCTTGGAGGGCAGCAGAAGGGGAAAGAATGCCCTGGTTAAGACCACTGATGTGGACCGAGGAAGCATGCTCAACCCTTTCCGTGATTGTCACCTCTTCTATCATATCTGGTTGTTCCCACACTTCCATACTACAGACTATCTTGCACAAAGTAGCCAGAAATCGTGCTATTCCTTTGCTTAAAAACTGGCTTTCTTTACCATAATAGAAGCAGACATGGTTTTACATGAACAAATTTCTTCACTTCTCTTTTACTGTACTGCTCACCACATCGCTCCTAGAGCAATACATCCTAGCAACACTAGCCTTCCTTCTATTCCTCAATCTCACAATGCCCATTCCAACTTCAGGGCCTCGTATTTAGTAGTATCTTTTGCAAAACCTATTGTCTTTAACGTGTTGCATCAGGAGACTAAGAATCACAGGTTTGGATGACTGGTTTGTTGTTTGCTGGCTTTTTAAACTCTCTGTCACCAAATGACTAAATAAAAAGCCAACCAAGTTGATCTTTATTCAGTAAGTGTTACTGAACACCTGAAGGTTTATATCTCAAGAACACATTTACACTGATTTTTGTGGTTTTCTGTCTTCATTTAGCAGTGGTTTATCATTCCCATATCACATTAAATATTCTTGTACCATTTTTGCTTTTTCATTTGATATGGCAACAGATTCTTTTAGAGAATGTCATAGTCCATATAGTACTCTATTATTGACTACTAGATTATTTAATATTGCCTATTATATATACTTTTTTTTCTTTTACTCAGCAGAAAAGTGAGAAAGAAAAAAATTGACTTCTGATCCTATTCAATAGGATCATACTGCTCATCAACCAGCCAATCAGTTCAAACTCATAGGGCTGTGTTAGGTACAGACAGAGTGGAGATGGAGCTGTACCAGGCAATAAGAATAGCCAGTACTTGTAAGTGTTCAGTACAGCATGTTTCAATTATTTTCCCTACAGAAACAGAGGAGCACAAACATTTCAACTTGTGGATCTGTTTGAAATTGTAAAAATTTGGCTGTTCTAACTTTCAAGCTGCCTAAGAGGCAGGATGAGTACATGGCACATTGCTCTGACTCCCAATCCAAAACACAATCAGAAAAAGACGTTTAGATGGAAGTCAAGGGCTCAGATCGTCTGGCCCTTGCTTCTCTGACACAAACACTAGACCACAGCCTTGATGATTATCAGCACTACAGAACTAATGGCATGTTCAAGTTTTACGTCCTAAGAAGCCCAGGGCTTAGCCAGACAATTTGTTGCTAGTTTCACATAGTCTCTGCTTTATCATTTCAGAACAGATATTTTAGATGACATTTCAGAGCCTGAGATGTGCTGAGTATCTGAGTGGCATCGATGGACATTCTACTGAGGACTTGTTCTGAATTTTTTATTAAAGATCTACCATGTATGTGGACAAATATTTTAACACGTAGGGTTTTTATAGCTAACTGAACATCCCAGGTCCTTCCTGCCTTTAAGTGTTAAAAAAAAGTGAGAGAACACAATTGCTATTGAAGTTATGTTTGTTTATTTCACCATCATCCCTAAGTGCCTATGTCCACGCCATGCCCAAGCTAGGTATGTAGCTATGCGCATGCTCAGAGCCACAGTCCTTTAGTACCCTTCTCTCCACACTTTCTGTTGTACTCTTTCATCTACACCTCTAAAAACAAAATTACCTCAGGTCAAGCTGAGCTTCCGAATCCCAGGGCATTCACACCCAATCCATGGAGCCAGGTGAAATACTGACAACACACCATTCTGTCTTGTTTCAGGCCCCAAGCACACACAAAACAACTCTCCCTATGCCTGTATGCAACACATATCAGTGATATAAGTCAGTTCATGCAAATAGATGCAGAACTGCCTTCCCAGACCAGCAAATGCATACACAGCACAACTGTCAGTACAGATTTGGGCCCACAGAGCAGCCTCTTCGTGCGATCATAAATCACCCTATGCAGAAAGAAATGAGCTTGGAAACTCATTTGATTAAAGTCCCTGATTCTTTTCTTTGGGAGAGATGGAGTATGCTTTTGAGAACCTGAAGAAACACAGCCACATTAAACTAAAGTTAAGGGTATAATAACTCCATGTGTATGCTGAGCAAGATTTTCCAATTAAAAATAAGCAGTTAAGGCATGCCTATGCTTGCCCTATGGCCTGCCACACCACAGCTGGGAGGAAAGGTCCTGGGAAAGCAGAATAACAAAGGGAGGATTACAGCCCCTGGGGCTGAGAGAGAGGGAGCAGAGGGATGCTCCTGTTGCTGGGAGAGAAAGAAGACAAAGCAGATTACACTAACCTGCTCTTCTCTGCCATCATTTTTTTCATGAGCTTTGAGGTGACTTCTATCAAGTATGAAATTTGCATTCAGAGGGCAATATGAGCTGCCTCCATGAACATCCATAGAGGGTAATCTCTGACTGCTAGACATCCATTACTCCTACATTTCTTCCACAATCACAAGTTCTCCAAGAATATATTACAGCTGCTATGAACAGGGTTTTCCCCTCCTTTGTTTTTATCAGGCTTCAAATAAAGATTCGGGCCACATATGCACATCTGTGTGTGTTGTATCTGGCTCTCAAAACAAAGACATTCCCCCCAATGAAAAGAAATGATGCTGCCACTTCCTATGAACACCCAAATATATTTCGGGGGCTCAGTCAGATAAGGAAACATTTTGGGGTCTTGTAAGAGTCCTTTTATCTGAACATAGGTATTCCTATATAATAGCATTATGCACTATATGAAAACCACTGTTCATCAGAGAGGCTTTTGTAAACCACTGCCAATATTTTCATAGCAACAGAAGTTTTCTATTCTATGAAGCCTTTCAAAACTGTTTTCACTGGTTCGCTTCCTAGCCACAGGAAGTGGAAAAGTTCAAGATAGTTGACCCCATTTTATAATGAGGTGCTTTCCAAAGCAAAGCAACCAAGAGCTGGTCTCACAACCCCTCAGTTGGTTGTGGCTTTGTTTTCTATGGGTATGTTTTATCTAATAAGTGGCAGGTATACACTCTCTGTGGTCTGTAACAGTAAGAGGAATCACTGGTCTATGAACTTGACAGATATGAAGGAAGGTCTCCTTGAGGAACAACTCAAGCCAATCCCGTGGCTCTCCTCTGTTCCATGATGACATCATTCTCAGAATCCTTTGAAGGAATATGGTTGCCAGCCGCTTCAGACCAACTGACAATCTAGTTGAAATTCATGGGAAAAAGAGTTTGTACCTCTATGAGCAGAGTCCTTCTGGAACTGGTTCAAATTTCTATCTGTGAAAGAATTACTATGCTATAGAAATACAAAATTCTCATGAGCCAGGCTCAAGCCACACATTCAGTCGTGTGGTTAGAGAAAATGTGGCCCCAACTTGAATTCATTCACAGCAAGTTTGAGAGGAGGTGGTGTCTCAGGAAAAAAACCCAGGTGTAAGAAGATACAATCAGCAAATGTGACAAGTGAACTGCTCTGTATTAAATAAAACTTTGTCAAAGCAAACTGGTTCTGGTTGTTATGCTTGAGATTGGATTGTAGCAAGACATTTCAATACTTATCTATATGTTTATGGAAAGAAATGTTGTATGAATATTTAATTGCAAGACCTAGAAATTCCATGATTAAGAAGGCATTGGCACTGCCAGAAGCAAGACTGTAAAGTAAAGATTTGGGTTGGATGACTTCTTACCATCCCAGCATTTCGGGATCCACATTTCCCACTGTAACAGTAAGATGGCCACACACCCATGCACTCTTAAGTGTACTCTGCAGGTTCAAAATTCCACCAGTTGCCATGACAACCTGTTCAGGTTCTGAGGGTATGTGGCATTTTTCATATTATCAATCAGAAGCTAGATTTATTTTACAATAATATAGAATGCCAACCCCCATGGTGTGGAATATAAGGAAGAAATAATAAGAGCAACATTGGAGAAATTACATTTCATAATGCTTCCACCGACACCAACACTATTTTTTTCTAAATATTGACTTCTAGAACTTTAGATAGATTGTTTTAGGACCTACCAATATGAAATGTTTTTCAAGTATGTTTATCTATTATGGACAGTTACTTTACATTTTGAAAATAGGATGCATCTGAAATGTCATGTAGACCAACTCACTCCTACTGACAGATACTGTGAGATTCAAAGAGAAAAAATGACCGTGTAAGGTTAGAATGGGCATAGGGACAGTCCTCAACCAGAAGCCAGACGCTCAAGTGTAAAACAAGGCTTTTCTACAGCTCTACTACCTAAACCACCATTACAGAAAGAATATCATCAAACATCGCAAATTATGAACTATAGATCCATTCCAAAGCACATAATAATTTGAGGGAATTTTTCATCTTTATCATGCCTTGGATTTTCCACTAATTTCATGATATACTACAATTAGATTAATCTTTTATTTATTTTTAATCATTCTTATATTCCCAACTTCTTGTCATTTCAAAGGAAATCTTATGGCTTTGCCATGGGAACTGGATAATATTATTGCCAGCAAACTCTAATACTACATTGCTGAAAAATACAAACATAAAAGAATAAACATCTTCTCTATCAGCAATATAGGAATTTGGTTTATAAACGGCTGAATTACATATAATCTTTACTTTATGTATGAAAGGAGTTCATATCAGCTTATATTCCCTTTCCAAGATGTAACATTGCATAGTCTCACAGGCTAGATTTAAACAATAGAAACTTATTTCCAGGTGATTTCCATGGGTTGTTTCTTCTAATGACCTCTCTCTTTGCCTCTTTTGTATGTGCATGTGAATATGTGAGTGTATATATGATGTGTGTATGATGTATGTGTGTGATGTGTATGAGCATGTTGTATGAGCATGTGTGTGTTGTGTATGATGTATGTGAGTGTATTGTGTGTTATGTGTATTATGTGTGTGTGTTGAGTAAATTGTGTGTGTGAATGTATGTGATGTGTGTATGAATATGTGAGTGTATGTATGATTGTGGCTATGATGTGTACTTATGATGTGTGTGAGTATGTATATGATGTGTGTATGATGTATCTTGTGGTGTGTGATGTGTGTGAGTATGGCATGTGTGTGTGAATATCTGTATAATGTATATGTGATGTGAATGTGTGTGTGATTCCATGGCTCCTTGTCTTTATGATAAGGATCTCAATCTTATTAGATTAGGATCCACACAATGAACCTCATCATAACAAAAGCATTCTTGTGAAAACTCTCGCTCCACACACAGTACATTCTGAGGCGCATGCTGTTAGGAGTTCAATAAGGAATGTGGAGAGAATGCAGCCCACTAACACCAGCCACGACAGAGCTGTGTTTAACCCCCCCTAAGAACATACTTTTAAGCTATCCAGATTTTACAAGTTAGCAGAATATAACTTTTTAATGCTAATAGTTATGATTAAAGCTTTAGGAGAAACAAAATCTCCAAAATGCTGTTTTTCCAACAGTATTTTATTGCCTAATTCCCATCCCATGACAACATGGGTTGAGAATTTAGAGACTTGGCACATCAGATCAACCAGAATAAAGACCAAGTGCCACAGAACTTGGGCAATGGATATGCCCAGAGTAAACAGCAAAATACATTCATCTTTGGAGCACACATACGGTGAGTACTGGGAACTGAAGTATTTGAAAACTCTGTCTCACTTAGTACCACTGTGTATTTCATAAAGGGACTAAAACTGAATATCTCTGAACACATTCCTACAGAATTCTCACACTTAAATAAATGGCAATGTGTAGGATACTGCAAAAGTCAAGTGAAATACCAAATCAGAACTAATCATCAACTATTTTATAAATAAATTTAATAGGTCATGTCATGAAAAACAAATAATTTAATAGCTGCATAAACCAAACAACTTCCCCTTTTCTAGACTTTATATCTTGGAAGGGACTATTTGAGCCTCTTTGGGGCAAGATTCTTTTGGCCTTTTGGAGGCATGTACAGGGGAAAGTGATGCATTATTTCCCAGGCAGCACCTTGCAACATTAGATTCATCCATTCCAACTGTACTTTACCAAGCAAATGCTTAGAGCAGTGGTTTTCAACTTAGGGGCCATGACCCTTCTGGGAGTCTTATATCAGATATCTTGTATATCAGATACTTACAATACAATTCATAACAGTATCAAAATTTTAGTTATGAAGTTGCTACTTAATTTTATGGTTGGGGGGTCACCACAATCTGAGAAACTATATTAAAGGGTTGCAGCATTAGGAAGGCTGAGAACGATGGCTGCAGTGCTTTCCCCAGGAAGTCTCAGCATAAAGTAGAACCTTCTCCTGGTGTAGACTAGTCCTCTTCGTCGTCACCTGACTCGCAGTGACTCTGCTTGCCTGCACTGTCTCTCCACCATAAAACTCCCCTTGATGCCTCACACGGTCATCAAATGAGTCCCTCACAGCACTGCCTCATCTCTCTTCTCATAACTCTATTGCTATGATCTCTTAAAATTATTTTTGCTTTTGAGATTTTAATTATATCATTTCTGTTTCCTTTTCTTTCTCAAAACCCTCCCACATACCCCATCCCTTGTTCTCTTTAAAATTCATGTCCTTTTCTTTCATGAATTGTTTATTCTTTAACACATAAATACATCCTGCTCAGTCTGTATAATTTTCCTTGTATGTATATTTTCAGGGCTGACCATTTGGCATTGGAGAACCAATTGGTGATCTCTTCCCCATTAGCATGTCTGTTGTTGTTCTCCTTGTTCAGGCACTGCTTAGAGAGGAAATGTCTTAATTGTTGTCTTATTCTTGATAGTGTGGGAATCTTGAGGCTAAAGACAACCTTGTATTTAGTTGCACTGCCAGGACCTAACACCATGCCTGGGTCTCAATGAATTTTTGTTGAGTGAGTGAAGAACAACACCATTGTTCCAGAGATGACGACAAAGGCACAATCCACAGAAACTTTTAGTTGATACAGCATGAATAGAAATCCCAAATTATAATACATTTTGCAAGGTGTTATGAGCACAAACCACAGCTGGATTTAGTCCATGCATGTATTCAAGCCAGACATAAAACTAACCTTAATTAGTCCTATACTCCCCCCCCCCTTTTGCAAAAGAAAAATATTAAACCTAGAGAGTTCTAGAAATTAACACAAAGTGATAATAATAAGACAAGTGGACCAGGATGTAGAACTTTTGATTTTCATTCAACTATTTGGTAGTATATGTTAAGAACTAACAAATATGTCTGGCACCAGGAATATAAGAACAAATAAGAAAAGCAATGCTTTAGTGCTCTTGATATATATATTCTCATGATAGAAGACAGGTTAAAATGATTTATAAAAATTTATACAGTGACTTATACATATAGTGTTATGATAAAGTCTCTCTGAGGAGGCAGAATTTGAGCTAAAGCTTAAGAAAATTTGAATTTTATGAAGCTCTGAGGAAGCAATGAAAATGACAAACTGGGAAGAAAGTTGAAGCTGTGGAATAAAAAAGTAGATATGTGAATGGCTGAAATGTGAGGAGCAAAAAGGATAATTGTGAAGGTCAATTAAAGCTTCAAGCAGAGCCATAGCGCTTAGCTGGCCAGTGTGAGGGGTGTTCAGATATCCTAGGTATCAAGACAAATCTAACTAGTATTTCTGCATGCAAGTCCATCCTTTGCAAAAGGGGGTACCTATGTTTCTCTAGGTCAGCACTGTTGATCTGATATAGGAACTGAGGTAGGAATTTGAAGGGCGAATGAAGCTAAGGAGGTTTTATACTTATATATAAATATACATCCATGAAAATTAATTTAACTTCATGAAGCTATCAAGTAATAGCTTTCAAAGCAGTGCTTTAGTGAAGATCTTTCTCCATTGATTTACAGAGCCTATGCTTATTTACAAAGACCATCTACTTACCATGCCCTCTGCTCTTGGCTTTGAGCTTTGTCCTGGACAGATGACATGGAAAAGTGTGCTACTGACAGGTGCAGTGGTATTGCCCTAAGGTCCACCTATATTTTAACTTCAGCTCAATGAGACTAGGTGGTAGTTATCTAAGGAAACCGTCAGTGAACTTTATCTATCTTATATATATTCTCATATTTCCAATATCAAATCTTGTTGCAAGTATGGAAAAGCTTTAAAAAAGGATTAGAAGAAAGAGAATGGAGGATTCTGCAACATTGCTAACACTCACACATTCTAATTTTGAACTCTGCCTTGCCTCAGCCACTGGTCAATGTCATGAGCTTTATGGTGCCATGTCAAGCACCCTTACCAGCTTTACCAAAATCCTTGTGCTACATTTTCAAGTAACTTCAGTGCCATTAAAGTCAAACTCTGTCTTCAGATACAAGCTAAAATCCAGTCTTTGTGTCACACATTGACAAGTGGATCAGGAATAAATAATTATTGTTTTCAAATACATAATGAATAATTTTCTGCTTGTTTGGTGAGGTAGCCATTCCATAAGACCTGAGAAGGTCACCTGCGTGCAAGTCATGCTGGCTCGCTATTCTTGTTGTTTTCAGCAGACACCTCCTGTTTTGCTCAGTTAAACCTCCTGTTTTGCTCAGTTAAACCTCCTGTTTTGCTCAGTTAAGCCTCCTGTTTTGCTTGGTTAATTTTCCTGTTTTGCTTGGATATGTTTACTTGGAAACCTATATAAGTGGTTTACTCTGTAATAAAGATGGCGCCTTGATCAGAATACTGTCTTGGTGTCACTTCTTCCTGTTCTCTGTCTCTTTTAATTCCCAGCCCCTTGTGCAGGCGGTTACTATTGGTAGTCGCGGGCGACTACAGGTGGTGCCGAAACCCGGGGTTGAACCTGATATCGAGGGACCCACTGAGGAACGCTGTGACTTAG
>CM053764.1:4761849-4787776 GCA_028658305.1 Pachyuromys duprasi
GAGGAGGGTTCCTCTTTCTCCACATCCTCTCCAGCATGTGTTATCACTTGAGTTTTTTAGTTTGGCCATTCTGATGGGTGTAAGGTGAAATCTCAGGGTCATTTTGATTTGCATTTCCCCGATGGCTAATGATGTTGAGCATTTCTTTAAGTGTTTCTCTGCCATTCGATATTCCTCTACTGAGAGTTCTCTGTTTAGCTCTGTTCCCCATTTTTTAATTGGATAACTTGATTTGTTGCTTTTCAACTTCTGTAGTTCTTTATATATAATGGATATTAGCCCTCTGTCAGATAAAGGGTTGGTGAAGATTCTTTCCCAAACTGTAGGCAGTCATTTTGTTTTGATGACAGTGTCCCTTGCTTTAGAGAAACCACATGATAATCTCCTTAGATGCTGAAAAAGCATTTGACAAAATCCAACATCCATTCATGTTTAAAGCATTGGAGAGATCAGGGATACAAGGTACAAACCTAAACATAATAAAGGCAATATACAGTAAGCCTATAGCCAACATCAAACTAAACAGAAAGAAACTTAAAGCAATCCCACTGAAATCAGGGACAAGGCAAGGCTGCCCACTCTCTCCATATCTCTTCAACATAGTTCTGGAAGTCGTTGCTAAAGCAATAAGACAATTGAAGGAGATCAAGGGGATATAAATCGGAAAGGAAGAGGTCAAAGTATCACTGTTTGCAGATGCTAAGCCTGGTTTCTAGCTCTGGCTTGTCATTCTAACAAGATGATATGATAGTATACCTGAGTGACCCCAAAAATTCTACCAGGGAACTCCTATAGCTGATAAACACCTTCAGCAAAGTGGTCAGATACAAAATTAACTCAAAAAAAGAAAAAAACCAGTAGCCTTCCTGTATACAAAAGACAAAATGGCTGAGAAAGAAATTAGGGAAACAACACCCTTCACAATAGCCACAAAAGACATAAAGTACCTTGGTGTGACCCTAACCAAGGAAGTCAAAGACTTATATGAAAAAAATTTCAAGTCTCTGAAGAAAGAATTAGAAGAAGATATCAGAAGATGGAAAGATCTCCCATGCTCATGGATTGTCAGGATTAACATAGTAAAAATGGCCATCTTACCAAAAGCACTCTACAGATTCAATGAAATTCCCATCAAATTACCAACACAATTATTTACAAGCCTTGAAATAAAAATTCTCAACTTTGTATGGAATAACAAGAAACCCAGAATTGCTAAAACAATCCTCTACAATAAAAGATCTTCTGGAGGTATCTCCATTCCTGATCTCAAGCTGTACTATAGAGCAACAGTAATAAAAACTACATGGTACTGGCATAGAAACAGAATGGTGGATCAATGGAACTGAATGGAAGACCCAGATATAAACCCACACACTTATGGACACCTGATTTTTGACAAAGATGCCAAAACCATACAACGGAAAAAAGACAGCATCTTCAACAAATGATGTTAGTCTAACTGGATGTCTACATGTAGAAAAATGCAAACAGATCCATACTTATCACCCTGCACAAAACTAAAGTCCAACTGGATCAAAGACCTCAACATAAAACCAGATACATTAAATTGGTTAGAAGAAAAAGTGGGGCAGAGCCTTGAACTCATTGGTACAGAAGACAACTTCCTGAACAGCACACCAACAGCACAGACTCTAAGATCAACAATCAATAAATGGGACCTCACGAAACAAAAAACATTTGTAATTGACTTAACTGCTGGAAATAAATAAATCATAGCTACATTGTTCATGGGACAGTAATGCTATTAGGAAATAAACAGGAAGAACAAATTTCCAAAGCCAGAGAAGGCTCATTAGTGTCTTTTAAAAGAGAGAAGTGTGGTTCTGCACTAAGAGACTGATTAAAAAGAATTCCAGACCAAAGAGCCTCATTGTTAAGGGTGGAGTGTTTTGTTGTCATTTTTTATTTGTTTGTTTGTTTTAATTTGGAGAATGAAGGAACTAAAAATGACCTAGATAACTTCGGAGGAGAGCATTTTATGAAATTTTCTTTCATGTTAGGTAACCTGGATAAGACAATGCATCTAGGTCAGCAGTGTCCCAAAGGCTCAGAGTGCAGCTCTTCCATCACTAATCTATAGAATCCTCCCAGCATCAGGAATCATGCTTCATACACACTCCTTCCATTACCAGTTGTTTCCAAAGAGCATCAATCAGCACACAGCTCCTCTAGTTATTAAAGATGTTTGGACTTTCCTTTGGTCCTTATAGATCAGCTTGGGAGATGGTGAACAGAAAAGCCAATGGTGAATCTTACTCTTACTCTATTGGAATAAAGGTATTAAAAGGTACGAAATGTAAATGAAAGAGATTGCTGAAAGAAAACAAATGTAGCTGTTTACATGTGTAGAAATATCTTACACATGCGTAAGCAATATAGGAAAATCTGAGCTCTGGAATAAATTTAAATAAATGTGGCCCTGTATGTGTATATGTTTGTGTATGTGTATTTGTGTGTGATATTAAAAAGTATTTATAACAGGAGTTTATTTGTCTAACTATTTTCAGCATTTTTATAGAAGGCAACATTTTCACATCTAGCCAAGCTTCAAAGCTTGTGAATAATTTTTAAAAAACAACTCGAGGCTATAAGATAACTAATATTTCTCAAGTTCATGCTGGAAGACTTAATAAGGAATTAACAACTAAGGAAAATTCTCACTTTCTCTTAACAACCTTCCTTGTGCTATAACTATGTAAATTAGTATGTCTTCATAATCATGTTGGCTTAAAATTCACCAGACTGGGTGTAAACAAAACAGAGTAAAGAAAACAAGATTTAATAAAAAAAAGTAAATTATATATAATAATAAGCAGTTTTTCTCACTCGTATCTAAGATTTCACTACTATCCCACCAGTAAATATGAAGAGTAGTAATGAAGACATCTCTAGATATTCTTAAAAGATAAATTAGCCGAATGTCCAGTCACTATTGAGAAATACAAAGCTGAGTTAAATATCATTGGCATTTTCACTATGATGCTTCCATTTCAAGTAATACAATAAATTTGCCACTTCCTCCCTTAAGTCTATATGTTAAATATACAAAGTAAACTCAATATTTTACTGCTCTGATAATTTCAGTGTCTGAAACATGTGTGTGTATACAACCATACACACACATGCAAGCATGTAGTTGAAAGCACGTATCTGTGTTGACATTGGAATATTGCTCAAGAAACAGCTTGAGCATGTTTGTAAAAGTGCAGTGCTTGAGACTGTTTCTCCAACCAAGGACCATGTATGGATATAACCTAGAACCCCTGCTTGAATGTAGCAAATCGTAGCTCAATATCTAAGTGGGTACCCTAGTAAGGGGAACAGGGACTATTTCGGACATGAACACAATGGCTGGCTCTTCAACCCCCTCACTCCCCAAGGGAGGAGCAGCCTTGCTAGGCCACAGAAGAGGACATTGCAGCCAGTCCTGAAGAGACCTGATAAGCTAGAGTTAGAAGGAAGGGAAGGAGGACCTCCTCTATCAGTGGATTTGGAAAGGGGCAGGGAAGAGATGAGGGAGGGCTAGGGAGGGAATGCAGGAGGGGGCTATGGCTGGGATACAAAGTACATAACCTGTGATTAATATAAAATAAAAATGTAAAAAAAAAGTGCAGTACTTGGAAGTTTTGATTTGCTCTCTACTTTAAGTGTGATCAGAAGGCTTCACATGAACCCCACAAGTGATTAAATGTTACTATTGTGGCAGTCACTTTGTCCAGTCTTTTAAAGTTCTATTGTTCCTCTCACTAGACCAAGCCTCTGACTTTCAGTTACCATTTAAAAAAAATTGTAATCAGTGAAGTTTCAATGTAGTTCATCAATGGTTGTCTCAACCTGAAAACCAAGAGCCAGGAAATCACCTGAAGTTCATTTAGCCATCTAAACACAAATGTCCCCAAATGCATGTTGAGTATTTTAACTGATGATGTTAGACAATAAATATTGGACATTGAAGTGAGACAGTATACCAATATCATGTGTTTTCAAACTGTGTGTCTAGCTCCTGGATACCTTCCATAGATCAGCATGATTAAGGTGTGAAAGCCAGAAACATAAGGAGAGAATCTGTATAGGGATTTCCTGGACAAAGCCAAGGCCATGTGTTACTTCCTTACATTCATGCAAGAGTATCTATGGTACTTCAAAAATTAAAAACAAACAAACAAAAGTCTAAAGAGATCCAAACATACAACCCTGGACTTACAGAGCAAAGGAGACTGAAGTCTGACTTTTTTCTTTTTTTCACACTCCATTTGGGAACCCCCACTCTACTGCTCATTCCTCAAATCCCTGAAATATAAAGGAGAGTTGGCATTCTCTTTCTGCAAGAGTCACATAGTGAATATTTTAGGTATTTTAGTTTGTATAGTTTTTTGCTCACCATCATTTAAAATCCACCACACATCATATATAAGCTCATCAATATGGCTGTGCTTCAGTGAAACTTAGCGCATAAAACCACACAGCAGGACACACTGGTGTGTGAACCAGCATTTATCAATACTTGAGGTACTAAGGGAAGGGGTGACAGATAGATAGATACCTTCAAAGGCAAAGCTCTAACAATGACTGCTTCATTAATGCTTGACCCCAGCTGTTAGGCAAAGACATTTGAAGGTTTCCCATGGTCCAGATTAGTGCCATATTGGGAAGAAACTTCTTGAATTCTGCTCAAGAGGACTACCTGGGAAGAGGGTGGGACTCAAACAGAGAGATTATCACAGAGGGGATTCGCAAAACAAAGGAATGTGTGTGATGGATAGAGAAAGTGTGAGGACTAAGGCATAAGAAAGGTCAATGTCTTAACTATCATGTGAGATCTATTTGCCCTTAAAGTGTCCTTAGGACATCAACCACATGGGAAGGCCTAAGGAAACCCTCTGAGAACTCATCAAACAATGTAAGAAGACTTCATTCAATGAATACATTTAAAAGAAAATATTTTAGAAAACTTTGCATTTTGGTTGCACTTCATAAATTATTTGTTTAATATATCCCAGCTATAACCTCCTCCCTCATCCCCTCCCAATCTCACCCTCCTTCTCTCATCTCCTCCCGTGCCCCTCTCCAAGTCCACTGATAGGGGAGATCCTCCTCCTCTTCCCTCTGACCCTAGCATATCAGGTGTCATCTGGATTGATTGCATTGTCTTCCTCTGTGGCCTGGTAAGGCTGCTCCCCACTCAGAGGGAGGTGATTAAAGAACCAGCCACTGATTTCATATCAGAGACAGGCCCTGTTCCCAGTACTAGGAAACCTACTTGGACACTGAGCTGCCATGGGCTACATCTGTGCAGGGGTTCCAGGTTATCTCCATGCATCATCCTTGGTTGGAGTATCAGTCTCTGAAAAGACCCCTGTGCTCAGATTTTTTGGTTCTGTTGTTCTTCTTGTGGAGCTCCTGTCCCCTCCAGGTCTTTCTATCTCCCCATTCTCTCATAAGATTCCCTGCACTTTGTCCAAAGTTTGGCTATGAGTCTCAGCATCTGCTTTGATACCTTGCTGTGTAGAATCTTTCAGAGGCCCTCTGTGGTAGGTTCCGGTCCTGTTTCCTGTATTCTCCCTCTTCCTATGTCCATCTCATTTGCTTTTCTAAGTGAGGATTGAGCATCTTACCAAGGATCCTCCTTCTTGCTTAGCTTCTTCAGGTGTACAGATTTTATTTTTAATTAATTACTATCTCAGTCATAACCCAGACAACACTCCTATGACAGCACCCATTCTGAATTTCTGCTCCATTTCTATGGTAGTTCTCTAGCTGCCAGGCTCATCTAAGGACTTTCATACCATACAAGTTGCTTAACTAACCCCAAGAGAGGTCTGATTCAGAATGAGGTAGGGCCTGAGCATGTATTTCTAAGGTAGTCTTCGGTGACATTGATGACCCTCATATGGAATCAGAATGTAAGAGCCACTACTTTATGCTAAGCCTGGTTTCTATCTCTGGCTTGTCATTCTAACAAGATTAGGACTGTCTCTTGTTAACTGGTCATTCATCAGCACTGTGGCATTGTCCACATGGGTTGATGGTCAGTTTAGTTTTGGAAGACAATTACTGCATCTAGGATGTTGGCCTAATGTATATATACAATGGACATTTTTTTGAACCCACTAGACTTCCTGCTTTGCCTTTGCTCACATACTACATGAAGACAGTAACCTGCCAATACCTAGTATTTCATGTAGTATCACCATCTATCCAGTGCAAAAAGGGATAGTGAAGGGAGGTTGCTGACATATTGTCTGACATCGTCATGATCCATGAGTGGCAGAAAATAGACACCCAGAGAGGAGGCAGATTTCCATCTGGCAAAAGGATGGCTGTAATGAGCACCGGTGTAAAATGACAGTAATAGAAACTAGAAAGTCTATGCAAAAATTAGCTTTTCTCATCTCACATCTGCAAGACAGGGGAAACTGCCAATCATACTCTCTAGAGAGGAAGGCTTATACGGGTTCCCAGCCACATACAATGCCATGTTAGTCTAAGGTAAAAGAAAGAAAGAAAGAAAGAAAGAAAGAAAGAAAGAAAGAAAGAAAGAAAGAAAGAAAGAAAGAAAGAAAGAAAGAAGAAAACAGCATGGAAAAAATAGAATCAGCCTGTTAGAGAGCTTTAAACAAATGTGGAGCCGAGAAACAAGCTGTCACAAATTGGCACAGAGAATGCAGAAAATCAATGTGAAATGAAAGCTGCCTCTCCCAACAAAATAAAGCAGGCAATTAACTCTTCCCACTCTCGCTGTACCTCATGCCCCATTTCAGCCTTGGAACTTAGGTTGCCAGGAAATGGGCCAATACTTTAAATACACAGGCTGCTCTCCCAAATTGTGAGTAAGTGGTTGAGAAATAGGAAAGTAGCTGGCAGGGAAGATCTAATTTGGCTCTCCTAAAATAGATATTTTTATATATGTGTATATAAACATATAGACATAGATGCATGTACATTCTCTATGTAATTTATAGTACATATATGTAAATAGATGCATATGCTTACTGAGAATGGAAACAATTGAGGTTTTGCTTAAATTAAGAATGACATGGGAATAAAGAAACGTCATTCATGTCTTGATAATATTTATAATGAGAAAATACAAATTCACCATCAATTAACAAAACAGAACATAGCTATAGAAAATTCCCATATACTCATTTTTTTTTCAATACTGACTGTGTTCTGAATGATAGATAAATAGCAAACTCAGAGGAAAAATCTGAAACCATGACAAGAGTCCTAAACTATCCTTATGAAAAGACCAGGCTAGTGATGTGTGCCACTCACTCTTTAATGCCAGCAGAACAGTGGGCTGGATCAAGGTGTAAAATGGATTCCATTATAAAGACCTCCAATTGGGCCAACAGAACTGGGAGGTGTCAGCTACTGTGACATTGCTATAAATGGTGAAAAGATAAAGAATCACTATATTGATAGTACCAACTTGTTTGTAAAAGCAAAAATGTTTTGAGAGTCAACGAGTACACTAACATTTAAATACAGTAACAATCCAAGAAGTTCCTCTGCAGTAACAAAGAACCTCAAACGTCAGTTGAGCACCAGAGTCCCCTGTTAGTCATAAGTACTAAATATCTCACACCAAAGGAAGCTTCATTTGGACATGTTTCCAGGCACAGAAACTAGAAGGTGGGGAATTACAGCAAATAAAATATTGTTAAACTTCCTCTCTGGGAATGACACAAGTTACTTCTCACAGTATCTCGGACTGGAGGTAGGTCCTGGACACCCTTAAAATGAGGAAAATAATGAAATAGTGTTGTGCACCATGAGTTAGAAGGGAGAAGGATAGAGTCTTCCAGAGGCCCTCTGTGGTAGGCTTCTATCCTGTTCCCTCTTCTGATGTCCATCCTCTTTGCCTTTCTGAATGAAGATTGAGCATCTTACCCAGAGTCCTCCTTCTTGCTTAGCTTCTTTAGGTATACAGATTTTAGTATGATTACCTTATATTACATGTCTAATAGCCACTTATGAGTGAGTATATACCCTGTGTGTCTTTCTGCTTTGGGGATACCTCACTCAGGATGGTCTTTTCTAGTTCCCACCATCTGCCTGCAAATTTCATGATTTCCTTGTTTTTAATTGCTGAGTAGTATTCCACTGTGTAAATGTACCACAATTTTTTAAATCCATTCCTTAACTGAGAGGCATCTGTATTATTTCCAGGTTCTGGCTATTACAAATAAAGCTAGAGGGCCTCTGAAAGACTCTACCCTGCAGGGTATCAAGGCAGATGCTGAGACTTATAGCCAAACTTTGGGCAGAGTGCAGCGAATCTTATGTAAGAAGTGGGAGATAGAAAGACCTGGAGAGGATAGGAGCTCCACAAGAAGAGCAACAGAACCAAAATATCCGGGCACAGGGAACTTTTCTGAGACTGATACACCAACCAAGGACCATTCATCGAAATATCCTGGAACCCCTGCACAGATGTAGCCCATGGCAGTCCAGTGTCCAAGTGGGTTCCATAGTAATGGGAATAGGGACTGTCTCTTTGATCACCTCAGTCTGAGGGGGGAGCAGCCTTACCAGGACACAGAGGAAGACAATGCAGCCACTCCTGATGAGACCTGATAGGCTAGGATCAGAAGGAAGGGGAGGAGGACCTCCCTGTCAGTGGACTGGGAGAGGGGCATGGGTGGAGAAGGGGCAGGAAGGGTGGGATTGGGAGAGGAGAGAGGGGGCTATAAGTGGAATAAAAAGTGAATAAACTGTAATTAATTTTTAAAAAAGACTGTAGGGACATAATGTAAGTGATGTCTCAAAAGAAATGTATACTGGCCTACACAGTCTACAGGATAATATACTTGTGAGAGATGATGAATAAGTCTTATTAATAAATTCCTGAAATTTAAAAAGGGGTGGGGAAGAGAAGCACAGATAAAAACGACCTGTGACAGCCACAGTTGCCCATATCTGTTGCCTGGACCATGCAATGCGTTCTCTGCTACTGTACCTGTCCCTACAATTCATGACGCACACACTCACACGCACACTCCACCTTACTCTAGTAGTCCTACAGCTTTCATGCTTCCATATGCTTTGGCGTGATAACAGCTTTCATGCCAGCCTACCCCGGAGCCCCCTACCCACCACTAGAATAGCATCTTTCTATTTGCTATTGGCCTCACTCAGAGCTCTCCTGCCCCTCCTTTCCCTGAGAGAAGCATGAGTGTTCTCACTTCTTTACTCCTTGAACTGTTCTGTCATTATTCCCTCTAATCCTGCCCACTCTCCACTGTCCCTCCCTCACAGCTCTTGCACGACTTTTTGTTCCTTCCTAGGAACTGGAATTAATTTTACTTTACAATTTTATAATTATTCATGAGTTTGTTTAATATCTTCCTCCCTTTATAAGGTCACCAAGGGAAGAAACAATGCCAATTTTCCCACCATCTATTACACAGTCTTTGGCAACCTTCTGTAGGCTAGTCACACACATCCACATGGATGAGTAAATTTAGCATACTTTTATGGTAGGTGTCTGGGAGGGGTGAAGACACCAGTGAAAATGTGCATAGCAGAAAGCCACTAATCTGGGATTTGCAGTGCAAATCTAAACATTAGAATTAAAAATACACTCTGTCAATTTTTTTTCTAGTTTATGGTCTATTAAAAAGAATGTATATTCATCATCAGCGAATGGCCCTCCAAATCTGCAGTTGCTAGGTCAGTTTACCATACTGCAGTAAGAAAATGGAAGTAGAGAGAAATGAGGACACACATTTAGTATCATAGCAGCTGTTCAGAATCAATGCCAGAAGGTAAGTGAGAGACTTCTGTCTATTCACGTGCTTCTCTTTCCTCACTATCTCTCAATTTAAGAAGGTCAGTCCTAGAAGTACTCATGTGGGACCAGTGCTAATGAAAGGGAAGTTATTAATGCAACACCTGGGCCAGATTCTGCATAGATATGCTAAGAATGACCTTCAGTCCTGAATTCATTTTAGAAGCTCTGCCCAAAGGAATTTATGTGGTATAAGAAAAACTTCATCAAGTGTCTGGCTTCATCAGTATACCCTTCCCAGTATCTCTAAGAACCTTGAAGTCTCCATCGTCACTATATGGAAAAGCATGTTTCTCAGAGGCCCTCTGGAATGGCTGTGGTGCATGGTGGAGGTTATACTACCAAATTAAGCTAGATCAGATCTAGTCAAGAAACATGCTTTGAGTACGTTTTCACTTGAAGGGCAGAGTGTTGCAGAAGATGCCGGGATAGCTCACAACAGATGCAGGAGTTTTGTGACAACGGTGGTCAAGAGAAGCAACAATACTGATTCTCTACTCGAAGGAAGACTGCAGAAGAGGGAAGAAAGTGAAAAGATGGTGAGGACAGAGAAACTGAGTCCTAGGGTACTAAGCAACTCTACCTCTGTAAACAAAACAACAGTACCATGCTTTTAAAGACTGAGTTCTGAACAGCCTGGCCTCTGAATTTTAGTCTCTGTGTGAAGGACCTGTACCCTGAAAACCAAAATGTTCACACATTTGGTAGCTGTGGGTATACGAACCTCAGCATTCCTCCTCTCCCCCTGGGTTCCAACTCCTGCCTTCCTTCCCTTTTCTTTGAAAGCATCACTGTTTCCAGCTCTGGCTATAAGGGGCCTCCTGTGTACACTCCCCTTGTTCTCATGGAGGCATTTAAAATCCGTGTCAGCTAGAACAGAACGAAAAAAGAAAGAACTGCTTGGCTTGGCAGGTATCCTCCTCACACACAGAGAAAAGTAAAAAATAGCACAGAGAGGAGCTTGAATTCACTTCACATTCTTCCAAGAGAACTTCATAAAATATTAAGCATGTAGCCACTAGCTTCAGAGAGAAATGATAGGACTCATTAGTCTTGACAACAGAATATTTAAAATAAGAGATTGGGTGATGAATGTCTCCAAGAGAGCACAGTAGGCATAGGGACTATTCAGAGCTACTCCTTCCACTGAAAGCCCAGCCACTGTGTGTGCATGTAGATTCCAACTCACACGATGGGTTCAAAGGGCCATCCACAGAAGCTGGTTTTCTCCTTCCACTGCGAGCTTGAGAGATCAATTCAGGTCATCAAGCTTGTCAGCTAGTGTTTCTACCTTCCCTGCCATCTCACTGGTCCCATCCACATTCCTTATGGATTTTCTTACTGTTTGTACCAGCATGATTTTTACCTTTGGCAATCATTTATTTCTAACAATGTGCTCAGAGCAGGTGTCCCTCTACCCTTGGATCCATTTTTATCTGCTTTTATAATAGGTAACCTCAGAGGGTTATAACTGATGGAAAGATATTGGCTTCCTGTAACTCTCAGAAAGGTCCTCCATGACCATCATCTGTATAATCCCTCATAATCTATCTTTCCATCTTATTGTATACTTCTCTGTGATATTACCTCACAGAGGCTATTTCTCTCATACACATTCAAGTATATTTATTTTATCACAATTCATTTTATCATATGAAAAGGACATTATTTTTCACTGATAAAGTCTCTGTCTTGTATACTATATCTCAAGTATTTTTGGTGTTCAGTAACTATTATTAAATGAATAAGGAGAGCCCTGTATTGCTGATTCTTAAGTTGGATGAGGAAAACCAAAAATGTTAACAAGGACACAGCATATTCTACAAAATATCTCAATTCTATCCTAAATTACAAAAACTGAAAATGGCCAGGATTGGTGGCACACACCTTTAATCTCAGCACTCGGGAAGCAGAGGCAGGAGAATTGTTGTGAGTTCAAGGACAGCCTAATCTACAAAGTGAGTTGAGGACAGCCAAGACTATAAGACTACACAGAGAAACCCAGTCTCAAAAAACAAACAAAAAGAAAAAAGAAATGGTTTCTTGCATTTGTACAGGAAGATAAGGCTTTGACTGTATCACTCACTTATGGTTAGTGTTAATATTTTCTACTGCACTGATCAACTGAATGGATAATCTATGAAATCAAATGTTCAAATTTCCTAAGCCAAGTATAAATCCTAAATGGACATTGACTCAAAGACCACATTGAGAGTGAACTAATAGAGGTGATGCACAGAACAACAGTAAAGGGGGAGCAATGATGCAAAAGTTGTCTACTTCTTTTAAAAGATTGTTCTAAAATTAAAATCGGGTTCATTTCTTCTGGTTAACAGTAAACAATGTGATTCCCATAACATTTGACCTTAGAAATTAAAAAAAAAAAAAAGAATGGAGAGACCACCAACTCTGGCTCTGCTGCTTCCAGGGGATATCCTCAGGTAGATTACTAAACCTCAGCCGACCTGTGGACCCCACCAGAACTGTGGAAAGACAGAGTGAGAGTCTAGTAAAGCCCTAGCTTCTGGAGCTGTTGCTTCAATGGCTTACATTTAAAAGCTGGAGTAGAGCACTGTGTCTGCAAGGTGACAAAGCCAGGGTTTTAGAGGGTAAAGAAATCCACTCTGAAAGCAGCACCTACAGTGTAATTCACAGAAGTGACAACTGACAGTTCATGCCACCCCCCAGGAACTTATTAATCCACAGCTCTCAGGAGAGAACCCCATGCCTGTCCTGGAGCTTATACGTCACTCCAACAATCATAGCTGAATTCCTGTCCAATAAACAGCAAACAGCTTAATTATTTCTTTATGCTTTGTGAGTATAAAGAAGGATTGATATTCCATAAAACAGGATGTTTCCACTCTGAGATGACTTTCCATGTGCAGGATGAAATCCAGACATAGCTAGGAAACCAGGACTTGAACCTGGAGTGCATTATTAAATATATGGCCAATTTCTTTCAATGAACCTATTTCTTTTTCTGTAAAGTGGAGACATCAAAATAATCGGCCTCACAAAGCTGCTGAAACTTGAAGTGCTGTCCTCCTATTTGTCAAGAGTCCTTCAGATGTAAGGTATTTCAGTCCGGTATCTCTGGAGTTCTATTTTTGTGGTAAGAATGAGACCTATTTCCACTCTCTGGTTCCCTGATCATTTCCCAAGATGTTTTATGAGCACCAACTCTTCCAAACTTATGTAGTATGAGTTCTCCTAATTAAGAATAGTTTTTTTAATTCTAAAATATAATGTCATTAGCACATAGGTATATGCCAACTTTTATTCCTTTATCTATCCACATGTGCTAACTGAATACCTTACTTCATTGAAGTATGGCACAGTGCAAAGAAATCCAGGAAATATTCAGGTAAGTTTCACATTGCAGCAGAAACACATATCCAGTCATTCAGTATGAACGTATGCTAAGCATCTGCAATGACTACACAGTCATGGGTGCAAACAGTCTAAAGTAAGGAAATGCATAAATGACAGAGAAAGTCAGGGAGAAAGCCATTAACGGGACTATAACGCTATGTACAGCAATGACCATAGGGTGGTCAATAACTCCTGAAGAATAATTAGAAACACAGCAATTTCCTCACACAAATAGCCAACGTATTATACAGTGATGGGAAATATCCAAAAATAGATCCTTTCCGACACAGACTTCCCTAAGGTATCCGAGATTTGCCGGATGGGTTATTGTACAGCTGAGATGCTTTAATGACAGAACAGAAGCTTGAGCCATACCCACCCTAGATACACAATTCACCATGGAGAGCCCTTTCCAATCAACTGAGAGAAAAAGTCAATAGCTTTTCAGCTCTGCAGCAAAGAGGAGATTAAAAAGTATTTGCTTTGCTCGTAGCTGACTTTTCCTGTCTATCCAGTAGATGTATCCATCTCATCACGTTCTGTATATATGCATTTCCAGGCACACAATCTGTCTGTGGCAGCAGAGTGCTATAGGGACCTTAAAAGAGCAACAAACCTTGACCACCAGATAGCTCAGCTTCACTCTCTACCACCAATAATTCTTTTTTTTTTAATTAATGTGTTCTGGTTATACAAAGTAATGTGTTTCATTATGGCATTGCTGTAATACTAATATATTCTGTTACATTTATTCTTCTCCAAGACATTTTTTTTTCCTGAAAGATTCTTAACCCTTCACCACTACCAATATTGAGAGGAGAGACAGTATGTAAAGCTTTTACAAGAGAACCATGATGGCCTTTAAGATAGTGGTTAACACTGAAATCCTCTGAGCTCACACAAAACCGGCAGCACGGACTTCATGGGGGGCGCTTTGCATAGGTGTTCTATGCAGCTCTACCCGCCCTGCATACTCACGCATGCCTTACATACACACAACAGTGTTAGTCAAGAAACAATTTCATCCTTTCAACATGACTAGAAATGTAACATTTAAACTTGAAACTTATGGTGGCTACATTTCATATTTTGAGGGAAAATATTCTGTAGTGAGAGAATGGTGAGAAGCGGATGTCTGGTGAAAACATGGGAAATTAACATGGAAATGCTAACTGGTCTGCTCCAACCATTGCCAGTAAAGAAGGAGTAACACTCAAAATAGAACAGAAAGCTGAACTCAGAAGTGAAGGCAGATGTGAGGGAATAGAACCCAAAACTTCACAGTTTGACCACAAATATATATGTTACTGGAGGATACTTTAAACTGAGTATGAAAAAGATATAACAAATTATATGTATTCCAGCTCCTGATTGTTTCCATCTTCTTGATTTGTAGATATGAGGCAATAATTCTGTCACTAAAATCCTCAGTACCTACAAAGATATTTAAGAATGTTTCTGAATTTAAAAGACTATAGTCTCAATCAAGAGTTCCCTTCAGTAACAGCTATAATCAAGGTACAGTTTTAAGCTTGTTCATTACAATCTTACAGTGAACCATGAAGGAAACCACGGTGTATGAGATTGATAATTATTTGTTCCTAGCTTCAGACATTATTCGAAATATAAAACTGTATACAGCACTCACCCGAATGTCAGAAACCCAACAGGGAACAATGGATTTCTATGCAGCCAAAACAGGTAACCTAGAAATAACGCATTTTGCTTCATGAAACAGACATGCTTTAACGCTGATTATTTTCTACCTGTCACATTTTGTGTACTTAGTATCTCTTTTTCATCCTAAAAAACAACAGCCAGAAGTAAGACCCTGAAAATAGGCCACAACCATCACAAAATTCCCTTGGATTGGTAGCCTTTAATAATCTCCATACTAAACAAACAGCATGTAAACATTAACAATGTCCGCAAAAAAATCATTGAGACTGTATAAAATGTATCCCAAGTCAGAACAAAAAGTAAAAGTGTGGCTGATATGTTTTTGTGCTAAAATGGTGGTAAATCGGGTAATGCAGTTTGGAGGAGATTTATCTAGAGGTGCTTCTCTCTATTCTGAAAATATCAATGTACGGTATCCAGGTGTTTCTTCAGGGGACCATTTGGCACTGATGTTTTCAACATATAGATGTGAAAACAATACAAACATGTCAAGCGTGGATTGAGCAGTCTCCTTTCCAGCCCTGCTCCTTTCTCTCTAGTTTGTCCTCCTAACTAGTTTCTCATACCTTGCAAGAGTGCCTGTCGTCTGTTTCTCTATTACAGGGAAATGATGGGCAAACAATTTTGCAAAGATGGAATTGCAGAAGGGGAGGAAACAAAACACACAAACTTCATCACACACCTTCACCTGCTCCAACTTTCCCCAGAAGGAGCCGACACCGATTTCATCGTACAAAAGTCCGATTTATTGGTGCAAGGTATGTTGCCACTGTGTACCCACAGCTCTCACATTCGCTAATTTGGTTCACCTAACCATGTGTGTACAACTTGCCAATTTCTTTATTCTTTAAAAATTTCATCTGTATATAATTTATTTTAACAAAATCCACCCCCTTTCCCTCCTTCCAGGTGCTCATTCCTACTCCAGGACCTGCCAGCCTGTCTCCCTCTCACCTGCATGTCACTCTGCCTTTTTTTTTCTCTGATAACCCACCTACTTCAATCCGTGCTCGCCACATGTTCATGTGGCCAGAAACCATAGCCCCAGCAAAATGTAACTCTCCCCTGCTTAGCAGGCAACAACTACCACAAACACCAGAGTGGGTATGGGGGCAGGTTGCAGAATCTAGACCCTCTCCATCCTGGGATCCTGAACAGGTGACAAAGGCCCTGCACGCTCATGTGTGCAGTCGCCCTGCCGTGCTCATGGCACAAAACTGTAGAACTCTCTCCCCCAACCTTGGGCTTTTAACATACTTTCTGTTCCCTGAAGCTTGGGTAGGGGGTGGTTGATAGAGATGACTCTACCTACAGTCTATAGCTGAATACTCAGAGAGACATGTCCTCAGCACTTGGTCTAGTTATGGGTCTCTGGATGTAATTAACCCCCTGTAAAGACCCTCTGACCAAGGTTGAGAGCCACAGACATTTTCAGTTATCAACATAAATATTTAGAAGGTGATTTGGCAACATGATCACTTGGCAAGATGACTTGATACTTTTAATGAATCGTTTTTGTCACATAGGCATAATATCAGCTTACAATACGGTTTTTCAAAGTTACCGCTAGTCCTCAAACTCTGGAACCAAACACAAGGAAAGCACTTAAAAATCTCTAGGTAGCTAGAGTGTTGCTCTGTAAGAGAAACTGCTCACCACCATTTGCTGTCTAGACACCTATCCAAGAGTCTCCTGGGCTACTGTAAGAAAAAGCAAAATCTACTGAAAAAAAATTACAGTTTTTGGAAAGCAATATTTTCAGCTGCCGTAATCATTCTAATTACTTTAGAATGTTTCCATTTTTTTTTCCTTCTTCACCCTCTAGGGCCTTTTTTGCCTTCAAATCAGCTACAGAAACAAAGCAATTTAACACAGTAAAAAGCTTATTAACACACGATGCAGTTCAGTGGCATGAAAAGCTGCCAGGGAGAAAATAAAGAGTCCATCCCCTGCAGAAAGGTAGATCTGAGTATTTCAAATCAAAGAAGCTGAACCCGGGGAGTGAATAACTCAGCGCAATGTGAAAAGAAGGGTCTGGGTGTGAGCTCTGCCTGCAGAGAAACCTCAGCTCCTGGGTCTGAGAGGGTAAGAGTTAACTTTCTCAGTTTGACCAGCAAGTCCAGTTGGCAGCTGAGTGGCAGTTTTTAAACTCTCACCTATCATTAAAGAGAGTCATCGGGTCTCTTCAGGCATGGTTTTCTCTGGTTTGGTTGCTCTTGTTTGGCTTTTTTGATTGCTTGTTTGTTTTGTTGTTTTGCTTTTCAGACAGCAGAGAAGTTGGCCTGGCTGCCTGCGTGTAGCCAGGGAATGAGAATGTTGTTGCCTGTCCACAAGGGGAACAGTAAGGATGAGAGACACCAACGCCATTTTCTCAGAGGGTAAGAAAAGCAACCTGAGCCTTCTACTAGAGGACCCTGTATGTTTGGAGCAGAAAAGGAATCCTGCAGAAGACAGCATGAGAGTTGTGCACAAGCTGCACAAAGCAAGGGGAGCAGTGGAGGGTTCCTGTGACAGCCTGTGATCCTAACGCACGCAGAACAAGCAGAATGCACATTGAGTAATTGCACAAATATCCAGAAACTAGTTTTAGCAGGGTTTTGAAGCACAAGAACAACCATCAATGGACTTATAGCATACTATGGATGCTTTCAGCATACACAGTTTCTCCTCATGAGCAAATAATCCATTCATCCATTTGCCACTTGGCTTCAAATTTTTGTTTTTAATTCTTCCTATGTACACATTCAATCAGTGCTCTCTAATTTCAATCTATAATGTTTGTGAAATAACTGGAAGAAAAGATGCTCTAGCTGCCATGTATTTTCTTTTCCCTCAATGCCATCATTTTCTGTTACAATTACCGTACAAGAGTCACTTTCATAGTAATCTCTTTATGTGCTTTTGACTATTCATCTCTCCATTACACTCTCTGGACTTCCTGGACCCAAACATGCGCACGCACACACACACACACAAACACACACACACACATTCTTCTTCTTATCTCCACTTAATCCTCCTCTGTTTCCAGGTCATACGCATATGACTTTTGAGTATACATATTTATCGTCACATGAAAGAAAACCTGCACTATTTGCCTGGGTCTGCCTTATTTCATTTAACATGATGATTTCCATCTGCATCCATTTTCATGCAAATGAAAGAAATTTATTTTTCTTTAAAATCAAATAAAATTCTATCAGGTACATTCTCTATAGCACATTTTTTTTATCCATTCATCTGGGTGGCCAGGTGGGCTATATTCGTATCTGTGTTTTGGTGAATATACTTTGAGAAACAGAGCTGTGCAAGAAACTGTGTGGAACAATAACAGATTCTTTCAGGTCAACTCTAACTGGTTACTTTGGGGTTTTTAAAAATCCTCCATACCAATTCTCAGGCCACTGGGCTTTTGGTATATCTACTATATGATGGATATGGTGCAAAGCTGGATATTTGGCTATAATTAAATTCCCAACATTCTTGGATTAAAATGGCTACAAATATGTTCAGTAATTCTTTACTTAATACATATATATTGAGCCACAAATATAATGATCTGAGAAAGATGAGTCTGTGACATCAGAGAAAGGAGGATCCACCCAGGAGTGTCTTCAAGTCAGTGATTACTGATCTTGGTTCTAAAGTTGAATTCTAGACCACCGTGGCTAGCATTCCAGACAAAGAAAACCCAAACCACATTTGCAGCTATGTGTATGCTTTAAATTGATGTAATGCAAGAATGCATTCCCTGCATGTAAGAAAAATTAAATATCTATATTATTTTCTTAATGAAGTAATAGAGATGCTTGCTCAGGTGATTAATCCTCTAATTTACATGTTGTTTGTTTTGAATACAACTTTATTGCCATGTTTCCTCAGACAATGATGAAGGTTTGAAAGTGCACTATTCATATCAGCCAAAATCTGTATTTTATTTTATTATCTAATTTTTTAATATTCATGTAACCCAGACTGGCCTTGAACTTTCTACATAGCTGAGGTCTGTTTTGAACTCCTAACCTTCCTGCCTGTGCCTTCCAAGTGCTGGCAATATTGGTATATGCCACCATGCTTGATTAAAGTTCTCAATATTCAACACCAACCAAAGAAGAGAGCATGGATCATTTCATTAGGTGCACTTCTAGGGTATATTTGTGTGAAAACTCAGTTAAACAAAAATGGTTAATAGTCTTACTGGAAAATTGAAACACAGCCGTACAAAAGCTATCTGAAAATACTGTTATTATTTTTGAAAACAACAGTTAAGATTGCAGCATACTGAAAAGTTCTTAATGAACTCCTTGCTCCACATCTACCATGATTATGCCCATAAAGACAGTTTCTATATACCCAGAAGTATACACTGTTTTCACACAGCCCCACATGTTCCAAGGCTTACTTACAGTTACCATTCATCTTGTCACAATTCCAATCTCATCCCAATGATATCTATCATCTTTCAGATCATGAAGTTCCTCTACCAATCTTCCCATCTTCAAAGTCCAACTCAATGTGTATACTGTATATGTATTTTCTGATACTAATTTTGACTAATTTTGAAACACTTAGAGATTTTCAAGACAAGACATATATAGAATTGAGAGACCTGAATAGGCAGAAGTAAAAGAATAGGTGTGTAAAAGAGAAATGCAGTTATCTGCCTCAGAGATCTCATGATAAACAGCATCTAATTCGAAACACAAATGGACCAAAGACAAGAAGCTCTTTGTAAATACCAGACATCAGTGTCCTAGTGTCCATCCCCCTTTCCATAGTGATGGTGGATTATTTGTTCTGAAGCCAGGGCATCAAAGAAAAAGCTCACAATTAATACACCAACATCCCTTTTCATGAATGCTTGTCTCTTCTCCTAAGACAAGTGATAGTAGAAGATCAATGTGTTGTACCATACCATTTAAGATAAAGCAATCATATGTCTGTGTATAGTGAGGCAGAAAAAACAGGCCAAATACTACATTGTTCCAGTTCAGTCTGTGCCTGTTATGCTAGCTGTTTACTTGCATCATTTAAATCCTGGTCTATTCTTCTGCCTTGATTACAGGTACACCTCACAAAGCTACTCTCCCATTGGTGAAACATGAGCAATTACTTAGATGAATTTAACTGACTCAAGCTATACAAGAAAATAATAACAGCATAAAAATGACACTCAAAGTATGGATTTAAAAACCCTACAGGTTATCCTTACTATACACACATGAGAGTACTTGTTTTGACTATTGGAAGATTTCAGTAAAGAACATACAATGGTACCAACATGGTGTCTTTAGAAAAAAATGAAAATTAAAATGGATTTACATTCTTTAAACCACTTATCAATGATCTGACAAAGCCAGGAACTAGATTTACTTTTTTTTTTACTTGATAATAGACTTCTTCATATACCTCTCAGTCTTGTTTCAGTCTCATGTTGGGGATTCCTTACCTCTCTTTTTTTCCATTACTTTGTACTATAGATTTCCCCTATACCACTACACATATCTCCTATCCGAGCCACATGGCTAGCAATATTCTTTCATTCCTTCACCTAGAAAAAGAGAAAACAAAGAGGGAAGTCCATACCCTTAGACATCCATGGAAACACCTTTAACATCACAAGCCACCCATGGAAACTTGGATAATGATGGACATTGCAGGCTTTTGGTTGGGTTTGGTAGGTTTTGGCTCATTTTGGGCTTTTATCCTGAAGATTGAATCCAAAACCTCACACATGCTAAGGATGTGTTCTAACAACTAAAATGCACCACAAGGCCCAATCCTTCCTTTACCCATATTAATTCCTCCCTCCAACAAGATGAAGCCATATATCTACTATACATAAGAACATACATACATTCACACTTCTTCCTAAGTGAGCCAGAGGAAGGCACAGAAAAAGAAAGGCTTCATAAGTGAGAAGAATCAGAGATGTTTACCCTGTTAATTGCATAATGTATTCACACAGTGGAAGGAGAGCTTAGGACACAGGCACATTGCTGTAATTGTCCCCTTCCTATTCATTCCTGAGTCTGGGAGCACAGTGAACCTGTGATGATGCCTGCAGCACAGCAGCCTGCAGGAAACTCATGCAGGATGTGCTTCTTTGCTGTATGAATGCATTGATTGATACTGAAGTAACCTTCTAAGAGGACTAACTTTAGGGAGGACTTTCCCTCCCCTTTCTCTAGTCTTCAGAATCTTAGCTGTGTTGACTAAGTTGAGTGGGTTTGATGAAGAAAGGATATAGTGAAGGATGATCTTGTCATTTGGGAAACATGATTCTGGTCACAGAGGAGTGAATTAGTTATTGATTTACTTATTTAATTATTTTTTTCAGGGCCTTGTGTAACCTTGAGCTCTCTATGCAGCTTAAGGTGTCATTTTACCCCTGGTCCTCCTGCCCCACCCTGGTCCTCCTGCCTTACCCTGGTCCTCTTGCCTTACCCTGGTCCTCCTTCCCACCTTACGTATTCTGGCAGTAGAGGGGTGCTTGGCTCTCTTTTCTTTAGTGCTCAGTGTAAAGACTATTAGCAAATGTCACATGATGTTCATAATTTCAGGGTTCTTTTGAAGGTCATATCTGGTAAAATTAACTAGCTTGAACAAATGAATAGCTAAACATCAGTTGCCTGCTTTACTTGGGATGTAATTTCACCAGTTTGCTAGTCTTTGCTGTCCTTACATATGGACACACAGGAATTTACTTCTCTATGTTGTACCCAGGACCTCTATAAACACCTAATTTGAAGAATTTTATGTTGTAACAGCCAAAGAACCTCAAGGTTATATTTAATTCAGAATGTGCTGTCTATCTTGAGCAGAGAATAGTTTCACATACACATAAAAAAATGGTCAAGTTTGAAAAGCTAATTGAACTCTTTTATTACACATAATAGTTGCTTCAGCATGAAACTCAGGTGTTAAGTTCTTTCCTGCAATCCAGGAAGTCACATTTCCCTAGAGAAATTATGGTTGGAATGTATCCACCATTGCTTATGTTTTAAAACTGATCCTCAACACAACAGTTCTGAAAGGAAAAACCTTCAAAACCTAATTAAGCCATAAGAGCTCTGCCTTCACAAATGACATCAATGAGCCTGGAGAGATGGCTTAGCCAAAACACACTGTTCTTCCAGAGGACCTGAGTTCAGATCCCAGAAATGGCTTCAGGTAGCTTACAACCACTTGTAATGTCAGCTCCAGAAATCAAATATCCTGTTCTAGCCTCTGCAGGAATGTACGCACAATATGGCAGCCACTCACATATACATGTGAAGAAAAAATAACTTTTACTTTTTAAATAAAAACAAACATTGATACTGTTCCTATAAGGGTGGGCTTCATAATAATAGAAGAAGTTCCTGAGCAACGGATGGGATAAGCCTACTACCTTAATCTCAGTGTATCAAGCTCATCTAATTTGTAGCATGGAATGATGATGCAAACAGACCATTGGCAGATACTGGTATCTCAGTGCTGAATCCCCTCAGTTTCCAGAACTGTGAAAAATTAGTTTATTTTCTTCATAAATTACTCATTATGGCATTACGTTGTATTAGACTAAACAGACAAAGACAGGAGGAGATCTTATCAAATTATTTTCACAGCAAAACTCATCTCTCTCTAGAAAATATTAGCAGAGCTATTAAGATTTCAACAGTTTACCTCCTTCATTACATATGCATTGCTTGTATGGTTTTTTTTATAAAGATTGCACCTTCTGTATATACAATATGAAAAATGCCCTTGGAAATAAGTATCTGAAATGAGTTAGCTATGAAACAGTAGGAGGCTAAATATTGCAAGAGGTAAAAGAATATATAGTGAAAAAAACATAAATGAGTCAGAATGAGGAAGGGTTAGCTAAGAAAAAGGCATTGACGTGCCAATCCTCACACGTATTCCTAAAGTTGGACCTCTCTATTTTCAGAACTGAACACAGACAAATGTTCATTTTATACAAAAGAAGACACACAAACACAACAGTTGGAATAAGAGGGAATTTTCTATTTCTTACTCAACAGCAAATTCTATTGCTAAAGCCCTTTAGGAACTAGGACCCCACCCATCTGGCATTCCCACCATCACCTGAGATGGCACCTGCTTTTACAGGTTCAACACACTCTCTGCATCCAATGCCACAGCTCACCATAAGGGAAAAAGAAAGGAGTGAAGCCTGTTAGGCCTTTCTGTTTCTCTTTTATTCTCTCTCTCTTTCTGTCTCTCTCTCTCTCTCAACAACAACAACAACTTCATGTACTTAATATTTCATAGAGAGGATCTAGGTCACATTTCACATTTCCACACTTAACGTGCAGAAAGCTTCATGATTCCTCACTAAATGACAGTAAGTTTTAGGGACTCAGATAAATTTCTATTAGAGTTGGAAAGGGTGGAAATATATAACTCACAGTCTGTCTACAGACTCAGAGGGTAAGGGATCACAGGAGTTATGAACCTCCTAGTGTTTCTGCTAGCCAACGGTTTATGGTCATGTTTCTCTCTATCTCTTCAAACACGTAGGAAGTGGAGCCAGACAGGGAAGAAAAGAGTTGTTGGCTGGGGAAGAAGCTCTGAGTGGAGGCTTCCACAAGACAATGGCTGACCTGCCTTCATGCGGTCAGCTCTTCTTCAGGCAAGCAGGCAGTTGAATGTGCTGTAAACTGGCCTGAAATGTATTGTAATGAATGTGGTTTTGGCATGGAATGATATGCAAGACGGGTTGGGCTGAGAAACAGCAACAATCCCTAAGAAAATAGTTCAGAGAAAGTAGCTTCATGTTTCATAGGCTAGGTGGTTTTCTGTTGTTTGGGGGCAGAAAGTAAGAATGCAGAGCTCATTAAATCTGTCTCCTTAAACCCAGTAGGAACCACAGTACAGCAAAGTCCATGGAAATCCGTTAGGAAAGACTACAGGAATAGCAATCACATTTGCTGAGCACAATGTAACACCAATTAGGGAGCTATTGTTCAGTATGGCTGTAATTTCTCTTCTACCACAAACTTCACCTCCAGTATGAAGAAATGAAAAATGAAAGTACTAGTGTAGAATCTCGTGCTAGGAAAAAAATTAAGATTGCAAAGAGCTCTGAGTAATTTTACTGTCCTCTTCCCATTCAACCTACAATACAACATTTAGGAGCTAATGTGCTATCATTGTAAATCTTCCCACCCTTTAAATACTAAACTCGCTGTTTCTCTCAACTTCTCAGTGACAAGGCAAGAAATTGCTCTTCGAAGATCGAGATTACCTCCTCATCCCTATGTCTCCTGGAATACAAAAGGCTGCATCAGGTACGGCTCCTTGCCATCCATTTCAAGTGGTTAGTGGAACAGATCCTCATATGTGCTGTCTCCAATTTCAGTCATGTCTTACTGGAAACTTAGTATCTTTTATTATGTGGAGAATCTGAAAATACTCACAATCTAATACATGGAATGTAAGACTATGTTGTCATATGTAACACACAAGGACTTTGCAAAAATGGATAAGTAATAAATTTGGATTAATCCATGTGAGCCCTAAATGCAACCACAAGAATTTGTATATGGAGGCAATAGAGTCAACAAGGGAGATTGTGGTGAGCTGTGTGGACTGTCTTAGTCATTGTTCTATTGCTGTGAAGAGACACCATGACTAAGTTTAAGAGGGTTGGACCATTATCATCATGACAGAGACCATGGCAGCATGCAGGTGTGCTAGAGAAGCAGGTGAGGGCTACATCCTGATCACAGGCAGAGACAGAGATGGGAGGGAAATGAGAAAGATAGGGAAATAGAGACAGAATACCTTCAACAAAGACACACCTCCTAATCCTTTCAAAGAGCTCCACTCCCTGGTAACTAAGCATTCAAATATATGAGCCTAAGGGTTGAGGGGGCATTCTTATTCAAACCACCTCATGGACCAAAACAGGCTTCTAGAAGAATCTAGAAACTGAAGGAAGCAAAAAAAAAAAAAATGGTTCTCTTTTGGAGCCTCTATGAGAAACCAGCTTTTATTTTTAGCTCTTTAAAACTCATTTCAGATTTGTTGCTTCTAGAAATGAAACCTGTATTATTTAAACCACAAAGTCTGTAATTAATTTATTGCAGTAGCAATGGGAAAAACATATATCATCTTGGTTGTCAATGAGAGAACATGGACTGACAAACTTATCAAATTATCAAACAGAAACCAGTAGTAAAGCTTGATTGGTCATTTTTAAGTATGTAAGCTTACTCCATATCTATGAACTTTTCCTGAGAATATTTACACACTATGATTTCTGTCACCCATTCTAAAGAATTACAAATTATCAACATTATCAAGATTAAACTACATGCTTTTTAAGCAGCAGAGGGCATGCAGGAATTGACAATCTCAAACAGTATAGAAGAAAGCTACCTATGGTGTTTAGTTTTTGTCTGCCTGACACCAACTAACCATATTTGGGAAGAGGAACTCTTAACTGAGAAATTGCTTCTAAGTGTACAAATTGGCCTGTAGGAAAGTCTGTACAGCATTTTCATGATTAATGAATGATGCAGGATAACCCAGCTCATGGAGAACAAGCCAGTAAGCAACATTTTCCCCATGGTTTCTACTTCAGTTCCTGCCTCCAGGACCCTGCCTTTACTTCCTTCCCTGACTCTTGTCACGGTGTACTATAATCAGTAAGATGAAATAAACTTTTTCTTCCTTAGGTAACTTTTGGTCATGTTGTTTATCACAGCCACTGAGAAGCAAGCCAGAACACTACCAAACTCACCAGGTGATTATTTCTGGATGGTGAGATTACAGGATGACCTATATTTCCTTTAATTCTGCAGGAAATCTTTTTTCTCTTTTTTTTTTATAGAGAGTATTCATCATTTAATGATCTAAAATTCAATGACTTTTTCTTTTTCTTAATTCTTTATTCACTTTACATCCCAATTGTAGTCCCTTCCTTCCTCTCCTTCTGGCCTCACACTGCCTCCCCTTCTCCCCTTGCTTATTCCTCAGAAAAGGGAAGCCCCCCTATCCACCACCCCAGCTTGTCAAGTCTCATGAAGAGTGAGTTCATCCTGT
>CM053764.1:4787876-4934079 GCA_028658305.1 Pachyuromys duprasi
GAAGATATACAAGAAGGAGGACCCAAGTTGGTATGATCAATGCTCATTTGGATGGACTAATGGGATGGACATTGAATGGGGGAGAAAACAAGCAACAGGACAGGAGCATACCAAAGAGGACCTATGAAAGAATCAGTATAGCAAAGTATCAAAGCAGATATTAAGACTCATAATTAAGCCCTTGGCAGAGGGCAGGAAGTAATAATAAAAATAAGGGAAGTTAGTAAGTCTGGGGGAGAACAAGAGCTCCACAAAAATCAAACTGAGCAGGGCATAGGGGTCTTATATGAGACAATTTCTCCAACCAAGGACCATATATGGATATGGCCTAGAACCCCTGCTCAGATGTGGCCCATGATAGCTCATTGTCGAACTGAAGACCCTAGTAAGGGAAACAGGGACTGTTTCAGTCTTGAACTTGATGGCTGACTCTTCGACCCTCCCCCAAAAATGTCAGGGAGTAACAGCCTGGCTAGATCCCAGGGGAGGGCATTGCAGCCAGCCCTGAGCAGACAAGATGATCTGGGGTTAGATGGAAGGATAGGAGATCCTCCCCCGTTGGTGGACTTGGAAGGGGCGGGGAGGAGTTGAGGGAGGGTTGGGGAGGGTGGAAGGGAATGAGGGAGGGGGCTACGCATGGGATGCAAAAAACCTAACCTGTGATTGATATAAAAATAAATAAATTTTTAAAAAAGCAGGCCACAGAGTCCATGTAAAAGACAGCCCCAACAACCCTTACTAGTGGACACACATGAAGCCTGAGCTGCCCATTGGCTACATATATGTAGAGGACCTAGGTCCAGTCCATACATGGTTCTTGGTTGGTGCTTCAGAAACCACAGGCCACTCTGGGCCCTGGCTAGTTAGCTCTGTTGGTCTTCTTGTGGAGGCCTTGTCAACTCTAGTACTTTTACCCGCACCCCTCACTTTTCCACTAGACTACTTATGCTTCCCCCAATGTTTGTGAGTCTGTGAGTCTCAGAGGACAACTCTGATAGCCTCCTGTCTGCAAGCATAGCAGTGTCAGAGGCTGGCTCTCTTTCATGGGGTGGGTCTGGGTTTGGACCAGGCATGGTTGGACATTCCCTCAGTCTCTGCTCTATCTGTTCCATCTTTGTCCCTGCAAGTCTTGTAGGCAGGGTAAGTTTTAGAGCGAAGTTTCTGTGGGTAGGTTGGTGTTCTTCTCTTTCCAGTAGGAGTCTTGTCTAGTTAGAGGGCTCTTTTTTTATGTCAGGCAAAATAAAGGTTTTGCTTGCCTTTTGAGAGTTGACTGAGCCTGTTACTTTCAAGGTGTGCTGGATATGCCTCTCAGTTCTTGTTCTACCTATCACCCCAAACACCCCCTAGTCTAATTCAGTGGAACACCAAAGCAACCCATAGAATCTAACTTTGAGCCTCTGTTCTCTGCAACCCAATTCTGCTTCCTTTTTTTTTTCTTTTTCCTATTTTGGTTAATGACACTCTCCAGCTGCCTAAGCCAAAATGCTTGAGTTGTTTTTAACTTTTTTGCAACCACGTTACATCATTCACCAAAGTCTTCCATTCTGTGTCCTCAATTTCTCTCGAATCTATGCCTCATCTTCAGTTACCCTTACTGGTGAACTTAGACAAGGCTTGGTCATGTCTTCTCCAGTCTATTTTAATCCTTTTCTAAATTGGCTCTGTAGAGAATATGACCAGTTCAAGTCCTCAAAGGAAAAATTCTACTCACACCTCCTCACAGATTTTCTCAGGCTCTTCATACTTGGCCAAGAGTCTGTAAACTGCTTGGCTCAGTATTTCATGGTCTCTTCCCCTATCCCTCCTGGTTTCTTTTTCATCCAACGCTCTGGCTGTACATCTTGGATTCAATTGGCATTCACAGCATTGCCCACCACCAAGTCTTTACCCACACAATTTCCCTGCCTTACTTGCCTACTTTGTATATCTGGTACCTCTTTACCTTAATGATGTAATTCAGGAGTTGTCTTTTCTCTAGGACTGTGCTGAGGAAGGCCTCTTCTCTTAGATGCCTTCCAACATATGTGTGTAGCTCTTCAGTAGAGTATTTAGCACTAGATTCTAACTGCTTGTTGAATCCATAGCCCTAGCCCTAGCCGAGCAATGTGCTCCCCAGGAAAGTGCTGTTGAGATGGTTAATACGACTGTCATTTTTGCTGGATTTGGAATCACCTATGTGATTCCCACCACCATACCTTACCCACACTCATCCCGTCAGCCAAAACAGAGCTGACTGTCATCCCTTAGATTGGCTTTATCGGGTGTTCTGTCAAAACGACCAAGCATAACTGGCATATCTGTGTCTTGTGCTTTTGTGTCTCCCACATATAGTGACTGGCACAGAAAAAAAAATCTAAAAACTCAGGGCTAAATAAATCAAGAAAACAATGGCTACTTAATTTTTATCTCAGGCTTACTCTACAACATGGATAATGTGCATTTTACAACTTAATCCTTCCCCAAATACCCAATTAGATGGCAATACTATTAATCACATTTCATAAATAAGAAAACTAAAGCAGAGAAGTATAAAATGCATTTCCCAAATGTACCCACTTAGCAATTGCATATTAATGTAGCTTACAAACTACAGTTAATGAATGAATGAGAACTGTACTGACTCTTCCTATTTACGTTTACCACATAAAGCTAGGTAATAATACTTAAGTTGTCTATGAAACAGATATGACCAATCCCTTATTCTTTAGTCCTCCTTGCTTTGATAATGCAGTAAGAAAGTGAGAAGGGGTGTTTTCAAACAGAGCACAAGATGACAGCTAGTGGGAGGAGAGGCAGGGGACAGTTAAGAAGAGTGCTAATTATTCATTAGTAGCAAGTTGTAGCTCTTGCTTAGCTGTTATTCCATATGCAGCACACCAAAGGAAGGGAAGTGTTTTTAATCAAGTATTTCTCCACTCTAAATTAAGAACTATCTTTTCTTGGTGACATAGAATCAGCAGGTTTTGGTTGCTATGCTTGGTTCCAGGAACAAGAACATGCAGAAACTTTAGCAGGTGGGGGTACAGGAGGTGGTTCCTCATTCTGCCAGAGAGACAGAAAGCCTGGGAAAGCATCACTGAGGGGTAAGTCTCATGGTAATATAGTGTTTGACTTTCAAATTTCCAACTAGTCTTAAACCACATGCCTCTCAGTCACAGTAAAAGCAACCAAACAAGGATAATATCTCTTATTCCATCCCATAATACCATTATTGCAAAAGGAGGATTATGAGTGTGTTTCAGGGAAGAACCCTCATATACAGTTCTCTACCAAAATGAGGTTTGATCCAGAAGCACCTCACCAATCCAAGACCACTGTGCAAGATGAAGAGAATGGGGTCAAGAAACAACCAGACCTGAGAGGAGATGCCACTCATGGTTAAAGCAAAGTAACACAAGACTTTTGATTTTATGTGGTAAACACCAATGTGGACCACAACAAGAAAACCGAGACTTTTGTTAACATGACTAGCAAATGGGAGACAGGAGCAGGGTGACCAGAATCAGACACTCAACTCCAATAGAAGCATAGCTTTGTTTCACAAGTGATAGCCTCAAGAGGAAATGAAGTAATCTCATTTTTTTATTGTGACTGAAAAGACAATTCATAGGATAATGGCATTTCCTTATCTGATATATGACAATTGTATCCTTTATAGATATTTACTTCTGGTATATAATGGAGGTGATTCTTATACATGAAGGAGCTGTTATAGGTGATTAGCCAGCTCACCTCAGTCTTCAGTGCTGTACAAATATAACATATATCCCCATAAACTATCAACTGTGCACTGGTTGTTCTCTGAACAGATGCCTATGGATGCGTAGCAAACTCTCTCCTCTCTAACTCTTCCCATAGGTTACAGAATTCCAAGTCTCATATTTATGGAAAAAGTAACTATGGCTACGACCAGAGGAGAATTATTCCAATAGGACTCTCTTGGCTCCCACTGAGACAAGATCCCTGACTTAGGTGGCTATACCAAATTGGGCTAAAATCTTTCAACAACGCTGTGCTGCTACAGAAACTCAGAGTAATCCATATAACTAAGGGTTAGAGGGCAGTCATTTGGCCAGGCTGGCATAGTCCTCGCAATTGGCTCCCTGTTACAGGCAACTCAAGTTAGACTTGGCAAGTCATTTTTTAAAACTGGAGGACATGAATTTGGAAGTGAGTAGGGAGCTGAGGTAGTAGTGGGAGTGAGTATGATCAATATATAATATGTATATATGATATTCTCAAAGAATTCAGAAATAAATATTTTAAATGTAAATATGTAGTGTATTATGTTTTCTTTTTTAACATTTTATTTTTTATATTAATTACAGTATATTCACTTTGTATCCCAGCTGTAGCACCCTCCCTTGCCCCTTCCCAATCCCACAATCCTTCCCTCATTTCCTCCCATTCCCCTCTCCAAGTCCACTGATAGGGGAGGTCCTCCTCCCCTTCCATTTGACCCTAGCCTATCAGGACTGGCTGAAATGTCCTCCTCTGTGGCCTGGTAAGGCTGCTCCTCCCTCAGGAGGTAACAAAAGAGGCAGCCACTGAGTTCATGTCAGAGATAGACCCTGTTCCCCTTACTAGGAAAGCCACTTGGATACTGAGCTGCCATCTGTGTAGGAGTTAATGTTTTCTAAGACCAGACTGATGAAGAGAATAAGGTTCTGCTTCATTGGAACGACATACAGTTACCATGGGAAGAAGACTTCGCTCAATCTTTATTACTAATTGATAATGATAAAACAAAAGGCTAGGCTGAAACATGGTATAAAAATACAATATAAAAGTCGAAGCACGAGACTGGAAATATATATATAGCTCCTTACTTGTTTTACAAGAGCTTGTTAGGTAAGTGTGAAATCCTTACATATGCTTGGTTTGGTCCCCCAAAATCCATGTAAAAATCTAGGCATAGTGGTATGCAGAATAACCCCAACTCTAGGAAGCCAGAGATAGGAAGATCCCAGGAGCTTGCTGGCAAGCCAGGCTATCTCAATAAATGAGTTACAGTTAGATAAAAGACTGCCTCAAAGCAGTAAGGTTGAGAATAAATGAGCAGGGCACCACAGGTATATGAACCTATGGGCACAAGCACATAAATGTACATATGTGCCTACACGCACAGACATGCCCTCACCCCACCACAACACAAAGGAAACAGCATAAAGTGGACACAAGGAAGTCTAGTGTTTATACCGTTTTTCTTGTCTCTTCCCTGTCCTGTTTCAATATAGGATGTGTGTGTCAACCCAATCTTTCACTAGATTAAATTCCTACATCCTCCAATCAGAGTCACAAGATGTGGACAGTCATAAATGCTTCCCACTGGCTCTCTTTGACACCGTGGAGAAACAATCTAATTTCTTCATGTTCCAAACTTCTTGTCTGTAAGAGGATGATTCAAATTACGTTGCTACTAGTACCTGCTTCTGTGACTGTTGTTCTTCCAAGGGTAACTTTTGAATGACTTCTGTCACTACAAAATAAATATATAAACCACTCAGCAGTCCATCTGCTCGCATGTGAGACAACTTTCTAAGCCAACTTCCCTCAGTCAGGCCAAAAGGCATCACATTCATTTACCCTTCTGTGTGAGTAGTGCTAGGAAAAAGGATGTAAGTCAGTCCCATTTGATACAAAGGATGTCAGACTTCTCAGTCAGGGCTTACACCTACCTAACACTCAGCTCCTTTGACATTCACTTCTAGTGCTCCTCACAGTCTCTTCAGAGGACTATAATCCTTTTATTTTACACTTACTCTGGCATACTCTTTGTAAGTAATCTAATAAACTGAGACATATAACAAAGCAAGGAGTCCTTGGAGCCTCAAACTGTCTTTCTATCTTTTGGTTCCTTATGTGTTATTACTTAATAGCTTCCCTCTAATGACACTATCTTACAACCTACCAACTTTAGCCCATTTATAAAGCATGTCCTTAACATATTGCCCATGTTTCCTTATAATTCATATTAAAAGCACATAGTAATGATAGCATCCGGGAATCACCTATAGCCATGTCACATGTATTTACTTATGGATGCATTTGACACACACACAAAAAAAATTTATGCTAGAATTTAAATGACAAATACTTCTCGTGATCAATATTAGATCTAGATTGAATAAAAATACCTAACATTTTTATGGCACTCACTATTCTCTGATAACAATGTGTTTTTCAGAGGTGCCAGGGGAGTGATGGGAAAAGTAAAAAAGGAAGAGAAACACATTTCCTAGGACATCAATCTGAAATTAGGGGAATGGAAAGGTCTCTGAATTTTGATTTGGAAGTGTCATTTTGGAGGCTTCATGAACGCCCCTGAAATAATCACATAATAATAGCTGAGGTAATAATCAAAATGACTCCCGCATATTAGCATTGACAGTGTGCTGGGGTTCAGAGAGCTGCCCTGCCTCTGCTTATTTGTATTCCTGTCTGAAACAGTGGCTACTGTCTCAGGCAGAGGACCTGGGAGACCTTTTTCATGCCTGCCCTTATTTCATCTTTAAAAACAAACAGTGGGGTGTGGGGGGGGATAGCCAAACCAAACTCCATGCACCGTGTCTCCCAGGCTTCAGCGCAAAACCACATTTCATGCTTCAGAGCCTGGACGATGATGCTGAGCTCAGGCTGCCAAGCAGGGAGAGAGCCAGGCCCCAAATGAGCCCCCACCCCCACCACAGGCTGAGTGAGGCTATATTGGCCAGTAGGGCAGCACAGCCACTCCCTGCAGGTGCAGAGCTACTCTCTGGCTCCTTTTCTGTCTAGCGTAAAGCAAGCAGAGAAGAAAATAGATGAGTTCTTTATCTGACAGAATGTTTCAAGGAATTCCCTTTATTGACCAGTATGAAGCAGGACCTTATGTCCAGTTACCCAGAGTCTGATATCTTATTTGGCAAACTACACCAATTTATGTCCTCTGTCAATATGCTGGGTTCAAGTTATGGCTCCACCAATCATAAACTATTATTTTTACTACATAGATCAGCCTCTCTGACTATCACATGCCTGCTTTGTAAGAAAAAGACCAGCATGCCTGCTTCTTGAGCTTGCAGGATGACGATTATTGAAATAAATACTTGGCACCATGCCTAGGACATATGTGTGTTAGGTCCATATCTTTCCTATAACTAATTCTAAGGCTTGGTGATACAGACAATCATTGTCTAGCGTTCGGTATCCACAGATCAGTAGTACAGGTACAGAGAGTTTTGCTGGGGTCTCTACTTGGTCTCACAAGATCAAAATAAAAGCATTTGCTGGGTTGGGCTCTTCTCCAAAGAGCCAGGGATATGTTTCCAAGCTGATCCAGAGAGATGGTGATTTTCTTATCCTTACAGCTGCCTGCTAGGGGCATCCTCTTTCTGCTCCTTTGGGTGACACAAATTTATTTTCTACTAATCCTCACCATCTTGAAACCAACACTGGCAAGCTGACTCCTTACCTTTCCAATCTTTAACACAGTGACTTTTCCTTCTGCTTTTAATAGTCTGTGTTATTACACTGAGTCTCCCTGGATAATCCAGTGTTTTCTTCCTATTTTAAAGTCAACTGATTGGTTAACATAATCTACAGTGACTTATTTATAAGTACTAGCATTGGGTATGAAGGTTACATAAAAATGAGATTTTTCCTATTATATACAAACAAAGTGAACCCGTTGATTATTACCCACAGACCAGTGCAATAGGAGTATGTATTAGTTACTGTAACTGTCCAGTATGCATATGGATGCGAAGACAATAATGTTTTACTTGTATTAATGTTTTACTTGTCTTGTATCTTTAAGCTCCTGAGTAGGGTAGGGTACGTTATTACCTGACTTTGCAGGTGATAAAGCATATAGAAAAAAATTAGCATTTCAGCATTTGAAAAAATATGTCAGGGGTTGGTGAAAGAACCATTACTACATTGATGAGATTGTTTGGCAAAGAAAGCTATAAACTGTGACCCATTGAGGCCACACAAGGTTCCTCTGGGTCTCAGTCATTCTGAAGCTGTATGCACAGCAGTGTTTATTGCACAAGGCTGTGTCTCTCATGTGTGACTCTTGTTTTTATGTAATGAAAATTTCCTATAAAATGTAGGCAAAAAGGAAAGGGTCACATGATCATCCTACCTCCTTCTCTTCAGCATGGCCTCCCAGTGTGCCCCACAAACAACTGACAGGTGAAACCTTATAAAAAGTTTTCATAGAGAAAAAAATTTAGTGAAGAGTCAAGACATGGGGGGGGGAAACATTTGCCAGCTATAAATCTGAGAGAAGATTAATATTTAGAATATATAAAGGAATAAAAAACCAAACAATATAAAATATGAACTAACCCAGTCAAAAATAGAGATATGAACAGAGAATTCCCAAAAGAAAAGTATCAATGATTAGTAAGTACTTGAAAAAAAGTGTTCGAAATCAACAGCCATCAGGGAAATACAAATGAAAACTAGTTTAATATTCCAGTCTTAACCCAGTTAGAATGATTATCATCTCTGACATGAACTCAGTGGCCTTTGATCACCTCCACTAAGGGAGGTGGGGGTGGCCTTGCCAGGCCACAGAGGAAGACAATGCAACCAGTCCTGATGAGACCTGATAGGCTAGGGTCAGAGGGAAGGGGAAGAGGACCTCCCCATCACTGGACCTGCAGAGAGGAAAGGGAGAATAAGAGGGCGGGAGGATGGGATGGGGAGGGAACAAGAGAGGGAACTACAGCTGGGATACACAGTGAATAAATTGTAATAAAAATAAATTTAAAAAAAGAAATCAAATGAGAGCAATGGCTGACAAGGATGCAGGGAAAAAGAAACATTTATTCACTGTTGGTAGGAGCACAAACTAGTGCAGGTACTGCGAAAATTCCTCAAAAAGCCAAGAATATGACCACCATATGACCTAGCTATTACATTCCTGAACCTATACCCAAGAGTCTCACTCTACATCCTACCACTGAGACGCTTGTTCATCAACACCCATTGCTAGCCTGGTTAAATGTAGGAAGCAGAATCAGCATAGACATCTATCAGCTGGTGAATGAATGATAAAAAATGTGGGACATATACACAATGGGATTTCATTCACTGGTAAACAAAAATGAAATTAGCAGGAAAATGGATGAAACCAGAAGCAAACTGTAGTGAGTGAGGTGAGCCTAGCACAGAGAAACACAAGTACATGCTCTCACGCGTCTCCTTGCTTTGAAACTCGACTTTGGTTAGGTTCATGTGAGCATTCCTGTAGAGACTGGAAATCTAAATCAAGGCCTTTGAGAACAGGCATGATTGATGAGAAGAAAAAGTAGAATGTAAGTTATATCAAAGTAGAAAGGAGAATGCTGGGGCTAGACAAGTATTGCTAGGCAGGGGTCAGCAGATTAGGGAGGCGAGGGAGAAGGAGGAAAGGATTAACTAAAGTACAGAGATACTAAAATGCCACATGGAAACCTACTGTCTTGTAATCAAATTGTTTTTAAAAAATTCAAAGTTTGAAAAGACATATTCTGTAAGTATAGAAATAGCTTTTGCCAGAAACCAGGGATCATTAAGCAAAATACTAACACCAGGGGTAAGATTCCACCTCATGCTCATTGAAACCAGATACTAGAGCCCTTTGAGTGAACACTCCACATCTTATGTATGCATGATTTAGAATAGTGAGGCTCAACCTGTGGATCATGGTCCCCTTGAGGGTCAAGTGACCCTTTCACATAGAAGTCACCTAAGACAATTAGAAAACACAGAAGTTCACATTGCAACTCATAACAGTAGCAAAATTACAGTTAAGAAGTATCAAAAAAAGTAATTTTCTGGTTGGGGGCCACCATAACATGAGGAAATGTATTAAAGGGTTTCAGCATTGGGAAAGTTGAAAGCCACCAAGTATAAAACTCAAGCTAAAACTAAGCTGGAATCTTCCTTCCTGGTGGCTAGCTTTCATAGTCCTAAAAGGTGTTATGGGATTGCTGAGGGTAGGAGGAAGATGTTGGAAGGGGAAAGCAGAGAGTAATCAGAATACTTTATATACACATATAAAATTATCAAACAAAATTAATAAGAAATATATACATATACAGTAAAATACCTTATAAAGCAACAACAACAATAAAATAAAATAATTTTGAGACCTAATGTAAAAGAAACAGGGAAATGTCATAAGCTGTTCCCATGTTAGGTAACCCTCAAAACCCCATTTAGTCACTCCTCTGCAGACACCTATCTTTGCATGCCTCCATCCCTCTTAGCACACCAGCTTCCCCCATAAGCCCTATACTTATCCCTCACCCAAAGCCAATATTTGTCTCAATTTCAAGTGATTAATACAACCAGTACTCTAACCCCCAAGAGAGAGAATTGAAATTACCCACCTTTTCCTTGCCTAAGAAAATATGATCAGAGGGGAAAGACCACATGTGACAGATTCAAGCATAGGATCAGGAACGCATATATGTATAGGGTGGAGGATAATTCTTGGGAAAGCCTAGTAACTGTGGTCATTGCCAAAAGTATTTTCTCAGCATCCATCTCCAAACAGCCACAAATGCCCAGAACAACTGAGGATGCTCCAGGTCCTTCTCATGAGGAGTTAATTGGCTCTAATCACAACTACTCACTGAGTTACCTAGTAAGCAAGACATTAGTGCTGGTTTTTCTTGGAGGCGGCTAGCACCTTCATAGCCAGACCACATGTCCACTCCTCAGACAGCTGTGACAGGACTAACCCTTCTTGCTCCAAGTACAAACCCCCCAGTTGTAGCACAGAGACCCCCCAGTTCTCTTTAGAAGGGAGACACAGACCCACAAGCATCCTGAAATAGCATAGATCTCTCACAAACTGGAATTAGCAATGGGCTAAGCTGCAGCTGCATGGCAGGCATTGGAATTTCTAACTCACCACCCTGGAAAATTCACTGCAAGGTATGGGACCTTCGCAGAGAAACAGGTTGTTTCAGTTTAGAGATTTGTTTAAGGGATTTCTGGCACAAGACAAGTATCCACTCTATTCAGCATTGCTTTTTTGGATTTGCAGTTCTTTTGAGATTCTGGTGTTGAGTTTTCCACACATAAATAATTTCTGGCATGCAAATCTTTGACAAACTACTGGAGAGTATAGGGGTTAACAGCTTCTATTTGTGCATCAACATTAGATGACTAAAATAACAACAATGGCTAATTTTCTGAACATTCATTAGTATCAGTATCCTTCCTAATCTATGCAAATAAGTACATGGTTTTTTATGAATACTCCAGGCAGATAAAACATATATGAAAACAAAACAAATAAAAATAACCCCAAACTATACTTTTTTCCATAAAAAATCCCTTGATTCGATGTCAAGAATAAACTTTACAACCAGTATCTTGTGTATCTTCAGAGTGATAATATTATATTCATGTAAATAATAGATCCATAGCTCAATGTTTTCAATAGAAGAAAATATTCACCCCTCTCTCTCTCGCTCGCTCGCTTGATCAGAAATCTGAAAATTGTTTCAACTGAGTAATTGTAGATATGTTCACATTAATAAATAAATAATAGTCCTTCACCTACTCCATGCACCCCAATCTGTTAGTGAGTAGCCCACTAATTGTAACTTGTACAGAGAAACACATTTATTTGCATCCTCTGAAACTCTGGCATCCTGTGAAGTTGTTATTCACACCTCCTAGCAACACAAGGATTTTTATAAAAAATAAATAAATAACAAACTAAAGTAACCCCAAGCTAATAAGAGTATTGATTCCTGTTGGGTTTGTTCCTAAAGATCCATGCAATTATGTTATTTGATTTTCAAATGAGAATAGGAAATAAATAAGAGGAAATATTCATCTTACATGAACTAAATTAGTTCACATCTGTGAGGTTTTATAAAAACCAAACTGAGAACAACAATACCAAAAAAAAATCTCCCTGTTGATCTAATTAGTGGTAAAATAAATAATAATAAGTAAATAAGTTATACAGCTATAAAACTTAAGACAGTTTAGGAGACTTGTTTTGTTTATTGAGTGAATTCTCTGTCTCTAATCTTCTCTCTCTGGTATCAAATAAATTAGGAGCTATGGCAAGGGAAGCCGCTAAAGTCCCTTATTAAAAGGAATATCTCACAAGGAACATGGAGCATGAGACAAACCGTTAATTATTAAATATCACAAATAGAAACCGTTCTAGGATTGATCAGCTCACTGCTAGATTTGGGCTAAAAATATCATCAAAGAAATAATGGAAGGAGATTTTTAAAAACCACAAATGAGGCTTTGTCCTGTTCTGATTTAACTGGGCCCTGCTTTGAAGGTAATGACCGGTGCTACCTATTCCAAGGGTCCTAAGTAGGACTGAATTTGTGTGCATCCTAACAAAGGAAAAGCAAAAGGCATAAGCTTCTCTAGTGGTGACTGTAGAGCTCGCCATAGCGACTGAGTACTGCCTATCAGATGAAATATTCATCTGTTTATCTCCCGTCTTTAACTTGGAACAATTCCTTTCCCAAAATAATTATAAAGCAATTACTTGCCAGTTTTCACTTTATTGGTTACTGCTTTTACTCGAAGAATAGCAATTACTACATAATTACAGTACATGGTTATCTGAACAGTCTTAACTGTGCCCACTGACAATAAATTATAGTCACCATGGCTCTAATTATGTATTCTATAGAGCATAAATATGTAATGACTGTGTAGTTACATATTAATAAGCCTCGCTCTACTTTTCAGAGGCCAGTGCTGTAAAAATGCCATTGGATTACACCCATGTGGAAACCTGTGGAGTCACACTTACTCATTTTGGCTTTCTGGAAGGCAACACGCTACAACCAATGTGTCTTCAGCACTGCCCACCAGTTCTCGATTTCATCCAGGTACACCCACCAGGGCAGACAGAAAATCAAAAGTGAAAAGTAAAAATCGCTCTGCTAATCCTTCTTTCTCGCATGCCCTTTTGATGAAAAGCTATCAGCTTTGGCTTAGATTCAAGAATTGCAGGTGCAGAAGCTTGGCAGTGCATTGGCAGACTTACCTTCACACAATCATTTCATTCAAGAAGATTGAATTCAAAGGCAGGGAAGGTCCTGAGCCTGGATTTGAACCATGACATTGTTGCTTGGATTTTAGGACATAATTTTAGTCCCCAACATGACCACAGGGAATCAAATATCTGAGAACTATGAATTGAACCATTGATGCAATTTGCCTTTACCAACCTTATCTTAAAATCTGGAAGTGAATTTCACAAAACTCTGCATTACACAAAATTAATTATGTCATCACCCTTCCAAATAAAGCCTATCAAACTGCAGTATACGGGGGCTGCTCCACAAAAATCCAAGAGCAATAAATGGCACTGTCTTTGAAGTTGCAAAGCACGTTTGGCAAAAAAGGGCTTCAAAGAGACAGAAATCAGAAGATGAAGGCCAAGAAAACAGCTCTCCGGGAGGTGATGATGGTCTGAGAGGTATTACACTGCGAACTCAGGTTCTGACACGCACAGATGTGACGAGAATTCAATGAAGGTAGACAGCTCAGCCACATGCCCCCTGCTACACACACCCTTCCTAGACACAATCAGCCTCTGAAAACCTGTCCTTTCCAGTTTGACTCTGATATTCCTGGAGCAGAGATCACAGCAACTTACTAAGCATCAGGGTATGCTGGGCAGCCTGTCAAGACTGAGCAAGGAAAAGCAGAACAAAGGAGCATGTGGTCACTGCTGCTAGCTTTCTCATGCAAAGGCATACCAGTGGGTTTTTCAGATCAGTCATTACTGATGTCTGTAATTATCCAACATGAAGCCTGGCCTTGAGTTTTGGGTTCAGGTTAGCATACAATACATGTTTTAAATGAACAACTTAAACAGAATGAGTGTGGTTTTCAGTAAAGGGTCAGTGTAAACCTGGAAAACTGGAAGGATGTAAGACAGGAGAAAATACTGCTCAGGTAATTATTCCTCCCCACCAATCATTTGACAAATATTGCATGTTTTTGACCTATGATGGCTTTGTGTACTGTGTATAATTATTCCTGCTTAACAGATATGGAAAGTGAGGCTTGATAAATTGGGATTGGTGAATTGATTGTACCCTTAGTTGTCAGGGATTGTATTTGAGCTTAGATTTTAATTCTTATACCTGGGATACTCATATCCAATAACACCCGAGCTAACTTCACCTGAGTAGTTGTATCCAGGTACTTCGATGCATCGATTTAGTCCTATTGAGTAACTTTATAAAGAGTTTGTATTGTAACCCCCAACCCACAGATGAGAACACTGAGTCTCAAGAGAGTGATCTCTCTTGATCATCGATACAGTCAACCTTACAGCTGGCATTCTAACCAGATCAAGCTGCAAATCCTCTACTATTAGATAGCTAAAAGGAAAATGTGATTATTTGTTTGAAAGAAATTTATCATCTAGTAGATGAGCCATGCCTGTCTCATGGGAATCAGATCCTCCCACAGGCATTCGCTGCTGAATTATATCCAAATAGTAAATAAATATACTTTCCTGTCCTTGTCTTCATCATTTTCCTCCTCTTTAGGTCTTGACTGTGCTAAGGGAACCACTTCAATGTGTCCTTTAGTTATTGTCATTGCCTATGGGGACTCGAGGTCCTTAAAATGTGAAATAATTTTCCTTTTGTATTGTAATGTCTAGGAGGAAATGCTCAATAGCCTTGGAGATGCCAGTGAACAAATATGTAATTGAATGAATGGATGGATGGATGGATGGATGGATGGATGGATGGATGGATGGATGGACCTATATTAGGTTTCTACACTGGAAAAGGCTTTAGAGAAAATTAATTTTAATGTCTTCATTTTACGGAATTCTTTCCTTGGGTCTTAATGACTTGCTTAGACACTATTACAGGAAACGCACACACACATAAACACACACACACAATACCAGCCTCACAATAATAGAGCAAACTAGAATATGTGCCTCTCTTGAGACCAACTTTAAAAAACTCTGATTTTTTTTTGTCGGGTGTTAGTTATAGAGGGCACAGACTTGAGAACATGCCCTAATTTGGCAAGTGTTTTTATCCATAATGACATTGCTAAATGTTATCTGTTTTTTAGTGCATGAGGATATCCTGAGCAAAATATTTAAAATAATTGTGGCACTTGTTATACTATCTTTCTTCCTTCTATACCCAGAAGGATTACACAGCCTGAGGTGGTCGTCAGCAGTGAAGGGGTTCTACACATACATTTGTGAGATTTTTCACGCATTTCTTTTATAAATTCTCAATTCCTGTCTCAGCAGTGAGGAATGCCTGAAAGCAGGGAGAGACTTGGAATGGACTCAACATATCAAAAAAGTAATCTGACAACTTGTCATTCAAATTGGGACCAGGACTACTTGATATTGATAAGGATGTTATTACTAATTAAGGCTAGCATGTCTTAGACATCACCCTATTTATCTACCTACATTTACAGAAAAGTATGAAACAGATTTCTGATGGTTTATAGAATGAAATGGTAGGGAGAATTTTTTTAGGAGAGCATGCAACAGTAAAATTCTGTGATTTTCTATTTAAGAATTTCATATTATAAGGAAAATCATAACACTTTCTTATTAGGCAATATGAATACAGGCTTGTATTTACAGAAAATTTTGAAGCAGTCAAAAAATTCCTTATAACTCCATTCATATACCTCTTTTTTAAAAGTGTTTGCTTAAAATCTTGCTGTAGAGCAGGGTTAGTCAACTTTGGCACTATTAACATTTTGAGCCAAATGATATTTTGTCATGGAGAAATGTTTTCTGTAGCATGGCGAGTCCAGCAGCACAGTTGGCCCAGCTCAGTAGGTCTCAACAAAACATATCTATAGCCATATAGCTATAAAAACATGTCCCCTGAAAATATTGCCCCTAATTGAGTTCACTATTCCAGAGGATGAGGCACGAAAACCTCACATAAGGAGAAAAAGAATGGTTATAACTCTTATCATATGACAAGAGCAAGCTGGAGGTTGATGAATAGCAAGTGCAGTAGACTATAAAATCTTCAAAGTTCCCCTTTCACTCTGTCTATGCTGTTAATTCCCGACAGACATGACGATTCACTTCACAAAAGCGGGCTAATGAGGACCTGCTTAAGACAATCTGCTTCTATTGAACAGCTTCTGCCTCTTCCAGGCACCCTCTGACAGGTGTGGAGAGGAAACAATTCTGAAATAAACACTACGAGGTGTCTGTAAATGAAAAGAGAGTGTAAGCTAAACTGTGAGAAACAGCCTGGGAAGGTGTTCCATCTATAATCAGTCCCGCGGAGCCAGGGCACCCGAGACACCTGGACCAGAGATTTCAATCCTGTGAGTATTTATTGTGCATGACCAGGTTGGCCTGTCCTAATTTTTATAAAATGTGAGAGTGGTCCCTCTTTGAACCTGAGCCTTAGGTTTCTGTGTGCAGTGCGAATTGTCAGCCAGACAGTCCAAAGATGAGCACTTGGTAAATTGCAGAAAATGGTTGCCATGATCTGAGTGTTTATTCTGTCCCCAAACTTTCATCTTGAAATCTGAGTTTTCAAGGTGATGGAATTAAGATATGAGGCCTTTAGGAGAGGAGTTTTCAGGAATGAAATTAAAACTCTTTAAAAAGTGAGACCCAAGGAAGCTCATTAGTTCCTTCCAGCATCTAAGGGGACAACCAGAATATCAACTACAAATCAGAAAGCAGGTCTGCACATAGTGCCAAATTTGCTGTACACTTTGGTCTTGAACCTTGAGCCCCCAGAACTATGAAGAATGAGTTTTGGTGGCTATGGTCCATGCAAGTCATGATATTTGGTTAGGGCAGCTTGAAAGTAGGGACATACAGGCCACCTGGCCTGAAGGCAAAGGTTTCCAAAGTCTAAATGCAGGTACACTAAACAACAGTTTTAAGTAATCATCGGTGGCATTTCTTTCATCTTAATATGCCCAGAGGCTTCACAATGGGAAGTAGCTAAAACTCTCAAACCCTCAAAGCCCCGTCTTACTGTGAAAATAAACACCTGTGTTCAGAATCTATGGATTCTATTTCAATAGGTCCAGGAAAAAGCCTAAAAAGTGTATTTTAACAACAATATAGGTAATTCTAAGCTAGTGTAAGGGGAGTGCACTCTAATATCAAAGCTTTAACTAAACATAGGAGATGGGGAAAGTTTGTCTTGTCCAGCATCTAAGGTACAAAGAATACATAGAATTGTAAGTGAGTTGAAATTTTAAAATTTAACCATAAAACATTTTTTAACCTCATTCTCCACCTAGTGAACTCTTGTTTATTTGAAGTCCAACTCTAAAATTAGGCCTGCAGTAACCTGTTCTCTCACTTAAGACATCCACTCAGCCATGAGCATTTGGAAAGATGGATCCTAGCTTAGTTACATTTTGTTTATCTCTGTCTGACCAGACTGATAACAGTCCCTAGCACCAGACATATTAAATAACTTTGATGGCCATAGTGATTTATACTGTATTTCTCTTCCCTGTTAAATCTGTCCCATATAATGATAACTTTCAACAAAGGGCCATACATTCTGTTCCCACATCTCCTAAGATAACATTCTATAGGAAGTCCAGAGAGAAGGGATGTTTTGGTCCTCTGAGGGGATAGAAACTACACTACCTCTGCCTTGGCTACCAATATCTACATGCCTTCACCCACTGGCAGAAGCTGCAGGTAGAATACCAGGCTGTTTCCTTCAGTTTTAATCTCTACCTGAATTCCATTAGGCCAGAAACACCCTGCAGACCTCTAACTGGTTGGCCACTTGAGAGTCTTTTCTACTTCTTGTACAGATGTGCTGGCATCAGCATTTCCAGTTCAAGAATATAGTGATGCAAATGATACAAATTTCATAATCTCACAATTCATAAAGGTACAATGTATCATTGTTTCACTAAAAAACTAGTATAGCATAGTTTTATTGGTATTGATGAAGGTGAATTACAGATGATATTTATAATACCAATTGTACGACTACTTCCAAAAAGTGGAAATTACATTGTTTAATATATGTCAGAAGTTACATCTAGCAATATGAATGCCTTATCACATATAATCTCAGTTCTTTTGACAGTTGATGTGATTTTAAATTTTCTTATGTTCTCATCTATTTTACAAGTCATAAATGAGTGAGCTAGCAACTGGAGAAAGGCTCCTTTAATCTACCTAATTAATACTCCACAAGGAAATGTCATTTTCACTCCTCAACTCAAAGCATTCATTCATATCCTGAATAAGTAAAAATTTCCAAGATGCAACTGGTTAACAACAACAAAAACCTTGAGTCTGAAGTACTAATTGTAGATTATTTCATCTATACTGTATACTCCCACAGAAGGAATGTAATAGTTCATGTCAATCACAAGAATAAAATTTCACTGTCTGTACTTCCCCTGTAGTCTGAATGAACAGATGTTTCTTTTGAGTTCTTTGATGGTTAGTTTTAATTCTCCACTTGAAACATTATAGAATCATCTGGGAAGAGGGATATCACCTCAATGAAAGATTGTTTAGATCACATTGACCCCCGGAAATACTTTCGGGGAATTATCCTGATTACATTAATTGTGGTAGGAACACCCACACGCTGTGGGTGCCACCATTCCATAGGCAAAGGCTCCTGAGCTGTGTGAGACTGGAAAAGAGCTGAGCATGCATTCCTTCCACTCTGCTTCTTGGATGCAACCAACTGTCTTGAGATTCTCTTACTGTGATTTTGCCATGCTGATGGATTGCTAAAACAACCCAGTACAATAAAAGATCTTCTGGAGGTATTTCCAGCCCTGGTCTCAAGCTGTACAGAGCAACAGTAATAAAAAGGCATGGCCCTGGCATAGAAACAGACTGGTGGGTCAATGGAATTGAATTGAAGAAGATCCAGAAATAAACCCACATGCCTACAAATACCTGATTTTTGACAAAGAAGCCAAAACCATACAATGAAAATAAGATAACAAATTTTCTATTCTAAAGAAAGGCAAGAGAGGCAAGCCAAAGGGCACCTGTGAGAGGAACCTATCCCCTTATCTAAGTGTCATTTGCCTTTGGTATAAGGAATCAAGGACTATTAAAAGCACAGCAAATTTCTAGGTACAAGTTACCACCTCCTTGAAAGGGAAAAAGCATTGCAAGCTTGAATCAGCTGCTGTTACCTTTGACCTGTGCCTTTTAGTTTGCAAGGTGCATGGATGTGTGGCCTATCCATAAAAGCAATACCTAACTGAGGAAAGAGAAGTAAGAGGAGAACCAAAGGAAAGGGAATGGAATGGGGAAAATGTAAAGAATAAAACGAAAGACAGGAAGTGGAGGGGCTTATTTTCCTCCTGATTGCTTTCAACACCTTAAGTGTTAAAGAGAAAATATGTTCTGTTTCCCAGACTTTTGTTCTACAAGTGAAAAGGAATAAAAGAAGAAATCTACATTCTAACTCAATCTTCAGTAACTTGATGACAAGGTTAAGCTAAATGAATCAACATTTGTAGAGAAATCGGCCGAATTAAATAAAAAACTCCAAGGATACAGCCAAATTAGGTCATTAGGAAATAAAAGCCTTATTTCAGTAGGGGAGGAAAGGATGAGTTCTAGCATTGAAGAGGAAAGTCTGAATTCGTTTGTTCTGTCATCAAGCAAATAGGTCCAGCTGATCGTTTGCTTGTCTTAATGTTAACTGCAAAGACTCTTCTCAGGAATTAGCTCTTCCTAGACCGTGACACTACATAATACCTGGAGACAGCAGGCTCCTCAGCCACCTAGTCTGCTACAGCCTTGCACGGGAATGCCAGAGTTGCTCTCTTTAATAGGAAGGACCCAAGAGTTTGCTCTTGATGGTACTCTTTTGACATTAACTTATCCCCAACTGTTCTAAAATGTATGTCTCATCTCACAAATAGCCCCTGTCAGTCATCACCGCTTTATGCTCCTATGTGCAGACTCTGGGACTCTGCAGAGTCAACCATTACTGTGCATAGATACAGGCTCGTTTCTCTGCTTGCTTTAACTCAAAATTCTAAGTGACCAGGAGAATGTTACTCACAGTAAAAGTTTAGTAAATGTTGCTACATTTAAGTAAATGATTTCTGAAGTGAGTAAAATTGGCTTCCTTTGTAAAGAGTCCAACCCATTATTCTTAAGGATTTTCCTCTTTTTTATTTCAAGGGAGAATTTAAGTTTGTTTTCTGAAGAGATGCATTTTATATAAGAGAACCCTTTGGAAAAGGGGGCTTTAAATACCTTCTAGAGAAGGACCCTGGAGCACTGCTACCCTAGAACTTCCTTTTCTCCTTTCTCTCCTTGTAGACAGAGAAGATTTGATGTATCTCAAAAAAGAAATGGAAATAATTTACTCGGATCCAAATATGCAAAGGCAATCGTATACTTGCTGGTATGCTGTTTGTTCTTCCAACACACACTTAACATACATTCATGATAGACATATTCAAAGAAAAGACATATTCCTTAAAATTCCCTGAGTTTCATATTTAGAGGGATTCTTATGAGCAAAGGGTAAAAACTAGAAATGAACAGTGTAAAATCCAAATAGTCAAATGTAAGTCAAGTAAGTCTGTATGTATAGGTTCTAATCATGTCAAGTAATATGGCAACTGCAACTTAAGAATTTATGCTTAATATATGACTTCTAGGAAAAAGTCACATATTAAGAGAGAGCAATAAACTCAGTGTAAGTTAGAACTTGCTTGTGTTTTACAAGCTCCCAAGAAAGAGGTCAACAGAGCTAAAGTTTTCCTTCCTAGTGTCTCAGAATTTGTAGCTATTTCTCTCAAATATGCTGACCTCACTAGCTATAAACTGATTTACAAGAATAGGTGGGGTTTTTATAGAGAAATAAGAACAAGAAGGTCATGCTGGTGCAATGCAATAGCTGGAGATGAGGGGAGGGAGAGAAAGAAAGAAAGAAAGAAAGAAAGAAAGAAAGAAAGAAAGAAAGAAAGAAAGAAAGAAAGAAAGAAAGAAAGAAAGAAAGAAAGAAAGAAAAGAAAAGAAAGGAAAGGAAAGAAAGAGAGCAAGAAGCCAGAAACTAGCTTGGTATTCTTAAAATATACCTGAGAGTGGCCTGAAGAAATATAGAAGAAGCAGAGTGGAGAATGGAAACAAAGGAGCAACTATCAGAAACTATAGGAAAAAGGGGGGGCATAAAACAAAAACAAAGAAAAGGAAATAAAAGAAAAAGGAAAGGAAAGGTAGTAGATACCAGGGTGTGGGAACTGTAGCTGGATTTAGGACGGCATCTGCAGCATCTACATCTGCTATCTGCAGGAGCCTAAGACCCACAGAAAAGAGGCCACCCCTGTTGGGGTCTTCTGCTTGCTTTCCCATGTGCACCACCTGTCTGTCCTTTGAGGGGTGCTCCTTAGCACATCCCCAGCACCAGCCTCTGCTGTGAGAGCTTGGAGCCTGATGACTTTCAAATGAAGATGATTATCTTTTTAATCCTTCTACAGGCCTCTGGGCTGATGTGAAAACAAAAGGTTAGAGAATTCTTCATCCTTAAGTATGATGTTGTTTATGTATTGTTTATATATTTGTTTATTTATAAAAGCAGCTAGCCAAAGAACAGATTGACAAAAAAAAAGAAGGAAGGAAGGTAGAAAAGAAAGGAGGGAGGAAGAAAGGAAAGGAAGGAAGGATAGCAAGGAAGGAAGTATTTATTTGTCACTTGAAGATGCTTACTACAGAATGGCACAGGGTAGAACACAGATATGGAAGTGATAGAACCAATTCCTGACTCCAGAGAGTTCTCTCTGTGTGACTTTGGGCAACTCATTTAATCTCTATAAAATTCATTTCCACTAACTGTTCAGCCAGGTTGACAAAAATCACTTTCCTTTTTGGCATGCTGTGGGGACAAGGTAGGAAAACACATGTAAACAATTTAATAGAGCTGCCCATCACAGTTCTCAATAAATGTTAACTATGATAAGTTATTAGACTTTCAAATAGATGTAAGCCATTGTTCATTATAATGACTTCAATTACATTGTATTCTAAGAGAAATTTTAAAGTTACATCTTAACATAACAGGGCCTGAGATGGTGTCTACATTTTACTTGAAACTCACTTGGAAATTCACTTTTTTTTCTGATAAACATGTAAATTATATTTTATGTCAACCGTGGACCAAACACATGCCTTAGCCTAGCAAAGAGGCCCCTGGAAGTGACAGAAACTTTATTCCATTAAATGAGTTTGTGAAGAATTTTGAAAGAAGCATATTTAAAACTGATATTTTAATTTTAAACTGACATCAAAATTCTGTTTCACAATTTATTACAGTTTTTCGATATGATCACATATGAAAGGGACTCACTTTAAAATTTGAGAGATTTAAATTTATACCAGCCATAGAGTGGTTGAGGAGTCTAAACCAGTTTCAGGAGTGCAAGGATTTCTTTGAAAATATGTGTTAATACTGGAAGCTTGAAAATGTTCTGCTGGAGGAGTCTGTGACACGAACCAGGTTCTTACAGAAGCCTGGGGAATCTGCAGCAGCAGCTGTAAGAGAATGCTTAAGCCAACACACCAAAGTGTATAGTAGCTTTATCATTATCAGGTCGTATAACTGGATAGACCTGAATGCATTCACACTGAAGTTACACCTACTTACCCAATAAGAAAACAAGTTACTGAACTTTTTAAGTTGCAAGATGGTATTTATAATATAGGTGTAATATAGGTATGGTTACATATATAATACATAGCATTATAAAACTTAAGTATGTCTAAACTTAAGTATACATGTCAGAAAACAAATGAGAAACTTATTTTGAAGAGCTCAGAACCCATATTTCACTGGCTAATAACACTTACCCATAGGCAATAACACTAATGTCTAATAGTTTTGTATTTTCTTCTTTTTGGTAAGAACAAAAGAAAGAAACTGGTCGGCCAGGGGGAGTGTGCGTGTGTGCGTGTGTGCGTGTGTGTGTGTGTGTCTGTGTGTGTCTGTTTGTGTTGGGAGGTGGGGGGCTCCAACAACAGTTCTGAGCATGTCCCTGCTGGAGCTAGGATGCCAGAAGAGAGCTCTGTTCCCTGTGTCTGTCATATCTTAAGTGAGCGTTCCACCTACAGGTTTCATGTAACTGTGTGGCTGGAGCCAAGAGGAGGCTCCTGGACACCTGGGTGGGCCAGCTAAGCTGAACAGCTCATGCACCAATCCCAACTGCTGTCGTCAGTCCATCACCAGGCTCTCACACGAGCAGCTCAATGATACCCTATTTCCTGGGGAACCTTATCCTGCAATACAGAAGCTCTGGGCTCACCCTCCTCCTTTTGTTCTTCCTTTCTTAAGTTGTCTATATCTCTCTCCCTGTCTCTCTTCTTTGTCTCTTTCTCATGCTTTTGTCTCTCATGTAGTCTCATTATTGTTTCTCGCCCCCTCAGAAAGAATGTAATATATTACATATATGTATATATTGTATATATACAATGTTGTAATATATTATATAAATATAACATTGTAATATATACATTGTATTGTATACTTATAAAATATGTATATATTATATATTACATATACATATTACATATACATAACATATACATGTATATTACATATTATCTATATATTATATAGATATGTGTATATATATTACATATCTATATCCCTTCCTCAACTTTTCTCCCTCCCTCTTTCTTAATGTCACACCTATGGATCTATAATTAACTTTTCTCTAAACCTTTTCCTCTGTGGTCCATGAATTTCATTCTCTGAATACTTGAGGCAAGAAACTTAAGACCAGTGGACCAGTACAAGTTTTGTTTGACAATATATATCTGGTTGCTGAACTTGTGAGCCAAGGTTGCACAAGATGACAGACTCTGCCCTCTATAAGACTCCCCAGTAGCAGAATCTACCTTCCTCCATGCCTTCCTCTCTCCTGCTTTCCTCCCTCCCTCCTTTCTCTCTGTCACTGTCTGTTCTACCTGTGTGCTATTATCATAGTCCACTATTTGTTATTTTGAGACAGGGTTTGACTAAGTTACTTTTACTTCATTCAATAGCCCAAAAAAGACTTAAAACCATGAACCTCCTGCCCCAGCTTCCCAAGCATCTAGCTGGTATTGATTACAAACTTGTACCACATAGGCCCACCTAGAGATTCCTTTTTAGCTACCATATTTTCCCAAGTTAGACTACTTTATCCCCACATTTTAACATTCATTGAATCATTTTAAATATAAGATATGTATTTGATAGTATGTTTCCTTGCTCCCTTTCTAAAATTATCTCACTGAAGATGAAGTCAAGCCAAGAAACTACTCTCTATAAATAATATATATTTAAATACCACTTATTGTTATCAAAGACTAGATACTTCTCAGGAAGTCTCCCTCCATCCCTGCCTTGGTAAAACAGCACTACCAAGAAATACAGATGTTAAAGAACCTTTTGGAATACCTCTCAAGAGAACACAAATAGATAACACACACATTATTATAGTTATTAAAATGAACTGCTGATGTGAGCACTTTATTTATACATATTACCTAAATTTTCACAATAATGAAATAAAATTAATTCAGTTAATTATGTCATTTATAAATGGATAATCTCTTAGGTTTAGAGAGTGAAAGTTATTCTAAGTCCAGGCTACTGTGAAAACAGCCGCAGGAACCTAACCTTTCTCTACCTACCTCTCTAGCTTCATTCCATTTGTTTAAAAGATTTTATTTATTGCTTTCATTTATGTACTTGTGTGCATGCCTGTGTGAGTTTATGTGCCTCAGATCTAGTCAAGCACCCGTGGAAGCCAGAGGGTTTTGGATGCCCTGAAAGAGCTAATTGTCAGCTCTCTGATACATGTGCCGGGAACCACACGTGGGTCTTCTGCAATAGCACTAAGCCCTCTTAACAGCTGAGCCATCTCTCCAGCACCTCTAGCTGCATTCTTTTTTTTAATTACATAATATTAATTTAATATTTAAGAATTTAGTACACACTTTCCTTTTAATTTTTTTAACTTTTAATTTTTATATTAATTACAAATTATTCACTTCATATTCCAGCTGTAGCCCCCTCCCTCCTCCCCTCCCAATCCTACCCTTCCTCCCTTATCTCCTCCTATGGCCCTCTCCAAGTCTATGCATAAGTGAGGTCCTCCTCGCCTTCCATCTGACCCAACTTATCTGGTCTCATCTGAATTGGCTGTGTCCTCCTCTGTGGCCTGGCAAGGCTGGTCCCCCATCTAGGAGAAGCGGTCAAAGAGCTAGCCACTGAAGGAGAAAACAGAAATCAGGACAGGAGCCTGCCACAGAAGATCTCTGAAAGACTCCAACCAGCATTGTATAAAAGCAGATGCTGAGACTCATAAACAAACTTTGAGGAGAGTGCAGGGAATCTTAGGAAAGAAGGGGGAGATAGCAAGACCTGGAGAGGACAGGAGCTCCACAAGGATAGCAACAGAACTGAAATATCTGGGCACAGGGGTCTTTTCTGAGACTGATTCTCCAACCAAGGACCATTCATGGATATAACCTAGAACCTCTGCTCAGATGTAGCCCATGGCGGCTTAGTATCCAAGTAGGCCATCTAGTAAGGGGAACGGGGACTGTCTCTGGCATTCTTAACCATTGCACCACCCTTCTCTCCTTGTTCTAATTCCACTGATTTGCCTGGAAAGCATTCCGAAAAGCACTCGCAAATTGTGCTCAGGGTTCCCCTCTGTTTTCAAACCAGGAGACAAATGGCTAGTAACCAGCTATTCAGGGCAGACCAGTCAGTGCAAAGTGCATCTTATAAAACAGTCGAGTTTAGCAGATTTTCTTTTGAAATGCTCCAAGATCTGCTGGGACCTTTTTGTGGACAACACTAGGTCCTTGGCGTCCTATGGGTGAGGCAGATAAATACTGAACATTAGACTTAGCCTACATCTAATTAAAATTTTGTCTACCCTGTTTCCATTTAGTTACCTAAATCTGTGCAGCTTTAAAAGCATGTTGCTTTCAGAAGCCAAATATAATGAGAAAAGTCTAATTAAAAGTGAGTTACTGCCTGATTCAGTATTTCTAAGTAGGAATTTTACTGGCTTCAGAAATGAGTGTTGGTATCAGTGAGAAATGGGTGTTTAAAGGTTAAAAACACATGGCCGGAAGAAGAGGATCAAAAACCCATTAGTACCACGTCAGATGAGTGACCTCCATAAGTCACTGGTATTATGGTTACATATGAAAGTAACTAAAAAATAAATTTATCCTCTTCTTTGATCTGAAATCAAAGCAAGCACTGTCAGTGAAGCAAATGAAAAAACTTCAGAAACAGGACACAATCAAATTGCTTTATTGTAAATTTTAGCTTCTACAAGTCAGTGCTCTGTGGGGGCTGCACTCAATTTGCTTAATTTTTCTACCACAGAAATAAAAAAGCAATTGAATTACAAATATGAAAAGACACTCAGAGGAATTTACCACAAAGCCCCAAATTCAGGAGAGTGAGCAGGAAAGAGTGGGTATCTCAAGTGGCCGGGGGAGGGTATCAGCTGACGTCAACAGCTCACATGTGTTCAGGGGTCTTCCTTAGCCTACACTTCTGGTTGCCAGTATAAATCTTACAGTCTCATGCACCTACAGTCTATACATGTTCACCTTGCTCATCTTCTCTCATCCTTGGTACCAGTCCCCAGTTTCAAACAATACAATACCCCCACCTCCTATGTGTCATTTCTGTGTTTCTCTCCAAGAACTGGACATAATTATATTTTGCCCCATGTTCCTTCCTGTGCTTGCTTTTAATTATCAGGCAACTACTGTACTTTAATGACACACACTGCATGCTTTACAAATTTCACAATGACCAATAGTTACATCAAGCAACATAAGAAATGCATTAACTGTCATAATTATTTTTCATGGAAAAAAAGCATTTAACTCCCTTAGTGATTTTCATATGCACATTACAGTATGCCCAGTTATAGCAAAGTTATTGTGTTACAGGACCTTAAAGTTATCCCTTTCTTACCAAAATGTCTTTTGCCAGTATCCCTCAGCTCCCAGTGCCCTAGCCTCTACCATTTAACTATGCCACGAGGTCAACTTGTCTGACAATAAGACCATTCACTGTTTGTATTTTCTATGTGTGGCTTATCTCAGTTAACACATGTATCCCAAATTTATCCATGTCATAAATGACAAGATTTGCTTCTTTATTAAGACTAAACTGCATTCATTTGTGAATGTATACTACGTTTTTTTTTTTTAGGTGCTTATCTGTTGATGGACTTTCAGGATGATTCAGGCTGTGAATATATTGTTCACAAATATATTGAACACCAGTTTAATGAAGACAAGGTCTCTTTGTCTCTTGCTTTATTGATTTTATACTTGGATGTATAACTAATAATAGGAGTGCAGGATCATACAATGGTTTTTAATACCATGCTGAATTGATACCTTTTTTCCCTTATCTACCTTCCCATCTACAGTATTTAAGTGTCCCTTCTACCACATCCTGACCAAGAGTTGCTTCCTTTCTCTTTTTGGCCAGGTCCTTCTAATAAGTATGACTTGATAGGTCATTGTGGTTTCAATGTGCATTTCTTTGACAATGAGTGATGAAGTCTGATCCTGCTTCCCAAACTTGGCAGCTCCTTATTACCTAAAGAATCACATTCAAATCATGAGCACAGCTTAATAAAACCTTCACAAAGTTCTGCCCTCCATTCCCAGACTCTGCACCACCACACTGGTTTATAATAATTGTTCACATTACTCTTTCTGCCTGGATGTCTCCTTTCTTGTTATGACTGATATAATGAAGGTCCATTGTTCTAGCTCAGGTTTAATGTCAAATAATTGGAAAGCTTTCTAAAGAGTAATTAAACAGAGTTGCAGAGATCTTCCCTATGTTCCAGTCTAGCCACCAGTAACACAAAGATGGCCTTACCCAACTGAAGTTTATCTACCACCACTGTACACTAAGTAGCTGAGCCTACTGGGAAGTCACCCAAGGAGTGCAAGGCAAAGGCTACAACAGGAGCTGATGGCTCTTATAATATCTGGTGATAAAACAATTTCTGCCTTCCTGAATCAGTCAACTTTTCAAGTAGATAGGAACATGGAGAAGTTGTCACAGTGTATGAAGACTCAGGGATTAAACTCTTTGAGTTCCCCAGTGGCAACCTTTTTAAATACACCACAGGCAAGTTCCTCAGATACTACCACTGTAATAGTAACATCTGACTGGATGTCACTCAGAATAAGTGCTCTGCTCTGTATGACGCCTGGTCCAATGTGCTCTCTCTATCCAGAAACTGCTAAGAAAAACCAACACTGATCATTCTTTGAATACATGTTTTGCTGAGCTTTCGCGGGGGGGGGGGGGACCCACAGCGTTTAAAGTATCCACAAGAAACATATTCAAAGTCGGTCTCATGTCAAGAGCCCTGATCTGAGCTGTCCACCTCTCTCTTATATGCAATCTTTTTGTGATTTTCTTTGGGTGGTCTGTTCTTCCCTTTATGTCTATATAGGACTATGGATCTTCACCTGTAGTATTTTCTTGTTGTTGTTTGTTTGTTTGTTCTATTTCCTTTTTAAAAATTACGTCTGATTGAACCCTTATAGCGCATATTAAATAAGTACTTTTAATTTGTTTCTTTTTTAAAAAATTAAACATTCTAAAGGACAATAATGTGTCCAAATGACATTAATCATATCAGCTATTGTGTCTGTTATAACATGCTTCCAGCCTGTCCACATCGGGTGTCTTTTCACATAGTATGAGCAGGTTGCAGACAAGATGGATGAAAAGAGACAGCTGAGGACCCAGATTGAGAACAAGAGACAAGTATTAAAAATCTCCATAAAGGAATTTGAACAGAAGCAATCACTGTCCTGGGGATAGCATGTTCACCTAATTATTTATCTGGTACACATATTCTGTTTGACTTTGTAACCCATTTTAAAGTATTATTTTATTTGGATGGTATCCAGACCTGGATTTTAAACTGAAATGCAGTCAGAGATTTAACTCAGTTAGTGGAGTGCTTGTTTAGCATATACAAGGCACTGGATTTGATCCCTGACACTGTTACACATATGTATATCAATACATACACACAGATAAGCAATGCTCTTGCTTCTTAGAAATTACTTTTTATGTCTCTGGAATTAGGAGTTGAAGAATCCTATGTGAAATTTTCTTACAAAGTATATTCACTAAGAATTCTCTAATAAAAAATAATCATATACATATATATATATATATATTCAAAGTGTAAATGCCAGGAAAGAAAAGGAAAAAAAATCCATGCAAAATTTTCTTAAAAGAGAAATACCATACTTTCATTAATTACCCAGTAGTGTAAGTCCTTTTCTTGCCTGGACTTGCATAATGGACTTCCAAGGGACTAAGCATCTAGCAGGCCAGCCCGGGTGTGTCTTTCATCAACGGGGAGTCACCGCAGCAGGAAGGGCAGCCTGTGGTTAAAACACTCCCCCTGCTCTCCTAGCAATTCACATGAGGTCGTTAGCCTCACGCAACTTACATATAGCTTAATGTCACGCCTTTTAAAAAAATTAATATGGGGACTGGAGAGATAGCTCAGCAGTTATGGGCACATGTTGCTCTTGAAGAGAACTGGGTTTTGGTTTCCAGACCTACACAGTGGCTCTCAACAATCTATAACTCCAGTTCTAGAGGATCACATGCCCTCTTCTGGCATGCACATGGGTGTCAGCATACGTATAGGTAGGCAAATACTCGTACTCACAGAATGTTTTCGATCAATTTGATAACATTTTGAAAAATAAGAACTTAGTCCTCCAGGTGTTTTATGATTTAGTATTGAAATCCTCTCACAAAATATAGCTTTGTTTTATGTCTCTACTGTGACAAAGCTAACATTCTCCAGACATAATAATTTTCATCTTTTTCTGTTATAAAAAAGAACAACTAGTTCTGCAATTTTTGGCACTCTGCATTCGTTGCCTTGGAAGGAATTTAATTTTTGTAATTTGAGATATAAAAATAGAATTTGGCAATGCTATAGTTTAGATAGGTTCCAAGCGTGTTTCAATATATGAGGAGTGTGTACCCAGTGTGGTGTAGTGGGAGACGGTATCACTGTGAAGATGTGAAGCACATCACAGAGTGGTTGGTTCACTGAGGTACTGGCCTTTGAAAGGATAGATGGATTTCTCCTGGAAGTCCATCTCGGCCCTGTGAGGGTGTTCTGTATAGTTTAGAGAATGATCTAAGATTGTCCTACTTTCAGTCTTATAATGAGTGAGCTTATTAAGTAACAGCAGATAAAAGAACAAATATCAATTAGAAAATAAATAGAAGCAACAGATAGATGGAAGAACATCATCAAATCACCTTAAAGCATCCAGCAGAGATGACTGGAGTAGCCTGGTTGAAAAGGCAAAGGTTTGTCATCAAATCAGGAAGTTAGAAACACGCAGCAGAAATGAACAGGGGAAATTAGGGCACAATGCTGAAACTCCAGATTGATCTTCCTCACTGTGGATGGATCTCTAGCTCACTGACTGTCATTGTTACACCACGGGATAAACAATGGTAACCTGTGTGAGAGGTAGGTTGTCTCCACAGATCTCTTTTGCTTTCTTTCAATACTCTCCCCCATAAAATAACCTCAAAAATGATAACAGTGTCTGTCATAGCTTAAAAATAATGATGACAATAATATCAGCTGCCCCTTAAATATCAAATTCTCTAGTATATGTGAAAGTTTTTCATAACCATGAACGGATTGGATAATAAACAGAACTATGAAAATGATTAATTTGGATGACAGAGAGGGAAAAAACTGGGCTGGTGAGCAGAACAAATAAGTAGACCCAAGTTTCTGGCAGTGGGAAAAGTTATGGACATTAGAATGCAGATACAAAAGTGAATCCAGGAAAGAAATTGCATTCTATCTCCAGAGAAATCAAAAATGAAATTATATGCAGAAAGTAGTGTAAGCAAGAGATACTGTGGTGCTCAATAGAGGCCTAGGGTCCGGAGAACTCAGAAGACTGGAAAAAGCAGGACATGGAGGCAGTTTCCTGTACCAAGTACCACGTAGGGCAAAAATGGCAGCTCAAGAATTTAACTGGGGACCTTTTTGTTTACCCCTTGCACATGCTTCTTCAAAGACATAGTTCTCCCAGAGGAGAGTTAATCATCCTAAAGTATAAATATTCATCCCAGACGTACATCAAAAAGGATTAGTGTGCCCACAAGTCTGTGTGCCCCTACATTCAATGAACTCCTGGGATATCTCAGGCTTGCACTGGGCACTGTTGCTCTGTCTACAGTCCTTTCCCTCCCATACTCACACAAGACTGGTTCCTTCTCACGCAGAGCCCATCCTAATCCCCTACCTGAAGCCAGCCTTCTTCTCTCCCAGAACCATACCACAGTCTCCTTTTCTGGACAGTACACACCACAAAGTACAAAGTGAATGTACCTTGATTTCCCATCTATTTGTTAGTCTGTCCCTCCCACCAGAGGTGTGCCATCTAGGATGTTAGCCACTAGCTCAGAATTGATTAATTTTAGCAAACAATTAGTGGTTAAATGTAGGTTTAAATGTGCTAAAATCAAACAATTTTGAGAGTTCTGCTCTTCATTTGTATTATCTGTATAGTAAGTCCTCAGCTGCTGCTTGAGGTTGTTGGATGCCACACACTGGATGGAATGTCATTGTCAGATCAAACATAATCACATTGCAACTGTGCTGTTAGCTTGGCAGCTCTGCTAGACAGCACGCACAGCTACCAGGAGTTCTTTAAGAGCAAAGCCCTTATCTATATTATTCACTCTTGTACTCCATTATCTAACACAATCCTTGGCATTGGTATATGCTCAGTAAATACCTTTTGGATAAATGAAGGAATTTCCAGAAGGATAAGCCAATATTTTACATCCTTTCCAAGTTAAACAAATGAAAAATGTAGTTAAGGAAAAAGGACTTACCAACTGAAAACATATAGCAATTCTCAGTACCTAATCAATACACAAGCCTATCAAATTAATGGGTGGCATGTGTGTTATATACAATTTCTGGTAATTACACTTCCTAACATCATGTACCTTTGTGGCCAGTCCTAGTCATTAGACATTCCCAGATCTCTGAAACAAAGGCAAAGTTAATAATACACTAAAAACTTCCCATAAGGTGACTCACAAAAGAAACTTATGAAACTAACTCACGGGATTCTACTGTTATACCAATGCATGCCAGTAATGTGTTAATGAATGAAAAATTAACATTTATATTTTCTGTGGGAATAAGTGTACTTGGCTTGGTCACTTAATAAATATATGAGTATCTACCACAAGAAACTGAGAACATGCTGTTCCCTAATGTTTAACCTTTATGTTCTCCTGGGGTTATAAAATAGAAGTTCTTGGTAGCTATTTTCCCCTCTTAGAATGTAGGAGGGAATAGTAGGTGAACATCAGCAGGTTAGCACTTTGTAATCAGAGACCAACAACATGAACACTCTTTCCAAGTTGGTCTGGCCAGTGATAAAATTAACCCCTTTCCCTGTCTAGCTCAGAGTCGTATTGGTTGCAGATGTTCAGGTCTCTGTTGACAATAGAAAAGACATTTTACTCTTCAATCTCATTCACAATGGATTGGTGTCTGTATAATGGCATGAGGTCAGGCCCTAAGAGGCCCAGCTTGTCAGAGTGTACTCCCTTCCCTCGGTGATAATGGCTTCCCAGTCAACCTGTGGTTTGGAAAATACTTTCTCTGCAGGTGAATAGGAAGAACAGTGTCCTGCTGTGTCTCTGTCATCCTGCCCAGAAGAGGAAAAGGATACTGTCTGATCCTGCCAGTCCTCCACAGAAGACATACACCCTGCTGCTACAGAAATGTGGTGTTTTGGACTCTTGAATGATGTAATAAAATGGACCAACCAGACCCTGTGGTTTGAAGAACAGTTCTTGGTGCTGAGAAGCCCGTGATCAAACTGCCTGCTGTCCCAGTTCTTAGTATCACAGACTAGCACCTTTTTCTTTAACCTGGCACACTGGAAAGAGGAGATCTGGTACCTCTCCTTCCTTATAAGCCATTACTTCTACTTCAGGGACCCTTTCTGTTGTCTCCCAAAGGCTTAAGCCCCTAATGTGATTGCATCAGGGGCTAAGACTTCTTCAAAATATTAATCAGTGGGACAGGGGGAGGACTGGAAGGTGACTCAGTCAGAAAACTGCTTGCCATTCAAGTATGATGACTTGAGTTTGGATTCCCTAGCACCAAGCAAAAATCTAGGTTTGGTGGAGTATATCTGTAATCCTACACAGAGGAAGTGCAGACACGAGCACTCCTGGGGGTTACTGGCAAGCTAGTCTTAACAGAATTTGTGAGTTCTGGGATTAGTAAGAGATCCTATCTCATTAAATAAAGTGCTGTGAAATGGAGGAAGGTACCTATTGTTGACCTCTGTACTTAACATACATGTCGACATACTTCACACTTGGAATCATATATTTACCCCTGACATATACATGCTCACAATATTTGCAAAACTCAGTAGCTGAGAGGCACAGATGTCTGTCCGTAAGACCCGGATACTGTGTGTCACCGCTACAGCTGTGCTGCCAGCTCCCAGGCTCTCAACAGCTCAGCCGTTCCAGTTCGCCTCTCTACTTTTGAGTATTACTGTAACCATAGAGTCCCACTTGCCACATGTTTCATGTTGTCCATTAAAAAGCTGTGTCCATTCAGCAAGAGGAAGTGGATAAGAATTACTCTAGTGATCCTCTCTCTTTAATCACTGGTGTTTCCCCCAGCCCAAGCTTAGTTCTATTTGGGGTTTATACAAAGGACAGAAGCAATAGCCATGATACTCCAGTCAAACGAGAACTGACATTGAGTAGCAGGTTTCACATGTACATCAAGCCCTGCATTGCATCAAAATCATGTTTCATTGCATTTGTTTATCTATCTTTGCAAATCCATCTGACCCCTAGCACTTGACATGATGTTTAATATTGGACATTCACATGGAAACTGTCTATGGAAAATTGAAGAGAACAGAGCATAGAGAGGAAGAAAAGGAGAAAGCAATCAAGAGTTCTCCTATCCTTGGCACCTTCACCTAAAATAACCTTAATGTATTCACTTTCTGGGTGGCCCTGGACCAAGCTCATACGTTCACTGAGTGCCTTTTTAGTGTGCTGGACACATAGCACAAACTCCATAAAGTCCCAAAGACTGGGCCGCAGTAAGTCTCAGGGGAAGCAAAGGGAGGAAAGCAGAAAAGAGGAAGAGAAGAGACTATAGTGTCTTGAGGAGGTGTCAAGAAAGAGGGGGACAATAGTTGTGCAGTTGGGCAGAGATGGTGTAAACCTAGCAGATGCTACTAAGCATAGAGGCAACATGCCGAGGCTCAAACCTACTTGTAGTGGTTTCCAGCTGTGCAATTTCTCCAAGCTTCAGTTTCCTCATCCTTAAGAAGAGATTCAGAGTTTCACTTGCTTTGGGGGTTACTGACAGGGTTAAATGGTTTGCTGTGCATCAAAAGCTAAGCAGTCACTGTGCTGACTAAATGCTTGATAAATGGTGGGCATGACTGCCGATCAAATTTGATGTTAATCTAGATGGTTCGAGCAGTTGCTCCATGGATGTGTCAACACATTAATCTGGAAAAAAATATTGACTCAAGCCTGAGGAGATGAATAGATAGAGGCGGTTTCTCCTCAGTGCGTCATAGAGCATAGGATAGCATCTCTCTTGTTAAACACCATCAAACTGTCCTGTGCTTTGTAAGTGCCTCTTCGCTCTATTTCATAATCATCTCAATGAATCTGAGGGAGAAGCCATCTGACCTTCTACCATCAGAACCCAAGGCTGACTTTGTGTTCATTTTCCTTTACTCTTATAACTCAGCCATCTACTTCATTCCCCAGATTAGCATCATGTTAGACCATCATTAGCTTTTACTATTTATCAAACACTTACTGCCAGATCCTTTAGCTAGTGAAATGCAAATGTTCATTTACTGTTCCACTCAGTATGTCTGAAGCAAAGTATGCATTCATTCTACAGATCCCTATAGACATCTTGGTTTATGTCGTGTTAAAGGTATCTCTGATATCTAAATCTATCATCTAAACATCAGCTCATGCTTTCCTTTTCTCTGAACTCATAGGACACTTTCTGTAGGTAACAGCAGAATGTTCTGTCAAAAAATATTCATATAATTTTCTTCAATATCAGTTATTAGAGCTATTAAATATAAATTTATTAAATATAAATTATATTTCAGGCACCATCACAAAGTTCATTTATTTAATTCATTCTCTAAGCAACCCCTTAAAGCCTGAAATGAAGCTCAGAACAGTCAAGAAACTTGCACAGCCAAGCTATGGAGGCAGGATTTGTATCTCAGCCTAACAGTCTCCTGAGTGCTTGTCCTGACCCCCGTGGGCCATGTTATCATTTAATATGTTTGACTTACCATAATTTATACAAATCATTTAATAATTGCAACAGTCTTATGGAGTAGGCATTTAAATTTGTTCGCATTCTTCCTCTATTGCTTCACAGTAGGTTCCAGAACTAAGGTCCGTCTCTGGCTCCCCCTCCTCCCACTCCGGCTCCCCCTCCTCCCACTCGCCAGGCAGGTCAGTGCTGCTCTCTCAGGGAATCTGGCTGTTGATCAGAGTGCTGAGTGCTGTCTAAAAAGAACAAATCTTACTTGCAGATAGGAAAGGAACATTTCAAAATGCAAGCTATTACTGCCTACAAATATCTAATGTTACCTACAAGTGGTTAATATGCACACCAGAGCCCACGTGGTTTCTGGAGGATTTTAAAGCTGATCAAAGCAAAAGAAAACCCATTAAGCTTTATGACAAGAAGCACAGACACCAAATATATAAAAGACATAAATACATTATATATATATATATTAAATATATATACATATATACATATGTATAATGAAAATGTGTAAGTGCTTGGGGAAATTCATTCTTTTTACTATCATGAAATTTCAAACAAAAGCAAGCTTGCCCAATATACCTAGCAGACTGGTTTTTAAAAAAATGTTACCTTAATACCATCGCTCACTATGGAGAAAACCCAGAGATTGGCACAGCCGCACTCCAATAACACAAATCATTTTCTCTTGCTGGGGAAACCAACATGAAAATAATCATTGAGAGCTATGAAGTTCCCCATTATCCCCTTTTCAAAGCTCTCTAGGATGCTTAACCTCCAGAAATTATTCCATAAATAAAAATATATGCAAAGATTTTAGTTTTAGCCTTGGTTATAATCACAAATATTTGATACTGACATGTCCCAAATCAGAATACAAAAAATGATAATGATACATCAAGCCAATGTAATGTTCTGTATCAGCTACTGAGCTGTTAAATTAACACTGTGTGAACAAAGTAAAGTATAAAGATGAATACACTAAGAATACTCATCACTGACAGCAATTCCTGCTGACACCTCTTTCTCCTTGAACCCCACAGGTCTCAGGTCCCCTATGCAGTTTTGTGATTATGTAGTGCACAGATGAAAGCGTATGTGGGGTTATGACTGTGGGTGCTCTTTGGGTATCAGAACGAGCGAGGTGGCTTCTAAAGGGAGGAGGGGGCATCTGGGTGAAGCTGGGTTTGTTTGTAGCGTGAGGAAAGTTTTCCTGGAACTACGCTCCTGGAACAGTTTGTCATTTTCATCCACAAGACATCAGGGAAACAAGCTCACAAGTGCCTACTGCTGAAACCTAGCAACTTGTTTAATTTTAAAAAGACGAGAAACACGCAGCATCCTAAACTAATGTCCTGGATGTCACCAGAGCACAGCAGCCATGGGCTCAGGCTACCTAGGGCCTGAGACAGAGCCCACGTGGTTTCTGGAGGATTTTAAAGCTGATCAAAGAGAAAGAAATGACAGGGTCTCCACCATGGCAGCCTGCCTACTGATGCACAGCCTGCACACTCGGGTGCTGCTTCTGGCTTCCAAGTCGCCTCGTTCTCGTACAACCTGTTCCTATCTTAGAGGAACAGACTTCTGCACAAGTGTTGACTGGGGCTGAGGTTTGCACATTATCTTCATGTCTGTTCGCTGCCATACTGCAGTTACAGACACCAAAGTGAGTTCAGCAGATACGCTGGGACTTTGTTCCCTTAGGTTCCTGGCTCCTCCAGCAGCAAGAAGACCTTCAGCTTCTCTGAGACATTATGTGCAGCTCTGATTTTGCGTGAGCATGCCCCGCATGGATTCTGTCAGTGTGAGACACTGTGGGACTCATAGCAAGGCCCTATCTCCTAGACCCGCAGCAGGGATATGTGACATCACCAGTTTGCCTTAACTAGTCCTTAAAACAAAGGTAAATCTGGCACACTGAAAACATTTTGATGTTTTCTTACTGATGGATTTCCAGAATTTGAAACTGACAAGCTCCCAGTTTCTCAGCACGGCTCTTTATGACCTGGTCCGCGCTTGACTCCTGACACTCTTTTCTGACCATGCTTTCATTCTCTGGCTCCATCCAGCCCCTACCCTGGCTCACAACTCAGTGCCTTGTATTCACGGGATTGCTGCTTGACATTTCCATGAACTTACAACCTGTGGCTTTCATTCGAACTTGGGCTCCTTTGGGACAAGAACAAGGCATCTTCCTCATAATATATGACTGTTGAACAAACACATGACTGTTGGACAAGGAAACAGACGTCCTTTTCACACACATAGCCTTTCAGTCTGATCTTAGCTATATCTGACCCCTGACGTCTACTCATCCTATCTATAAGCTATTTGCTTATTTGCATGCTTTGGCGTGGCTCACATTGCTTGTATGCCCTTCATCTGTTTTAGTTTTCCTGACTCACTTTTAGTAGCATTCTGTCCACAGCAGGTGTCTGATAATTTCAATGTGTCTTCTGCTTACATGTAATATCAATCATGGGAATTCATTACAGGGTGACTGCCCTGAAGAGTGCAAAAAACTCAGAACTCCAAAGGATGGCCACAGTGTGAAGGAAGCGAACACTAAGTAACAATATATGCCCTTTTCCCATCAGGTTCCTTTCATATACCCCTTCATTGCCATGCAAAACTGAGTTATTTGCCCTTTCTAAAACCCAATATTCTGTATAACAGTGATAATAGTAACTTTCATGCCAACATCACGAAGGTAGAATAAAATTGTGGAAATGTTTAACATATTGCCTGGGACATGGTATAAACTTAGCCAATGAAACCTCTTATCGGGGTGTCATTGATACATAAGTCTAACCATATGCCACACTAATGATACTATATAAGTATTAACTTGTCTAAATTTTTATACATTTAGATTAGTAATGCCATTCATTTGTCTCATTCTGTCATGGAGTCCATGAGATAGCTTTTTTTTTTTAACCAGATGAATCATCACTCTTTCTCAGAAAAGAAGCAGAAGTCAAATGATTCCTCAACGTCATTCATTTTGAGCCCTAAAACAATGAACTAAGTAAGATGTTCATTCCGCTAGGACACTGCCTTGCATGAGGTCCATGAGTACAGAATTTGATGATGAATCAGAGGACACACTAAAGCATTACATCACTTCAACTCTGGATTTGTGAATTAAGCCCCTTCACAAATAATCACACTTCTTAGAATAGGTCATCTTCTATGTAAACCGGTTCTCTCTGACCGCTAGAGATTTCCTTTTTATGTCATTTGATTGCTGAGGCAAATATATTCTGATTTCAAGTTGAAATGGATGTTTAAGTACAGTGATTTAAAGAGTAAACAGTGCAGAATCTTTTCAGCTGAGAGGAAATTGTTGAGTAAAATTGGCCCCTAAATATCAACATTCTCTATGCTATATGGTAGGGTCCAGATACAGGTTTGGCAGACCTAGGCATGTTAGACCAGTGGTACTGAGGGATCTGATTATTCATCAAATCATGACTCTATCTTCAGTTCTGTGGCATGCTTTGCCATTGGGACAATTTACCATAATCTAAGTAGGATACCATCTGCTATGAACATGCCCAGAGTAGATTGCTGCAGAGATACGAGAAGGATCCTGGTGTTGTTTCCAGTTTCCTTAGCCTGGACTATTTTAGAGCATCTGATGCCTGACTGCCCCCTAACACACACACACACACACACACACACACAGAGAGAGAGAGAGAGAGAGACAGAGAGAGAGAGAGAGAGAGAGAGAGAGAGAGAGAGAGAGAAAGAGAGAGAGATTGTGGGGAGAGCAGAAAAAGAATCAACACCTTCATCAATCCCCTGCTGCTCATCCAAAGACACATGAGCTAACTGAGGCCAGCCAGCACCGCAGTGTCCACCCAGCTGGCCTAGCTAAATAACAGTATATTGTTCTAAGTCAGAGAGATTTTAAGTCGTTTATTTTTTCTACAGCATTGTTGTGGCCAAGCTATAAGAACAAAAGAAAAGCTATATTCTGCAGCAAATAAATATTACTTTACAAGAGCTTTTGACTAGAGAACTCCTTTGAGCTCTAGCACAATTACTTAGCAATTCCAGTATTACAGACCAGAGAGCAGAAATGTTCTTAAATTATTAATTATCTCATCCCAGAGGTCCTAAAGTATACAATGAAATTGCTTTAAGAACTATGTTGTGTAGTGGGAAAGAGTGAACAGCATTATGACAAATGACTGATGGGTTTTAGGGGAGAAAGACTGCAAGCAAGTGGAATTGACTCTTTAGGGTGATGTCAAATGTTGCTATATCCAGTGTCTTCCTCTTTTCTCCCTGAGAAGATAACTTTCACAAAAGTAGAACCTTCCAGTTTTCTGTTGAGCTATTTATCATTCTGTGAAATATACAAAGGATAGAAGTCATGGTACTTGTGAGTCAAAGCAAAGCTTAATTCAAACCTTCTATTTTCATTACAGCATCTCAAAGTTAGTTGCCTTCTACTGGCTTGCTGTTCATAAGTCCAAAGTCTCCCCTCTCAGTTATCTGAAACAAACTAAGCCTGCTTCTGTCAGGGCTGCAGAAAGGAGGTGAATTCTTGCACTGTCTGTCTTTCATTAAGACAGTTTCCTAGAGGTCCTAGTTCACTCTCTGTTGCTATGATAAATACGTGACCAAAACTTACCTGAAGAGGAAAGGAAACTTACCTGCAACGCTGGTGGCATCCATCATGAAGGAAGTCAGGAAAAGAACCTGGAGGCAGGAACTAAAGCACAAGCACAGAAGCACCTGCTTACTGGCTTGTGCTGCCCACAGTGGGCTGGCCCCACAGGAATCTCCACAGGTCACTCTGATAGAACTAATCCTTCATCGAAGCTCCCTCTTCTGAGGTGACTCAAGTCTGTGGTAAGTTGACAAAAACTAAGCAGCACCCTTCTTTTCCAAACCCCTTTCCCTTCAAACATGTGGGTAACCAGGACTTTCCAGGCCTTCTGGTCTGTCACAGACTCAGTTCATTTTCATCCTCTCCCCTTGGGTTCAGCTTTCTCCTCCCTGCTGGACCAGCTATCACTTGTGCATCCATTTTCTTACTTCCAAAATGTTGACATTTCTCATCTCATATCACTTAATGGATTATTCTCTTTGGCGTTATAGATTTTGCTTCTAAACACCCTTGTATTATTTTGAGGAGTGTTTAATAAGGAAAAGAGAATACTGATGTACCTAATATATTTTATTTTATGGAAAAGCCCCCTTCCTTGGTTTTAAGGATGTGTCAAGGTCTTCTAAAAGTTCTTGGCATCTTCCTAGTAGACAGAAGGTCATGAGTTCTAATTATGGGGAATATTTTAAGAGTGTACAGGAGTTTCTTGCATAGAACTTAGAGTCAGGAAAATTCCAACTTGAAAATAAGAGTATGACTCAACTACTCCAAAGAATTCTCTGGATAATTACATTCAGTACATTTCTCGTTATTTCTCCAGACAGCTTGGGGACTTCGCTACTTCTCCTTAAGGACAGAGCACTCCAAGGATTTTCTTGTGATTTTTCTCAGTCTTTTAATGATATGATAACAATATTGAAGACTGACAGTGACATCCTAGCTTTAATTTAAAAACCTCAAAGCCTTTAAGTCTGTAGAGAAATGGATGGACACCTCATCTCCCACCATAACTATGCTCCACAGCTAGAAGTGTACATTGCTTGACAGCTGACAACTTAAGCCTTTTCTGCTCTAGGTAATTATAGATTCCCTCTTTTCAACCAATGCTACCGTCTCCTATGTGAACGGGAAGCGTTTCTGCATATGTAAGCAGCAATCATCATATTATGGAGACCTGATAAAACCGAAGACCAGCACAATGAAATGTATTAGCTTAGGATTGTATTATACTTAGTAGGAAACTAAACCTACCAATGCATTGACAGTGCTGTGCTCTGAGTCTGATTATCCTAAGTATGAGGAGCCCTTTCTTGCTTAAAACAAAACTAAGGAAAGCACTATGCCTACTCCACAGCAGCACCACATGCAACTGATTCCTTACCATGAACTCTAAGACTCAATAATAGTAACTAATGAATATTTTCCATGCTACAAAGGCAGAGACTCATAGATGTGACTTTACCATTTAATCCATACTTCCTTTCTTCCTCAATTAACTTTTCTTCTTTGCCCAGGGTGATTCCATAGCTATTTTAAAGTGAGATCAGCTCTAACCAGTAAAGCAAACTACCTTTATTTTGCTTACTTTAAGTTCCTATAACACTTTATCTGTCCCTTTGTGACTGAATGTCCTCTAGCTCATTGCTAAGTTATCTTGTTCTGTGTCTGTCTCCCTCATGTCTTTAGCAGAGCAAGGGAAAGTGTATTAGAAAGTGCACAATGTGTGGGTATTGTCATCAAACTAGATAGTGAATAAAGTTTTTAAAAATGGTATCTTAATACCTCTTTAAGCATTCCATACATGCATATAGTATAGTTTCATCATATTCATATCCACCTCCTCCCTTGGCTCTTCCAAAATTTACCCTTTCCATTTATTACTCCATCCCAACTTCATGCTTCCTTCTTTTAATAGAGCTTAGATCTGCCACTTACCAGCCCACTAATGGAAATGAATTTCAATTATCACACATGGAAATAGAGAAGAGAGATAGTAAAATATCCAATATTAAAAATGTTATAATTTGCTTTAAGTAATCAGCATATTACATAATCTATCTTAAATTATCATATTATTCTTCAAAGCCTGGATCATGTGTCACTCATCTTCTGTAGCCCAGTGCCCTATACGCAGAAAATATCCAGTAACTTTCCAATTTGCAAAGAGGGGGATGAATGGGTAACTCAGTAAGAGACAGAGACTTTCACAATGGAGGGTAAACCCTAAATGTGTTGCATGATTGAACTGTGCATATGAATTTCTTATACAATTCCCACAGGCAGTAAAGCTTACAAATGATCATTTTACTTTGAGCTCAGATGATCTTTACTTCTGAGGCCTTGGTGTGTGTAGACCTGAAGCATATACATCTTCTTTGGTCATTTTGGCAGCCATACACACAAGACACCAAAGCCATCCAAGAAAATGCCCTTCTCATATCACTCAGGGCCTCTGAACCTCAAACACACATTCACACCTAAAATGAAAAAGCTAAAATTCACACCTAGCCCATTTTATTCCCAGAGATGGAAGACTAAGCATATGTTATGTGCAAAAGTATTTTTGCAATCTTTTAAGACCTATGCAAGGTCTCCTGTTTCTGTGTTTATTTGTTTGACTGATTGCTTATTTGTAAAGGCTCATTTCTTGGCACTATCTGAAAATTCCTATCCAACTTCAATAATATCCACATTCCTTCAAATATACTTAACAGATTGATTCATGGCCACCAACAAAATCTGTTGCTGTTATGGTACAAAACAGAGCTCCATAGTTTCCTGTAGTAAAACTAGGAGAAGGCCAATAAAATGTTTTCATTGATTGTAGTGTCAATCTTTAGATGCTGCAACACCTCTGAACCAGAGACACCTTCTAGAACCCTGCTGTGGATTTCCTGTTTACGGCCTTGGGAACTAGTGGGTAAATAACGCTCCTGTGTTAACACTAACCTGAAGAGACAGACCTCTCAGGAGGACCATCTCATCTTTATGCTTTTTCAACCTGAGGCCATAAATCCTATCAGCCTGCAGAGAAGGAACATCCTAAAGATTGCAGGGCACAGAGGCATTCTTTGAGTGAGCCTAGCTAATAAAAATTAAAGTTCAAAGTCACCAGGGAATCTAGGACACTCATTACACCTGCACTGAAACAGTCAGGACTGATCTCAGCCAGACAGGCATGAGGCTGGTGAGGATGCAGAAAAAGTGAATACCTCAAGATGCACGTCGCCTCTCCCAGGGACATCAGTGTTATAGGATGCAGATAATATTTCAAACAAGTGTGCCTCAGAAAGTACTAGAGGTCTTAATAAAAAAAAAATCCTACTCTGTGTCTCTGGACTTTAATACAGATAGATGGTATACTTATAGCTTATTCACCAAAACTCCAGGTACAGATTGAAAATCATCATGGTAGCCAACAGGAACTAGAAATGAGTTACTTCAATGACTGAGACAGAAAAATCAGACGTGTCCTAGATAGGCTCACATATTTGAATACTTAGTCATCAGTTATTTGAGCTGTTTGGAGAAGTTGGGCAACCTTGAGGAGGTGTTGTTTTGTTAAAGAAAGTATGTCACTGGGAACTCATATTCTTGCCTCTCTGCTCTCTCTCTCTCTCTCTCTCTCTCTCTCTCTCTCTCTCTCTCTCTCTGCCTCTCTCCTTTCCTCTCCTCCCCTCTCTCCCTTTCTCTCCCCTCCCATCTCCTCTCCTCTCTTCTCCCCTCCTCTCCTCTTTTCTCTGCTTATCATCAGCCAACTTTCTTGATCTTGGAAAGTACACACAGTCTTGTATTCCTTGTCATTATGGATTCTAATGCTCTAGAGCAGTGAACCAAAACAAACTCTTTCTTCAGTAAATTTGCTTTTGGCCATGGCATTTTATCACATCAACAAAAAGCAACTAATATTTTGACATCTTTAAAAAAGCTTTAGCATAATATGTAAGACTTAAGACTTGAGAAATAAGAGCCTTTCACAATGAAGTAAGGTGAATGAGTTCAGAAAACTGTCATTCAAAAGTCATGATAGGTTGCTAGCTGTCAGACCTACCTAGCTGTTGACTAACTGAGGGTCACAGGAAATACACTGGGGCCGACAATGGTATGCCTTAATGGTTGGTGAAGAGGGGAAAGGCTACCCATTGAAAGCCTAGGAACCAAAATCAATGTTCACACCAGTAGCCTTGAACAATGGCACAATGCAGCCAACACTGCCCCAATTAATCTGGCAGGGTTGTGCACCTCTTGCTTTGGGAAAAGAAGACAATATGCCTCCTTGCGCCCCTTCCTGCACACTTGTTTGAAATCACAGGACAGAGGCTCTGGTAGCCTCAGGGGACAATCCAGTCTGCAGGCAAGGAAATATAGATTGAGTTTGAAAACATTTCTTCCTCCTCCTCCTCCTCCTTCTTCCTGAGCCTCTACGTAAGATGAATGGGGAAAATTTATGTAATTGCCTGGTTCATTCACAATCACATATGTACCTTTCCATGAATTATTAAAATTTGTATGGGTGTCAAATTAACATGCGATTTTAATATTGCTTCTGACATAACTTTGATAATGTAACATAGACTGAAATATGGGCACATCCTTTCATTCTTCATTTCTTGTGCAAATATTTATTGAGTACTCTGTTAGCTATAGCAGGGACTAAGATAAAAAGCACAGCTCTGCACTCAATTTTCTTACCTGCTAGGTGGTAGAGAGAGAAGAATAAATCATTCCTTATATTTAGTGCTATGCTATTTCTTGAAAACTAATTGGTGTGAATTTTTTAGCATTTACCTATCAAAATTAAACAAGCATGTGCCATCAACTCTGAAATGCTGTAGTTTGAGATGTAACCTGAAGTCGGACCTGTGAAACTTTACCAGGGGTTCTTCACTGCAGTGTTAATAAAAACGGAACGTTACAATAACCACACGTCCATGACTAGAAACCTAGGTATGGTAGTGATGAAGCCCCATGAAGCCGACAGATAAAGATGTCCACTTTGCAAAATGAGACAGACCTGTACACACTAGGAGAGATATCCAACACAGAGTGTGTTTGTTAGGGTTACCATTGCTGTGCTGAAATACCAGGACAAAAAGTAAGTTGGAGAGAAATGGGTTTATTAGGCTTATATTTTCACATTGCCATTGATCATCAAGGGAAGCCACGATAGGAACTCAGACAGGCAGGAAGCTAGAGGCAGGAGCTGATGTAGAGGCTATGGTGGGGTGGGGTGGGGTGCTGGCTCAGCCTGATTTCTTACTGAACCTAGGACCTCCGGCCCAGACATGCACCATCCACAATGGGTTCAACATTCTTCCCCCTGCTTTATAACTAATTAATAAAATGCCCCAGAGCCAAATCTTATGGGGGCATTTTCTCAATTGAGGTTTCCTCCTTTCAGGTAGCTCTAGTTGTCAAGTTGACGTAAGACTAGCCAGCACATACTATAAATATAAATCTGGATTAAAAAAAAAACAAAAAATATGTATTCTAAATTGATCTTTGAAATCCATGTTTTTAATTAATCACAGATGCACTGGCATTATGCACACTGTCTGTTCCATGAGGAACTACTAACCCTTCCAATCAAGGAGGTTTATGTCACTCTTAGAAGACAGTGCACTCATTTTGAAATAAGAAACTTCTTTATTGCATACTACTGGGAACTATGCAATTAGATACTGGCCTCCAGAGAAAGAATTGTGGATTTCTTTCTGGAAAAATATTGCTGTGCTCAGATCCAGAGGCCCAGGTCCCACCATCACTTCCTGTTCGGCAAACTCTCCTCCACCAAGTTCAAACTGTGTGTCTAATTCCCTCTCACTTTTGAATGTCCTCTCTGCCCTAACAAATACACTCTATGTTGGATATCTCTACTTGTATTCCACAAGACTACAAATCCCTCCATAATTCTAGAAGTATTCAATAATATTAAATTTAATCATAACCTAAACACTTCAGCCATGCGGAAATCTGGCAATACCACTATAATATAGGGACAGAAAGGCTTTACATTGTAATCACAGTGTGCCAGTTCTATAGAGTGTTTTATGAAGCTATGGGAATTTCAAAGCACTTTATTAATGTTTGTTCTTTGAGGGTTTTCTTGGACTATTTCATTTCTACCCAACTGAAAGAATTAGGACCCAGAAGCACATGCACACAGTAGATTTTTACTCAGCCATAAATATATTATGTCATTTTCAGGAAAATAGATGGGACTTTGTAACATTTTAAATAAAACAGGTCATGTTCAGAAAAACAAAGATCATGATTTTTGTCATGCACAATTTAGAATATACAACCATACCCACCACACCACCACTTCCAGCCCCCTGACACATACACATAGGCACACAAGATATGCAAGTAGAAGTAGGGCATTTGGGAGGAAGAAAATTAACAAGGAAGGAGATGTGGGGGAATATGGGATAATAGAGTGACATATATAACATAAATGAAATGGCACAATGAAACACATTTTGAACATGAATATGTAATAATATTTAACAACAACAACAAAAAGAGCTTGGGGAAATAGTTCAGTTAGTAAGACTGCTGAGCAAACATGATGACCTCAGCTTTTATCCCCAGAATCTATATTGAAAAAGCTGGGTATGGGAGCATGGTCCTGCAGTCCCACTATGTGCAGGGAGAACAGAGAGGGAAGGACTATTCCAGCTTAGCTCCGGGGCCACTGAGAACCTTGTCTCAAGAAGCTAATATAACAGGGACACCTATGTCCTCTGGCTTCTGTCCACATGTACAGGAACTCACACCCTCTCACATGTGCATAGAGCAAACACATACCATACACATACATAAAGTAGGTTTTTTTTATTCTTTCTTTCAATAAATACAAACTAGTTTTCTAACAAGATAATGAATGTTGGTCTCAGATGACCCCACAGAAACCTCTTTACAGTTATCTTCAGTCTAAAGAAGAGTGTGAGGCATTAAAATTAGACTCAAGATTAGTTGTAAGATCCAATATTATCTGTAATGCAAGTGTTTTCATTTCAGCCTTAGTGCCTTGAGATACATATATTGAATGGATGGGGAAATATTTTAACACACCATAAACTGGTATAGATGATGGAAAGGGCAATAAATATTTTCGAGCTTACACTATAGATAGATGTGTTTGTTCCTCTAGCAAGATAATTATTTTCTATTTTTATCCTGAGACTCTGCCATTTATCATCTCTGATCACATTGATATTCTATATTTGCTCTTCATCTCTTAAAGTCAATCTACTTTGTGGGTTACCTGTCAGTGACTTAAATGCCCATCTTAGAGGAGGTGTTTTTGAAAAGAGGGTACCACACAGAAAACTTATAGAAAAAAACAGTCACTGATTTGTACCATTTATTGTCTTCTTTTAACAACCGCAAAGCATTTTAAAATATACTACACTTTCATGGGGGACTTCAGTTCAATAAAAGAGCAAGGCTTCTCATCACATAAAAAACTTGCATGAGAAACAACTTTGATTGGCATTCTTGTTATTAATTATTAGTCCTTTTCTGATCAGCTTCTTTCTTAAAATGAAACCAAATATCCATGAAATCATTCACACATGGTAGGATTTCTACATGAATATTTTATTAATGGAACAAATATTCATTGAATGCCTACTGTATACCAGTCATTTTTCTACACATTGGGTATCAGAGAGTGAACCGGCCACAGCTCCTTAGTTCATGGTTTGCAGAGTTGAGGGGAGATGGTCACAAACTGGTCAGTGAGCATATAGGAAGCAATGTGATGAGGCTTTAATAGAGAAAAGTACTTGGAGTTTTGGAAGTTGGTGGGCAAAGTATTTCTCCAAAGTGAGCTCTTATGACTGTTTCTTGAAGGCTGTCCAATTTCCGGCCTGAAAATTGGAGACGAATCAATAAGTAGATTAGATATAAAAAAAGAAAGAAAATGAGAAGAAAGACAGTTCCCGTGAGGAAAGAGCTTGTTCAAAAGTCCAGGGGTGGGAGATGACGGGCATACAACTCAGTAGAGATGAATAGAAAATCCAGGAAGGAGAAGGGAAGGACAGCCACGTGCAGGAAAAAAATGGCAGATGAAAAGAGGACACCAAGGCCTTCGGGTAGAGCTTGTGGTAATATTGACATCTATAGTACATGTAAGGGACGGAACAAGGCAGCTGATAGAAGAGTTAAACTATTTCCGAAGGCCAGTTTTGTGTAAGCCAGTCTCAAATCTCAGTCAATAGAAAGCCTTTGACTTGGAGGCAGCTGAAAAATAAGTCACATTAAATTCATTAAATTTTCTTGTCACTAATGCTGAGAAGTAATGAACTAGAATATTAATCCAACATCCTTACCTCAAAATGGAAATGCTTTTATTTAAACATCGCTAAGCACATACTGCATTGTGTTAGAGAATCATTGTGAAGCATTGGTGAGGCAGTACCCCTAGAAACCATTACCACTTGTACTTGTATGAGTCACTTAATAAATAGACAGACTAGTGCTTTGTGGTATACAGAACTAATTCATGTCAGCCAAGGCTTTCTGTATAATCTGAGAACTACATATATATGAAAATTCCTATTGTTCTATACTCAATTCATGCTGAGTTGAGAAGAAAGGAGAACCAGTTAATAACACAGAGTAAAGAAATAATCACAAGTGGTCAAAATACAAGAACGAATGACTGGTATTCCCAGAACCACCTGATAAGTCTACAATACAACCTCTACCCCTAAGGCTCAGGGAAAATCACTGGAAAAAGAAGTGAAAATGTGTTAAGACCAGAGGACCAGGACAGGACATCTGTTACATGATTGTGTCTTCAGCATGCCAAAGGGAAGCTGCATACAGGAAATCTCAACCATATGATTTTCTAAACAAGATCTAAAAAATCACACACCAGGGTAGATACCAGGGGGCTTCACCTTTAGAACTATAGGCAACTGATGGCTGCAGGAAGAGCAAAGGCTGGTCTTTCCTAGATGATAGGCTATCCCAACACAACAGCCAGCCCTAAATACATATGAGAAACAGCAAATGACCTCAGCAGACTGTATTGATAAACTTACAGACATATATATGTAAAAATTTTAATTAAGAACTAGAAGCCATGAATTTGCAAAAGAGCGGGAGGGACTGGGAGGAGTAGGAGGGAGAAGAGAAAGAATGATATAAAGGAAGTACTCATATATCAAATTCTAAAATAAACAAAAATAGGCAAGATGAAGACATGTCAAGGCTCTGCTCACAGTACTCATTAGGGGGACATGGAGAGTTAAATACAAGCTTTTAGTTACTCTTTAAAAGAATCAGGTAGCCAGGCATGGAAGAACCCCTCACTCATAATGTTGAGGCAGGAAAATCATGAGTTCAAGATTACCTTTGAATATACTTCTAAATCAGTTTATATGGGATGAATTATAACTTGGAAACAAAGACAGAGAAAGAGAGAGAGAAGGGGACAGACTTACAGACAGAGACAGAGAGAATGTGAGGCAAAATACTAGTCATTAAAAAAGAAAAAAAACCCAAAATTATATAGCCTAAGAAACCAAAGAGATAATAGCGGTGTGAGAAATCAGCAAACAAGTAATTTTCCAAGGACAGAGCCTGAAAAAATTTAGAAGTAAGGGTCTTGGTCTAGTAATGATTACAGGAGATTAAAATCAACCTTCCTTCTGGGTCAGACTTTATTTACTACATTGATTGACGCCTCCCTAGACCAATGCTTCTCAAAATAGGACCTCAGAAAAGTCCTCATGGTGCTCCAACACTGCCAATTAATCATCCAGCTCATGAGCAAATTACTTTTCATATGAATAAGGATTACTTACTAATAACCCACTATGGAAATAATTAGAGGTTAATAAAATATTTAAAATAACAATGATGAAATTAAACCAGCATTAGAATTTAAAGACAGCAGGCTATCAATTACATCACAAATTACAAAGCTTTTGTTGTGTATATATAGGTACAAGAAGCTTGACATTTTTTCTTTTTTTTAAATTCAGGCATAATAATTACACATATCAATGTAGTAAGTGTAACAATTCAATAAATGTCTTCAATATGCACATCATTTCTCCTCAAACAGGTATAGTTCCTTTCAGATGCAAAGCATCAAGATTTCTAGGTACCCGTAAGATACATGACAAATTACTTTGAATGATAGCCAGCCCACCAGGGAGCAGAGCATCAGGATCTCATCTTCCTATGTGACTATATTTTGTCAATAGGGTTTCTCCATCCTCTATCTGCTCTCTATCGCTATAAAACCAACTTCCAAAAATGTCTACACATGAGCGAGAAGATGCAGTGTTTGTCCTTCTGTATTTGCAACTGCAACCATTTTAAAAACAGAACATTGTTCTGTCAACATAAGGTACTGACCCACATGAGCCTCAGCGCTGAGCACTGAAGGCACATGAGTGACAAGCTGCCCTGTCTGCTGTCATAGTCATCATCTATCAGGAGAAAGGAGGATGTGGGTTCTGATAACCTGATCACAACTTTAAATTGAATTCAGTTATTAATTTCAAACATAATAAAGTACTATCTGCTAATCTTCCTTATTATTAAGTTAGTAATACAAAATTATGTGTCCACCAAGTACAGAGATAAATATTACAATGAGTAGAAACTGTGGCTGCTGTTTTCAAATAGTTGACTTCAATGTGGTGATTGGGGGATATAATAGGAACAACAACAATAATAAAATAATACTCTTTACTGCACAGCAACTAAGGTAAGTGTTGACTAAATTATTCTTAAACTGAAGGTAGAGGTAGAGGAAGAAACAAATAGAGGAGATGGAGAATAATCCATATAGAAGATGGCCCTGAGATTCCATCTGAGAGAAACCTGAAAGAATGGCTCAGAGCTCTATAACAATGCTGTCAGCCATTGCTAATATACTATTTAAATACAGCTTCACAATATGGGTGTATGGCTAATGATCTATAAATCACCATATTCAAAAGGATCCGTAAGTGTCTGTTGTAGCTGTCACCATCTTCACAACCACCATAAACAATTATCAAGCACTTCTGAGAGACCAGACTCTGCTGGGTAGTTTTTATAATTTATGTCACTGATACACAGACTCTGCTGTGTAGTATTTGAAATTTATGTCATTGAATTTTCACAGCCACCGTAAGGTGAGTGCCACTGATATCCTCATGTCACTTGTGAGCTACTTTGAAATGAAGTGATTCACACGTTCACACAGCTAAGTGGCTGAGCTATGCTCTTAATAGCACTTCCCTAATTCACAAGCCCATGCTTTTAATCCCTATGTAACATTAAACTGGCAGTACTTTGAAAGGAATCTTAGTCTGTGTGGTGGCTGCGAAAATAACGTCAAGGACAGGAAGCAGTATTGAACAAGGGGCTTGGTCGCAGCCCTCTGAAAGGCACTGTGCATCTGTACAAGGAGGCCTCTATGCACTGCTCCCTGCCCGGGGCTGGGAGAGACTACATACCAAGGCAGGCTGGTTCCTAACAGATACTAACATTGCTTTTGTTTACTCTTGGCTTTATCTTAAATCGATATGGTCATCCATTTTGTAATACAGTCTAGCTACTAATATATCCCACTGATCATAATGGAGACATGGGAGAAGGTACGCAAAGACATTGAAATCTCACTCCTGTCTTGGGAGATGCATGAGTTTCTAAGGTACTTGTAGTTATAATTTTTTATTGCAGTTATAGTTGTAGACATGATTTAAACTAAAAATTGTTCAAGCATTTGAGTGTACAATGGTTAAAAGCAAATAGCCTTTGGTCGTAAGCCTGACTGCATCCAGGGACTTGAGCTTCCCAGCACGGACTGGGCTCAGAGCTACTTGTCAGCCCTGCTTTTTTTCCCCTGTGATGATAAACTTCCCTTTCACTATGACGCAATTATTGTCAGCAACTTAAAGTTTATGATGCTTGTTCTTAGCACACATCCTTCCCAGTCACTCTAGAAACCCTCAGATGAAAGTAGATGCACTTGTTTACATCATACACCATCCTTGAGATAGCCCCAGTGTAAGAGAACGGGCTGATCTGTCAGTCAGAAATGGCTGACCAACAATTGACACTAAAGGCAGTTCTCACCTATGGCAACGGATAATGGACAGAGAGACAGAGACAGAGACAGAGACAGAGAGAGATGCCAACGTGGAAGTCCGACATTACCAGAAAGCCCTGAGCTAGCTGTGAAATGGTGGACTGCCTTTGTTAATAGGGCTCCCTCTTCTCTGCCTGATCTGGGGAGCCAATCCACACAGGTTCTGCCTGAGGAATATCACATAGCCTTTAGGGAAATTAAGGACCCAACTCCCTTTCTCTGGGTAGAACCTGTTCAGCAAGCACCTGGGATGCCTGTGTAAATGACGTGTCACAGGACCCTAGCCCCTCAACCAGTGACCCCTGGCCACCCTGGATTTGCCCATCTCCTCCCCAAAGCTCTGTATACTCCCCTCAGCCCGAGAATAAAACTGACCCTCCGCCCTGCAGATTGTGCTCGCGGCCCTCGAGTCCTGCTCCCCGGCTCCCCCACATACACTGCTCCTTTGTCTACAGGCAAAATGGCCTTGAGTTCCAGGGGGCCGGGGAGAGAACAGAACATCTTTTAGATGAAGAAATGTAACATTCTGAAGGAACTCTGGGCATTAAAAATCCTGCCATAAAACCATATACCCTGAGCTTCATTATAAGAATAATCTCACAAATTTTACATCACTCTACTTTTCACTTTCATTTGTCTGCAAAGACTTTGTTTTGATTTACTAGCATTCTTAAAAATACAATAAAATTGTATTTTTACTTCACTAATTTGGTACAAGATATCACTAATTGGGTATGGACAGAGTTAAGAGCAGAATAAAAGAAAAGCTATTTCAATACATGTATCATGCTTTTTCTTTGGGAAAGACATGCCTGAAACTGCATTTTAAACACTTCAGAACTGATGAAACAAATTAATAACTGCTCAGACACAGAGGTGCTTCATATTATCCATGATCTTGAAATTATTAATGTAACACTGAGCCATTATTGCCACAAAATGCCGTCAGAGTAATTAACACATCTTATCTAATAGAATAAGGCCGTCAAACCAAACTAATTAAGGTACATAAGTACATAGCTGAGGCAGAAAGATGCATGTCAAATGGATGAAAGAACTTCAGCTCATCAAGGGGCACTGAATACGCAGGCACAGCAGTCTGTTATTTACTGCCTCGCTTTCCACTGATAAGTCTCTTCACTCTACCTTGCCCCAGTTTCTGTAGACCCCGTGGAGATTAACGCTATTGCCCAACTCTAGTATTTGCAGCTATTCCCTGAGGAGCTTCTAAGTTTATATTTTCTGCTACCTTGGAGATAATATAGTGTACAGTGAACACCAGAAATCTTTTTTTTTAAACAACCCCAGATATTTTGAAGCTGATGATTCATGACTGATTTTTGAGAAATTCCAGGAGAAGTTTTGAATTTTGAATTTTTTAATTTTGAGGTGATTTTTGAATGTCTCTTATATCTTAACTGCCAGTGGTTTGTTTTCCTGTTTCTACTGCTTTTTCTGAAAACAATTGGTTTTCCTTGACATGGCACCGCAACTCATTTCAGGGTTAAAATGTGTGTCGTGTATGAAATGTACATAATCGGGGCTGGAGGGATGGCTCAGTGGTTAAGGATGCTTGAGGACCCCCCACTACTCCCCGAGCTCAGGCACAGCACCTAACATAAGCATCCCCCAAACGCCTGTAACTCGGAATCCCAGCGATTTAACACCCACTTATAGCCTCATGAGTACATGCACACATATGTCCACATACATTAACCTATATCCATACACACAAATAAATAAACAAATGCGTTTGAAATGTGCATAATCCCCATAATTTACTTATGGTATGACCTATCTCTTCACTGAAGCTAGTGTGAGGGAAAAAAGTAAATGAAGAGAAAAACCACCGTTTTCAGTATTTAAGAACTGTCATCAGCTCTAAATGATTAGCGACAAATGAGTTGCACCAAAGAACAAATATAAAAAATAACTTAGAACTTTACTGGAACTGTGAAAACTCTCTATAACCCATTGTTCCTAATGCCTTTCTCCTTTAGCCCTCAGGTTTTATAGAACAAGGCTCTTCACAGAGAATGAAACGATGTTAAATTTAGAAAGATTGCAGCTGTGAGATTGGAAGGGACTGGTATTCTGAGATTTCCCCAAAGATCTGAGGCAAGGCGGCTGAGACATTACCAGGTTTTATTTATCAGGTTGTGAAACTTAATCAATATTTAGCCCATTCCTATTGTCCTAGCAAATAGGTCATTATGCCTGGCACTGAAAAGATCCACGGCGTCTGTAAAGGAAACAGGAAAGAAGGAAGCTTTTGGTGAATGTAAATGTATAACATTGGGAAATATAAGTAATACACAGTAATGTGTTCACACATTTATATATAAACTCACCAATATAAGTAACATGGTAACTTTGAAAACATCTTCTCCCTGGCAGACTTCTCACGTGCACCTTGCACCTCATGTCGTGATGAGACAGCAGAGCCCTGTCTCAGTCAGACAACACAGTAGTCCAGTGAAGTCTCAGCACTGCTGTTTGTCGTGTTAGAGATGAGCTGTTGTGGGGGAAAGCCATGCACAGACCTGGAAGTCTTACCCTAAGCTCTCATGCATTTTTTATAACAATGCCGCTGAAGCTGAACAAGAGTTCCCTATGAGATGACAGAGCAATCATGGTCTGTTTGAGAGATTCAGGAAACTTCCCCCAGTGCCCCTTGTTTACCCTTACAACCCCCAAGACAACTTACCCAGTGCACACTGTTTGCACCACAGTCATCAGAAGACAATTGTCAGAGATAAACTCTCAGCGTCATCATACCATACGGAATTCAAGCAGATGGAAACCAAAATCACACCACCGCCCTTCAGTCTCTAGCCACAGAAGTCACTTGAGTGGATGGGCTTAGGTAGCAGATATTACATCTAACACAACTAACTGTGTGTGAGGCCTGGTACAAGTTTGTGTGTGTGTGCGCACGTGTGTGTGCACGTGTGTGTGTGTGTGCATGTGTGTGTGTTTCTCAGTTCCTTTATCTATTAGATGAAAACAAATTTTCAGAATCAAAATAAACACTGTATATATAATTCTCAAATAGTAACTGGACACAGAACGGGTATAGGGATATTGAGCTATTGTCATTTTTAGCTGCTCTTTACACATCCTAACAAATATTTCTTAAGCACACACCAAGCCGGACTCTAGCTCTGCCTTCCACCCATCTGCTCCTGGACTACCACTGTACTCAGTGCAGCCATTTCCCCAGAGAATTTCTAGTACTATTTTCCTAAAATTACCTTCAGGTTATCTCACATTTTTATTACTGTTTTTTATTTTAATATGTTATAATTACATCATTTCTTCCTTCCCTTTTCTCCTGCCAAATCTTCTATATCTCCCTTCTTTCTCTCTTGCAACTTCATGGCCTCTTTTTGCATTATTTTTAAATACAAAAATATAACCCTGTCAGTCTCTGTTACTTGTGTGTGTATACATACATATACATACATATACATACACACACACACATATATATGTTTTCAGTTTTCAGGACTGGCCATTTGGTATTGAATAAGCAATTGATGTGCTCTTTCCTAAGGAAGATGCTTTCTCCTGCTCTTGGCATTCCTTCATTGCCTGCAGTTCTTTTGTAAGAACTGGGCCTCGTGGGCTTTCCCCACATTAACTATTCACAATAGCCAGCAAATGGGAACACCCTGAATGTCCTTCAATGGATGGATAATGAAAATGTGGCACATAACCACCATAGAAATACTATTAGGCTGTAAAGAAAAACAAAATTTGTAGATTAAATAGGATGAAACTAAAAATTATCACATTGAATAAGGTAACTCAGACTCGGAAGGACAAACATTGAATGTTCTCTCTCAATGAGACTCCTAGCTCTAAATATTCAGATGTGAATGCATAACCTGTCTGGGATGGAGGGGTGGGGAGGCAACAGTGAGAGGAATAGTGATCTGATCGGGGAAATTAAAAGTGGGTGGGGCTTTAAGGGGGGGATACAAAATATACAGCAGGAAAAAAGAGGACAAAACAGCAGCAAAGATGTCTGAAGGGTCACAGGGATTTACAGTTAACTCATCGACCTAAAAATACCTAGAATACACATAAGTTGATGTATAAATACCCCATTAAATTGAAACTTTTCCATCTGGGATGGCGATGCTCCCACAAGACCCAAAGACCAACTGACAAAAGCTTCAACACTAAAAATGACAGGTTCTTTTGGGGTTGTTGGTCAAGGTTGTCCGAGAGACGGCTAGACTCTGCAGGCCGCTGGTTCTCAGACTTTCCAGTGCTACACCCCTGTAATAAAGTTCACTATGGTTGGTGACCCTGAACCACAAGTGACGTCATTGCCACTTCATGGCTGTAATTTTGCTAATGTTATGAGTCACAATGCAAATACCTTATATGAAACCCCCAAAGGGGACACAACCCTCAGGTTGTGATATAGACTATTGCTGTTATTCTTGATTGACCATGAGAGGTCAACAATAGGTTACCTCCAAACTGGAGTAGCTGCCTCAACTTCTCTTTGAACATCAAATCAGTGAAATCCTGTCTTATGGCATTTCAAATTTTCCCTAACAAAATAAGTATGTAGCCAGAGTGTAAACATCCATCTTTGAATCGCCCAGCACCATCACCAGTGTGGAACTCTCTGCTTTTCTGCGGAAACCTGCAAGTGGTGGATCTAAAACTCAGATTCTGCGTTCTCAAAGGGTTTTTTCTTGCTTTCCCAAGCAGTATCTGTAACCACAAAGGGCAAGCTCCAGCACTTGCTAGGAAGCATTTTGTGTCAGGCTGTCAGGCAGGGCCAATGAGATGCATGGCCTGATGAAAGGTGACCTCCTGGAGGGGGGATGTGCTGATTGTGAGTAGGACTCACAATGGAATAGGAGAGCTCAGGCTTCCCTTTAATAAGTCAGAAAGTGGCAAAATAATGCAATTACCTTACTGTAACCGAGTATCTGCTGAGGTCCTCCAAGAATCCCATTATGCACGCAGTCCACTCTCTGCTGAGAATATATTACACCTAATGAAATCAGCCCATAAGTTTCCTGAGCATCACTTGGCTGTCACACAGATGTCTCTTTATTGCTTTATAAAAGTCCCAAGCAATGTATAGGGGACAAGATATCATTCACATCAACCAAGTAAGATCAAAGTCTAAGGCAAGACATATATAAAACCTCCTCTGTCCTTATCTGTAAAGGGAAAGTAATAACAAGGGCTAGAGCTGGCAACTCAGAGCTCTGTCTTTGATCCCTCTTTTAAGTCTGGTAAAAGATTTGCAAGGTGGCCAGGGAAGGAAGCCTCTTCTCAGTCTCCCCTACCTGGGACTAAAAGAAAGCATCGCACAGCCCTGAAAATTCATGGTAGCTAAAGCTTCCCTGCAGCCTGAGCCTGGTGGGAGACTGAATGGATAAAGTATGTGTCCCGGGATATCTGATTGCTCATTCAGCAAATATTTGCTGAGCTGTATTTGCCAAGCATGGGGAATGAAGCTGGGGAAATACAGATGAATAAAACTTGCCTCTGTTTTCCTGAGATGCACACAGGTAAAAATGTCATTACAATTCTGGGTAGTGTATGCTTAGAAGTGCAATCTATAGGGTGGAGGGAAGGGGAAAGGAAGTCAGAAAGAATCAGGCACAAGGGATTTCCTCAGCAGCCTAATATAGAAAAACTTGAGGGTGCATTTTCCGAGAATAAGGACTAAGGGCGGTAGAGCTGAAGCCTTAACCCATATGGCAGGTCCAAAGCATTCTGTATTATTTAGATAAATGGTAGAATCAGACCATACAGGGTATTACAGTCATGGCAGGACCTTCCCAAATTCTGCTTTGTTCATATTAGCTTCGTGATTCCTAGAACCCATTCCTAAAACTTACTGAGCTCCCAAACCTGCACTGTGAGTAGCTAAGGTAGTCTCTGATAACATGTAGTATGTATGTCACATGTTGAGAAACACTGACAACACGAAAAAAAACTTGCACTTTCTCTCAAAAGCAGGTCTTAGTTATTCAGCCCACCAGCCCCATCAGGCCAGTCAGCCAGATTTCAAGGAAGCAGCTAGAGAATTTCTCCTATGTAGAAACTCACTGTATGATTAAGTTCAGCTTTGAAGACTTGCTTTGCTTCATTTGTGTGTTTATCTATATCTCTCTCTATCTATCTATCTATCATCTGTCTATCATTTAGCTATCTATAATCTATCTACCTATCATCTATCTATCATTTAGCTATCTATAATCTATCTATCTATCATCTATCTATCTATTATCTATCTATCTGACCTCTATTTACTTTTGTGGGTAAGAATGGCAAATGCTAAGTAATGAGCCTTAAATCTGGACATGGTAAGTACATTCTCTTTCACTGAAATGTACTCCTAACCCCCCCATACATGTTTCAAAGACTGAAACTCGGAAGATAAATGAATTTACATATATATGATGTAAAATATGAAGCAAAAAAATCAGGTAAACTGGCTTTTATAAGCATATATTCTTAGAAATTAATATAGGAGGGAGCATGTCTCTGGTCCCAATGGAAAATAACTTTTGCAAGGTGACTCCCAGCACCCTTGATGATGGGCCTGTAGAAGTTCTTCCCTGAAACTGACCCCACCTGTCACCCTCAAGTCCACTCAGGTTACTAATATACAGGGACCAGTGTTGGTAGGCCCCAGATAATTCTCTTTACCATTCCCACGATTCAGGGGTTTTATCCCTTACTGGTAAAAGCCAGTTTAATACCTGTTGAAATTTTCTTTTAAAATTTCACCAGCAACAAAAACGTAAAACATAGATAAAAATGCGCTGTTTTGATTGTCTTTCCATAACAACACAACTTAGTCTATATGCTAGGCAGGCCAACAATTACATAATGGCTAAGGAATTCCTGAGTGAATGCAGTTACGGGAGTAACTTTGGCATCCTTGATATAGAGTCTTTCTAAGCGTGCAAACTCATGACCATTCTCTTGTCTCAGCATCCCAAGTGTTGGGACTACAGGTCTATGCCACCACTCTGGGCTGACTCTATGCTTTTAAGTAGAGTTTGGAAGCATATGGCTCACTGTTACTCTTGGTCCTTATTCAGCACTTCCAGTGGTGAAAGTACACAAGGATCAGTCCTGATTTGACTACATACAGTACGTACAGCACGGACTTTGCAATTTCAAAGAAATTCTTTATCTACTGTTTATGTGCCTTGTACAGCTGTCTTGCCTTTTCAGCCGTGGGTCTCCCGTGTACAAACTTTATATGGTACCTACGTCATTGAAGTTCTATGATAAATGTGTGTGTTCATGTGTGCGCCTGTATATTTGGGTGTATTATATGTGTGTGTATGTACGTATGTGTGTATATATGTGCATGTGTACCTATGTGTATGTGCCCATATATGTTTAAATATGTTTATCTATTGTGTCCCTGCATATGTGTGTATGCATGTGTCTGTGTGTGTATGCATGCATATGTTTGTATATGTGTGTATCTATGTGTGTGTCCATGTGTATGTGTGTATAACTGTGTGTACCCATGCACATATATGTTTGAATATGTGTGATGTATCTATGTGTTTGTGTATGTGCATGTGTGCTAAAATTCATGAAAAGTTTATCTTGACACCAGTATGTTCTAGTTTCAGCTCCTTTGCCATGATAAAACATTCCGACTAAAGAAATTCAGGTGAGGAAAGGGCTTATGTTGACTTAAAAGTTATGGGCTGTTGGTGTGCAATGTGAGAGTGGAAACTCAACAGCAGGGACCTGAACCAGAAACGAAGGAGGAGCACTGATTTTCAGCCCACTTTCAAGCTTATGCTGAGCTGGCTTTCTTGTGCTTACCAAAACTGCCTATCTAGGGACACTATCACATACAACGCACGGTGTCTTCCTGCATCAATTAATAATACAACAACTCCCCACAGGCCACTCTGATCTGGGAAATTCCTTACCGTAGGCCTCCCTCCCAGATGACATTGGCTGTGTCGAGTTGGTAATTAAAGCTTACTAGGCCACACTAACAAATGTTATTTTGACTCTCATTGGAATTCCAGTGACCCTGAAGACTGCCATGTTGTCTAGAACAAATCTATCACTGGACAGTTCTCATTTTTTTTACAGGTCTCAGCTGAGTGGAAAAGCAGCAGTCAGGGATAAGAAAGGGACACAAAGGCATGAACATGAACAGAATTGCGATGTCATTACCCACTAGGAATTTGACCTGAAATGAGACTTAACTGTACCCCCCTTTTCTCACTGTGTGCACTGTGCTTGGGTATTAAGAAGAGTTCATGGGGACAGAAAGATGGTTCATGAGGTAAAGGTGCTTGTCACACAAGCCTAGTAGCCTGAGTTTGCTCCTCAGAACCTACATAAAGGTGGAAGAAGAGAACCAACTCCACAAAGTTGTCCTCTGATCACCATCAAGAGGCTGAGACACACATGCTCAATAAACAATGCATGTGGGTACATACATGTGCACATGCATGCACACAATATAGTAATAATGATAATAATAATAACAATAATAAAACAACTAGAAAAATAACTCATCAATTACCATAATAAAATACCTATTTTCAAATAAAATTATAAGAATTCTAATTTTAAGTAAAGCACAAGACACAGAATACACCACGTTTTGGTTCCAGCCTCAACATTCCCTAGTCCAGACATGAAACTCCATGGATGCTCAAATCATTTATAAGGTAAAGCAGCATTTGCACACTGCTTAGATACAACCTTCTGTGCACTCTGAATTATTTCTAGATTAGCTTTAATACCAAGTACATTGTAGATTTAACTGCCCTTTAGAATCCTTGCTATCCTGCTTAGGTTAGGAAATGGTGAGAAAGACATCTGCACATGTTCAGTTAGGATTCCATTTGCAAATGTTTTTAAGTCATGGTTGACTGAAGCTGTAGTTGCAGTGCCCATGGATATAGAGGGGTAACTGAATAACCAAGAGTAGCAGTCCCCATCTACCACCCACCTCACCTCCCTCCCCACCCCCTTGCTTTCTCATAAACAAGTTAACACCACATCAACTTGGCAACAAAGATGTAAGTGCAGGACATGCTCCAGGTTTGGGTCCCAGGCTTTCATAGAGTTCAGTTGCTGACATGCCTTACCACCATTTCCCAAGAGAGAACATTGCACATACCATAAGGTTCTTTACCAAGACAGCAGACTACAACAGGAGCAGCAAGCAGGTGAGACAACCTAAAACCTCTTTGCATGAGAAATTGTCCTTCCTGGAGCTTTCATTATTCCCAAGACAGGTATGCCTCGTCTCAATTCGCTGCAGCTGAACATCCCCTGATACTCCAAAGAATCCATGTCCCTGACACACCAACTTAAAGAACATAGTACTTCCACCCCTTCCAAACACCTTGGATATGTCTAATAACTATACCAGTGCTCAACATTAGTTAATAAATCTGATAATTAACAAATCTCTTTTACTCAAAATGAAAATAAGAGATATTTCAGATAATTTCATTCTTTCGTGTGTTTCTTAGAATGAAAAGCTTAGAGTCTAATAGGAGATTTTAAAGTCAAATCTACTCTTAATGGCTGTGTGGTTCTAAATTAAATGACCTATTCAAGTATCAACTTCTTGTCTGAAAGAGGTAGAAAAGATAATGACACTATCTCAATGGATAATAACAAAATAAGATAATGATAATGTATACACAGATGGTGCCAGGCATGATGTGGGCTTGGTAAATATAGCTATTACTGTTATTCTATTATTGATACAGGTGCTTGTACTGTAATGGCTCCTGAAAACAAAAATAATTTGGAAGCATGAAGATTCTGTATTGCCTACCCATGTAGATAAATTCCAATATATGAACTTCCACCTCATCACTATGAGGCCATAATTATAAAGAAGGTGAACATCACCCCCTGGTCTCCAAAGAGAGTACTGTCCTTTTTATAAAACTTAATTACATCATGGAAGTCATTAAGTTACAGTGAAGTACCCATTAAGAATCGGTGATTCCTGTTATATTTTTAATAAATTATCACTTCTCACATTTCTTTACAATTTTTTATCTTGATCTATTCTATGATAACATAAACTTAAGATACATTTGATTTCTGATTAAAGGTGATGATAGAAGCTCCAAGACCATCACCGTAAAACTGCTTAACTACAGCTTAAGATGCCACAAACAGGCCACATTTGGCAGATGGATGCAGGTAAAAGGTGAAATTATTACCTGAGAATGGCTGGTTATGTCTTGCAACAGAAAGATGATACAAGAATATTTCCTTTTAATGCTGCTGTGAATTTTTGAGTTAGTGTATTTAGTATTTCTGGGATTTGTAAACTTATACTAATTTCCCATATATTTACAACCACATAAAACAATCCCTCCCAAGAAAATATTCCTGCCCACCTCCAGCAGCAATTCAAAGACTTGTGCTATCAAGTTATCTTCACATCATAAAAATGGCCACAACAGGGGCTGTATCTGCATTGTGGTGCTTGTCATGTGTCCCCTTGGCCCCTCTGAAGCTTCTCCATCATTCTGTGTCACCACTCACGCCTTCCAACCAGCCCTTTCTTATCTAAGCTGATGAGCTCAAACACAGTTGTTTAAAACTTTCTTTAAAAACTGCTTAAGATCCTGACAGTTCTTAAGAAACAAAACACTGTTCTCTTGCCTTGTTAATTCCCCTTGCAGACTATTGGCATTGTGTTTTCCAGTGTACTTCAGAAACACTCCAAATGCTGTCAGACACACTAAGAAATGAAACAAAATGGGCCTCTTTCAGACTTTGGGACATCCTCAAAGGACTTTGCCAACCATACATCATCCTATATTATGCTTTCAGTAGATACCCATTTCCTTCAAAAGAGTGTAATGGTTAATCTTGATTATCAACTTGATTGAATTGAAGCATGCTTCCTGTGAGTTACTCAAATGCTCTTCTGGGTGAATCCATGAAGACATTTCCAGAATGGATTAGCTAAGGGAATAAAGCATTATATGCAGCAGCATCTTATAGACTAGAGGCCCACATGAAATAGAGGGCGTAAAAGGAAGCCCTTCGGCAAGTTTTCTCTCTGGTTCAGCTTCCTCAATGCCATGCTGCTCACTGTGCTTCCTTCCCCATAGTGATAGAGTGAAATATCAGGAAGTGATCAAAAATGAATCTTTCCTCCCTGAACTTATTTTGCTCAAGAATAATGTTACAGAAAATATTTTACAACATACAACAAACAAACTTACTAACAAAATACAAAAAAAAAAACTTATTATGGTGAACAAAGTCAAGACTCTCCTCTTCTGTGTATGAGATGACAAACTAAGTTTTTAAACACCATCAGTGCAACAGACAAACTGAACTTAAATACTATACTATTTAAATACTTTAAGTTAACTTGCAAAATAACACAAACAAAACAAAAACAAAACAACCTGTTTCTGAGTTTTATGTCTGAAACTGTGATAAAATATTCTGATCCAAAAGCAGCTTAGAGGAGGAAAGGGTTTATTTAGCTCACAATACCAGGCTACAGCCTACTATGTTGGAGAAGCCAAGGCAAGAGCTAAAGCTGTCACATCCACATTCAGATGGGAAGAGTACTTGAATCCTTGCTGCTTTCTGTCCCCTGTGCCCCTCATACTTCTTAGGGCTGTGTGCTGAGGGAACAGTGCCACCCACAATGGACTAGGCCTTCTTACATCAATTAGCAATCAACACAATCATCCACACACCAACCTGACCTAGATAATTATTCATTAAGACTTTATTCTCAGATGATTCTTGGTTGTGTCAAGTTGATAGTTAAAATTAACTAGCACAACCTCACTTTCCTCCACATATATGAGTAGCTCCAAAATTTCCCTATGCAGAAGGTGTGCAGACAGTAATGTGATAGGAGGCAGAAGTAGGTAAAATGATTTACCTTGAAACTGTATTAGAAGTCAATTTTATTTTTACTTCAATCATGTGTGTTTAATCATAGCGAAAGGTTCTAAGGAGCAAGGACTAATGGGCATGACCGAAGGGAATAAGCGTCCATCCTAAAATGTTTGACTCAGCTTCTGTTCACAGGGCAGAGCAAATCCACAGAGATGTGGGAGACAGAAGCCTCCATGCTCATCCCTGTCCAGAGAGACAGCCAAATACATTTTCCAGATTTGGGATGATTTGTTACACTGTAAATTCCAAGAGATGGTTTTTGTGATTGAACAAGCAAAGTGCCTGGCACCAAAGAAACCTCTTATAAATAGATGCTGAATGATCTATATCAAATGACTTTAATAACGTACATGTTTAGGGATGTTATTCAAAGCAATGGATATTCATGGGGAAGATGGCTGAGTTTTTGGTTTTTTTGTTGTTTTGTTTTGTTTCGAGACAGGGTTTTTCTGTATAACCTTGGCTGTCCTGGACTTTCTTTTTAAATCAGGCTGGCCTTGAACTCTCAGAGATCTGCCTGCCTCTGCCCCCTTCTAGGATTATAGGCATGCGCCACCCGCACCAGGCCAAGGGGAAGATTTTTAAGTGCTTATTAAACAAAAGAAACAGAATCCAACTTTTCAAGATTTGTAAGCTTCATAGGACTATAGCCAGTGGTAGAGTCCTCACCTAACCCTGTGTTCAATCTCCAGTACTACAAAACAAACAAATACTAGGTTTGGTGTAGCCCAGAGTAGGTTGTGTTGAGAGTGTGACTGTTAATCTTGATTTTCTACTTCATTACACTGAAACAGGTCTATGAGATTAGTCAAATGTTCCTCTGGGTGAGTCTACAAAGACAATCCAAGCTCACAAGAAGCTAAAGCAGGAGGACTGTAATTTCAAGGGCAGCCTAAGCTACCTAAGATCCAGATCAGCCTGAGTTTAAAGACACTGTCTCAAGAAAACAAAATGGTTTTCTCCAAGATTTCCATTACCTTTTCTATCAACAAAATTAGGGATAATTTTCTAATGTCTATATTTTTCAGGATAAGAAAATAAAGCCAGACATATATTACTTGTGTAGTTTGTGAAAGATCTGTATTTTTATACAATACCTTTCAGTGACTTTGGCTGGATATCCTGCCTGATGATATTTACCAGCATTAATATTTGTAATGGTGGCTAACACTACCTTTGGATAGCAACATATTCTTCATGACATAACATATATCAAACTGCTTTCCTGTTCACAAAATAAAATCATACCAGGTAACTTTTAGTGGCCTCAGAGAATTCAGCCTTCAGAAGATACTAGAAGGAAAATTCCAATTCAATAACAACAACAACAACAAAAAAACTATACCCAACAAAACACAGGATAAGAATAACTTCACAATAAAAAATTAAAAGAAAACAAGCATAGAAACACCTTAACACCACCAATTCCACAATGAAAGGAACTAACATTCATTGGTTATTATTTTCTATCAACATCAATGGACTCAATTCTCCAATAAAAAGACACAGATGAACAGAATGGTTGTAGAAACAGGATCCAACATTCTGCTGCATCCAAGAAACACACCTATGCAACAAAGATAAACACTACCTTAGAGTAAAGGGCTGGAAAAATGTTTTTCAAGTAAATGGACCCAGAAAAAAAGCTGGGGTAGCTATCTTAATACCTAATAAAATAGACTTTGGGGCAGACACTTCATTGTTAATCATTCTGTACTCTTCAATACCTATGGATCCAATTAGAGGCAATACTGTGAAGAACTAACATTCCTTTCTGTACATCTCTGCCTATATTTGGAATTGTGCTTCAAGCATACTTCACAGAAGTAGAATTGGAACAAAAGTTGGTCTTATTTCAAAGAACAGAGCTATTACCAGGAGTCTTGGGGATGCCACGCATTTCCAAGCAATAACACACATCATCTAAACATTAAACCTCTTAAATGCTGTTATTGTCTCCATATTACACAGTGTCAATTCTCTCAGAGATACTAGCACCTCAAGAGAGATGCTAGAGAGAGATGGGAACACATTAGGAAACAAAGAAATGCCACCTCAAGTGTTTTCAGCCTGCTGCAGTTTGGGGTTTTAACTCTCATCAGCTAACTGGGTCTCCTGCTGCTACTTGTGGAAGTAGAAAAATACACAATGATCTCAATGAGCCTAGATCAAAGAGGAGCTTCTTTGTGAACCCGATAAGCCAGTTATGAGCCAAACATTAATATCTAATCTTAATTCTTAGGCAAGTGATTTAAAAAAATATTTCTTCTACTTAAAAAAAAAGCATAGTCAGATTAGAAAATGAAAAAAATACAAAAATATAAACCTATTCCATAAATCAGGCTTTAAGCATATACAATGACATCATGGACAACCCGAAATAAACCGTCCTGTATACAAATGTTCCTTCCACTCCTCCCACCCTTCTTCTGCTTCCACATTCTTCTGTTATAATACAGAGATATAAATTCTTCTGAGCAGGGTTATCTTTCCACCTCTTGATAAACATTCCTTCAAATTCCTAATCTCAGGACTCCTTGGGGGGGGGGGGGTCTGTTGAACATGAAGCTGGTGTATGAGTTTATAAAGAAGCTATGAACCCCTGCACAGATGTAGACCATGGCAGCTCAGTCTCCAAATGGACTCCCTAGTAAGGGGAACAAGGGTTGTCTCTGACATGAACACTGTGGTTGGCTCTTTGATCACCTCCCCCTGAGCATGGGGCAGCCTTACCAGGCCACAGAGGAATTCTATAAAAGACAGTCCTGATAAAACCTGATAGGCTAGGGTCAGATAGAAGGGGAGGAGGTCCTCAATTAATCTGTGGACTGGGGAAGGGGCATGGGAGGAGAGGAGGGAGGGAGGGCAGGATTAGGAGGGGATGAGGGTGGGGGCTACATATAGGATACAAAGTGAATAAATTGTAATAAATAAAAATTATATTAAAACATTTTTAAATACAAAAAATAAAATTTTAAAAAAGAAGCCATTGCATTGCAGATTGGCTGAATGAATGTACAATCTCTAGGTTCTATCCTTGGGGTTAATTCTGCCATCTGTATCCAGACCTTTAGGGGATTGAGTGCCAATATTTTAGCCCAAAACAGTAACAGAATTTCGTGTGGTCTCAGGACTCTTGTGATCATGATTAAAACTTGTCTTGGCCCATTTCCCAATCTTATAAGGTTTGGAAGACTAAAATATTAACAGCTCATGAAGACTTCATTCAAAACATGCCAGAAATGTGTCAGCACATTACACCGCTTGGGCTTTATAAGCAATTGGCTTGACCTTGAATCACTATATTCTCTCTGTGTCTGTCTCTCTCTCTTTCTCTCTGGAAATAGGAAATAACTTTAACCCTAAACCTGGGTCTCCAGACAGAGGATGTTATCCTGGTTGGATAACTCTCTTCTTGAACCTGTAGAATGAATCAATTAAGAATTTGGGTATTCTAAAAGTACATAAAGTGCTTTGGGCAGTTTGACATAGAACTGTTCATTAAACACAGCAGTAAAGGCAAAAGTATTGATTGCTTCTAGCATTTCACCTCCTCTCATTACTAATTAGCTTGTTGGTGGTGGGGTTTTTTTTCTTTTTTCCAGAAAAGGCAAAGTGAAATGTGTTGCAAAATGTGACAGTTCATCATAGAAAACAGAGGTGAGCACTGGGTTATGATTATCCTACATTAGTTCCCCAGCCCATTTACAACCAGTGTGACTCTGGCCACTGTGAGTCTGGCTCTGTCTCCTCATCCACACAGTCCATTATGCAGCTGTGAAGCAAACCTCAAATTCTGTCTTCAGAATTCAGTGAGACATGTGATGAAAGCTCAGCATTGAGTGGGTGCTCATGAAGAAGGAAGGAACTGCCATACTCTGCCCTTTTTTTGCTCACCCTGTTTAATTTCTTTATCATGAGTTTCTCTTTACTGTTATTCTTCCATGTTCACCCCCATGATTTGTGAGTGAGGTCTGCATTTTCTATCTTTGTGTGAGATTAACTTAAATACACACACACACACACACACACACACACACTTGCTAAGGCATTGTCAATTGAATGATTACATGAAGGGGTTTACCGAGACTTCACATTGCTACAAAATAAAAGTGTTTTCTGGTAAGGTAAAGGCAGCCTGGAAAATCTAGAGATCCCAAGAATCCAAAATCCCAGTCACAGAAATCAACACCTGCCCACCAGCCTCAGATAAGCTAAATTTTGCTTAGTTCAAATTAGAATCAGCCCACTGAGCCAACAAAAATAAAGTCAAGAGACAGCAGCTACCCTCAGAGTGAAGGCTTACCTGATTGGTTGGCAGTAGCCATTTCCATTGCTGTGTGAAGCTGTGATTGTGAGCTATTCCAGTTGCCTGGCAGAATGTGAGCATATATTTTGAGTGTATGGATCAGGTGGACCACCTTGATAGGAGGAGAAAAGTTGTTATCTGGGCTAGCGGACCAAAGGCAACTATAACTGTGGAACCCAACCTTTCCATTTGGATGTTAGGCGGCTGCCTTGGTTCCCACCTAATCCCACCATGTCGTATATTATTCTCTTTATGCTAATAGATATACAATAATGAGCTGGCAAGAAAGGAAAAGGCTGTTTAAGAGACCAAGCCAGGCAGAGCATCTGTCAGCATTATTTATGCTCTGGTTAACATCAGGATGTTCTTTCCTTAGTATAGCAAATGCATCTAACACATCACCTTTTGAAGCTATTGCATAGCTGGGCTGAGATTAGCTATATACCTTAATCCTTAATGACACTTGTAGGCTTTGAATCTCCTTGAAGCTCTGTTCTGCAGGACTTGGCTAGGAATTCTTGGCTAGGAATTAGGAAAAGAAGCTATTGCAGCTGCATTACCAAGAACATTCATAACAGGGTCTATTGCATGAAAAGCCTTATAGCGTGTGTTAAGTCTCTATGATAGAAAGGCTATTTACTCTAGTCAATTCAGCATTGGTATATTGAGGACCTAGAGATGCAAACCGGTGAGCTTTGAATTAGAAATGAGGACAGTTTGTACTTTTCACAAACTGTAACTTTGGGGGGAAATTTAAATTTAAAGTCTTAGTTGCTTTCTTTAAAAAATATATACACTAGACCATTAAATAAAATAATGTGATATGGAGCTGTAGCTCAATTGTATACTTGCCAAGAATGGATATGGCCCTGGATTCAATATCCATCACACATACACAAAGAGAGAGAGAAATGGCAGCTTGTCAAGAATGATTATGAGGGGCGGGGAAGCAAGAAAGATCCAAGGTTTTCTCTGAAAACACAGACTGAGAATCCATCACCTAGAAATCTGAAATCCAAAGTGTTAAAGTTTACAAAATGTTTAGAATGCTTACATAATATCAAAAGTAGAATATTCCTCAGTATGAAAATTTATATCATATAAAGTTATTTAAAGTACAGTATAAAATTGTCTCCAGGCTATGGTAGCATGTGTATAAAAAAACATAAGTGAATTTGTATTTAGGTTTTTGTCCCATCCCTGAAATAGCTCATTATGTACATTCAAGTATTGTAACTCTAACTCCCACACCAAATCCAAAGTCCAAATATATTTCTGTTCCCAGGTGTTTCAGATAAAGGATGCTCAGCTTAGGAAAAAGTCATCACCCATTTCAGAATATTAGAATGATTTGTTTAAATGAGATCAGAGATGGGAAAAGTTTTCATTGTTTCTCGTATGTTAAAAATGGTAGGGCTCAGTGGTTAAGAGCACTTGGCTGTTCTTTCAGAGGTCCTGGGTTTAATTCCCAGCACCCACATGGTGGTTCATAAAGGGATGTGTTCATGAAAACAGAGCATATATAAGTTAATATAAAAATAAAATAGAATAACCTTCTATCCTTAACTTAGGTTGCAGTATTAAAAAAAAAAGCATTGTGTTAAATTGAATGGTTTGTTCAAAAGACATTTCCAAAAAAAGAGACATCAACCTCGGATGGAACGTCCAGTGTTGTTTCTGGGCCTATAGAAAGGTTCTTAGCAATGGACAAGATCTTGGTAGTGGTGAGATTAGAAGGAGAGATCCAGTGATGCTAAGAGCTGGCCTTGCCCTGCCCAGCAATCCCAGCAATCCCAGCGTAGGCCATTCCAGCCCAAGACAAGCAGAAAACTGAGGAAGCAATGTGTACCCTTCAGGACAAAGGGTAGATCCCTATAGGCTTGTATCTACTCAGGCACTTTGAAGGCAAGAGGAATGCCACCTCCACCGGCATTCAGGGCATAAGGGAGCTTGTGAACCCAGAACACAGCTGTACCAGTGGTTTGGGGTGGGAACAAAACAAGGAAAAAATCATATCGATGACTGTTGGTGTGGGACAATGTAAAAGGATATACGGTGATGGTTTGGGAAGGTTCTTCTAGCACAGCAGCTAGAACTGCGAAAATCACTGTAGTTTCACCTTGCCTGAAGTTCTCTAACCAAGAATAGAGCAAAGAATAATCAGTGATTTAGCAACACTGCTTAGTTGCCGCTGTGTAAATCACAACATGTGGATCCAGTGACAACTTTCTGAAAAGGGACAGAGCTGCAAAATTCTGTACAATTATCACCTATTGTTGTTGTAAATGATGATGACATTGACGATGATGATAGCAGCTTCTTTGGGTGTCTGGTTAATTAAAAAAAAAAATCCTATTGTTCTCAGAGCTGCCCTGACTTCTTATTCATATCTTAGTCTACAATCAGCAAACACCATACACCATATGCCTTAAACAAGAGTAGTTTTATACAATATGCAATTGGAAAGGTTGTTTTCTTCTGAGATTTCTGCCTGGCCTACAGAACGACTTTTCCTCACTTTATCTATTCAGGGATTGTCTTCAATATACATGAATCCTTGATTTCTTTGTGTTCAAATGTCTTCTTAGAAAGACACCAATCCACTTAAATTAGAGTGCACCCTGATACCTCATTTTAACTTATTTCTTCAAAGGCTGACTGCAAATAAACTCATATCCTCAGTGAACATTAGGGCTCCAATGTAACAAACACTTTAGGAACACCATCAAATTCACATGGCTACCTTGGTTTTTGGATTCTCCTATCATCCTCATCACAAGTACTTCACACCAATTCCATGGACTAGATGGAGCAAAACACTTGACTCAATTCAGACATAATGGAATCTCTACTGTGAATTTTGGATAGAGTCAAAAGAGTTGTCCCATCATTTTAACCTCTTGCTCTAAGGAAGTCTAAATGAGAGTTGCCTACATGTTAAGTACTAAGACAGAACAAAGCAATAGATGAAAATGATGACAATTAGACCAATTAGTTCACATTCCTTTCTGCATCTCTGAGATGCTGGAGAAAAGAAGGGAGAATGTGGCTATGTCAGTCTTTCTGTATGACCTTTCACCCCAGTGTGGAGATGTGGCTCCCATGTTGAGTGCCATATGTAAAAGTAACTTTTCTTCTCCTGGTTAAGTTGTTGTCTTAGAGGCTTACTGCCTCTGTCTGGTAACCTAGGCCTAAACCTGGAAGCTTCTAGCCTCCATGCAATCTAACCTAGGCCTAGAATGTTTTCAGCCTCCAAGACTTGCTACGTAATAAGCTCATCCTTTCTTGTTCTTTCTGAACTCTGGAATGGCTGGGTCAACTCAGCCTCATAATGAGGGTCAGACCAAAGCTGGGCATAGTGGAAGGATAACGGCCTGAGTTGCACAGCTCATCCATCCTGTTAACATTTGGAGACAATTGCTCACTTCTCCTTCCCTCACAGCAGTTCATGGGTGTTACTTGTGTTGACCATGTTTATACAGGTGCTCTCTTGATCTTTTGGGTTGTTGTTCTGCCTAAGCTAAGTTTATCTCCACCCTTTTTACAATTATTGTTTTGTCTTGGTTTTTATTCAGTCTGAAGTATTTAAATTTAGGTCTTTCATTGTCTATTTCAATTGACATACCTTTTGAGAGCCATGTGATTTATATTCAAATGGGAGGAATTTAAGTGACATCACTTAGTACACTGATAGCTGGGTCCAAATGGGTCCACTCTTGTATTCACTGCAATGGGGTATTTTTAAGTGAGATTAGGACCCCGGTGCCCTAGTCCAAGCTGTTATGCACTCTCCACTTGCCACAGACTTTACTCCAGTCTGCTACCTCATATTCTCTTTCTAGCCTTCTAATGACATTTGAGTTAAAATAACCACATTTAACCAGATCATATGAAATAGAGGGTGAGAGTTGGAGAGAGATGATTTCTTCATACTCAAAGAATCAACATCCAACCTGGGTCTCATCGTGTGCCCCAGTCTGAACATGTCACTGTGTCCACAGGTGAAGAGAAAGAATTCATCCCAGAGGCTTTTATATATTACAAGTGATATTTTTATGACCACAGAAGGAGGCATAAATTACTGTATGGTCATAAACCCAATAAACTTGGTCATATTTGAAACCTTTAGAAACCTGTCAACATTGCCATTGGTCTTGTGACACAAAAGCCCAGCCTTCCATTTCCATCCTTGAACAACTTCTGATAGTCTCAAAGAATCTTAAATGTGACAAATCTGTTTTTGGTTTTGTTTTTGTTTTTGTTTTTTTTTTTTTGCAGTTTTAAGAGATTTAACACAAACCTATACCATAGTCGTACAGAGCTTTTCGTCTATTCAATAACACAAGAGAAAAAAAAATCACTTCCAAGGCTTAGTCTTTTAACAGTAATTTGAAACTCATAGGACTTGTATAGGAAATAGTATAAATCCAAAGACATTTGCAGAGAAAAGATGAATTAACTGCGGAGGGCCAGCCGCTCAGATGTACGGAGAGTGTGCTTAGCTGTGCTGTCCTTGACATTCAGCAAGGTTGTCAGTGACCACCAAACCACATGAAGGCTCTAATGTTTTAATGATGACAATTGTATAACCAAGTCAGATTCACAACAAAGGAGATGAAAGACCAAATGAATGATCAATAAAGGGAAGTAGATTTATCCAACATAAGAACAATTTCCATACTTCAGTGTCCTGATGGTCATTCTAAATGCTGCGCTTCCATCTCATAAAATAGCTAACCCAAAGAGAGCCACATTAATCAAAAGACAAAAGAATAAAGACATAATAGACAAGTGACCTTTTAATCATTCTGTCTGTATCAAATTGTACAAAGTATTTTATCCTTCATATACAACCATGAACCCTTCATGCTATGTTAAAACATATCTTATAGACCAGAGCAAGTGGCTTTACAGGTGTGATTTTTCAGACCTAGAATCAAGAACATGGGCTCTTGAACAGTTACCTTTTCTTTGATACAGTATTTAAAATTTAATAGTAAATATTTAGAAAGCTAGAAATCAGTTAAGCTCGCTCTAGCCAGAAAAAAAAAAAAAACAGTAGGTGAAGATTGTGAATTTGTTAACAGGTTCAGAAATAGCCCAGGGATAAGTGAAGCTGTAGGCCACAGAAACAGCAATGCTGTCAGCACAAACAGTTCTTCTACATCAAGGATACAGCTTAACCAATGGGTGAAGGTCTCTCTTGCTCTCTACCATAAAATTCCTGTGGTTCTGTCATTCCTGTTCCATTCCATTCACATACATTGATTACACTTACTGCAACATTGTTCTTTTAAACTCTTTTCTCTGTTTTTCTCTTTTACTCCTTGACTTATTTCTTCTCTCTGAACCCTCCCCATAGTCCTTAAGAATCTACCTGCTCCCCTATCAAGGTTCAAAGCATCCATTCATTGTGCTATATCATTCCTATGTGTCTCTATCTGTTTACTGACCATTTACCACTGTGTTTTGGGAGCAAAACATGAAGACTGGAGTTCTCCTGACTCACGCCCTTTGTGCTTGGACAGACAGCAACTGCCTGAATGCACCATAAGCATGTTTGGATGGTCATAAAACCTGCCTCTGAGCATTGAGTGAAAACTAACTGAAACCACAGTGCCACAGAAAGGTCAGTAAATGAAACAAAACTAACAGAAACAATCACAAAACAATTAAAAACAGAAAGTGATATTTAATTACGCTTTTGAAATTTCTCATTTCCATCTACATGAGCCCTAAAAATATCTAAAACTCAAACTAGTATTTTGAAGATTCCAAAAGATTACCTTTCTGATGTGTTAACTGTTAAGCATCCAGTAGCTAAAGGAAGTATCAAGATAGATTTTCTTCACAGAGTGATACTCAAAGTGCTGATTTCCATGCTGTTAAAAATGACAGAACTTTATCAATGATTCCTTGTTCACATTGTCAAGACAACATTGTACAAGAATTTCTGAACATCTACATTGCATATACACTTTTGCAAGAAACAAAGAAAAAGATACGAGCAAAACGTAAATTATGTTTAACACAAAACAGCTTAGAGATTTTCTGAGGACCCAGAATAAATGCCATTTATTCCATTCGGCATCTTTCTAGGGTCTGGTACATGCTTTATTCCCAGCATTTGGGAGGCTGAAATGGGGGAGTGGGAATCACTAGTTCAAACTAGCCTTGTATCAAAATAAACAAATAAAAAACAGGCTGGGGTCTAGTGACGGTTACTTGCTAAGCATGGATGAGGCTCTGAGTTTATATCTCATACATATATATGAGAATAGTTTGCTTACATTATGTATGTTCACTATGTGCATGCCTGTGGCCCACAGAGATAAGATGGTATCAGAGTCCCTGAAACTGGAGTTGTAAGCTACCGTGCAGAAAGATGCTAGGCAGCCTACCATGTCCTCTGTAAGAACAGTAAGTGGCTTTTAACTGTTGAGCCATCTCTCCACTCTCTAGCTCCTAACAAAATGGGATCATATTTATCTCCTCCTTTTCTCACCCATTCAGATTTATGTTCTTCTTTTTAAAACCCATCTAGTGTAATTTGTACAGCTCTAATTCTTGGATATGTGACCTTCTGCTGGAATATGGTTGACGTATCAGGGTATATACTCTTTAAAACTAACTCTCCTTCACATAGCAGAAATCATTGATATACTGCCTATCATCTCTCAGACTGGGTGGGACTCCATGCTCACCTCCCTTTTCCATGTTATGATTTTCTCTTGCTGGAGCTTGTAGAGGCCTTACACATGGCATTTTGTTTACCGAAGACGCTGTTTCCCTTCAGTCATCCACTGCCCCTGGATTTTACAGTCTCTCTCCCCTCGCTACCACAATGATCCCTTAGGGTAGGAAGGGTGGGTGTGATGCCCACTCTAGGGCTGAGTATTCTGCAGTCTTATATTCTGTACCTTGACAAGTTGTGGAATTCTTTGTTAATCACCATCTACTATATACAGAAGGTTCTCTAATAAAAGTTGAGAGATGCATTAATCTCTGGATTTAACAATGTCATTAGTAATCAGATTAATATTAGGTTCATTTAGCAGAATAGTAGTGGTGTGTTTTCTCCTAGTGCCTATGACCTGTCTAGCCATAGATTATTGGACTGATAATGGTGCCAAGAATGGGTTTCATTTTGTGATGGGGGCATTTAATAAAATGTTGGGTACTCCCATATGTTCTTACCACTACTGCATCAGTGGGCATATCTTTCCAGGTCAGGTGTTACTATAGCTGGGAAGATCCACAACTGCTTAAGATGGATGATTATTTTTCTCCTCTGGTAGTAAATACACAATACATTTTAGCATATGAAAGCTAGCCAATAAGGATGCTTCCAAGTGAATACCACCTTGGTTTCTATGATCTCTGAGTCAAATATGTTATGATTTCAGCAGTAGGATCTTACCGTCAAGTTCTCGAGGGTAACTAATAAATAGCATTAATAGCAATGAATCAGAGTAACCCATTTCTGGCACTGAGATTTGTATTTATTAGCATGTGGTATTTAATAGGAGTATTGTTTCCTGATTATAGGGTAACTCCGGTAACTCTTTTCATATATACATGTGGATGAATATATTAGATGGATAAATACATAGATAATCGAGAGATAATAGAGAGATAATAAAGAGATCTTCACTAACAGGATATCTCTCCTTTACTTCATATCCTCTCAAATTGCCATATCAGTGATGGGTTAGATGATCACTAAGTAATTACTGTAAACTTGAATTTACAAAGTCAATTATAGCTTGTATATTACAATGCAAAATATCCTGTGGACACATTTCAATGAAATAGAAGAAAGTAATCCATACCCACTTAAAACCTGGGTACTCTAATTAGCAGTAACATTCGGGGCAGGTTATAAAAATGGGGAGAAGATACGTAGCGTGAGGACTTTAAAAAAGACAAGGAAACACATTTTTTTTGTAGCAAGTACAAAACATCTAGATCTGTGTTTGTGAAAGTATAACCTAGCTAGATCAGAAATTCGAGAGACTGACCTCCCCCTGCCTTCCTGAAGATGCCTCTGTATTTTATAATTTAATGCGCTTCCCTTTGGGATATGGAGAACTGTTGTAGCTTGTGCTTTGGCCATATCTGAGTGCAACACAGTGAGTCCATTGCAGACAGCCTTAGTCAGCACGTTCGATGCTTTAAAAGCTGCATTGATCATGAAACAATCTGCATTGATTTCTGAGTTAGCCAACCGTAAATGATTACTGATGAAATTTTCAGGGCTAGAGTGCCTTCATTTCTTAGTGTATAACAAACAAAACTTGATTCTGTGCCTATAATAATATTATATACTTTTAATTTTTCTTGTAACACATATTGATAAATATGGTACATGACATAATTTTAATTTTGTATTATGCTTTATTATAAATGTGTTCTCTTCCCACTGAGTGTTTTCTCCTTACACTCTTATATTACTTTATAATATTCTAATATGCCAGTAGGACTCTTAAATAAATAAATAAATAAATAAATAAATAAATAAATAAATAAATAAATAGTGTTGTTCTTCAATATTTGTGAAGCTGAGGCAAAGTAGGACACATTTTATCTCTCAACAGAGAAATCTATTAAATCAAATAACCCAATGGCATATGAATGCTTTGATCCTAAGCCCTGGTATACTGAAATAAAGACATTCCTGTTTAATAACAGTTCTTCCAATGCCATAAGCATGTGGACATATTCTAAGAAGACCATCTTATGAAGGCTCAATGATATAGTAGTTATCATCTACTGTATGGCTTCAATCAAGTTATGTAACCTTTTGAAAGCCTTACCCTAACAATAACCTGAGAATTATAGTAATGATAGTCATGACAGTGTTACAGGCTGAGTTGAATAGCCCACAAAGGCATAATCAGAAATATTGTTCCTAAAGTAGAAGGCACTAACTGACTTGTTTCTGCAATTAAATGTCTGTCTGAGTACTTTTCTTCAGACAATCCACAAAGACCTGAAGTGATAAAAATTAATGATGGGTAGAACTAATTCTCCTTTCAAAGCTGGAGGACATCTTGAACAGCTAGAAAAATGGAAAAAGAAAACTGAAATCCAAGTGAAGCAACCACTTAAATTCATAGCATTAATACAGAGTACAAACAGAGATTTAGAGCTGTGTCACCATCATTCACAGGCAGGAAGAAATTAAAACTCCTGGGAGAAAGGCAAAAAATGGGCAGTATGCTGAAGATCAGCATGACCTCTTCCTTCCTGGAATGCTTCACATTTACAACCTAGGTTGTTAGTTTGGGTCTTGTTATAGTGACAATGCTGTTGGAAAAGTGGAGTGGGTCCTCAGGATCAGCAAATTAGCATTCTTTCCCTTCTCAGCCTCACCCATAAAGCTTCGGGGCGCAGTTCTGAAGGCTTTGTGTTTAAAATTTTAAATCGGTTTAAAATTCTAGGCAACAACAAATATCTCAGTAACAGATCAAAGTAAAATACATTGCTCCATTTTACTTACAGATAAGATTCTACTTCATGGTTGGCCTCACAAGAATTCCATGTCACTCTACTCCATTCATAAGACTTTGTTTTTCTGCTTGGGATAGCAAATGAAACGGAATATCAAATCCTGTATGAGACTGATGATGGGGTGGAGATGAAAACAGCTGAAGATGCTTTAAATTTTTTTGATGACAAAAGAATAATTGACTTCTATCTTCTTTGAGAGACTGATTAAAGTTCATCTGAATGTTCAATTGAAATTTCTGTTGGGTCTTAAATATGCTAATACAGTAAAAAGCACATGCAAATATGCTGTGTCCCAGAAGGGATCCTAAAACTGGGTGTGCTTTCATGAACTATGCTAAATACTTGCCAACATTTTCACATTGTACTATCATGACAATGGGAAACCTACTCCCAGGGCTCATAGCTATCTTCTTGCTCATTGCTGTCAGAGGCAGTCTCTCAACATAAAGACAGGAAATACCATCTAAGTATCCTCAATCCCTGTGTCTGCCTGGCATCTGGATCTGGTATAGGACACCAAGAGAAATGAACTAAAGGTATGTCTTTTTCAGAGCTTCTGTCCATATCAAAATGAGTCTCATTGAAGCAAATTTCTTCATTTTATGCTCTGTATGTCTAGATATGGTGTTCAAACTCTGCAACAACGTTGAGCCCGGAATCTGAAGATATATAAAGCATGAAATTTTCAACTGCCTCCCTCAAGCAAACCCTGGGTGAGTTGCCTCTGTCTCCAGATTTCATAGAGCTAACAAATACCTATTGTTTTAACATATTTGGATCAGGGTTTTTTTTTTCTTACTTTCAGTGAAGGCATTGTTAATATTATGACATTTAAATCTAAAACAAATGTTCTTCATAAAGTAATGAAAATACTACCAGCACTTTTTACGAAAGAAAAGTAAGTCACTAAAAAATGGACCTAGAGTCAATAGAATTATTGGATTGATGTTAACAGAATCTCCCAGACTGCTGTCATGAGCTCATTTCCATTTTATTAGATTTAAAGCACCTTTTGTGGATGGGCAATATGAAACCGCATAAGTTATAGAAATCATGTCTCAAAGAACTTGAACATGTATGTCATTTATGTTGCTACCCCATCCATCTGGCAGACTCTTGAATGCAAGAATGTGGAGAGCATCATCCACACACACAGGTTCAAGTCTACACTTAACATAAGAAAGAAATTCATTTGGGATTCTTGTGCAGAAACAAATAGGAAGAACAGAGAAAGCCTAGAGGAAGGTGAACATCAAAAGGTGAGACCTATTCCTTTAGCTTATTCTGTCTCGACCTTTGCTTACTTCTCAAAACATTTGCTTCTAAGGAATGTCCCTTTTCCGTTCCTAGGTACCTGTGTTTTGTTTTGCTGCCAAGCAAGCCAAAAGCTCCAGAGGACAGAGAATTCTCCAGCTGGTTAGTTAAGGCAGTTTAGAGGTCAGGCACATAAAGGGGAATAAAATTCTCCAAAGAATCATAGCATTTCTGAAAGGTTTCTACAGCACAGAGTTTTAAAGTTTGCTTTTATTTTAGATCTAAAGACTCTTCCTACTTTTCTAATCCACTGGCCTTTCAAGAACCTAAAGATAAAGGGGAAACAACTGAATGTGAAAAACATTGATTTTCAAACACTTTGAAAGAAAAGTGCCATAGTGCTGGTTTCTGAGTGCATAGCCTCTGTATACTCTATCTACTCATAATTCATTCTCTCAGTTACTCAGCTCAAACATTCTGTCGTCTCTATTGGACTCCACTGATGGGTCCTCAGATCCACCAAGATCTCTCTTGAAGCTTTCTGAGTTCTTTCTACCTTGGTGTATTTTCTCCAACTCTGGTACGCACCCCATCACTGTTCTTTGGAGAAATTTCCATGGGCTGCTAAAATGAAGGAGCAGAGACTAGAAGACTATGAAATTCTAAAAGCTTATGAGTTATGTGTTAGTTTTCTGTTGTCACCACATCATCATCACAATGGCTTGATTTAAGAACTAGAAAGGAAGAAAATATATTAACTAAAAGTATGAATCACACTACATGTTACTAGACAATTTTCCCTTTTGGAAATGATGGGAACCATCCCATTCCCTTGCCTTTTCTCAAATTCTCAAGGTATTGCACATTCATGTCCTTTTGGCTTCTATTCACCACTCAGTCATGAAGATAGTTCTCTGGCCCTTTTATCTGAAGAACAGCATCTCAGCTCAGGGAAAAATCTTGCACATCTAATTATTTCCATAGCTGTTAGACAATCTAGATCACCCAAGATACTTGCCTGTTTTAATGATCCATACTCCTAAAAACATCTGAACAGTTGCTATTGCCCTGTAAGATAATATATTTTAAGGTTCCAAGACTAAGGCATGGATATTTAGGGAGGCCACTACACTGCCTACCATAGTCCCCCATAGTAGCCCTTATTCGCTAATGTGTACCAAAACACGAAGATCTTTGTCTTTTTAAGACTAATCTGAGGGGTACTTCCCGACCCCCAGGGTGTCCTGACGTACATAGGTCCCACCTTTCTTTGGTCTTTTCTGATATCTGATCCTTACCTGTCTCTTCTGGGAGAACTTCTGTATTGGTGGACACAAACTCTTTGTAGGGTTTTGCTGATAGAGCGCTCATCTCAAGACAAGAGTGTGTGCCAGACAGTATTTAAGGCTCTGGAGCAAACCAACAGTAGCCAACTGAAGATGTATATCTTATTACTACTAATAATAAAGTGCCTATGTTCTACTGAACCCTTTGTAGAGATCTAGCATTTTGCTTCATCATTATGCTTAACTAACAGTAGTTAACTTTCATACCTTTATAGTTATTTTCTTCTGTTAGTGATGGAGTTACCCCTGGGCATGGTATATGGCTTAATGGGTGAAGTGTCACACAAGCAAGAGGACCTGAGTGCCACCCCAAGCGCCACATAAAATCTGGATATGCTGGCACATACCTATGTGCCCGGCTCTGAGAGAATATGGACAGGTGGATCCTGGCCAAAAAGACTAGCTAAAATTAAGAATGAGAGACTCTGGGTCAAGAAATAAAAATAAAATAAAATTTAAAAAAGTAAGGTATCTGAAGTCAACTTCTGGCCTCAACATATACACATGCAGATAGGCACACTCCCCATGTACTTGTGTTCAACCACACATAAACCACAGAAAACACAGGCACATAAACACACATATGCACACAAATAAATAAGTTCCATTAGTTAACCTTGATCTTTAACATATTGCCTTTCAGCTAATACATTTTGAGCACATGGTAGCTGAGTGAGGAAATGACAGATAAAGCTATCAGTAGTTGAAAGGGTTAAATGGGCAAATGTATGTTATGAATATTGAAGCAGTAGTTAGAACCTCATGCTGTCCATTCCAAACACATGATGTATATCATTTCACAATCTATATCTGGTTGTTCAATTCAGAAAAGGCATTGTGATACAGACTACAACTTGAAAGAGGCTTCATTCTCCCCTTCCCAAATCCCTATAGTGCAATGAAAGTGCTCAGAGAAGCACCCTGCCCCACCATACCCACTACTCACTGTCCCTAAGACTCTGATCAAAGAAAACCAGTCATCTAAAATTGAACTGCTGTGTATGCACAATCTATGAGAGAAATAATAATGAGCTCATTAATAGAAGAAATGCCTCTTATAAAATAAAGTCTACATGTAAACATGCTCACAAATACCCAGAGAGTTTGGGATCAAGGACACCCTTAAACATCTCCTGCATCTTAGAAAACATACATCAGAGACTTCCCGTTAAAAAGCAAGCTACCCTGAATTACGGTTATCAGCACATTTTTATGAAAATCAAGTGAAAGTAAGTCAATAGCTGTTTAAAAATTCATTATAATCCATTTTGATTATTCTGTCATTATTTTCATTTTAGAGTCAGCAAAAGCAAAGTAAGATATGACTCATCGGTATTCATTCAAAAATACACTGCAGTTTTAATCTACCAAGATGTGGGGCTTAAAATCTAGTTAAACCACTTGATAATCTCCTAAAAACATCCAACATTATATGTAAAATGAAATTGGCTGCTAGTTTAATTACATAAAAAGACTGACTAATGAAGTAAAATGGATACTCTGTTTTATTAAGCTATGCTTTTGTGGTTAATTCATTGCTGAAATTGGCATGGACCTAAGGGGTTTTGGAATTCCAGATGCAGGCTTCTAAATGGGTTACCATCTTCCTGCTTAATATGAATACTCTGGGAGGTCTCTATAAATGGATAAAGTTTCAGTTAAAATTAAAAGATACTATAAAATAAAATCTCAGCAGTGAATAGGGTCAGAAACAGTAACCGTTATTAAAAATAAAACTCTAGGTTCACCGAGAAGGTTCACTGAGTAGAGATACTTGTTGCCAAGCCTGATACCCTACACTTGGTCCCTAGAACCCATAAAGTAAAAGAATAAACTCAGGCCCCCACAAGTTATACTTTCACTTCCAGATTCACAACACAGCATGCACCATGCCCCCACCTGCTAACTAAACAAATGCATATAATTACGAGATAATCAGTACATCCACTCTTCTCTTTGATGTAGTCTTGCTATGCTGCCTCAGCTGGCTTCAAGCACCCCTTCAAGCTCACTCTCTCACACAGTGTGGACAGTAGGCACACAACAGTCAGCTCCTGACTTCCAGAAAAATCTTTGTAAATGAAAACCTCTATAAATAAGCACTTAGTTTCAGAAACAGACACAACTTAATAAAAACAAACATACCAACAAAGAACATAGATTATTGAATGGAGAACATTGTTAAATAGTACATGTCTCTAGAGTTCACTTATGATAGGGGCCATTGCTGAAATCTCATTATTTCAGATGACAGCTTTTTTAAAGCGTAAAGACTTCAAGTTAGTACTATAAAACTGGAAAGAACCCTTAATGCACGGAATAGAGAACCAGTGTGGTGGGAGGAGAGAGCAATGAAGGAGGATCAGGGACAAGAGTGATACATCCCAGTAGCTTTCTTGGAAAGAAGAGTTGGGTAATAATGCTTGGAGACATAGAAAGTATGCCACATTTTTAGTTTATAGTAGTCTGGTGAAAGAACCCTGAGAATAAAAGAAAGGCTTTTAAAATTATTTTTAATTTATACATTCACTTTATGTTCCAATCCTAGTCGACTCCCTTCATTCCTCCGCTCCCTCTCCCTCCCTTCCACCCTTTTCCTTCCTATCCTCCCGCCCCTTGTCATTCCGAAAAGGGAAGCCCACTACCACCAACCCATACCAGGACATCAAGTCTCATCAGCACTAGGCTTCCCCTCATCCACAGAGGCCAGGCAAGGCACCCTGGTTAGGGCGAAGTGATTGAAAGCAAGCAACAGAGTCCATGTCATAAACATCACCCACTCAACTTACTAAGGAGCCCACATGAAGATCAAACTGCCCATTGGTTACATGTGTAGGAGGACTAGGTCCAGTCCATGCATGGTCCTTGGTTTGTGCATGGGTCTAGGTTACTTGATTCTGTCAATTTTCTTGTAGTGTTCTTGTCTCCTCCAGGTCCTTCTATCCTTCCCTCCCACTTCTCCACAAGACTCCCCAAGCTTGGCCTAATGCTTGGCTGTTGAGCCTCAGCATCTGATTGGATCAGCTTCCGGCAGAGATGGTGGTGGGAGGCTAAACAGAATAGGGGAATGGTGTATCAAGGGTTGGCTCTCTCCCATAAGAAGGGCTTGAGGTTGGGCCAGGCATGAGTCGGTCACTCCCTCAGTCTCCGTCTTTATCTCTGCACATCTTGTAGGTAGGGAAAAGTTTGGCTGGAAGATTTTGTAGGTGGATTGGTGTTCCATCCCACAACTGTAGGTCCTGTCTGGCTAGAAGGTGACCTCCACAAGTCTCATGTTCCCTGCTGCTAGGAGACTCAGCTAGAGACGTGATGTGAGACATATTCTCCCTGTAGCCTACCCTGTCGCAGGTCTCCAGTTTGTTTCGGTGATGCCGCTCCATCCCCCATCCCCGCATACCAGCACACCATATGGAAACAGAATAGACAGTGGAAGATGAAGCAGAGAGGGAACTGCATAGGAGAGAGTGTGGGGAGGGAGAAGACGGAGGAGATATGAGACTTGGGGAGAGTGGGTAGGGAAGGTTTGAGGGCCTGAACATAATAAAGGTTAAAGCGCAAAATCAACTAAATAAGATGCACAGAATCGCAATCACCCATATCTGTTGAAAAACAGTTAAAATACTATAAAACTCACATAAAATTATGAGTTCCTTCTTTGATCAGCCAAATGGCAAGCGCCATCAATAGTATAACAATGACTTTGACTTTGAAAATTTTTTTCTTAAACAATTTTCTTTGAATCCGAAATAACTGTGTGTGAATGGTGTGAAATTTAGCATAAATTCCATTTCAACAGAACCTGGGACCAACTAGGAGATGAGACCCCAGACACACCTGTGAGAGAGGATCTAGCCTCCGGGCACGCCTGAGAGGGTTTCTGTTCATTACTTTAATTGAGGTGGGAAGAACCTGTGGAAAAATAAGAAGCGCAGCCCCTGAGCTTCAGTCCTATTAAAAGGAGAAAGCCAGCTGAGCACAAGCGTGCTTCCCACTCTGCTTCCTGGTTGTGACTGTGGAGTACTCAGCCTTGCTAGTTCCTGTTGCCTGACATGCCTGCCATAATTGCGCCCTGTAACTGTTTTCTCCCCTAAGTTTTTTGGTTGTATTTGTTTTTGGTTTTTTCTGGATATTTTATCCCAGCACCAGACAGAGAAACTAACACAAACTGATAGATTGAAAAAAAAAAAAGGAAAAAAAATGATACTTATGGATACAGAGGTCAGAGACACTGCTAATATGGAACTGGTGGCTACTCTACATAACTTTTTTAAAAAGTAAAATTCAAGATGGTGATGAACAGAAATGAACTTTTTTTTTTTTACCTTGTTTTCAGGCCTGCTCTAATCTCAGGTTAATCATTCCTGAGTTTATGATTTTGGGGTTATAACTCAATACAGTAATGGGCAGAGCCTTCCTCTCCAAATTCTCAAGCAGGATGTACTCCATGACACAAGTGAAATAATTATAAGTAACTTCTTATCAATGCCTATCTAAAGGGCAGGGTGTAACTGAGGGCAACAGATGACTAAGTAAGCCAATATGCTGTGTCAAATTTAATGGTATATGCTGTGTTCTAACAAAGTGAAATTAATTATAAAGTTTGCCTGGAAGGATAAAGGAAAATATCACAGAGAACATATGATCAGATCAAAATGAAAGGTCAGAATATGCATCATAGTGGAGCACTGGAAGTTAGCTATCTGGCCAGGTAGGAGTTTAGTACCAAGAACAGGGACACTGTAAGAGAGGATACCTTGGCTTCACAAGGTACATGTGACTTCAGAATGCTAGCCCAGGAATCATAAAAAATTATAAGGCGCTGCATGCTAAATTCCATGTCTCAGTTTGTCAGGCTCCAGCAGCTGAGAATGCCAATCTCCATCGCCTAAGCTCAGATGAGTAAATATGTTCTTTCTTCATTTAGACCCAATACCTCTCCTGTCTCGGAGTCTTCATTCGCCACCCTAGTCCACAGGTTCTCCCTCTCTCTTATTGTTTTATCCTTCACTGTTACATCTTTGTAACTCACAATCATTTTGAAACAAGACAGTTTTAAATCAATTAATAAAGTATATTTAAAATCTGTACGGCTGTCTGAATAGCAAGATAATTGCCTGCCAGGAGGGTAGAGTTCATATAAAACTGAAAAAAATGATTCAAACACTTCAAAGATCATTTCCAAAGACATTAGCTGACGTTTCTAAACATAAAAACTACACTTCTTGACAGGCATTCAGAGAAAATAAAACAGTGCTTTTTTTGGAAGTAAATGCCTTGGGAATGCCATGTTGCCAAATGGGAAATGATGGCATCTGTCTATATGGCATGTGGCTGACAGATACTCAGTATGAACAAGCTTAAGTGTATTGACAGAAAAGAACACAGAATCTTTTAAAAATAAGTCATAATGAAAACTTCCTCTCCCTGCACATTCACTATTTCAATAACTGAGGAAGTATAAGGACTCAGTTATTAGCATCTTTAAAATGAATAAACCACAGAAAAGGAAGATCCCTGCCCCAAAATAATTTCTTTTGGTACATCTTAGCCCATTTATAATTATTTTTCTGAAAGTCCTACTTAAGATAGAGACCCTTGCTATTTATGTTTATAGACTTAATAAATATGCATGGAAAGTTCCCACCTGGCGTTATATATGGGGTGAAATCCCGAGAGTCTCCACTGGGAGAGTGCTGGGAGTTCACATGCTGGCAACAGGAGTTCTAGGCAGGTCGGGAGCCTCAGACAATTTTCTACTGAAACTTATAAAAGGAAGAGATTACTGGGGCTTTACAGTCTCAGAGGGTGAGTTCCTGACGCCATGATGAGGAACCTAGCAGCAGGGAGGCAAGCACAGCTCTGGACTGTAGCTTACATCTTGACCAACACATAAGGCAGAGAGATCTTACTGGGAATGATGGACTTCGAGAAACCTCAAAGCTCAGCCCTCCTCTCCCATGGCCCTACCTCCTAATCCTTTCCAGACAGATTCACCATCCTCATTCAGACCACCACACTAGGTTATGGAATGAGATTCTGTTTTTAAAAAGTTACCAGTTGGGTGTTCATTTCATTTATTTTGATGACTCTCTTAATTTCTTAATTTCATACTATCAAATGAATTTCCAAAAACTGAAGGTTAATTTATGATACTTGGTTAACTAGAAACAGAAATTAAAATTGAAGACAAGCTAATATGCAATCACAGTTTAGTGGCCAGTAGTTCTTAGGAAAGGAAGGAATCTAATGTGCATTCTCATTAAAATAGAGATCATTACCTCAAGCTGCAGAGGCTGAAACTGGGGAAGATAGTGTAACTTGCCTTTTTGCTCAGAACCTTGTGGTTCAACAACACAGATGAAAGTCCAGCAAGGTAGTGGTGCTCTTTCAACATCCCTCTCCAACCGTACTGTGTCCCGGGCAGACAAGAAAGCTAAGTAAGGAATGTGTGACCCACGATAGGAGGCAGATATACAAATAGATAAGCAGATAAAGAATTAATGACAACTTCATCATTATTTTAAACCTCTAGTCTTTTTTAATTAATTAATTTTTAGTTTTGAAATTTATTACAATTTATTCACTTTGTATCCCAGCTGTAGACCTCTCCCTCGGCCCCTCCTAATCCTGCCTTCCCTCCCTCTTCTCTTCCCATACCTCTCTCCAAGTCCACTGACAGGGGAGGTCCTCCTCCTCTTCCATCTCACCCTAGCCTATCAGGTCTCATCAGGACTGGCTGCATTGTCTTGCTCTGTGGCCTGGTAAAGCCTTGGAAGATTAACCTGTGACTGCTTCCCATGAATAACTGCTACATTAGGAAGCAGAGGGTAAAATGTAACAGGCCACAGGCATTTGGTACATTCTGGTTCCCCTAGTATGCTAGAGAAAGGAAAAACCAATGAATGAAATTTTCCATCATGTTTCACAGCAGCTTGATTTACGATCCATGTTGATTTGTTAAAGATTATCAGCAGTACTGTAAAGAAGACAGACTCCAAGGGCACCAGTGAAAGGCCATTTCAAGGGCTCTACTCCGAGGCCTTTTACAGGACCAGGATGCTCCCTGAAGACCTCATATGCCTTCCTGAAGAAATAGAAGTGAATTCATTCTTTTATTTATTGCCTTACCAATCGACACTACTCTTTGGCTCCTAGGAATAGAAAGACAAATTTGAAGTACATGACAATTAACAAATAATCACTTCTCACCATCATTGGTGACAGATGCACTCAGAGAAGTGTCTTGTTGCTTGGGTGGAGGGGCATGCCCTGGACAAGATCATCACAACCTGCTCGTGCACTGTGCTTACAGCACCAGGTACAATGATCTCATCTAGACCAGTAGGAACTCACACTAACCAGTGTGAGCCCTGTGTCATTAACTGGAAATGTTATTTCAGCCCTGGTTTGCAAAGTTGTAAACTGGGTTTCATGAACATAGGTAAGTCAACTAAAACCTTGCAACTAGAAACTGGTAAAACAAGAGTATCAGCTACCATTTTCAGCATCCAACTGCAGTTTATATCCCATAGCAGCATATATAAAAGTCTGATTCAAGAACCATGAATAAAGAATCACCAAGCATGGCCCTTAACAGGTAAATTCTGAAGTTCCATCCCTGACCAAAAGAGCTGGAGTCAATTGGGACATTTACCTACATCATCAATAATACACATGGGTAATTTTAAGTCCTTGCAAAGGCTTCTGTTTATTATCAAAGACTATAACCATACATAAAACTTTCCAAATATAATCTTGACAAATGATCATCTGGTCAAAGTCATAGAAGTGAGACAGCAGACTGCATTGGTTGAGATCCTGGCTGTCAGCCGCTACTTCCCCAGACTGACCACCTACTCTCTGTGTAGCCTGAGTTTTCTCACCTGCAAAGCAGAATAGTTGTAAATGCATCTACAAAACTTTAGCTGCAGCCAGCATCAATGAGCAGTTACTAAGGTGGTGGCCGCTCCAACATCCACACCAGCGCTGGAATCAACCCTCCACCCCAACCCTATATACAGAGTTTTTTTTTTCCATGTGTGAAAGACTAAAATTCAGAAAGAATATTCATGAAGGCCCATTTCTGGAAGTTCTGAGACTCCTTTGATAGCCAATTTCCACTCAAAGACTCCCTGGACATAGACAGAGAAAGAGAGAGGGAGACAAAGGAAAGAAGAGAGGGGGAAGAAAGGAGAGAGCAGAGAAGGAGAGAAAGGAGACTTGGCTAGGCATGGGCTTTGAAGTTTCAAACCCAACACCAGTGATACACTTCCTCCAACAACGCCTTACTGCTTCACCCTTCTCAAAAATTTCACCAACCAGGAACCAAGCACTGAAAAAATTTGAGCTGATGGGAGCCATTCCCATTCAAACCCCTGCAAAGAACTTGCCTAATGTTCCCCTGATTGATAACCAACCATCTAAGGTAGTTCTGCCTAACCTTCCTTTCTACTCTCATTTCAGGAGAAACAAAGATTGTGACTGTATTAGTTGGGTTTTTTAGAGTAACGGAACTTATAGAACCCATATAACTCATAAATACATATATACATACACACATACATATGTATATGTATTCTTAAGGGGATTTATTAGCATTGTTTTGCAGACTGTGGTTTAATGAGTCCAGCAACAATAGCTGTCTAGCCAACAGGATTTTCAAAAATACATTAGTTGTTCAGTCCATGAAGCTGGATGTTTCAGCTGGCCCTCAATACATGTTAGAATCCCAAAGAAGTAGGTTCAAAAGTCAGTGAAGGAAAGGACTTGCCAGTGAGAGCTAGAGCAAGCAGGCAAAGAAAGCAATCTTCTTTCTTCCGTGATTTCCAGTGGAAGGTACGGGCCAGATTAAAGATGGCTCTTCCCACCTCAAGAGATCTGGATTAACTGTGGGCTTTCCCCTGCTATGTTTTTGAAGTGAAATGGAAAAGGAGTGGATCTGGGAAAGAGGGAATGTGGGGTGGGGGACGAAACCGGGCAGAGTAGAGGGAGAGAAACTATGGTATGTGGGAAGAATAAAAAACAAAAGAATAAAAAGGAGCTAAAGTAGACCTTCCCACTTATTTAAATTATTTAATTAAAATGATGTAATTTTAAAAAATCCCTCACAGGTGTCCCCAGTGTGGGTTTTAGTTAATTCCAGGTGCAGTCACATTGATAACCAAGAATAGCCATCACAATGACCTAAGAGACTTCCAGCCTCCCGCAGTTTCCCCTCATTTTGCCACTGAAGACATTTTCCTTAACAAAATGCTTGCATATTCAATCTTGTCTTCATGCCTATTTTGGGGAACACATTAAGAGTAGGAGAGATAAATCACAAAATATATTTATAGCCATACCTGGTACATAGTAAATGCTTAATTATTGTTTGACATAGTTTCATTGCTCTTGCTGTTGCTCTCACCATAATTACCATAGAAAATGGATGATGTCTCCCCAGCCAAGCTAAGGAATGCACTATGACATCATTAAAGCAGCTCAAGGTAGCTTGATATATATATATATATATAAGGAAATTTTGCAAATACTCTTAAAATTAGCATTAAAGACAGAGATATAATTCTTCCTTGTAAAGCTGCATCTAGATGTAAAATTAAATGACAGCTCTGAAGCACAGAATGTCAATAAATGAGGGCATCTGCTTCCTGCTTCCAACCCCCATGCTGGAAAACAAAGTCTTATTCATCAGCACTGTACCAGGATCTCTAATGGGAGCTAATCATGCTGGTATTCAAACCACCTTCTAAACTGAATTGTTAAATTACAAAGCCAGTCTAAGGCTTGCCATGCAAGGTATATGACTTATTAAAATGAGTTATTTTCCATGCATCTGAGAGCCCTTTGAAAATATACAAATATTTATGAATTAAGCACCATCAGGTACTTAACTAATTAATTCATTAATTAGTGCTCAAAAATAACAGCAGAGACCAAGTGATGTATCTGTAAGAGTGTATATGTGTAATTCAGGAATGTAAAGAACATGTACAACAAAGACATTTTTAGAAAGAGAAAGATGCATTTGCTCATATACTTGAAATACGGCTGTCCAAATTAAATTATCCAGAGGTATGGCATCTAAGAACAAAATGAGGCAAGCAATGCAAAAATATCAAGGCCAACTCTCTGGGTATCATGACAAGTTAGTCTTCCCTGACAGCCTCCCAGGATGAAAATTTAAAAAGAAAGAAAACAAAAACAAAGAAAGAAAAACCTCTTGAACAGATACTGCATTAAAGGCAATTCTCTTTAGCGACTGTCATAGTACCATCATCTACTTTCCAAAGCCTTGACAACCTATGGTTGAAACAAAAAAATGCTCCAAGTCTAAAATTTGCTCTTCTTGTCTTCTGTTTTAAAGAAATGGAACAAGACTTGCAAATCTTTTTTTCTGCCTGTGTCTTCTCATGTTAGAGCACCAGAATGCCATCATTGTCAACCACAAAACTCCATCATTCCAGGCTATAACCCTAAAGGTGCCAATGGAAATGCAGAGCGTAGGATTGAAATTAAAACAGAAATGCCCTTTTCATTGCTCATCAGTTTTATACTTATGAGGCAAATGGTACCCAAACATCATTCAGGTGTTTACTATACAATCCAGGAGAAAACCCTCATGGTAAACTTGTGCTGCTTTGAGAAAAAATAAAATAAAATCTCAGAGTTATTGGGTTCCAAAGCAGAAGTCTGTAGTAGAAAAACAATACCAAAGACCCCAACTCCACACATGGCAGAGATGAGGGAAAGAGTGGGTGAGAGACTAGAACATATAGTGTCATATTAGTCACCTTCTCACCAGGACAAGTACCTGATAGAGAACAGGGGTGGGGTTTACTCTGCCTCACAGTTTCATCCTGAGGAGGTATGGAGCAACAGGGGCGGTCCACTATAGCCACAGAAGTGGGAGGGGGTGCTGTTTCACACCTCCAGGTGGACATGCAGAAGGCTTGCAGAACCAGAGGTGGGCTATAACTCTATAAGGCCCATTCAGAGACCTGCACCTGCCAGTTAGGATCCTGCTTTCTAAAGGTTCTACAGCCACCTACCCAGTGGCCAGTGATGAATCACCTGAGGCTGGGGAACATTTAACAGTTAAACTGTAGCACACTCTTTGGAAAAAAAAATACATTGAAGCATTTCTTCCTTTATTATCTTCCTTTTCTCTTCTTGTTTCAAAGATGCTGAAGATAAATTCTCTTTCCCTTGAGTGTTAAATGGTTACCCTGGAATTTGACCATGAAATCTTCAATATCCTGTCTCTTTATTGGTCTCTAGGAAACTCTTCATGATGTAGCCACCTCAATAGCAACCATGTATTTCTTATATCATATCTACCTACACATAACCTTTCCTCAGAAGCCTGCTTCGTATTTTGTGAAGCCATTTTGTCCACAAGCTTCTCTCTTCCACCACGCTACTGGCAGCTGACCAGTTGGAGCTGACCTACCATGCTTCTGTGAAGGAGTGTTTGGAATCACTAATTAAGGAATCAGGCTAGTCACACTAAACTGTGAATCCTGACTCAACCTGTCTGTGATGAGAACTAAAGCAGAGAAGAGACAGTCACAAGTCTAATTCAGAGTTTTCCACAGCTCTGAAATTTTTGACACAAAAAACATATCTGCCTTTTTAACTTGAAAGGCAATCTTTTTAAACTTAAAATATGTTCCTTATAATTTTTTGTAAGTAACAAAATAAAGCAGCTAGCAATTACTGCAAAAAGGGCATAGTTTGTCTTCTATAATGCCATTCAACATTATCTGAGAATAGCATTTTACTCTACATGTCAATTCGAAAATCAGTGAATACAAAGACTCAGCATATTTACTTCCTCCCGGAGATGCAAGAGAATTGTTTTTGTTAGGGTTTTAGAAGCCCAGCCCGCAAGCTTTCCTTCTCACAGAAAATAAGTTCCTTAAGTCATGCTGTGCAGTAGAAGTCTCCATCAGAGCCTCCACCTTTCACAGCTACACAGCGGAGAGCGCTCATTTTGCCTTTTACAGTCTGCGCCTGTCCTACTGTTCTCAGGACCTCATTTGGCTCAGAGCACTTGCTCTTTCCTCACTAGCTCCCAATCTGTTTGCAGAGACCAGATAGGGCACACCTCTGCTTTCGGCTAGTGAAAACAACCTGACTCAGAGCTCTAAGACTGAAGTAACTGAATTTAACTGCTTCAAAAATAATATTGTCCCTCAAGTATTAGAGATTGTCCCCTTTTATGTTAAACCAAGCGCCATTAGCTGTTTATGATCACAAACTAAGGAGAACACCCTGATGTGAGCTGCCATCAATAGGCTTACATAGCCGTGGTAGGCAAAGCTCTTATATACCTTCCTTTTTCATGATTTTTATGCCTGTGATGTGGTCTTCAGAAACGAAGTCTCTAAGATTCAGTTCTCATTCACAGGAAAGAATTTCTGGGTTTGCTTTGGGTTATTATCTATTCAAAAAACAGACTTCTCCACTGTTCTATTGGTGTGAAGAGAAAGCATGACCAAGACAACTCTTCTAATAGGAAACATTTAATTGGGGCTTGTTGGGATCCATAAGCAGGCACCTCTACGGCCAGCCCCAAGGGACCTGACAAACTGGATATCAGGCATCTGTGAAGCCACCTACGGAACAACTGGAATCACCTGCGCTTGCTTTGGGTCACTTTACAAGAGAACTTGAAGCTCTCCCTCACTCTCTCTTTTCTCTCCTACCCTGTCCAGAGACGGTCTCTGTGACCCCTTCCCCTTCCGCTGATAAACCTCCCATGTGGAACCAGTCGCATGGAGTGATTTGTGAACCTGCCGTGTAACTGTTGCACAATCCTATCAGGGCTTACTTACAGTTTCAGAGGTTTTGTCCACTATCATCATGGCAGGGAGCATAGCAACACACAGTCAAACATGACGCTGGAGAAGTAGCTGAGCATTCTCTATCCAGAAGCACTGGTAACAGGGAGAGTGTCTGTGTCTGCCCTGGGCATTTCAATCCTTAAAGACCCCTCCCCCCCCCATACAGTTCTTCCAACAAGGCTATACTCCTAATCCTTCTTCAGTAGTGCCACTCCTGATTACTAAGCATCAAATATATGAGCCTCTGAGGTCAATCATATTCACACTACCACATACACCAATTATGATTGACTAAAATAGAGTTCAGTGTTACCCTTTTATTGCTTTATATTCATTGAAGTGAATTTGGGATGCCATGTGTAATAGTAAAACAAGAAAATATATTCAAACAAAAGGACAGCCAATAGAAAAAAAAATTTTTGGTTGTCCACTATGTAGAATAAAGAGAAAACCTAGCTTAATAGGTAATGTTACAAACTAATACAGAATAGGCTCACTCCGTAAGTTTTCCCCAATCTACAGGCTATGAGTGGCTCTTATGAGGTAACTATCTGGTTGTATTAAAAATAGCTAATAGGCTGGCTAGATGGATCAGCACTTCATGTTCTTGCAGATCCCAGTACATTTGTCGGATGGCTTACAAATGCTTGTAATTGCCTCTAGTTCTTGAAGGCACTCGCATGCATGCGGGCATATAAACTACGGCAGGCACATACACTTATACACAAATTTAAAACATAAAGGAATCTTTTACAATAAAGAAACAGTAGAACCAAAAGCATAGTCAATGATAGAAACATTCCTACTTCCCCCCATACCTCCTACTTCTAACACACTAAACCTGAATCCCAGCTGGATGAAGCAAGGTAAACAAAAGATGCTACAAGAGGTACTTTCTTCCTCCTCTTAGTCAGAGAACCAGAAAAGGAACCTCTGCAGGATGAATATAGTTGGGGTGGGGTAGGAATACCAATGTCTTTTTTTATTTTCCTGGGTTTTTAACTCCCTTTGTTTTTGGAGACAGAATCTTGATAGATGACCCAAACCAGCCTGAAACCCTCAGTTCACATGCCCTCCTCATAAATTCTGGGATCACCAGCATGTTTACACATCTAACTAGTTTCTCTTTTTATTCTTCTGAGTTAAACTCATGCATAGGGACCTCAGTCGTGTGGCTGGGTCCCTATGGAGCTTTTTGGAAGAGCTCAGATAATATATTTCTACAATACCAGAAAAGCTCACAAAAGAGGCCCTGGTGTTCTCCAGAGTCTGATTTTATCTCTCTTGTTCCTTTGCCACCGGATCATACCCAGTCATGGAAGTGGGCACAGAAGTTCAGACAAGGAGCACAATGACTCATTAGTTAAAAGATGAGAAAACAGGTGCTTTTTCTTCTGTGAACTACACCCCTGGCACAGGAGTCTGCTCTGAGAACTCTAAAAGACCAGGTTGGCTACACACCCCAACAAAATCCAACAGAGGTACGGTGAGAAGACAGGAAAAAAATATTGACTAGGAAGGCTATAAGAGCAGAGGCAGATGAAACATCCCAGCACGTTTTAGGGATTACGTAAACCGTAAATTTAAATAGAAGAAAAACATGAGCATGGAGTGAGTAGCATATAAGTTAGTCAGCTCTGGTCTAACCATGGCCCAATAGATCATGATCTCATTCTGGGTTCTAGAAACTGGCTCCAGAAAAGACCTTACCAGTAACTTGAGAAGGCCATCTGGTTCCTACGAGTTGATCTCTCCCACTTGGGGAGCAACCTCCATTTCCACTGTGTGATAATTGCTCGTTATTAGGACAAGATCTGCCTGGGAGGCCCACGCTTCTGGATTCTAAGTTCACCGCAAGTTTAAAATAATGACAACGGATTTTCTGTCACCTCTTCTAGAAGTTGGAAATAAAAGATCTTACTTATGCTAATCTTTATGCCTTCAGCCTTGAAGTGAAACAAAGTGGTTTAGGTAAATTTAGGGCCCATCAATCATGTCTTCTCAATTTTTAGACTGACACCTGTACGTGGTAAACATACCTTCAGGCAGAACTAAGAAGGCATCTAACTCACACTAAAGGACACAAATTCAAAATGAAGGCAGAGACACTGGGTTTTAATCTTGCTTTTAGTTGCTTGGCGGGAGACAAGTGCAATCAATGTCTTTTTACAAAAGCACCCCACACACTAAATCTGACACAAGCCCATAAAACTTCCTGTCACTTCAGGTACCAAGTCCCAAGTAGAAGGCTGTCACCTATACTTCTGGCAAAATCGTCACAAATCCCAGCCTCTTCCTTGAATTTGATCAATCCACAATAGCAACTCCCATAACTCATGTAAATGTTTCCTACAGATACTGGTTTAGTGACAGGAGATGACTTACAAGATACAAACCACCAGATTATGAATGGATAGAGCAAGACATGTGGAAGGAGTTTGGACTCTCCGACCCTTTTCTGGAAATCTACCCCCTAGATACTTCCACATGTTCAGTTATGTGGAAGCTCTGAACTTAGCCTTTTGTGCTTTTATGAATACATTGTTATATGGGTGTGACTGATTCAATCATTTGCTATTCACGCTCAATTCGGCCTTCAGCCTGCCTTTACCACCCCTGCCAATCATTAGAAGATGAGGCTAAAGCTGAAGTACTCTCTTGATGGTGTGGATTTTCCTATGTCTAAGGCCTACCATGAAGCCTGCAACCACTCCTATACAGCAGTCATGTTAGCAATATATAAAAGATCCTCCTCATTCATTAGATTCTGAGGTTGAAAGGGCTATCCCCTGGGAAACTGTCAGGAAAACAAACACATCTCATAGTATCAGAGCTAGAGAGAAACATCACAAATAGAGGAAAAGGATCAACTCATGAAGAAATCATGAAACTGCTAGGTGTATCTGTACCTAATGGCAGCTTTTCAAGACATAGGAAAAGAAAAAAATGATGTTACAACATGGAGAGGCAAATTCATTATACAGGCAGACTCATCTCTCAGTAATCAAGAGATCAAGTAGAGAGACAGTCAACAGGATATATCAGTCCTTCACTGTACCATGAGTGAACTTGACCTAATTAACATTGCAAAGCATTGCACTCACCAATAACATAACAAGTGCACATGTGACACAAGTGAGCGAGACCACAGACTACATTAGAAAAACAGATGTAGATATATCTCAGCTGACATGATTCAATGTATTCTTCTTTGTTTATACAAAAATGTACCAAAATTAGTAAGAAGAAATCTGGGGGAAAACAAACAAACAAAACAAACAAACAAACAAACAGAAAAAAACCTCCAACTAGCTGAAAGTTAAACAACACACTACTAAATAAACTCTGAATCCAAGGAAAAGTTTGAAAGGGGAGTAGAAAATACCTAGAATTCAATAAAATTAAACACATGTCAAAACTTAGAGGGTACATCCAAAGCAATGTTTGGATGAAAATGTAGCACCGAGTGCTTATACTCAAAATTAAGAAACTCTGTAACCTAAGTTTCCTACCGTAAAGGAATGAGAAGAGAAATGGACAGAACTCCACTTAGGCAGAATTGAGGTAGGGGTTTCAATAACGTGAACATTTCTATACTTAGTTTAAAAGTTTAAATCATAACTGAGAATCACCAAAAAAGAAAAAAAAAAAAAAACCTCTTTAGACCTAGACAGTTCTGCTGCTGAAATCTTCCCATCAGTCTTTGTGATGCTTTCCTGGAGGCAGACAAGCAGTAGGGTCTCCTCAACTCACTCCATGATGCCAACATTACCCTGACGCCAAAATTAGACAAAGGGAGGATATGGAACAAAACCTGTAGAGCACTTATCTTTTGTGAATATACTAGAAACCAAATTCCTTCATGAAATACTGGCAAGTCATGTCAGGCAATAAGCAAAATGAAGCCTGGGTGGGGACAAAGTGAAGTTTACCCTAAAAATGCAAGGCTACTTCATTACTTGAAAATCAGTAGTTACTGACAGAACAAAGGAAAAAGTCTTATTGATTCATGCAGAAAAAAATGTTTGAAAATTAAATATTCATTCAAAATTTAAAGAAAAAATATCCCAACTCTATGCAAACTAAAACTAGAAAGCATACCCCTTAACTTGATTAAGAATCACTATAAAAATAGAATGCAGATGGAGAATCACTATAAAAATACACAGCTAACATCATAATTAACAATGAAGGAATCAATGGGACAAAGACACATCCATTCCATCACTTCCACTGGACATAATTAAAGCCCTAGTTATTGCAAAGGCACAAGAAAGGAAATAAAATGTATTCACATTGGAAAAGAATCAACAAAACTATACTGACAGGCCTAGTAATGATCTGCAAAGAAAAATCCAAAACCATCTAGAAAAAAAATGTGCCTTGACATGAAGAATTAATAATTTAGTAGAGACAGGGGATCTGAGATCAATAAACAAAAATCAGTTATATTTCCTTACTTTAAACAATGTTTTTAAGAACTCAAAGTTTTAATACAATCGAAGCGTTCAAAGGAGAAAGGAAAAAAGGAAGGAAGGAAGAGAAGGGAAGGCAGGCAGGCTGACTGAGTCATGGATAAACCTAATAAAATGAGTTGGGACTCCAATGTTAAAATGCATAGAACATCAAAGAAAAATATTTAAAGAATAACCTAAGTTAACATTACATAGACATGGTTTAGAATCTTCAACATTTAAAAATTATTTTCTCAAATCTTTTCTAAATGATGCATAGATGTAATACTACCACAACCAAAATTCAAGGCTGGTTATTTGAAAATCTTGGCGGAAAAAGAAAGAGGGACATCGGAGAAGGAGAGGGAGGGAGGATGGTATTGGGAGGGGAGGGGGCAGGGGAATACAGTTGGGATACAAAATGAATAAACTGTAATTAATAAAAATAAACAATTAAAAAGAAACCAACAAAAAATCTAATTTATATTGAAAAAGCAAAGCAAATAAAATAGTTGAGACAATTTGAAAACAGGAGGTAGTGGTGGGCCCTGCCTTTAATCTCAGCACGTGGGAGGCAGAGGTAGGTAGAACTCTGAGATTGAAGCCAGTCTGTTCTACAGAGCAAGTTCCTAGACAGCCACTGCTATACAGAGAAACCCTGTGTTTCTTCCTCCCCCCCCCGCCCAAAAATAAAAGTAGAATGATCACTGATACTTCAATTAATTCATAGTAATACACTGTGAGATAAAGATGTCTTTCAGGGGAGGCATATTTGCCTATTGTGAGCAAGGTCCTGAACTCAATCCCTTGAACCAATTAATTAATCAATTAGAGAAAATAAACTAAACATAATGCTATGAAAGCATAAGTGTTTATATGCAGCAAAGGAAAAATATATATTTCAGAAATAGACACAGGGGAATTGGAATTGCTTTTTGATAACTATACAAACAGAATAATCATTTTAACATAGCTACATATATTAACATTTATCCAAAAGAAACACAAAATAATTACTCAAACTTTGTTCAGTAAATAAAATGAACTCAAAATGGATGCTCAACTTGAACAGATAACACAGAAGGATGACATTTGTATATCATCACAGAATTTCTTGGCGATCTTTAGTTATGCAGAGTTCTTAGACCCCAGGAAAGCACAGGACTTCTCAATCAAGCTAAATCTGTCTTGGGGAGCCTTCACACATGAGCCCTTATGTAATGAACTGAAACTTAATTTAATACAAAAATTAATTGAGAACCAAATTTCAGAGGAACATAGAGCTGGGTCTCAGCCAACTGGAAGAGCCAAACAGGGTGCTACAGTTCAGACCACATTTGCCTAAGGTGAACACAGGGGCGCCAGTGATCCTGAGTCTGTTTGGTCATTTCCTTTCTGTCCTAATGCTTTCAGATGGCATGCAGTCCCACAGCTCTCTCAGGCTGCCCTGGTGCTTAGAGCAACTTGATTCTAGAACTGAAATAGAAGCCAAGTAAAATGGTCAATTTAGTCAAGCATGCAGACAGAGACCTATCATCCATGCAGGATGCTGATGCATGGAGTGAGGGTGGGGAAGTGGAGGGGTAAGTTCAAAGCTACTCCAGGCTACAAACAGGTCTGGGATAATAAAGGAACAAAAGCAACAAAATTCCTCTCAAAATTTTGTCTTTCCACACCAAAAACTAAAATGTTGATAGAAGCGAAACTAAGGGGCTGGAGAAATATCTCAGTGGTTACAGGCACACTGTCTGCTCTTCCACAGGTCAAGCAAGCACACAGTGTCTTACAACCACCTATAACATGATCTGAGATCCTCCAGCATGCAGGTGCACATGCGAATAAAGCACTCATATGCATAAAAGAAAGAAATCTTTTTTAAAAAAGAGTTATAAAATTTTTTTAAAGCAAAACTAAATGCTTTCTCTCTGTTTCCGTATGAAATGGAAATTGTAGAAATCCCATCTTCTACTTGGAGCAAATAGCCAGAAATCAGAAGCCTAGCAAAAGACTTACATCTGAAGATGAGTGTTCAAATCTCAAATAACAACAAATGGTAATGATGTGATTTAAAGCTACATAAACTATTTTAACAATATTTTCCCTCAAAAGATGTACAAATGACAAATAAGCAAAATATGTCATACTACAAATTGAATACATGGGTTAAAATCTAACCATTACAAACTCCAAGTGCTGACAAAATTGTAGGTGACTGGATCTCTTATTCTCTTTGATTACAAAATGATACAATCATGCTGTTTAAGAACTTGGCAATATCTTATTCTGCTAAATATATTTACTAGATGACCTAGTAATCCCACATTGCTATATACCCTGTAGAAATATAATCTTCACACAAAACACACATACACAAATATTTATAGCAGTATGATTCAGAATTACCAAAAGATGGAAATAAACTAAATGGCCTTTAACCAGTGGACGAACAGCCTATGCTGGCAGCCATGCAATGGACAATTCTTAAGAAATAATAACAAATATTTCATGAAATCATAAAGACGGGTTGTCCTTAAACACATTATGTAAGTACAAACAGCTAGGTTTAAATGTTCAGTGTCATATGTGTCTGTACCTTTGTATGAGATGTTAGAAACTACGTTGGGTCAGAGAACAGAAGTTGTGAGGAACTGGAAATGGAGAGTAGGACTTGAACACAAAGCAGTTGTAGGTTATTTTGGGTGTATGTGTGTTCTTATTGTATTGTGAAATTTTTCAAAATGCATGGACCTGTATATCAAAAAAGCTAACTTTTTATAAACCCTTCAAACTCAAAATTTTTAGAGTTGGGTTGATAATCCTGGCCATGCCGCTGTATTGGTCAAAGCTTTTGAACAAGATGCATCAGTCCTTCTAGTCAGTTTTCTCAGACATTATATGATTGTACCAGTCTAAATTCTTTCTCTAGTTCTGTAGTCAAGGGATTGAAAATAAGGCATGATACCTTTCTGTTCCCTGGGTTCCTATGCTCCTCATCAGAAAGTTATCCAGTAGTTCATGAAATACTGATTGGCAGAGTAGGCTATCTCTAGGTGCATATTATCATGAAAGCTGAACTGCCCACATTGCCTAAAACTACCAGATACTCAACCTTCTAGACTATGAAACCCACCAAATAAGACAAAGAACTCTATAATTGCAAATCGTTGTTTCCTGAATGTTTTAAGAAAAGAAATAAAATGAGAAAATTTACAGTGATATTTTTCACTGCCCCCCAGGGAGAATATAGAACCCATATAGACATAGAAATACTTTTTTTAAATGTCATTAGCTAAACACTCAAAACCCCATTTTATACGCTCTCTTTACACAGGGTATGATTGTCATTAGAACTTCTTACATTTTGTTATGGTTTTTTATTTCATAGATTATATACTAGAATTTCCTTGCCTGACCTCAATAGAAGAAGTCCTTTTGTGTCTTGATGCAATTTGATGGGTCAAGGGAGGTTTGTAAGGGAGGGATTCTCCCCTTTCCTAAGGAGAAGGGGAGAAAGGGAAAGAGAGTGGGAAGGTGGGACCAGAAGGTGAGGAGGGAGGGGGCTGTGATTGGCATATAAAATGAATAAATGTGAAGGAATTAAAAAACAAAGGTGTAAAATCTCTCTTTCCAGGAAATCAGACTCTAGTCAATAGGTGCACCTCTAGGTCTATACCAGAACTACCAGGCTGGAAGAAGTTGACTAATTATTTGAAAACTTAAAATCATAGTAATTCTATTTCAAAGCATTCTCAAAACACAATCCTTTAAGAATTGGTGACTCACCATATTAAATGTGTTGAACTTTAGAGGCTGGGAAACCCCTGGAGCAAGGTCTACCAACTCACCCATATCCCTGTTTTCTGTCTCTGTTACTCCAATTTTCCTAGGGCTACTGGAATGGACCCAAAGTAGCGTCCACTGAACACATGATGCCAGCAGATGAAATACCCATGTACAGAAACTACAGTTCCCTTCCAGAAGACAGACCACAGTAATCAGTACACCTCTCACACAAACAGAGCTGCACTGCTCTCCCAAAGACCCTCATTGCAGACGGATTCTGCCCTGCCAGAGATGAAGACATACTACACAAGTGAACACAATAGCCTCACTGAATCCCCCACTTAACCTGTTACTTTTGATCACACCCCAATGCCCAGTTAGGTTTCTACACATTGTCCATTTGTCAATGAACCTGCATAGAAAAACAAATCAAAACAGAGAAACAAACAAAACAAAAATGACAAAACTTCCCAGATCACTGAGTCTGAATTTCTGAAGCCTCCCCTATTATGAAAAATTCCATTTTTCATAGTGCTGAATTTGTATTTTTAGCTTGTTACTCTTTTTTTTTGTTTACAATGCTGGTCAGGAGCCTTGTGATAGGTGAGGAACAGTAGCATTTCTCCACTCTATGTTGCCTTTTTGTGAGCTCCATGAAAAAAAAAAGTACCTTGTGGTATTCTTTATTACTGTGCATTATTATTAATAATCCTTGTCTGCCTTTAAGAAACTGCTAAAATAATAGAATTGCATTATATCAGAGCTAGACAAATGAGTAAAGTCAAAAATAATCACCCTCTCTAAAAATACTAGTAAAATAAAGAAAACATACTGTAGAATTACAGTATTTTAAGAGAATATACAATTATTCTTTCTATTATCTGTAGATGTATTCTGGAAGTCATGGAAGGTCTCTTGCAAAGCCATGACAGTGGTTATCTCTGAGAAAGAAGAGATGGATATGTGTTTAAGCCAAAAGTCTTTTTTCAAGTGAAAATGTAGTTATATGTTCTTATATTATATATAATATAAATTTTAATATTAAAAAGGAAGTTGCCAACGAGACTTATTTTATCGTGAAACTTTCTAGAAGCCACACAGAAACACATAGAGGCAGGTCACTTGGCCAAGGAATGTCACAGGACGAAATGCCTAGCTTTGCCAAGAAAAGTTCTTTTCACCGGAAGAGAGAATATTGACCTTGGAGCCATTAGGAATTGGGAATCTATTCCACCTATCCTTATGAAATCACACAGCTGTAAAACAATCTCTAAGCTTCAAGCCTGCTGAACATTTCTTCATTATTTAATTTCTCTCCTACTGGCACCCTTTATGTAACTCATTGCCCACTCCCTGCACCACCCCTGAGTAGTCTCAAACCAGAATTGTGCGTATTTATTTTTAAACATAGAGTGAATTAAAACAAATTTTGTTTTGAGAATCCTCTGACACTCTTCGGAATAATTAGAAAGACCCTGTGGTGTCACAAAAGCAGGCTTTTGCTTATGCTGTTGCCATGGGGATCTGCCTCCTGTGATAATCCAGTTTGGAGACAGCAGGAGAGAGGAGAAATCTACTAACAGGCAGCCAGTACCCAAAAGTAAATAGTGCTAGAGGGGCAGAGCTCTGCCTGTCTCTGTCCAGGCCTCCAGATGATGGAACTGGAGAAAGATCTCCCCCAGCTTGTCTATTCTGCTCAGGTTCCCGCTTCTGCCTGGCTGCAGAGGAGGAGGAGCTGTCCTAGAGCGCTGTTTTGCAGGCTCTGTTCCAGACCTGGGCACTGCCCCGGGGCTCTTCCATTTCAGGGTGCCTAGCACCCCGCTTCCTCTCTGCCTGTTAGAAGTACTGGGCTCTCCATAAAGGTGTATTATGTTTCCCCCATTTTAATTTTAGCATCTACACTTCAGCAATTTGCATTTAAATGTGTTGTCAGAGAACTTCCAGAAATCTTTAATAGCAAGACCGATTTGCATTTTAATATGCTGTTAAAGAATTTCAAACTTTTTTTTTTTTAGTGTGACTTTACGTTACCAGAGGAACAGTCACCATTACAGAAATTAGAATTACCTGGATACAGTTTTAAACAGTTAGCTTTCAGAGGCATGGAGACTCTTTTGGACTTGGTTTGAAGTTCCTCGTAAAACAGAAAATCCAAAGGAAAAAGGGAAACTTGTGACCCAGGAGGCCTTAAAGGTAGACTTGACACTGTCAGTACACAGGCGTGGGACAATCAGTTATAATGAAGGAAGGTTTCTGTAGGTCACTCAAAGGCAAGAGATTTTGCTGTATCTGGCTATCACCATACTCCCTTGTTTATGTGCTAAATAGGAAGGCCAAATGCTGAGACAGGAAGAGTCCTTACCGCATGTAGAATGGCATGATATTTCAATATCTCCTAAGGGTCATCATAACCTTTAATGAGTATTTCTGTTTCTGTGGATTCTGAGGAAAGATTGATTAGGTTGTGCAGTCTCATTCAAATTAATAAAAGAGATTATACAGTTCATTCTCTGCCTCCTCGATGTCAGCAACTCCAGGTTACTGTCTCCATGGCTAAGCAAGGCATTACAAGCTTTCTCAAATCTATGTCCCGCCCACGGCCCCAGAGTTCACGGCCCGGGCCACAGGAGTCTTGACAAACTATGCTGCTTCCACAGACCCTTCTGTGTCCTACCATGAATGCCACACACTCTGACCTAAGTTGAAGGAGAAGAAACAAAAGCAAAATGAGGGTGAAGAGGATATGGGCAAAAAGAAACCAGAGGAAGAAACTTCCAAAAAGTCCTAAAAATGGTTTGATCTTTTCTCTAAATTATCAATTTGGATTTTCCAGAGTTTATATTGTGTTACAAAACAGATGTTATAAAATGTAACATCTTAGACATTTTTAGCAAACATTCATAGTGCTCCATACCCCAATCCACCTCTGTAACTCTTCCATTCGGTAAAACTAAAACTTAGTGCCGTTGCTTCACTTCCTACCTCACAACATCTTCCCTCCCCTTCTTAGCATGAGCAAACTTTGAATTTCAGCAATTGCTTTTCTATTGGGATGGAGTAGCCATTTTGATATGATAGAATAACCTTGTGTTCTAGAAATAAGCCCCATGAGGTTACGGGGCTTTTACTATGCTTGTAAACTGTGCTTTCTGGTATTTTATTAAGGATGTTTGCATCCATTTTCATAAAGATATTAGTCAGTACCCTTGTGTTTTTACCTGGCTTAGGTACCAAGATATTACTTGCTTCTCAGAATAAATTAGGAAAGTTTCATTGCTGTTATTTTTATGTAATCGATCAGTGAAGTCAATACATAGGTCCTGTGTTATCTGTCTTGGGATATTTTGATTACTAATTAAATTTCTTTACTAAATGTAGATCTATTAAGTGTTTTAGTTCTTCATAACTTAGACTTGTTAGGTTTCATCTTTATTAAATTGGTGTTTGCTTATAGTATTGCTATTTCTACAGAATCAGAAATAATAATCTAATAACAATGTTTTTATTTCTGATAGTATGAGTCCTTTTCCTCCCCACGTACCCCTTTATAGCTGGCCTCTTTTTGTGTCCACTTTCTCTAAGAATTTTTCTCTCCTTATGCTTTCTTCTTTGTTCTGTTGCTCAAGAGAGTTATTTAACTTTCACAAACTTGTGAACTTCCTGGTTAACTTCTGCTCTTGGTTTTTAATTTCATCCTGCCTTAGCCAGAAAAGATACTTCATATAATAGTCATCTTTTAAAAGTCTATTGAGACTTCATTAGTGGCCTGGTGGATGGAAATCCTGGAAAATGCAGCATATTTCCTTGGGGATATTGTATGTGCTATTGCTTCTGGGTAGGCGATTCTGAATGTGTTCCTGGACTCTACTTGGTTCTTTGTGTTGTCTGGCACCTCTATTTCTGTATGCCTGGTGGTCCTATCCATTGTTAGAAGTGACATACTGAAATCTCTATGGTTGCAAAATATTGCCTCCTTATTTCTGGCATTTTGTGAATCATATATTTTGTGTTATGTCAGTAGGTATATGACATCATTATCATAATATAATCTTACTGAACTAAATCGTTCTTTGTCTCTTGTCCGTTTTATATGTCTTTTCTCAATCTTTGCTGAATACTATCATATATTTAGTATTTGCCGAATACTATCTTGACCTCTTTTTGTTGTGCTTCGAATATATCTTTACATTAATTACTTTCAGTTTGTTTACATCATTGAATATAAAATGAGTTTTTTAAGAAAGCTGATAGCCAGGCTATACATTTTTGTACCACTCTGATCATCTTTCTTTTGGGTAGACAATTTAATCGATTTTTATGTAAAATAATGGTCAGTAAGGTAGGGTTTGCTCCTGTTATTTTGTGATCTATGCCCTCATTTCTTTGTGTCTGATATCCTCAGGTTTATTGATATCATTTGTAATTTATTACTATTTGTTGTGAATTCCTTTACCAATTCATTCTATATACATTCTGTGGGAATTTTCTTTGTGGATACCATGGGAATCAAATCCGGCTGCCTAAAGCATGAACAATCTAACAAAACTTTACTCTTGTTGAAATTCATTAACAGAAAATTCTTTCTTTACCACACTGGCCCATCTCTCTTGTATGTCGGTTTAAAAAATTATATGATTATACACTGGATCTCAAAAACATAAACTAACAATTCTTTCAAATCCATTAATCCCTTGGATTATGTAGAAACCAAAATGCAGGGTTGACAAGCAAAACTTCTGATAACACTCAGACTAACATGTTTTATTATAGTTTCCAAAACCATATACAAAACGAAAAACTAGAATTATCAAACTGCTACAAAAATACTGACTTTTTACTCTTATCTAATTGTTTACCTCTTGAGTCGTTCTTCACATGGATTCGAGTTGCTATTGATATGCTTTTATTCCACTTTGCAAACCAACCTCGAGCCATTCTTCCAGTGAAGATCCACTAGTGAAAAACTCCCTCAGCAATGGTTTGAAGTTTGTCTTGTCCTTTTGGCTCATCTTACTTCAAGATAATTGAATATATTGGATAATTAAATGTATATCTTAAATCACATTTGGGGACTTTAGGCATCATATCTTGAAATGCTATCTCTCCTTTATCTTCTACAAAGATTCTCATATTTCATGTTATCTACTTGATGATGTCCTACATGATTCAGGCTCTGTTCATTTCCTTCCTTCCTTTCTTTTATTTCTTGCTTTCATATATTTTGGAGTAGGGATTGAACCAAGAAGACCTGTGCCAGCTAAGCAAATGCTTTACCACTAGACTATATTGTTTGTCAGCCCCTTTAAAAACATGTTTTCGTTCCTCTCCTCTTTCTCCCTGTTTCTCCCCTCTTTCACCCCTTCTCCCCTTTCTCTCTCTTTATCCCTCTCTTTCACATTCCGTCCCTTTGTCCTCTCTTTTCTCCCTATTCCCTTCCTCTTTCTCTGGACAAAGTCTCATTGAACTGCTTCAGCTGGCCTTAAACCTACAATACTCTAACCAGTTTATGCCACAATACATGATTGCTCATTTTATTCAATCTTTCCCCTAGTGTTCTGAATTTCTATTGTTCCATCTTCAGTTCACATATCTGCTTGGTCTGGTCTGCTTTGGAGGCCCTCTAGTATTTGATGTCTAGTGGCCAAAAATAAATGAATGAATGAATGAAGAATGAATAAAGCAAACTGTGACTAGGCCCTTGATATTTGGAGAACAGGATTCTTTTTGGCCATCTTATTTTCTGTAAGTTCTGTGCAAAGTATTCCAAAATCACATGCACAGCTGCTTGCCAGAGCAAGGTGAAGAGGATGGGACGTAATTACTGTCCTTTGGGGTGAAATAGATCAGAATTTAGTATCCAAGAGTTCCTCTGGAAGTTGCAACACTGATAGACTTCAGAGCTCCAAAAGTAATTCTACAGACTCTCCCAGTACAATTGTCTAAGATAAAAGGTAATAGCCTGGGAGCTACTGTTCAACACCACTCCTATGGACTCTGTGATCCTGAGTACCTCAAATCTAGACACACTGAGCTGGGTTTATGCTGCATATGGAGCTTTTGTACAAAGAGACAAAGAGAACCTGACCAGTGGTAAAGCAAAGTCTCAAAATCCCACTAGCTCCAACCATCCACTGTGTGCTGTTCACATGAAGAATACTGTCATCTAGCTGGACAACTACCTGTCTCTTGTGTTTCTTCTACTGACTATGCACTTTGTTTGCAGGAACCTTGCATGGAAAATTGAGGAAATGTGGGAAATAGTGACATGACAGGACACCATTCAAGAGGAAAAAGGCAGATCAGAGCTGATGGCCAGCAGATTATAAGGCAGTGACCTCCACTGTGTTCCACCTTTCCCCCAAATGCTTTCCATTATTAACAATCCTCAAAAGAAATCATTGAGGCCAGAATGATTTATTACTTCAGTAATAGACAAAAACACGAGTTAGAGAACTGAAAGAAGGCATGCACTTTTACTCAGCTGAGGCAATAGAGCTTACATCTATTGGTTACATTGAACCTACCTGCCATCTTCTGTGAGGACCTACCTCCATGGAGATACTTAGAATGTTCTGTGGGGGTTATAATAGCGTTTTCTGTATCATCTACTTTTTTTGTTAGCTCACCTTGTGACTGGAGAAACTTACTTTAAGATTAGTGTATTCAGGCTATGTATACCAAGAAACTTAAGTCAACCAACTTAAATGTGTTGAGTGAAGTTCATAGTTAAGGGACAGATGAACCAAAATATTTGTCATAGAGATGGGAATGTGAGTCAGCTAGGACGGTAAATAAAGATCCATTTCACTGGATTCTTCCCAGAGACAAGCACAGTATCCAACTGACAGTTGTCAAAGGAAAACACCAAATAGAAAGCTTATTGAGCCTAAAGAGCATGACAAGATGCTGGGCCCTCACACACTAGGTGGGAAAGGGTGGCACACTCATAGATTTTTCTCTTTGAAAGGAACAAAAAATAACAAGCATGGGGACAGAGGGCCAGCCAAAATTCCTACTTGCTTTCATTTATATTTTTAAAACACAGCTTCTCTGGCTTTAGAGGTGATTCTGCTGTGCTTGATAAGGCATTACCAAAGTGAATTATTTATAAAGCTACAGGAATCTAAAAACTCCAGTGAATGAATATCTTTGATGCTGTCATCTCCTGGAAGGATATTTGGTACTATTCTCTGTTCCCTTCTGGAGACATTCTGGCCACAGCTTTTTCTGGTTATGACTGTCCATTTAGCTCAAATAATAGTTCTGCTGCCAAAGAGAGATGGAGTGTGAAGGAGAAATCCAGCCATAGCCCTCCAGTGTCCCTACCCTGCTAAGGACAAGCTATGATCCTGATAAGAGAAGATGAAGAGAGAGAGAAAGACAGAGACCTTTATATATATAATTATAGAGAGAAGCATATGTATATATGTATATATACACATGTACGTATTATGTATGTATGTATGTATGTGTAGATGGATGGACACATACTCAGCTTTTATTTTGTTTTGTTTTATTGTATTTTTGAGACAGGGTTTCTCTGTGTAGCCTAGGCTGTCCTTGAAAACCTCTGTAGACCAGGCTAGCCCCAAACTCAAAGAGATCTGCCTGCCTCTGCCTCCCCTAGTGCTGAGATCATAGGGCTGCACCACCACACCCAGCTCAAGCTTGTTTTTTAAACAAAGCCTGTTTATTACTCTTTGAAGCCTCTCTTCAACCTCTTAAAGACAGACCATGAGAAAAGAACTCTTTTAAACAATTCCAGAGGCACAGAGAAATTCTTTTTCTTCTCTGTCCTTTTTATGTGATGTTTCTGTCCTCTGACCATACAAAAGCACTTTATTCTAACTCTGAACTATGAGAGTTTTCTCTTTTCATATATAAAGCCCCCTTTGAAGCCATATAACTCTTTCTTGTACTGTGGAAGAAAAACACCAAAGCATAAGTATCAGATACATCTAGCTTTGAATTCTACTCTTACCAATGTGTGAAGTTGGTATATGACAGCAAGAATTAAGAATAGGTACCAAACACAATACAAATATGTCTTGGCTATTTAATAAGCAAACTATGTCTGTTGAGTGTTCTAAGAAGCAAGCACTGCCTTAGGTGGTGAGGATACAACCAAGATCACAGGCTCATAGCAATTCTGGGTACTTGTCTTCAAAGTTAATAGTATTTAAACTGAGTGTAACTAGAAGGCACGACTATAAGTTCATTTCTCAGGTTGTTCACTTGACTTAATTGTGTTTCCTAACAAAGAGCTCTAAGATCACACTATTTCCACCGGCCTCACTATATAATATTAAAATCAAGTAATGATGTAAGCAGCCTTCTGAACAGAGAAATACTTGGAGACAGGAGAAGAAACTGAGTGAAGATTAGGTTATTATTTTGGTATGACTGTTATTGTTACTTATTGTTATTGTTATTTTAAGCCTCTTATCTGATGGTGGTTAAAGTTATAATATTTCACCATGCTAATGACCTTATGCTTTCAGAAACTTAAACAGACATCTGTGGCACCTGTACCAGCTTTTTAAAGTGTGGATTTATCTACTCACACCAGTGTGGCTTGAAATGATCCAAACAGGTTTCTTCTAGCTTAAAACTAGAACAGAACTCAATGTACTATGTTTAGATTTTTCTGTGGTAGCAAGGTAGGGTTGCTAAGAGATGAGAAATATATGTCCCTGGTAAAGTTGTTAAAGTAACAACAACAAAGTTTTAATCTTTAGCCATTAGGGAACTGCAAACTAAGCCATATTGAGGTTCTACCCATTCTATTCAGATAGCTATTATCAAGAAAAGGGGGAAAGGAACATTATATATTTCTGGTAGGAATGTAAACTAGTACAGCCCCTGCAGAAATCAGGAAATAGGCTCCTCAAAATCACTAACACAGAAATACCATAGGGCCAAGTTATCCCACACTTGGTTGTACACTTTCAAGAGTATTAAGACAGCTTGCAACAGACATGCATATATGACTGTGCTGCTGCAGAGTCATTCACAAAGCCTGAGATCTGGAATCAGACTATATTCCTAAAAACAGATAAATGGAAGAAGAATGTGTACATACATAAATTCATGATGTGCTGGTATTGGAAGAGAGGGCTCTTAGGAGGCAATTGAGTCTAGAAGGCTGTGAGAGTAGAGGCATCATGATGGGATCAATATCCTTACAAGAATAGGAAGAGACCTGAATTATCTCTTCCTACTATTTGAGAATACAGCAAGAAGGTGGTTGGGTACATGCAAGGAGGGAAGCCCTCACAGGGGACTCAGGTAGGCTGGCACACTTACCTTAGATCTCCCAATCTCTATGGTTTTTTTTTTTTAATAAAAAAAAAAATAAAAACCAATTCCAATTTGTGTTATCTATATACTCACTGGAGCATGGTCGAATTCTCAGTGGCTTGCCCATTAGGTAGAACTGAATCTTTCCTCTCAGGTACAAACCCCACCCTCACCCCCAAAGGAGCCTTTATCATGGAGAGCAATCTCTGTTGTTTAAGCCACCTAGTGGACAGTACTTTCTTTTACCAGTCAGTACAAACTAAGATCAAAAGGAATCATTAAATCAGGCTCTCAATCACTTTCCAAACTATACCCATTTGCATACTCTTTTCTCCAGAGTCCTTTAAAAGAACAGAATTGACAGAATGGATACTTGTTATAAAACAGGATTTATTAGATTATCTTACGTGATATGGGGTCTGTAATCCAACAGCCATCTGTGCTAGGAGAGTCACAGGCTAGATGCCTCACAGCGCCAGTCTGGGTGCTAACAGAGGGCCAAAGGATTCCTAGAAATCTATGGATCTTCAGCCCACACTGAGGAGCTAAAGATGCTAGGTTCTGATGTTAGTGAAGGACAGGGCAGTAACAGGCTGGGACAGCTGCATTCACCAATTTATACCTGGACCAGCACAGAACGGTGCTACTCACACTAGGGAAAGGGACTCTGCTCTCTTCTAATTCTTTCTGAAAACAAAATCATGGACATTTCCCCCACCCCAGGTATGTTTCTTAGTCAAATCCAGGTCCACAGATTCGGTCAAGTTGAAAACTCATTTAACTATTAAGCATATGTCAACTTCCTATGGAATTTCTCTTTTCCTCAAATCTCATAACTCTTAACCTAAGGGTTTTAAATGCTATACTTCATATTTCAAAACATCCTTTAAGAATTAAACTTTATATCCTAATCCTACCTGAAAAGAACAGTAAATTATGAAAAGAAAAGAGTCATAACCAATCTAATTAACACAGTAATATCAAACTCCAGACAGGCACAATTTCCTCTTTAAGGCTTCCAATTCTAAAGCTGGTTCATTAATAAAGGAAGGTTATCAGCAAGGGTTAGAAGGGGTAGTGATAGTCAGGTGTCGGACTGAGGATTTCTCTTAATAATGATTAGCAAGATTAATGACGAACCAAAGGAAGATTTATGGAAGTGCCATTCTGGCATTTTTAATCCTGATGCCCAGTCACTTGCAAATATCAACTTTGTATGATGCCTCTATGCTTTGGGACTCACTGCCCTAAAGCAACAGGGTCACTAGATTACTGTTTGCCTATAAATAACCATAACACTCACAGCTGTGCTGTTAATTTATTACAGTGATTACTAAGGTAGCCATACATCCCAGCTCCGTGTGGCCAGAGCAACTTTAGACACGTCCTAATCACTAACAATTCCCTTTTCCTACACTCAGATGGGTGCATACATTCCTCCTTTTCTCTGTTCCTTTGCTTTCTACTAATCTCACACTGGCTCATTAAGCTACTGCTGGGTTCTGATGCACCAACTCTTTTCTACTTGAGCTTTAGTCTTTACTTTTGTGGTTCCATTTATAAGATTACTCTTTCCTCTGTGTTTTTGAAAAATCTGATTTATTATCATATTGCAGGGCTCAGTTACAATGCCCTATGTTTGGAAGACAGGCCTCCCATGATGCATCCATTCTGTACCCACCTCACAGGATTTGTCACCTCACTTTTGACCACAGAATGTATTTCTGTGTATTGTCTGAATTCCTCATGAAAGGAAGGTGGTAAGAGTGCAGCATACCCAAGGTCTAGCACAATGATTGGTAACAAAATGAGTATGCAGCAAAAGTTTGTCAATTGCACTAGGGGAAGTAGGTGAAAATAAATGGATTAAGTCTTAAATAAGCAATTGCTATTATTCATGTCCACAGGCACATGCCTGTAGTTTCAGTGGAGTGGAGGACTTGGAAAGTTATTGAAATAATGTACCCTTCAGAGCAGAGCAGTTAAAACACAGGCTCATTTACCACACTGCAATGAGTACAAGCATGGTACTAAGAGAGAAATGGCCTGTGTGAGCTGGTGGGCTGTGGTGGTCTCAATTTCAAAGCAGTTGCCATGATGTTAGGATGAGCCACTATGTATGCAATTTCTTATCACACAATTTCTACCAAGCAATTGGGAGTACTCCAGAGTGGCCTTTGTCCCACCCCAGCTCAGTCTCAGTCTGCAAGGTGGCCTGTTAGATTGCTGACACTTCTGATTTGTTGTGCTGAGGGTTGAGAGTGGTTATCTGTTTGGAAATACCTGCTGGACCAGACTTGTAAACGTTCTCTGCCTAGCCTTCCCTGCACCCAGCATGTAGGGATGAAGTTGGGTGGTAGAAGCAGAAGAAACATTAGTTGTGTAGATAACGTAGGTCTATGGAAGATTTTTGTCTTGAAAAACTCACACACATTCACACACAGGGAAAGACAGACAAAGAGAAAGATGGAGACAGAGAGACAGAGAAAAACACTCATTCAGGAGAGGGGAGAGAGATACAGAGAGAAAGAGGCAGACAGACAGACAGAGAAACTATTACTCTCTGCCTTCAGCCCTAGAGATAAACAGGACAGAGGTATGTGTTTGACTATGTGGCTGCTTTCTGAGTTTGGGAGAAGGCCAGCTGGTAGGAGCCTTTCAGTAAAGATTAAAGAAGAAAACTAATTGTTCCCTCAGTGTAACTTGCCAAGGGTTTCAAAGAGCCTAGATCTGCCCTGAGTCTGAAAGGTATTTTTACACTCTGAATATCCATATCCAGATTACACAAAAGACTTCTCCAGTGACCTTGAAAAAGCCATTTAGGTAAGTTTCTGTGCTACTTAAATGAACTGTCTCTATAGAGAAGAGTGAGGAGGCTTGCTAATTTACATTTTTAAAAACACTTTGAAATCTGTAGATGAAAGAATTGCTGCAGAGAGGTACTGAGGGTGAGGTAATGTGTTGGGTCAAATTCTATCCTTTATAGAAATAGAAAGGGGACAGGCAGATTCGAGGACACTTGAGGGGTGCCTCTGGCACATTATTTTTTCAAATTGATCTTCTAAGAAAACCCCCTACTCTCAGTACATAGAATTTTTAATCACATGTATAAGTTATTAATTCAGTAATGATTTTCCTTTAACGTTTCTCCCCTAACATGCCAGTTTTGTGTAAAGGGATCTTTGGGGGATTTGCCTGTGCGGTTTATTCTCTGCGCCTACTTCCTCTGTTATTTAATTTTTACCCTGTATCCATAGGTTCAGGTCAGGTTCAGTGTGACAGCCTGTTTCTGAGTGAACTGGTACCCAAATGGGGTCACTTCTTCTGTTCTAGGCAGATATTTACACATTGAAGTCACATAGTAGGATAAGCTCAGGAAGCAGAAAGGAGAAAATTCTAAAGAAAGCTGCCAGTCTATGAGTTAATTATATCCATTTATTGAAAAGATGATATTAATAATTACTTAAGAGATAATAGCAATAGAATATATTTTCCCCCTTAGGATAATAATCTCTTTCAGCAAGATCAATGCAGAATCAGGGATAAGACAAGTAGTGTAAAATTCTCAAGGTAAAAATAAAGCTAAAAAGAAGAAAAAAAGAAAAAGAAAGGAAACAGACAACCATGTGTTTTTAACAAGCTGCAGGAATTGTGTATGTGTTCATTTCCTTAATGCGTTACTTGACCTTTTAATTGTGTTTTCTCTGGGGCAGGAAGAGTAAACAAATGTATTACCTGCTCTCACAAAGAGTGGCTTTCTTTACTGGCCCCTTACAAAAAAGGACTGGGGTCCTTGTTCTTTCAATAGATCTAAACAAGAAAGTTGGGATCCACTCCTTCGGAAGAGGTTTGGTGTTCTTTCTCAGTGCACCAAGCTTTCTGGATTTTAACAGTGTCGCCCCTGAAATCCCTCCTTCTTGCTCCTTCTGCTCAGAAGCTTCTCATAGATGAGTTGTCTCTCACTCAAGTCCAGCCTCTTCCCTGTCAGCATCACTATGCATTAGTGAATCCCTAAAAGTGAGCCATGGGAAGGCTTCACCTGAAACCACAGAGCACGGAGTGTGCAAACAGCCCTCAGCATTTTCTCTAATCTATTCACACAATGGATAGAACAGGTATTACCTTTTCCTAGGCCTCTGCATGTTATGGCTCATATTTTGGCTGTTTGTGTACAAGTACCCTCAATTTTGAACTAGCCATCACTGAATGTGCCTATAATTTTATACTGGATGAAAAAAAAAAGAAATACAATATTCTTAGGGCTGATTTGTAAACTTTTGTCCTATTTTCTGGTCCATTACCTTGACAACATAGTATTAAACTTTATGACAGAATAGAATATAGTTCAGCCATTAAATTACTGCAGACAAAACATCCTGGGCAGAGACTAAGGTATTATCAGGAAAAGGCTTGATAGTTCAAAACAAGTGGCTTCGAGATGACTATAGGGTTCTCATCATGATAATAAGTGACACTCACTTATTTTTTTTTCTTGTTTGACTGGCAAAGGGCTTAACAGTCATGATTCCAAGGATACCATCAGTATCATCTACTTAACCAACAGCAAATATTTACGGGACAACCGCAGAGTACAAAGCATGTCATACCTCGAGAGGACATGCCTTTCTCCACCAAGGCACTCCTTAACAAATTAATCCACATGAATTTCCATTTCTAACCCACTTATTTGAGTACAATATAGACTGACAGGTTTGGTGGGCATAACGGGGCTATCTACAAAATCTGCAACAACAGAGCTTTGAAAACTGCTACAGGTTCTTTAATTATCATCCCAGGATCCACTGCATCCAGAAATGGCATCAAAACTGTGCAAAGTATATGGAAAAAATAGGACACATTACTTGTTCAGAAGAACATCTCAATGGGGCAGTATCTGTACTCATGTCTGACCCCCTAACACATGGAATTTACTCAAAATAATACGTTTAGTAATTTCCTCTGTGGGGCATGTATGCATGGTTCTCTGATGACAAGTATGACATGGGAAAAGAGGGACACTGTCCTATTTTGTTTTCTGATGCTGTAATAAACACCATTGCAGATTATAGTCCATCAGGAAAAGAAGTCAGAGTAGGAACTCAAGCAGGAACAGAACCAAGAACCATAACAAAAGCCACAGGTGAACACTTTTTACTGGCTTTTTCCCCATGGCTTTCTCCATCTGCTTTCTTCTATCACCCAGAACCAAAGGTGGCATCATTCCCAGTGGGCTGAGCCCTCCCGCATCAATCATTAATCAAGAAAATTCCCCACAGTCTTGCCTATAGAAAATCTAATGGGTACAATCTCTCAGGTAAAGTTACCCCTTCCCAGACAACTATAGCTTATATCAGGTTGACCAAAGTGGGGGCACTCATCTTATGATGCTTTTATTTATTTGCAAGACTTTTTAATATTAAAGTTTATAATAGTCTTTACTATGAAAAGGAAGCAAGGTTAATTTTTAAGTTTTAAAAACTAGCTGTGAACAGGAAGTGAGGTCAATTTATTTTTAAAGCCTAGCAGTCAGTGACTTTCAACATACTAATCATTCAAGAAAAAACATTCAAGCATTCAAGATAAGGGGAAAAGAACATTTTTCCTAATTCCATCTTTTTAATCAAAGTGTAAATTAGTCAATGGTCAAAGAAGGACTTTTAGTAACTGTGTTCTCTCTTCCTATGAACTTGTACATATCACACTTATGATCTATTTAATTTTATATAAAGCGTGACTTAATGTTTTAACCTCACTACACACTGGCTATATATTTAACCTTCCTAAAATAAACACTGTCCCTCAGCTATGGCTCTTGAGCATAAAATCTGTTGCAACTTTTATATATTCACTTTTTAAGATGTGTTTAATACTGGGTTTAGATCTTTCTAATTATTTTTTAATAACATCATATAGTTTACAATACAGTCTTCTTACAGTTCTATGAAGTTGAGGCTCCTTTGTTGTAGTGGTAACAGAAGGGTTTTGGAGTACAAATAATTTGGCAATCATTCAATAAGCTCACAGACACGTGTTTAGAAAGATTTGTATGTAAGTGCTACTTATAAACACGGGATCTCATAGAGGTACAGATACATACATAAGTAGCTTGGCCAGGCTGTAGAATGATAAGCTAGATACTGCTGATCGCAGTTAGAATCAATAGGGGCTAAAAAGATAGCTTATAAGGTAAAGCATCCTACCACAAGAATAATGGAGACTAGATCCCCAGCACATACAAGAATGGACAAAGCAGTCCACCTGAAGTTTCAGAGCTTGGACGGTAGTGCCCAGCAGATGCCTGGAACCCATTAGCTAGCTAGACTAGCCCTATGAAAAAGCTCTATGTTAAACCGAGAGCTCCCGCCTTGATAAGTAAAGTGCAGAGAGGTTGAAGGTGCTGACAAACCAGCCTCGGACTTCCACACGTAAACTTAACTATACACAGGTGCACTATCCCACACACATGTAAGACATATGGAAAAAGACCTCGATACTACTTTTAAAAAGGCAAAGCTTATGGCCATATTGCTCACCTTGAACACAGGATAAACAACACTTTGTTGCTTTGACAATGTTGCTAGGAAGGTGATCCTCTCAGGCAAGCTCCAGGGAAAGTCAAACAGACTGTCACTATTAAAAGACTCCTTAGAGATAATTTAAATGTCTCAGGTGCTAGTCTTCCTTCATTTGGTTCTTCCTATTTCAGTTCAAGAAATAATGAATCTTGCGTGGGAAACACTAGACTACAGGTGACTCGGTTTGATGAACCCCAAACAGATTCTTGCCAAACAGGTGTTCTGACAGTATTTCTCTTACAACTAACTATTGCAATTTTATTTCATTAGGGAAGAAAAAAAACCAAAACAAAACAGAGGCAAACAGAAGTCTGCTGTTTTGGCTGAAGTCATGTTTAGGATACCTGGAAATACTCTTTGGTTTGGACTCCAAATAATAAGAATATAATGTAGAGCGTGGTGTTTGCGTTCTTACAATGAACTACCACTAAACCTTTGTTTGTTTGTTTTTAGTCTCATCTAAATTATTCTCTACAATGCCCAGTTAGGAGAGCTGAGTTTAATTTAAAGGCATTTAGAACCCAATTTCTGAATTCAAATTAGATAATAGCAACATAATAACCACAATTTCATTTAATCTTTATCAATAAAGGATAAATACAGAAAAATGCCCTGATATGAAATAGGAAAGATAAAGTAGCCACAGTATTGACATAGTAGTTGCAGCATTAATTACCACTCTGTGTGTGATTTAGTAAGTAGCAGTAACTAGTCCAACACATACTTCTACCAGTAAGTGGTTGGGTATCCTCACCCAAACTCATTTATTCTCTTTACAACTCCAATCATTTGTCATAAAATAACAAGGCATCCTCTAAGGGTTTTATTATTTATTAAAGTTTATGATTGCTTTGGGTTTCCTCCTTTGCCAAATGTTGATAGTTTTAGAGCATAGCCCTTCTAGTGTCTGAAGCAAAATGATTTTACAACCAAGCTCATTTGTAACTTTTCCATTTTCAGTCAAAGGTATGCTGTGCTCTTATCTTAGTATCAGGAATCAGGAAGACAAATCAGTTTAAGTCTTCAATATACAGTTCACCAAATTAAATATACAAATGGCTGATAGGTACATGGCAAAAATGCTCAGTGTTGCATTGGAAAATATGTGAATTAAAACCACATGGTATTCCATTTCACACTTGCCCATACAAATATTATTAAAAAGACAAAACTGAAATGAGGAGATGGCGCTGTGGGGGGAAAAATTGCAAAAGCCAAAAGAGCTAAGTTCGATTCTCTAGAACTCAAGTAAAAACCAGATTAAGTAAAACATATCTGGAATCTCAGTACTCCAGGGAGATGGGAAGTGAGACAGGAGAATTACAAGAAGCCTGCAAGCCAGTTAGTTTGGAGGATGAGACACCCTGCCTCAAATAAGATGGAAGGCAAAGAATGACACCTGAAATTGTCCTCTAACCTCTGCATGTGCACTGAGGCCTATATTCAAAAACATGAATATGGAGACAGACACACAGACCTTTTTAAAAAAGAGAAAACAACAACAACAACAAAAATCTTGCCATTTTGATGGCAGGAAAGCAACACAAGGCCAATGCTATGGCAAACACAAAAAGGTTCATCTAGAAATAAAAAGATGAATGAATCAGCAAGCCTATTTCTGGACATTTATCAAAATAAAAAATCAGTTCAGTTTTATAATCTCAAACAAATACTTGTGCTCTTAAAGTTGTTAACATACAATTAAAAATAGCCAAGCTGTGGTACTAAGGTGAATGTTCAATTACACATAAACAGGTAAGAAAGCATGGCATACACACAGACACAGTATTGTTCTTCTTTCCAAAAGAAGGAAAGTCTCCACATGTAATGACATTTAACAAATAAACCTTAGAAGCACCATGCTAAGTGAAATAAGCACCCCAGAGAAGAACAAACTCTGCATGTCTCCTCATGTCAGATATTTAAAATAGTCAAAGTCATAGAAGACTAGAATGGTAGTTGCCAGGGGCTGGGAAGGGTGACTGAGGAATTACTGACTAAGAACCATAAAGCACTAGAGAAAGTCAGTACAATATAACACATCTTTCAAAGGCTTAGAAGAACTTCTACCTGGGTTGCCGTTTAATTCTCAAATGCAAGGAGGGTGTTTCCCAGTTAAGGCAGTGAGTGGTAGCACATGCATTTCCTAACTACAATGACATTCTCTTGAGGCTTATCAGGCCCTAGATACACAGGTCAGTAGACAACAGTTGCTACTCTAGGGAGGCCCATCATCAGCTGCTGACTCCTTCATCAGATCCTCTGAGAGTTAGTGTGGTGATGATTTAGTAAAGCAGAACCAAAGACAACAACCTATTCTTTCTGTGAGCCAAAAAGAAACAAACAACAACAACAACAACAACAACAAAAAACACCTCCAATTAAATGAAAAGAAACTTCTATAGTTTTCTTGTAAAATGCTTCCAAATTTCACAAGCATTTTTATTTAATATTTATTTATTCTTAGAGGCATGTATCTATTTATTCATTCTTGGATTCATTATTCATTTATTGTAGTACTGGGAGTTGAACCTAGGGACTGGCACATGGTAGGCAGATTATCTACAACAAAGCTACATCCCAGCCAAGCTGGTCAGGAGCCTCCGTGACAACCATATCCTCAGCCTGTGATAAATGGTACAGTTCAGCTGAGAGCAAAGCTTAGTGGTAGAGTGCCTTCAAGGCATGTACCCTCAACACCACAAAAAGAGACATAATTCACTAGAGTGAAAAGGTCCTTCATAACTTGCATTTCCCTAAAAAAGTACAAAATCTTTAGAAAAATTCACATGCCCTTTTAAATCTTTTGAAATTAAAATATAATTACATAATTTCCCCCTCCTATTACCTTCCTTTCCAAAAATAATTATATTATAATCTGAAGCCATATATTTTCAAACAAGCTTATTCATGAACTGAAAAGGAAGAGGAGGATCCAGCGAGTTAAATTATAGGAGATTGATCCATGTTTGGGGAAATGGGATATATTTAATAAACAAGCAATCAGCTTGATAAGCAAATGCACACCTGCTTTTTGCTCATCACCATCCTGCTGCTCATGAAGACTCAGGAGCACACAGACTGAATAGTACCTATAAGTACATGAAGTTCGTATGCAACTCCATTCTTATATGTTCAAAATGGTTCATAAAGCAAAACAATTGGTGATACCCAGCTTTCAAACTTTCATGATGACAGGAAAGGTGATTACTGCTATCAACTCACAATATGTAACTACGTACTATATAGAGGTCGGTCAGAATCTATTCATAAGTGGTAGTGTAGGAGGAGAGAACATGCTGGCTTGTGTCAATTTAGGGCAAACATTAAATATCCTGGATGTGTCTATTATTCCTTTCTCAAATAGGTACATCTAAATTAAGATAATTAGAAGCAGGTCTGACTTTTCAAAATTAGTTCATAGATGTTTAAATGGGTTCCTGATTTAGAGACATCAGTTGATAACAGGAAAAGAAAGAGGTAACAGGGAAGAAAATTAAGCGGACCATAGGAAGAGACCCTGCCCTGGGCTGTGATATGATTGGCTGACAGAGAGTAAGCCTATCTCTAATCACTGAGCTGCAGACAGTAAGGGAGGATGAAATGTCACTGATCCAGCCTCCACTAGATCTCCCTCCTGTATGTGATCTAGTTAAACACATGCCCAGTAAAATAGCCCATCATGGTTTTCTGACAATCTTTGTAATGTCCTGCAATTCCCCAAGTTCAAAAGAGTGGTTATAATACGATTAAATCTCACTGTGGAAAACAAAACAAAACAACAAAAAACTTTAAAAACTGGAGATGCCCTCAGTGAAGGAGTATTTGTTGGGTATTATAGGACTCACATGTTCATAAGAGTTGTGACTGCTCAAACCTACACGGGATCATGTCAGCCAAAATCCCACCATAATGAGGAAGGAATAGCTGAGGAGCTATTGCTGATTAATGGCTGCTGGCGAAGTGAGAGTTTCCTTCAGGAATGCATTCCTGGAAAAGCCACACACATTCCAGTGGGTGGTTCTACACCCATGCTCATAGAGGCAGCACTAAGCAGACTCCCTGGGTTAAAAACAAAGCTTTGGAAGTGAAAGGGCAAGGCAGCAGGGAGGTAGCAAAGGAGCTAGAGGGGAGGACTAGGGTGTGGCTTGAGCTAGAGGGGAGGACTAGGGTGTGGCTTGATCCAAACCCATTAGAGGAATGCATGAAGTCTCGAAGAGAAACCAGCTGTTCTTGCTGGGTTATTAATCTAAGGTGAAACAGAGTCCTTGAGATTTTCTAGGGAAGTGACATTCCTACTGATAAGTTCTAGAAAAGTGATAGAGCCATTTGTCAAACCTTTGCATCTGAAGAAGACTGACACATGGAAAGTTAATAATGTCGATTTGGAATATTTATAATGTTGCTGAAATAGAAAGGAAGAAGAAACATCACATGAACTCTGACAGGGCTTTAGGTAGGCCTAACCAAAGGGTTATTTTGTTGGTATTATTTATGCAGACAGGGGACAACTTAAATAAATGAGCAGTTGATTCTACTGTTGGTCAGGGGAAGTTATGTAGGGTTCATGAATTCTGGAGATTTAGTGAAACAACATGCTGATGACATAAGCAATTCAATACCATGTCCTTTTCTTCAAAAATAATCCAGGATAGCCTCAAGGCTATTTTTGGAGACCCTTTTGCCTTAGCTCCCCAAGTGTTAAAATCACAGACACATTGCATCACTTCCCCACATCACCTCCCCACATTTACATTATTAAATATAACAAAACACACACAATACAGTTATGTGGGAGACAGACATTTATTAGCTTGATTGTGGTAATCATATCAATAATATATATCCTTACATAAATATCACATTCTGTGCCTTGAATATCTCTACTTTTATTTATTAGCTGAACTTTAATAAAGAGGGGGAAATAAAGATGATAAATGATATAGTTATAACTTTATCATTTAAAAAAATTAATCAGTGATAGTACAGTTTTCAGAAAGACTGGTCTGTACATTAAAATCAACCAGTTTGCAAAAACTAAGGTATATCTATCTTGAAAATAGATTAGCTACACAAGCCATACAGTCATCATGCAGTTGCCATGCTGTGTTATGCAAAACTGCACCTGCACAGGCCATTCTGCATAGCAATTCTTAAAGGCACCTTAGCATGTTGTGGTCTTGCAAGCTTGTAATTCCAGCATCATAAGTCTGAGACAGGAGCATCATGCATGCCAGGCCAGCATAGACCACATAGTAAGAACCTCTCCATGAAAAAAGAAAATGAAGAACAAAAGGAAGGAAGAGGGGGAGGAACAAAGGAAAGGAGGGAGAAAAGGGTGGCATGAAGGAAGGGAGGAAGAGAGATAGGGATGGAGAGAAAAGGAAGGAAAGAAGAAAGGAAGTAAGGGAAGGAAGGAGAAAAGGAGGGAGGGAGACAAGGAGGGAGGAAGAAAAGGAGGGGAAAAAAGGACAGTGAATGGCCAGGAAATATAGAGAATAAGAAAGCTCTGGGGACTCAATAGAGCAGTCTAAATGTCACATTTTGCCTGACTTACTCAGAGCTTTCCTTAGTATACCCAGCTTAGACATAGAGCACTGAAATGGACATCCTCTTTCTACACTTGTAAACCAATTACTCAGCTATGTTCAAATGACAATAATGGATACCAGTTCCTAAATTTTTTTGGTCAGGCTCTCAGCTAATAATGAGGATGTACTATCTCTTGATATCCTTTATAAGTCTCTGATGTTAATAATGACATTACAACCGAAGACAGGCATTACATACTTGCCCAGTGCTGTGTGGTAGTGAACAGGAAGCAGAAAGGGAAGCCCAGTGGCTTGTTCCTCACCTCACACAGTCCAATTCAGCACTTCAAGCTTCACCTAAAGTGGCTCTCCGCTTATTACCTCTTATATCAGAAGATCCCAAATTCTGATCAAAGTGAGCCTGACGACTTCTCATTTATCCTAACCTTATCATCAGCATCGACACCATATTTATCATCACCATCATCATCATTATTCTTATTTTATCCATGTGTGTGTATACATACATGCACATTTATGTATGTGAAATGGATGTCATGCTATGCGTGTAAAAATCTGAAGACAACCTTAAGCATAGGACTTTTTCTACTACCTAGAGAAAGTGTCATTTGTTGATGTTTGGTGTTGGTGCTGCTGGTGGTAGTGATGTGCTGGTCGTGCTGGTGGGGGGAGGGTTGATGTGGTCCTGGTGTGCTGGTCCTGCCAGTGATTCTAGTGCTGATGGTGGTAGTATGGTGGAGGTGGAGGTGGTAATGGTATGTTGTGGTGATGGTGTGGTGGGGGCAGAGGGGTGAGCGTGGTTTTTCTACTGGACAAAGCAGGACAGCTGCCTGAGAGTTTCCAGGGAGCCTCCTGCCCCAGACGTCCTCTCTTTGGACATACTCTGCTGAGGCCATCTGTATGTGAATTCTAGAATTTCAAACCCATGCTTGTATGAAAAGTACTTCACCAACTGAGCCACCCCCACCCTAACACACACACACACCACACACACACACACACACACACACACACTGATCTCTTTACAACTCTAAAAGCGGCATTTCCTCGATGTAAAACAGCAGTCACTAACTGAGGGGTTGGATACCTTCGTAAAACACACATATAAACGTGTGTTAATTGTAAAGGTTAACATTATTAAACAATTACTATGAGGCAATTGTTTCTCTAGTTACATGGATATATCAGGGGTATAATAACTGTATGTATAAATACATACAAGAATCATTGACCCTCGTGAAACTGAGGGAACAAAATCTTGGGGAGTTTCGACAAAGCAAACAGCCTTATATCCAAGTCTTACTCCTGACTCCAAGGAACAGTCAGTGAACTGTAGCCTCCAGGCTGCATTTCTTTGTAGGAGAGTGTTAACAAAGGCAAAGGGTTCCGAAATCAGTGTCAGCGTGGGCTTACAGCTCTAGGCCCCACGAACGCTTGCACCCCTCTGCACCCTCTCCAAGTGCCACCCTTCTGCAGTACACATTATTCTTGCCAGTGGGTAGGCTGACACAGAATCAGACCCTGCCAGAGAGATGGGGTGTGGGGAGCCATCTCCCACACAGCTCCCCACAATAACCCAAGGTGGAAATGCCTGGATCCCCTCACCTTGTAGTAAGGACTGCAGAAAGTGCTGTGGTTTGGGAACACATTGAACCCAACCATTAACAGTCTCCTTGAAGATCACAAAGCACCTGGAAATTGTGAAATAAGGCAAATGTTTGAAAAGGAGAATGTTCCTGGGAGACTTCTTAGATTCCCTGTTATATAGTTTATAGCCAATCTGAGAAATGTGTACCTAAATTAAAGAGAGTTATTCAAACATAGGAGAGTCAGAAACACCAGTAAATCTGATTTTGGTTCTAAAAATGGGCAAAGACCAAAGTCAGCAAAATTTGAGATCACTTCTAATTTTATCTGACCCATTTGGTTGTATGCTGCTGTGCCTGACAGGGTCTGTGCCTGTGGTAGCAAGAAGACCTAAGACAGTAGCCAGAAAGAATGCAGAGACAAGGGGTTCAAGGTCAAAGATCTAAATTCAAGGTCAAAATGAGCATGGGGAGGTTAACTGGTTCCTATGAAGCTTGTTTTCAGACATACAACAGGGACAGAAAGGCCTACTAAGGTTAAGCTGTTAGTAGAAGCGCACTGTCTATACAATCTAAACAATGAAATGCATTAACTTATGTCAGAACAAAATTATAGCCAAAGTGAAGACAATACTTGATTTTTTTAAACTATTATTATAAAGCAGGAAAGGTGTTTTCTACTTGCTTTTTCTCTTAGGTCCACTTCATTTATTTGACAAATATTTAGTGAATATCTAACTCTATGCAAGACTGTAATGAAGATAGCAGCAAGCAAGTTAAGTAAGACATCTAAGGGGGGCTGAGGTGGAAGTAATCAAAGGATAGGTAAGTAACAAATGTTTTGTGTCAGAGGATGAGACGCTCTATTGAGGTAATGAGTACAAAAGGTATTTCTGAACAATAAACAGTGATACAGAAACACACACACACACTGAAATATCATTATGATATCCACTGTTTTATACACTGAAGTGTATTAAATGATTCATTTTTTAAAAAATGAGCTTCCTGATCCAACACATGGGGCAGGATTAATATAACATAAGCAAATAATAAAAATAATATAATAAATACAATAAAATAACATAACAATAATAGCTAAATGTAATATAAATCATATAATATAAATCACAAACTAGAAAACATTCCAGAAAAAAATAAACATTAACTACAAATCTTCAGACCAAACTGATTTTGATGCATCCAAGAGCAAGAGACAATATACCCAGAACAGTATCATAATGAAGGAGAAGGATATTGCTCCAGGCAGAATGGACAAGGTGAGCATGAAAGTCTTGGGGCTATGGCAGGGAATGTAGATTTACTGTGACCTAACAAGGAAGGGTTCAGTAGTTCTCAAAACAGTGACTAGGCATGTTCTGCTCCGGGTGAAGATCTTGAAAACCTGAGAAGAGCAGAGTTTCAGTACTGTGACACTAGATTTTATTTGTTCATTTAGTTGTTTGGTGTTTTGGTTAAGAGAGGCAGGTAAGATTTGGCTTTAAGAAAGTTCCTCCTCTGGTCTGAAGACATATTTATGAGCATGAGAATCTGAATTTGGCTCCCTCACCCAGGGTAGATGGTTCACAACTACCTGTCACTCTAGTTCCAGGGGACCCAGTGCCCTCTTCTGGCCTCTACAGATACCTGCACACAAGTGGCAAACACTCACATAGACATAAAAAAGAAAAAGAAAAACAAACCTTTAAAAAGAAAACCAAAGCTACGCCAGACCTTAGCCGTCCCAAACTAAGATCGGTTTCTGCTCTACTCCATCATTTTTTAATTTTGCACAGATGGCATTATACACACACAATGAGGGCGTGCTTGCTTCATCCAATTCACCATCAAAATCTGAGGGCTTTTTGTCATCTACCACTGTTGCAATGACCTAAATCCTAATCACTTCTTCCTAGATGAATTCAAAATGGTCCCTAATTGCTCTCTGTGCTTTCAACCTCATCCTTCTTCAGTCTGTTTTCGATGGAGCACCCATGGAACCTGTGAAATGAAAGCCAAATGATGCTACTCTTCAGTTCAAAATCCTCCATTGTTCTCTCATCCCAAAGTTAGAATCAAATGCTTCAGACTGTCCTGAAAAGTTGATACCATTTAGCTCATGCCCTCTCCACCTACATTTGCTCACTTATTCTTCTCAGCCTCACTGCTATTCCTGCAGCTGCTTGAACAGTCTTAGACACTCACATATCAGACCTTTGCCTTTCCTGATTCTTCTATACATATACAGCAGGCCTTTGCTTTTCCTGATCCGTCTATACAAAATACATGGTTAAGGTGTCACATGACCCTCTCTCACGCCTCTTTCAAGTTTTCTATTTCAGCCTCTCATTGGGGTCTTCCTTGGTCACCCTTGTACCAAGACAGCAGCTCCCAAGAGTCTCCCTCTGAAGCTGAGGCTTACCCAGGCCATTTATATCTATCTACTAGCTAATTAATTCTAAAACTAGAATGGAAGCTCTCCAAGGGCAAGGTTTTCTGTTTCATTCACTGCTGCATTCCCAGGGCCATATAATGATTTATGGCATAAACAAGGAATCTAAACTTCACACACAATTCCTAAGTGTTATGCTACTGAACGCAGAGACAGTTCAAGCCTACGGATGAGGTGTGTATTATGGGGAGAAATAGTGACTGAAAGATGGCAGGAAAATTAAAGGGCGAATTGAAAGCATGTTTTAATGAAAAAGATGTGCTAGGGTGCCCAATCATGCCAGCACTAACTTGGTAGAAAATAAAGAATTCATACATGTTCACTATCACATTGGCTTGATATTTTCATTTCTTGAAAGTCTCCAATAACGAACTATACAAAAATTACCTTAAGAGCGGTGGTTCTTAATTTTCCTAATACAGTTCCTCATGCTGTCCCCAGCCATAAAATTATTTTTGTGGCTACTTCATAACTGTAATTTTCTAGTTATGAATCATAATCTAAATATTTTTGAAGATGAAAGTTTGTCACAGGGGTTGTGGCCCCCAGGTTGAGAGCCGCTGCTTTAGCAGGTAGGTCATAGTAACTGCTGTAATAGTGGGCTAGCTTCTTCTCGCTTTCATAGGAGCCCACAGTTGAGCCTTTTTTTGAATTTCAAAAAGAGACACCAAATATTTTTTAAAAGACAGAAAGTGTTTGAATTTTTTTGAAAGCTGTAAGACTTTAAAAGCTATATTTTGTTTTATATTGTAATGGTAATGTTAACAAGATATCTTGGGGATAAACAAGAAATGAAAGATCAGAGTTTAATAATGAAGGGTCTTCCATTTGTCAAGGTGAGAATGGGGTCAATTGTGCTAATTAGTTTTTTGTCAACTTGATATAACCTAGAGTCATGTGGAAAGAGGGAAACGTTATTGAGAAAAATCCTTCCATCAGATTGTCCTGTAAGCAAGTTTATGGAGAATTTTCTGCTTAATGAGTGACATGGGAGAGCCCGGAACACTGTGGGCAGTGAGAACCCATCTGCAACTGGTCTTGTGTTGTATAAGAGAGCAGGCTGAGACGGCCATAGAGAGTAAGCTAGCGTGCAGCATTCCTCCACGGCCTCTGCTTCAGTTCCTACCTCCAAATTCCTGTCTTGAGTTCCTGGACTGATTTCTTTCATAGTAGACTGTCATCTGAAAGATAAAGCAAACGAGTTCCTCCCCAAGTTGCTCTCCAACAGAAAGCAAAGAAGGACAAATAGATAGAATTTATTGGAAAGTATTGCACTTTGTTTCTAACCACTTCACACTAGCTTCAAACACACACACTCTCTCTCTCTCTCACATACACACACATTTTACTAAATTTTCAAATTATATATTTAAAAGCATAAGTGGCATGAAGGAGGTAGTTTTTCACTTTTTCAGTGCTCCAAAATATCCAGAGCCTCCACAGAAAAGACTTGACTCCTGGAAACTACAATCATTCAGAGGTCTGTTCACCTGTGTGGTTGAGAGGCCGCACCAGCTCTGATGTGAGACCTGAGCAGGCTCTCTGTGGCCTCTCAGTGACCAAGCTTTCTCAGAATACCTGGGCTTCTACATGGAAGTTCAGGCTCCCAAACAGAAGCATACAAGAAATGAAATGGAAGCCGCAGTGCCTTTTAGACCTGGTGTTGGAAGTCATGTCTATTTACCACACTCTATGGCCCAAGCAGTCATAAGTCACAGAAGAGAGATAAGCCCTAACTCAATCTCATGGCAAAAGAACATTGATATTGAGAGAAAAGTGTTTTGTGGACTTTTTTTAAAGAATTAAAACCTCAGAGAAAGTAAGATAATCATTAAAAGCATAATTCAACCCCCACAGCATCCCTAGAAGAAGGAATAATCTCACATTTGGAATGAAAAGAAAATGAACTGCAGGGAGATTAAGTGATTTGCTCAAGATCACACTGCTGACATTTACTGTCACTGAGAGCCAAACTAACATCGAGCTGACTCCAGAGGGCATGCACTTCAGAATAAATTGTCCCCATGGCCCAAGGACAAAATACTCAAGAAGCTCAATAAACAACTTGATGTGGAAGTGAAGGCATATTCCAGCAACCACAAGGCCAAAAACAGAGGAAAGAGTGAGAAAACAGAAATAAAAATAAATGAGGGAAGTAGTCATCATAAAAGTACCTGCCAGTGTTTGCATACCACTGAGATTTGGGTCATCTGAGGGGTTAGAGAGACTATAGACGATATCATACATGTCATTCCTTCTATGTCAACACAAAACAAATATTTAAAACAGTAATAAAGGTTAAACATGATTTTATTTATTTATGGGACACCCTACTTTAAGGTTTTGAAGGAGAAATCCAGTTATTTAAACATTCCCTATTTTATTCCTTACAAAGAACATTTAGTAGATATTAATTCAAACTAGATTTGTTGTTCTTTTTCTGTCCAAAATAGACTCCATTTATTGATTCAGCAACTGGTGTAGTTATGTTATTTAAAATAATCCTTGGGATTATATTCAGTACCCTTTAATAACCCACTCATAGGCCAAAATTCACAAACCGTACCATCTCTAGAAGAACTCACATTATGTCACACCTCTGAACATAATTGTAGAAAACAGAAAACTGGACTAGTGGCCATGAAACTTAATGAAGAACAAATAGACGTTGCCTGGCATCTATGACAGAGCAGCACTACTCTCGACACAATTACCCTGTACATGACAAGGGATGACATTGTCCTAGAGGTGAAGATCAGAATCCTGACCATGGCCCACAGAGCCCTTGAAGGTTCTCGGTCCCATCTCACATGCCACTTTCTTTGTGCTCCTTCAAGCTAGAAATCCCAAGTCTCACTATATAGTTCAAATATGCCTTCAACTCATAAGCACCCTGCCTTAGCTTCCCAAACTAATTCTAGGTGTATACCATGTCTGGAACTGAACATGCCATGCTTCCTTTACCACATACTTTTACAGGTTTTAGACATTTTCTGTAATATGTTGACATACTATTTGCATATTACTAATTCCTATACTTTAATCCCATAGTAACCATGGATTTCTCCATTCCCTCACTATATGCATTTATTGTATGGAAATACTGGGAGTCTTTAATCCTGCTGGATGATATGTTTTTTTGAGGACAAAGAGTGTACATATTGTCTTTGCAACCTCAGTACCCATCATGGTGACAAACCCATATTCAGCTATTTATTAAATAATAAATTAGTGCATGAGTACAAAAATGAATTTTAAAGCCATGGTTCAGGTTTATGCGTGTCTTAATCAGCGTGTTATAGGACATTTATCATTGTCTGTTCCTATCCAAAGCCTCTCACCTTAATAATATTCTAGGTTTGTAACTGATAATAAGACAAATTAATATTAATAATTTAACAAAACATGTAATTTTCAGCCTTCAAAGTGCTTCACATGCACTACTACAGCCCACTTGATCCTCAAAAACCCCTATTGATTTGTTGTTAGTCTCATCTTCCCTAGTAAAGAACCTAAACTGAAAATGATAGAAACTGAAGGGAAGATATCCCCCACCCAAGAGCTCCAAGCAGATATGACTAGGATAGGTAAACAGTGGGAAACTGGACCATTGACTGAGGGCACATTGAGAAATATATATAATAATAAGTGAACCTTTACAGCTTCAAGCAAAGACATACATTTAATGTATTTAAAGAATTCATTGTGTTAAAACTGATATATATCTGATCATATACTAATCCAACTAGAAAGTATCTAACAAAGGAGTGTAAAAAGAGTTAGAGGGCTGGCATGCAATGTGTAAAGTGCTTGTTATACAAAAAAGACAATGGCTCAGATCCCCAGCAACCACAGAGAAGTTGAGCATATCTATAACTCAGTGCTGGGCAGAAGACAGGATGGGCAGATTCCTGAATCCCTAGCCATCCAGTCTAGACCACCAAAGAGCAAACTTCAAGTTCAATGACAGACTCTAAGTCAGAAAATAGGGTGGAGAACAGGAAAAGCTGATACTTCAATTTAACAAGTGACCTCTCTATGTGCAGACATGGATACACACACACACACGTGTGCACATGTGCACACAAGTACACTACACATAAACACACTACAAATACACACAAAAGAAGAAAAATGTAAAATTGGGAAAGACAAGTAGTCCAGTCCTATACAACTGACTCCACAGTCTTCACCAGTTTTGACTTTATGTTTCTGTTCTGCGCTTATTCTTCCTATTGTACAAGTTCGGACTGCCCTCCTTCTGTATGTCAGGATGATCTTGAACTCAGATACCAGCACCTTCATACTGAAGGCTGGGGTGAAAGAGTAGGCATCACCAGGCATGGCTCACATCTGCTCATAATGTGTCCAGTGTGCATCTCTCTTCCTACTACTGAAACGGATCTCTGCAGCAGCTATGCCTTAACCCAAGACCGTAACCCACACATGGAAATCTTAGACATTATTTTCCCCATCCTATCTTTTAACTAAACCCTTTAGGTGTCTACCATTCCCCCAAAGAAGTTAATAATAGGTAAAAGATTTTATGTACCAGGATTGGAATCCTGAGTTTATCAAAGTAAGAATCATTGGGAACTTTCTGTGTTTGGGTTGGAGGACCTCAAAGAAGCTACATATCATAAATGGATCAGTCTTCATATGAATTCCTCTTCATAGCACTTGAATTTGGCATGAGGTTACCTGGGATAGTTTAGTGCCCTTGGCTTTGTGCTAAGAACAAAAATAAACCATCTCTGGGGGAAAACCACCCAAGATATCACTTTACTGTGACATTTTCATCAAGTCAGTGTGTAATTCAACAAGAAATAAAGCATTCCAAAGAAAATAAAAAACAGCAGATAGAGTTTTTGAAAGACTACATAAACAAACCCACATGCAGTCAAAATATTAAAGTCATTAGATGGACTATTTTAAATATTTGAAAGTGCTAATTCATATAATTGAAAAAACTTGACAAAGTACTGGACACAGTTAAAAAATACAACTAAATGAAAAGTATAGATTTGTACAATAAAGCAATCAAAATTAAGAATCAACAGGGAATAGGACAGCAGCCTACCACAGAAGGCCTCTGAAAGACTCTACCCAGCAGGGTATTAAAGCAAATGCTGAAACTCATAGCCAAACTTTGGACAGAGTGCAGGGAATCTTATGAAAGAATGGGGAGATAAAAAGACAGGAGCTCCACAAGGAGAGCAACAGAACCAAAATATCTAGGCCCAGGGGTCATTTCTGAGACTGATACTCCAACCAAGGACCATGCATGGAGATAACCTAGAACCACTGCACAAATGTTGCCCATGGCAGCTCAGTGTCCAAGTGGGTTCCCTAGTAAGGGGAACAGGGACTGTTTCTGACATGAACTCAGTGGCTGGCTCTTTGATCACCTCCCCCTGGGGAAGGGGAGGCAGCCTTACAAGGCTGTAGAGGAGGACATTGAATCCAGTCCTGATGAGACCTAATAAGCTAGGGTCAGATGGAAGGGGAGGAGGACCTCCCCTATCAGTGGACTAGGGGAAGGCCATGGAAGGAGAAGAAGGAGAGAGGGAGAGTCTGGGAGGGGGTGAGGGAGGGCTACAGCTGTGATACAAAGAGAATAAATTGTAATAAATTTAAAAATAAATTAAAAAATAAAAAGAATCAAAATGGTGACTTTAAACATGTAATAAGCCTGGTTAAAGAAAGAATTAATGAACTTGAACATACAGATTAGAAGAAAATACCCAACATAGCACATAAAGGAACAAAAGGCTTTAAAAATAAAGGAAAAAATTTAGTCATATATATTATTGTAGGATAGGACAAAAACATTTTTTTTCTTGGAAATAAAGCTTTATATTTTTATTACCAATATTTGCTTGGTTTTATACAAATCTAAGTATATGTGAACATTTCAATATTAAATCTTATTTGTTACAACAATTCATCAGGTTTGTGGATTACTAATAAAGTAAAGGTGAGATTGGGCTGGTTTTATAGAAAAAATAGAAATTTAGAGTAATGCATATATTTATAAAAGAAACCATTAGGCTGTCAATTTGTTCTGTTGACAGTGTCCTTTGCTTTACAGAAGCTTTTTAGTTTCATGAAGTCTCATTTATTAATTGCTGATCTTAGATTCTGGACTGCTGGTGTTCTGTTCAGGAAGTTGTCTTCTGTGACAATGAGATCAAGGCTTTTCTCCACTTTTTCTTTTAATGGATTTAGTGTGCCTGAATTTATGTATTTTATCCACTGGGAATTTCTTTTGTGCAGGGTGATAAGTATTGGTCTATTTACATTTTTCTACATGTAGATATCCAATTAGAGCAGCACCATTTGTTGAAGATGCTGTCTTTTTTCCATTGTATGGTTTTGGCTTATTTGTCAAAAATCAGGTGTCCATAGGTGTGTGGGTTTATTTCTGGGTCTTCAATTTGATATCATTGATCCACCATGGTACTGCTTCTATGCCAGTACCATGCAGTTGGACAAAAACATTTTAAATGGATTGCAAATGTCTGAAAGAACCTTACTAAAGACGGTGAAGAAAAGAGATGCTGAATTGGGAAAGAACAGTGTTCCAAGACTAAAAGCTAAAGAAACTGAACAGAAGGACACTCTAGGTGATAAGATTGTGTCCCACTAAATTTGTTATTTGTGAATATTAGAGATGAAAATGGAAGCATCTGAATGTGACAAAGTAGTAGAGGCAGATTGCTTACAGCTGGAGAATGAGTTTACAGAAACCCAAAGGCAAACGGCCAGAAAGATTCAAAAGCTAATGAATCATGAGTTGAAGATATCGGTACCAGCATACATTTTGCTTACTGTAGATACAAATTAGTGCATTGTTGGGTACTATTAATTCATAAACTGTATACTACTTGTAAATATGTATATACACATACACAATTGTTTAGCAGCTAAGATAATTTAGAAACCACATCCCCATAGTCCTAGAGAACAATCTTAGCACCCAGTCCTAATACTGTTATCCAGTAACAGAAACCAAGGCTACCCTATGCAACGGCTGAGTGTACATTTGGAAAAGGAATAATATACATACATATATATGCATATGTATATGTATATATAGATGATATAGATATAGATATAGATGTAGATATAGATATAGATAGATATAGATATATACACACACATACATATATGCAAGGCTTTGTAGATCAAAATTAAGAGTCTTCCTCTGAAATATCAAACAACAGAAGACAAACATAATTAAATATGAAAGAAACAAAATTGTCAACACAAAGAACTACTAATAGCCAAAGTTGGAACAAAATTAAATGGTACTTACAAAATAAAATGGTATTTTATTACCTCTCAAAGTATAAGGCAAATGCCCACAATAAATAAATAAATTACTGAGGAAATAAATAAGCAGTGAAGAAAAATACTAAATTATCCCATGCAAGAAAAAAAGCCAAATAATATGTATGCGGACAATCTGCCTTTGAGGAAATGTATTCCTCACTGCTAAAGTGTGGCCTAGATGTAGTGACTAGAGACCAGAGACAAGAATGTGGGAAGAAAGAAATAGCAGTCTTATGCTGGAGAAACCTGACAACAACTACCTCAGACAAATGACTGAGATCTGTATCTAGTTTGACAAACCATAAGTCGCGCTGATAATGTATACCCTTGACACGATGCAATGAAATTGTATTCTGCTTCTGTAGCCTTTTCCCCAAAGCTCAACCTCCATCTAGTCATTAAAAATGCCAAGAAAGAGGAGACTGAGGAGACAAGAAAAATGTAGCATGGAACTTTGGATAGGCGCCTCTATAGAAATAAGGATAATGGATAAATAATGAGGAATTCAGAGTCAATTTTGGATTTTAGCTAATAATGTATCGATAACACTTTATTGATAAATATCAATTGCACAAAATACTTATAATGGTCAGTGAGATGTATGCAGTTAAAATATGTGACAACAGTACTAGTCATTGGAAAATGTTATTAATGCGAACAACTATACCATAGCCTATAGTTTGTATTAACAATACAAATAATATATTTACACAAATAATACCAATAATAATAATAATTTATATGGTGAAATTCTTTTCCTTTTCTACAAAAAAGGCCATCAGCTAAGAATTAATAAATTTTTGTAGACTAAACTAACACGACTCCTCTCTGTGAAACAAGGTGTTGATACTGTGTCCCTAGATAACTAAATACTGTCTAGGCTTTGAGAAGAGCAAACAATGTGCCTGGCTTTAACATAAGTTCAGATATGAAATAATGAGTTTACAAAAGATTAAGCACATTGCTAAGACAGGTTTTTAAAAATCTCTTTAGGTGGTCAGCTTTCCTCCTAAAATTATAGATTTTGAGCTACAAATGACCGTCTCCAAAAGAGGGTAGAGCAAGGTCCTCCTGTGCAGTCTTCCTCTCCACCACAGAATGCGGCTGCATATTTCTAAGCCACAGCATGGCTGCCGTATCGCATTCCAGAAGTGGCACCAGTTAAATGAAGCAAGACATTGAAATCAGATTCTTAGTACATTTCACAGAACGTGAGGACATATGGAGTTTTCCTGGGGTGGGGGTTGAGGGTTGAATTGTAATGGTGAGATCATACCTGAAAGAACATGAGTTAATTCATGATAGCTGCTTAATCCACTCATTCAAAATTGCAAGAAGAATGGTAGAGCATGCATATACTTCATAGGCAAAACATGAGACAGTGGGTTATTAGACTGCTCTCTTCTGTGACTGACCTATGATTCATTTCAAATGAGGAAACCATAAAATCACAGTATTCAAAAGAGAAATGATCACAATACAATACAAATTCTTTATTTTTATTCACACATACCTATGTAACTCCTTTAACAAAACTAAGATTTTTCACTGAAGTTGGTTAAAGGATTCATGTGAAACAACTGTACTTTAATTGAGCTGATTGCAATTTTCTATCTCTAGAATAAGCAAAAATCTTCTGTGAAGAATGAGTCTGCTGTGACATCCTGTTATTTCTCAACATGATGAGTGCCTCCGATATAAACTTTCCACCTCAAACATAATGAAAGCTGCATGTCAGGTTTCCAACCTTGTCTTTCAATGCTTCCAGAAAAAAAAAAAAAAAAAAAAACATTGAAAGCATGAGCAAGGGCAGAGAGGAACTGCTATTATTTGGAATGCTTTTTACTCATTTAGTGTCCTCTTTCTTCCCTCACAATCCCCAGGCTATCAAAGCAGAAAATCAGATTCAAACAAAAGCTCAAGACCCTGTAGAGTGAATTTCAGGGATAAGAGGACCTCAGACAGAATGTGTGACTTGTTAGGGAGGTTTGGTTTTGCTCTGTGCTTTAGGAGTTTGGAAGAATGGAGATAAGATACAGGGAAAAGGGCTTGCTACTTCTCCCTCTAGTCCCATTATCCCAACCCCATGCTCAGTGAAGATAAGTTTCTTTTATTTATTCAAAACTCTTGACAACCCAAGAGTGCTTAGGTGCCTTTTCAAAGTATGCATTGTCATCAAGTACAACCTGACATGTACAGGAGGCATCATCTCCCTAGCACCCTTCCCAATGATATATAACCCCAACCTAATCATAATAAAGGACCATACACTCCTCATTAAGCAAATCACTAAATGACTAATACATTTGGCAAGTACTAGTACCCTGAAAGACCAGAAAGGTCATGAAACTGCTGCTGACTGAAGACTATGGACATTCAACGCCTAAGTGGATGTGGGAAAGTGCACTATACTCTTCTAACATAAAAAGAACATTAATGAAAAGAATTGCTAAAAGCCAAGTAAATTCTGTACTTCGGCTAATATTATTATATATTAGGGTTATTTTCTGAATTTTGGCATCTCTACTATCTCAAATTTGAACCTTAGGAAAGGCATGCAAAAAGAGTCCACAGGATCTCTGCTATTTGTTACAACACTTCTATTAGACTAACGTTGAATCTAAACTTCAGAATTTATTAATTCAGAGCCAAAAGCTCCGCATAGTATGATAAAAGAAAGGAGAAAGGAAGATTTCAGGAGCTAAGCAAGGAGTTTCCTAAATGCCAACTCTTCAGTAGAGCTGAGGTGCTCATTGGAATGTCTGTGATGGAAGCAGGGTGAGAAAGTGGCCCAGTGTGGTTACTGATGTGAACGTTACACTTAGGGATAAACAGCTGAGTTTGAAACCTGATCTTAGTGTTTTCTGGCTGTGTGTTTAATGCCTCTTTTTTTTTTTATCTCTCTGAACCTGAATTTTCTAGTATGTAAAATGAAGATGTTAATGGAAAAGGTTGTTAGGTTATTAGGACTAAATGAGGCAATCTATGTGATTTCAGCATACGTGGAAGTAATTAATATTATCCCAAAAATGGCATTCATTCTTCTAGGTGTAAATATTTATGCCCTCCCTTTCACTAGGAGGAATTAGCAATTTTCCATTCCATTCAGCTTCATCGAAAGACTATCCTTCCTTCAAATGCTGATCGACTCTCTCCGTTCCCAACCCCCAGTTTTGAGTATGGTCCAATGCTATATTGCTCTCATTACCTATTATTGTAAATAGTAGTCATTTTCATCAATCACACTATAAAATCTTTGATGTTGGGGGCAGCCTTATTTCTTGTCATGTTTTATTCAATGCAGTGTGCATAGCAGGCATTCAAGAAATCTTGATTGTTTATGATTATGGCATTTTCAGTGTTTGGGGGAACTTGGCAACACATAGATTTAGTCATTCGGAATTTGAGGACTTGTCAAAACAGGACTGAAGGAGATAAATATATAATTAAAAGCCCTTTAAAGGAAAAATGAAAGTCTTTTTGAATCCTCTTCACTCTAAATGCAAAGTAAATTAGATTCTTCGCCACTGTCTCTGGGGTCTATGTATATGTTTTTGTCTTGTAAGGAAGATCATTTAAAATAGTTTTTCAGGACTTCTATAGACTTCTGCTTTGGCTGAAATCCATTCTCCCAGAAAACATACTTAAAACTTATAATAAATTCTAAATTTTAATAAATGCACCGTGGATATACACAAGACCAGGAAGAATACATTACTTAATGAGTTCCTTACATAGAATCGTGGCTTCTTAAGTGCTGTTAAGTATATTGTTTCAATTGATTCTTGTAAAAATTCAGAGACGCTATCTTCAAAATGTTATTTCCCCCAGTTTTTACATAAGAGAACTGGTTTCTCCCAGCGGCTTCGTCAGTGTGCCCTGTTAGCCCTGTGTACTTGTTCCTATCATATTTCTGAGATTATCATGAAGAAATGTGATCATCAATTTGTCTGTCTTCTCTCTGGACTGCAATACATTTACAGGAAGGTTTCTGTTTCACCCTGGTTCTGTCCCTATGTGACTGGGATCAGATGCACTCAAGGACCGTTTAGAGAAACTTCAGAGCATTAATACTGAAGGATGTTCCAAAAGAACATTAATTTTCTTTAATAAATGCTAATTATCCCTTCCAAGAGAGAACACAGCTATGGATGAGTCTGACATAATGTGATCCTAGGGAAGGGACCAGACCTATCTCCAAGGTGACAAAATAAGCTAATATATCAGAAAGGAGCATGAGACCAAGCTTCAGCCTCTGTCAATGGACCATTTTCAAGCTCAGCTCTGTGATGTGCACTAGGTAATTCTCAGTTCTTCCATAGAAATGTAGAAATGATGGCTACTGACTTAAAGAAACAAAACAGAGCAAAGGGTCATAAATGAAATGAGGTCAGGCTCACTGACACTCAGAGTGATGACATACTGAGCAGAAGCCTGTTGGTTGGTACGTTCCTGGAAATCTTCAGACAGCAGAAGCCCAATGTGAAACATTTCCCTTCCTTTTAGCTATGATACAATGATCATACTGTCCTGAAAACCAACATCCTATTGTTCTTCCCTGCCTCTTTCATTATGGCAGCATCTCCTGCTTTTGGTCTCTGTCCATCTGGGTGCATAAACATCATCTTCAAAATCAGAACCTCAAAATGTTGACAACATTGAAGGTTTTTCAGAAAGCTGGCAGAGGGCTTGTTCTCCATGGCAAGTCCATCAACTTATTCCTTGGGGAAAATGCCAGGCATTTGTAATAGTGCCTGATGCTAAGCAACCAGAGTTGTTCCAGGGGGTGCAAGTCTGAAAAGAGGACCAGATTGCAGCGTTAACACAGAGTACTGGCCCTCACTTTTCCATGCTCTTCAGTGCAACCTTGGACAAATCATTTGGTTTATGTGGTGCTGTGTTGTCTTGTTTCTAAGGTGAGCACAGGCCTTCCAGGTTCTAAATTGTGCTGTGAATTTGGCAATTTACACTGAGGTTGGTGTGGGGAGAATGGAACTCTCCCTACAATCACAACAAAATTTTTGCTTTCAAAATAATCAGCAACATGGACTGGGTTTTCTCTCTTATTAAACAAACAAACAAACAAACAAACAAACCAAAAACTTGGCAATCAAATGCAATCCACTTAGTAATAACGATTTCAGTTAGAAAGAGGGGAAATACACATTAGTTAAAATAAGGGATTGCATACAAAGGAGGAGGATTAAGTAGGGCTCATTCATAATCACTGGAGGGAAAAGTCTCAAAGGAACAATGATACAAAGTCATTAATGTTTAACCTGCTTAAATAAAAATAACCAATACGTTTGTTGTTTGAACCATCTGCACCCGATAAGGGTAGTTTAAATCCTGGCACCATCTGTTCAACTGGAGTTTAATACTGTAACAATATGCCAAATCACGATTAAAGTAGTAGGGACAGAGGCCCAATAGCTCTGGATCTAAACAGTGACCATTCTTTATTGGGAGGAGAAACCAACAAGAGTCAAATCATCTTGATCAGAAATTCTTCCAGAAGTCGATGTTCACCCCATGAAAACAAAATAGAAGCATGTAATTGGCAGATCCACAAGCAACCAGACTTTTGGAATAAACAAGGGGACAAAGAACAGAATGCCAAAGAATCTAGGCAGTGAAAGTAGGACATCAAAACAGTTTTCATGTTTCTCAGTCTAGGGTTAATCACTGCTATCTAACTGGCCTGCCATGAGAATCTTTAGTAAGCCATTGAAATGCATGCTCAAGAGTATAGGGAAATAGAAACTCAATAAAGAACTTGTCTGTGAATTCATGAGGACCTGGGTTTGATCCTCAGAACCCACAAACAAACACTCAGTACTGTGACATGCATGTGGAAACTCAACAGTGGGGAAGTGGAAATAAGTGAATCCTTGGTCTCATTGGCTGGCAGGCCTAATTGGTGGGCTCTAGACCATTGGGAGACCCTGCCTCAAAAAACAAGGTAGACAGTACCTGAAGTTGATCTCAGACCTACACACACACATCTATGAGCAAACACATACACCCCACACACATTTACACTTCCTCCCTAACAAACATATACATTTACACACACATCAATGCTTACATATATATATATATACACAAACACTCCACACATATGCATACATACATTCTTGCTCTCACATACATGCGCATACAAACATACCTTCATAAACATGTATACACATATGCCATGCATATGCACACACACACACTTTAACATCACACATCTTTGCACACACACAAATATACCTCTGTACACATGTACATACACACACCTACACACACATCCTACACAGAAAACCACAGTCCAGCCCTAAAACATCTAATGCCAATGTGATAAATCCTTAAATTCTGAGATATTCAATATTATCTAGTCTAAAGGTTTTACTTTACAAATAAAGAAACTGAGGCCCATAAGGCTAATCAATTTTTCTTAATTAAGTTATCCAATTAATAGAAACCTCCTTTCTCCAGGACCAGTGTTTCTCTCACCGTGCTTCCCACACCAAAGTCAAAGCCATTTGTCAACCCTGTCCCCTCCTGAGAAATCAGGTCAGATGCTTTCCAAGTCCCACACTCTAAGAATGCTTTTGCTAAATTACCCAGTCCACTTAATTTCCCATAAAACTAGTTTCCCTCAGGTACTACTGTATTTCATAATCTTTAGCCTCTGTTATAAAATATGAGTGGTACACCTTCCATCATATGGAAAATTGTGTTTCCACAATGTTCAGGTGTCAATAAAGACACACTCATGGCCACTCTGTTCCAGACATGCCAGATTATCTACCAGTTCCCCAAAACTTTATGAAGCTATTTTCAGTGTCTCTGGACATGCCATTTCTTCTATTAGCATAATTCCCACCCAACTCCAGACCACTACTCACCAGGCCAACTGCTTGCTCTTGACTTTTGGAGGCCTCTCTACATGCTGCCGTTACTCCAACAGGCTTCCTGATTCTGATCACTAATCACACTGGATTGTATTCTTTACATTTTAATTTTCAGATACAGCACTAATCAATACCTGATAATTACTTGTATTTTGATTCTTTCCTGCAGAAGACTGCCAGCACTACACAGGCGTCAGTAGAGTTCTGCATATCTTCAGCATCTAACATCACCTGGCATGCTGGAGGACTTGGTAAAGGCATGGTTGGCTAATGATGTCAAACACAGAACAAAAGCATTGACAAGATCTGCTCCATTTTTTCTAATTCTAGATTCCATACACTGATTCCAGTATAAAAATCATGTGAGTATTGAATCAGTAGCCCTAAAGCACATAGTGATGGAACAGAGAAGAGAAAAGAAGGGGAAAAAACATTCATATTCTCATGTTATTTACATTCCTATTGAGGATTTTTGCCCTTTAAAAAAGGAATTGGGCATCTTACCCAGGGTCCTCCTTCTTTCTTGGCTTGTTTAGGTGTACAGATTTCAGTATATTTATCCTATATTATATGTCTAATATCTTTATAAGTGAGTATATACCATGTGTACGTGCCCTAGTTATGGGAACAGGGACTGTCTCTGATGTGAACTCAGTGGCTGGGTCTTTGATTACCTCCCCCTGAGGGGTATGCAGCTTTATCAGGTCACAGAAGAAGACAATGCAGCCAGTCCTGATGAGACCTGATATGCTAGGGTCAGATGGAAGGGGAGGAGGACCTCCCCTATCATTGAACTGGGAGAGAGGCAGGGAAGGAGAGGAGGGAAGAAGGGTAGGATTGGGAGGGGAATAGGAGGGGGGGGAGCTACAGCTTGAATACAAAGTGAATAAACTATAATTAATAAAACAATAAATTTTTAAAAAGGAATTGGATATTTTAAATGCCGTCAGAGGAAAAGAATGTAATTCTCATAGGAATAGATTTTCAATGAGGAATCTCAAAAGAAATAATGGAAGGTTAATAAACTATAAAGAACATTTTAATATAACTTCCTATCTCCAGAGCATTTTGAAAATCTCATTTATATCATAGGGATGGATATGTACACATTCCATATGTCTACCATATATGAGCCATGTGTCCATGTTTAAGTATAATGTGACAGAGCTAACATTTATTGAGCACTTACTTTGCTGTTTTACAATCATCATTTCACTTAATATTCTCACTAACCCCTTCAAGATGAATACTGTCATGATTGTCTATAGATGAAGAAACAATTATCAAGAGTTTAAGCAACTCACATACAGAAGGACAAACACAAGGTATGTAGTAAAATGAAGAACTGAACACAGTTATGCTGACTCTAGCCCTGATTCAAGTTAAACTGTGGAAAAGTCCGAACAGTCTCAGGGAAGATAAACTGAAAGACAGAGTACATCAATCTCCTCTTCACCATGGATGGGAAAGCCATACCTTTGGGAGAGGCACATAGAACCTCTGAAGAAAGAAGTGTGAGGCCTTAATGAGCACCAGTCATGAGGAATGCATTGTTAAAAGGTGGAAATCATGGTGCTGGTACATCCTGCTTCATACATGGGAACAAAATTATCATCCAAGCAAAATGATTATCCTTAAAAGCATAAGCAGAGAGCTTTTTATTCTATCAGCTGGCTTGTATATTTTTGTGGACTGGAAATTGAGTTCAGCCTTAGTGAGCCTAATATGCCAGCATATTTCCTGGCAATCGTTTATTTATCGCTAATGAAAGGCTTTTAGCTTTTATCTACAAGACACAGAGTGAGTGATGTATTTCTTTTTCAACTACGAAAGTGATAGAAAAAGGCCAAAGTCCCTTTGGGTATAGATTGGTTTCTCTTCTATCATAGCAATTCATTTTTCAAACCATGATAACTTTTATATGCAAAAAAGAAGATAGCAATGGATATGCCTACACCCACCTATAACTTCTCCAGATAGTTATACAGCATCTTCTGATGTGTGTGTGTGTGTGTGTGTGTGTGTGTGTGTGTGTGTGTGTGTGTGTGAAAACATGAAGGCATGTGTCTGGAATTGTTTTCTCTTTCTCTGTCTCTTTCACTGTCTGTGTCTGTCTCTGTCTCTCTCCAATATCTAACACATAGCTGCCCTGTGCCTTGTTCAGGCTCACAACGCCAGTAGGAGACACAACTAGACTTTGAACTATTTAACCTTCTGATCCCTTTCGCTATGCTACTATACTCATTTATCTTTAGAATTGAGGTGAGATTGCTTATAAATCACTTTTATTAGCACAATATATGTGATGTCACTTAAATAACTTGTAATAGCTGGGATAAGGATGCTATAGGTGGTAACTATGATATGATTTAACAAAACCAACTTGCATTAAAAAAATAAAGTTCTTATACACCACATATATTACAAAAAACAAAACAAACAAAACCTAGACTATGAACTGACAAACTGTCCCTTATGAAATGGAAGCAGGGAACTGAGGCTGATGACCTGAGCCTCTTCCAAGTACGGTGATTTGAACAATCCATTGTGACATTGGTGCTAGTGTCTCCAAAGGCTGCATCAAAAGTGAAAACAGCACACTCTCTCTGTCACTGAGGCTTGGATGCTAACACAGCACCTGTTTGGCACTGGATGACTGGGACGAAAACTGAAATAACTGAAGATTCTATTCTTCACAATGGATCGTTCACTCCTGCTGTTATTTTTACCCCAAGCAGAAAATATTGCCATTGTGTTTTAATCCTGGGAGACTTTTGTCTGGTAAATAATATGGTTTCCTAGGTACAAGGCAGATATTGTACTAAATAAATGGTGAGTACTAATTTGTGTCTTTTTATTCCTCCCCTTTCCTGGAATTGACTGCTAAGGCAAGAAAGGATTTATCTTAACCAGATAAAACCAGTCAGCACAATTCAAACACCTGGACAATTCTGCCTTATCGTCCTAGAAAGATGGGGCCTTTTATGTTCATAATCTCTCCTGTTTATACAAGATCTGAAGAGCCTAAAACAAGAAAAAGCCTAGTGTACAATGGATTCCATTTTAGGCACAAATAATGTAATAGCATGTCCCTGTAGGGACAAAACTCTGATGGAAGGAACCTGAAGTCATTATCACAAAATTCTTTGTCTTCCACAATAAAATAAAGAGAGAAATGGAGGAGGGGGTTGCTGTGAGGAGGACTACAGGAAAGCATCAGACATCTCTTTCCTTTTTTCTTTTTCTTTTGCTCCAGCTTAGTGAGAAAGCTCTGTTAAGTAAGACTTCCTGCTGACTGCAAAGCTCAGATGCAAAGAGCTAACTGTGGTAGCACCAAGGGCTCGGGATGTTGATTTCAACATATTACAGCAATGATTTGAGGATGATAGAATCACAATTTCCATTTGGATTGAAGAAAAAAAGTCAAGGACCACAGCTTTCATCTCAGTCTGTGCCTACAAGGACAACCAAAAGTGTAGCTTGAGATTGACATTACAACAGTTGACAGGTGTCCTTTAGGTAAGCACATTTATAGGAGCCCATTCATGCTGGGTATCAGCCAAACACTAAACAAACTCTTTCTGACAGTTATATGATTGATGACCAGTGAGGAAGAGACAATTGCCATGAATGAACCAAACATTCTCTATTTTTCCACCTTCTATCACAAAACCATGCTAAGTCCTCAGGTCAGCAGATGGATGTTACATGGACATGGGCAACTTGAGGCTCCTTGAAATGAGACATGAAAAACCATTCATTTCAAGGCCATGGTCCTTAGGCACACATGGCTATTAAGCACATGAAATAAGGCAAGTTGTTTCAAGAATGTGACGTTTATGTTTTGTTTGGTAACAACAACTTTAACTTAAAAATTGAAGCAATTAAATGTTAACACTATATTAATGTGACTTTTTAGTGTATGAGGTTAAGTCATTTTTTTCTAATTAATTTTAGTATTTGTTTCACTTCATTGCTTGTGGGTTCCTAAAAAATATAAAATGACATGTGGAGAGGATCCAAGATGGCTGCCACGAGAGGACACTGTGTCTGAGGCGTAAAACAGTAGTAACAGTGCAGCAACAAGGAGACTGAACTCTGGGACCTAAAACACCAGCATTTGTGATTACCAGGTGAGCAGAATTCCCATGGTGAGTAAATCAAACGGGAAAATCCTAGGGACATCCAGTTATTCCCCGGAAAAACTCGGGGTGACTGGCAGCACACAGCCCAGATCTGAACGAGCAGCCACCCTGGACGCCAACAGCCACCATACCAGACTGGGTCACACAGTCTCCGGGCCAGACTGAGAAGGCCCCAGGTACCGTTTCAGACAGGCCTGCATTCAGCGGGCACACTCCAGCGGGCACTCACCACGCAGCACTGCCAGCAACTACTCCAGACCATGTGTGTCCATGGGCCAGACTGAGAAGGCCCTAGATTCCATTCCCTAGACCAGGCTGCATCAAGCAGGAACACTCCGCTTGGCGGTGCCAGCTGCCACCCTGGACCGGGACACACAGTATCAGGTACAGACTGAGGTGCCCCAAATACCATCTCAGACCGTGGTGCACAGCCCCTGACCCAGAAGGAGGCGCCAAGTCTCCAGTCCAGAGGGGGGCCCTTAACAGCAAGCCCAGGTTGGAGTATGGAGCCTCCAGACCAGAGCGGCGCCCCCAGCTGCCATCTCAAACTGGGACACTCAGCCTCTGGCACAGAGTGAGGAGCCAAGCCTCCAGAACAGAGGGGTGACCAGCCTGAGGTGCTCACAGCTTCTAGCACAGAGCACGAAGCCGGGCACACAGATCCCACAACAGAGTTCAACTGAGGCACAACACACACTATCAAACCACTGAAATTCCCTGAGCTTCTTGAAGAATACTCCTGACACAAGAGATTGACAGTTCCAGTCTGAAGT